>OX103971.1:37038783-37055811 GCA_944470395.2 Schistosoma turkestanicum | reverse complement strand
AGGAGACGGAAATCCGTGAGTTAGGGGGAGTGTGACATTTTTAGGGCCGACCTTTTCTAACCCTTCCTTCCTTGTGAGAAGGCAGCATCGCTGCAGATGCTGGTTGTCCGAGGGAAACACCTTACTGCTGTCACACCCCTCTGCAGTCAGCAGTACGACTTCGCCCTCAGACCTTGGGTAGCTGCTTTTAGTCTCATCGTTCTCCAATCGACCTGCCTGGCATGGTAGGACCTGCAGGAACATATGTTCCAGCCAGTATAGCTCGGTTGGGTCATGACGATAGGCAAGCCCGACCACCACGTCAAGGTAGCAGCTTCGGTCGGGCTAAATGGAAGTTAGATTAGCGTTGATCTTAGGGACTTTGGAGCACGACCGCAGAGCCCAAAGGACAACTGCTTGAGACCGGTCGCTCACAGTATTTTTATTGGACTTTTTAACGTGTTTGCTGCGGTCTTCAAAAGGCTTTACCGTCGGAGACGGAAACCCGTGGAGTGAGATGAGGTGTGACATTTTAGGTTCAACCTCCATTCTTTTGTAAGAAGGCGGCATCTCTGCAGGTGTTGGTAGTCCGAGGGAAACACCTTGCTGCTGTCACACCCTTCTACAGTCAGCAGTACGACTTCCTCCTCAGACCTTAAGTTGCTGCTTTTAGTGTTATTGTTCCTTAATCGACCTGCCTGGCATGGTAGGACCCAAAGGAACATATATTTCGGCCAATAGAGCTCAGTTGGGTTATCGTGATAGGCAAATCCGACCACTACCTCAAGGTAGCAGCTACGGTCGGTTCGTGTCGTATCAGAATTCATCTAATGTAAATTATTCTTAAACAGTACTCTTGAATGATAAAATTGTTTTAAATCGCCAAGAGTATTGTGACTGCAAACAATTTACTATTTGAATGGAAAAAGCCAATCCTACTGTGTCTTTTTTTAATTTAATTTTTTTTTCATCTGAATTAATTAACAACATGAGAAAACAATTCATGTACTTACTGATCTATACAAACATGACGAAACAATCTTTGTTACATTGGACAAATATTTTTTTCATCGTTTTGTCTTGACCAATTAAATTTAAGGAACAAATAATAAAAATTTGTGCTGCTAGCATTCATGCTTTCAATGTTTTCGTTATAGTTCTGAGTTATTCAAATTATTTATAATTGGTTCACATTTAATATCGATAGGTTGACCACACTATTGTAATGTATTTACTGGACCCGAAAGGACGATTTACTGAATATTATGGCCAAGTCAAACCAGTTCAGGATATAGTACGAAATATTGTAGACAAAATGAACGCATACAAGGATTAACGCCTCGTATGTATACATATTCACATATGTACAGTCGATTTATATTCTTTTATTGTGTAAACTGTTCATTTCAAGTCAGATATTGTGTACCCATTTTGTACAATATTATTTCTCTGTAGTCAGTATATATTTACGGATAGATTTCTCTTGTTATTATGATTATTTACTACTTGAGAAAGTTGTGTAATTAGTCTGATCCATCTCTGTACACTAAATCAAACTCCTGCTGTTTTTAATAGTAGGGTTGGCAATATTGTTTATATTATTTGCTCCAGATTTTATCAAAATTTTGTACAGCTAACGGTAGTGAAAGTGATCGTTCCATGTTCATGTAAACTGCAATTATTCAAATCCTGATACTGATAAATATAGGTCAGAATCAACACATAACGTCTGTAGTTTCAACGTTTTGTTGTGCTGATTTCATCATTGATAATATAGGTCCAAGTGGGAAATTCGATTTCTGTATCTTTGGTAGGTCATACAAATAAAACACTTAACGCCCTGAATATTCATATATAGAATTATTAATGATTCGTTTGTCCATTGAATAATTCAAATCTTTGTTATATCTGTCAATGTTGGTAATTTATCTACCTACAATACTATTATCTTGCCATTGTTTTGTTAGCGTGGAAATGACATTTCATGATCATTAGACATAATTCACCAGTCCAGAGTGGCCGAGGTTAGACGTCAAAAAATTTTCATATTCAGCCTCCGCATCAATTTTGTCAGTACTTTACAAGATACGAAATTCGGATTCAAATACAACCTCGTTTTCTATTTAATTTGGTTGTAAATTCGATAGGTTATAAATAAGATTTTGAATTTTTACTTAAAAACCTTCATATAGTCGTTCTTTCAAAAATGTCGTCGACAGTTTTCTGGAATTTCTCTGTATCTTAAAAACCCTGGATATAAAGGCTTGTTGATAGTATGAAAAAATCAAAGACGACTTGAAGTAATCTACGGTCAATGAAAAGCCAACCGTCACTCGTCTGAATTTTAAATGGTGATAATATTGAGGAGACAATTAGCAAAAGACCTGTCATTGCATTAAATAAAAGCCAATCTGAGAACAAACTAATATTCTTGTGTTAAACATGTTCGAGTTAGTGGACAGAACTACGTGTATAAAATACACATTATCAGGAGTTATGCAATAAATAAACAATTGTGACTAGATAATCTTCATAGTTGAGTGAGTATTCAGCTACCTGTTTAACCTAATCAATTAAGTGTCTAGCAAATTAACAAAGAGTAAGTCAATCGATTAATCAATAGCAACGTAGAACTTCGTACGTACGTACATCACTTCATGTTGTCATACCACATTAACACAGAGACGCAACTGTCAGTTCAAATCCAAGAGTGATAGCGACAGTAGAATTGTTAGCAGTAATGTAGAATATTAGGGAGCGAAGATTTGATTCGAAAAGTATAATTCAGTGAGATGAATTTAGAAGGAGAAAGATAGATATTATGAGGAATTCAGGTCAGAATTAGAGAGAACACAAAGAGTGGATGCACCCACGCCATTGCAAACGATTCTGAGCCATGTCATTCAAGGTCACTAACCATCGGTGACTATCGTCTCGCGGACCCCAACCAGGTAGCCTACATCTACCAACATGACTCAGTCTACTTGTCAGTGACTTCATGGATTTCTTCCATGTTTTGGTCTGGCCGCCCCTAGCTATCTTCCAACCTACTCCTACACTGCAAAACATAGCTCGTCGAGGCAGTCGGTGGTTAGGCATTCGTAACACATGTCCCAACCAGCTCAACTGATGAAGTTTCACTATTTCATCTATTGATTTGCCATCCTTACCTAGAACTCGTTTCCTAACGACAGCATTGCTTACTCGGTTTTCCCAGGATACACGAGCAATGCTTCGAAGACACCTATGATCGAAAACCAGTAACCTACGAATATCTACTCTCACTGGCCATGTTTCACAGCGATAAAATAGGACGGAGTGAACTACTGCGCAGTACACTCGTCCTTTAATCAACAAACGGATATGTCACCTGCGCCATAGGCGACGCAGTTTGGTAAAAGTCGATCGAGCCTTCTGTACCCGTGCTGAGATTTCGTCAGTCACCAGACCATCAGCACTGATGAGACTCTCCAGATAAGTGAGGCGGTCTACACGTTCGACTACTTCACTTCCTATCACTAGTTCAGGTACCGATGTAACCCAATCTTGAGGTAACATTTTGCATTTCGAGGGGGAAAACCGCATCCCGAACATGCTTGCATTGTTGCTTAGGGTAGTCAGAAGACTGCATTTTGTCAGCGTCTTCACCAAGTAGGACTATGTCATCGGCATATGCTTAGTCAATAAGCGATCCTCCTGGTATAACGTCTACTCCTAAAAAGTCGGACGAGGATAAGGTTATTTCTAGGAGCATGTCTATGACAAAATCAAACAAGAATGGAGAAAGTGGACTTCCCTGACGGACACCACTTGAAGTGAAGAATTCCGATTACAGTTTGCCATAAGCTCTCACTCGACCAGTGGTGTTCGAGTAGAGAGCTTGTATAAGGTTAAAGTACTTGTTTGGTACACCTTTCAATGACAGACTGCCACAGAACCTCGCGATCCACTGAGTCGGATGCCGCTTTTAGGTCCAGGAAGACAACTATTCTAGGATGCCTGAACGTATGTCTATGTTCCAGGACCTGTCGTAGTGTGAAGATGTGGTCTATACGTCCACGTCCAGGTCTGAGACCAGCCTGGTTTTCTCTAGTCTGCTCTTCACGAGCACTAGTAAGGCGTCTAAATATAATCGAGGCTAACAATTTAGAAACTATATTAGTCAGACTTATTCCCATATGGTTGTCACAAAAGGACTTTTATCCTTTCTTATATACTGGAATAATGAGTGAATGAGTTCAATCAGATGGGATTACGCCCAGTTCCCAGATTCTACTTAAGAAATTAGTCAATTTTACTGCTAAAATTGGACTACCATCCTTAAAAATCTCGAAGGTCAATCTATCAGGACCCGCTGCTCTCCCTCGCTTGAGATTTCTTATCGCTTTCTCAACTTCACAAAGATTCATAGGACTTACATCGATTTGCCATTCAGTATGACTGGAGATCGTGGGTAACTGATGTGTGTCTGAAGGCCAATTGAACTGACCCCTGAAATGTTCTGTCCATCGATTCAATCTCCTGGATTGAGAACGAATAATAAGACCATTTTTTTTCTGAGATAGTCTCACAGTCGGATTCCTTAAACCGGTCCTTGATGAGTCTGAATAGTAGTCTACTGTTGCCTATCGCCGTTGACTTTTCCATCTCTCTCGCTTTCTCCACCCACCACTGTTCTCGATCATTGAGAAGGCTTTTTATGAGCCTGCGCTCAAGCTGACTCCGCTCCTCATCGCACTCAGAGCCAGGTGGGAATAGTTTTCGAGCATCCATTAGGTTGGTAGATGCTACTGAGATCCACTGATTCTTCCTAGACTTATTGTTTACCTTACTAGCAGATATCACTGCTGTTTCCACAGCCTTTCATTCCAAGCTGCCTCAGGGTGGGCATCACTTATTACGTGGCTGCCTAACTGTTTTTCCAGTTCCTGAAATATATTCTTAGCTCTGTTATTATTAGGTAGAATCCTAAGAGGTTTGATTGAGATATTTTTCTTACGTCCAGAGAGATGCGGACAAATACACGCTCTCACTAGATGGTGGTCTGAGTCTAAATAAGTGTCCAGAACGAGCGGCAGTTTTCAATAGAGCCTCTCCACCGATGGCTCATAGCGATGTAATCTAGTGGGGTCCAACGTTGTGACGACTTTGGGGGTCTCCAGGTCAAAAGATGTTTTTCCTTATGCCTAAAGTTAGTGTTTGCTAGGAATAGGCGGTTAACTGAGTACAGTTGCAATAGACGGTCGCCATTGTTTGTTCTTTGAGGCGCGACACAATAAGATCCACCCAGGTGTCTTTCCTGCTCACTTAGTCTACCTATTTGAGCATTAAAGTCACCAGCCATTATAACTATATCAGAGCGCTTAAAATTTTGGAGAAGTTTAGAAAGGTTTCTATAAAACTTATCTTCAATGTGGTCTGAACTGCAGTCAGTGGCAGTGTAGGCAGATACGACGAAGAGGCAACGGCGAGTTTCCCTATTCTCCCGAGTCCGTACCCTCGGACAGGGCAGAACTGACTGTCTATCGGGATTCAATCTAAGAGAGTTAGTCCTGCCCTAGGACCTAATAACTATACCTACGCCGGCGAGATTCCGGGAAGCAGCATCAGGGCTACCGCATACACGAAGAGTAAATCGGGCTGCTTCTTTATTTTGACAAGGTGAAATCAGATTAATAATTTTACTAGGATCCTGTATGCGCGTTTCCGAGACGCAGCACACATCGATGGAACGAGATTCTAAAGTCCTAGCTAATGATACCTGTTGCCCTATTTGACACAATGTCCGTACATTGAATGCTCCAACATGTAGTTTGGAACGGGGTTTAAGGAGACCAGGAACGACGTTTCGCGAACTCATATCGTCTGCATTAGCTGCGCACTGTGATGAATGAATGTGAGAAGAGTTAGTCGTGGAGATAAGAGAGGCATTAGGGGGTGTAGGAAGGATTTGGTTTTGACCAATTCGGTCTCGTGTGCTGTTACGGGTATGAGGGCGGTTTTCACTTCCCGGCTGCCCACACCGTGGAAGAGTGTTTCTTGAGGAACCTGAAAAGGAAGGTAGATTAGCGTTGGTCTTAGAGACCGTAGATTCCAAGGGACAACTGCTTGAGGCCGGTCACGCACGGCCTTATTATGAAAGGTTCTTAGAGTATCGGCTTCGCTCTTGAAAGCCCTTAGTGGGCACCCTTACTGCCTGAGACGGAAATCCGTTAGTTAGGATGAGGTGTGACATTTTTAGGATCGATCTTTTCGAACCCTTCCTTCCTTGTGAGGAGGCAGCATCGCTACAGATGCTGGTTGTCCGAGGGAAACACCTTACTGCTGTCACAACCCTCTGCAGTCAGCAGTAAGACTTCACCCTCAGGCCTTGAGTAGTTGCTTTTAGTCTTATTGTTCCTTAATCGACCTGCCTGGCATGGTAGAACCTTCAGGAACATAAGTTCCAGCCATTATAGCTTGGTTGGGTCATGACGATAGGCAAGCCCGACCACCACGTCAAGGTAGCAGCTACGGTCTGGAGCAAACAGTAAGTAAATTACCCGTATGCATTAAGCGTCAGTTAGTTCAACTTCTTATAGCAAGTATTTCAGATATCACCAAAAGGATTGCAGAACCTTTCGGAAACAGTTGTTCGTAGGCTGATAGCTGCTATGTTATCTGAAAAATAAACTGCTTCAACTACGGGTAACATTATAATGGATACTCGGGACTTATTTACCCACGGACGCAAACTAACGCTGTAAAGTATGACATTTTGCATTCTAGTCAATCTACAACCAGTAGAGGTCCACTGAACAAAACAGCCAGCGAGAATAAGGGGACGTAAGAAGAAAACTATTTGGAAACACGATATTCCGAACTGGCTGACTTGTTACCTGTTCAATAACCAGAATATCCACTTCTGCTCGAAGTAAGCACTGATGCTATCGAGGACCGTAAAGAAGGTTTCACGATTCAATCACAGTTCAAGGAACTCATCACCACTGAAAAAAGAATATGTTTGTTTGAATAAATTATTTGATTTCCAGCTATTCGTTCTCTGTCTAATGTATTCTTGTTAGGAATCATATAACTAAGTTGAATTATTGTATAATCAAATCAACAATTTCATGGGTCTATAGTTCAAATTATGTTTCCTTGATTTGAACTAAACGACAGAATGAATTCGTATTATTCTTCCTCGCTTATTGTTCTATTACTTCGTTTAAGCTTATATTGCGTAATTATCCTTGTATTCAGCCAAGTATTGTTATCCTGATCATCTCTGAATAAATCTAAAATCTACTTACAAAGGATATTTTATGTCACTGTTGGCATTGCTTTAAGTCATTCCGTTGTTGATGTTTACGACTGCTACATTCAGTCGATAAGTCCCAACTAGAATGAAACACATGTTTTGAATTTCACAGATACCCAAAATATTTCATTAATTTTGTGGTTCCATAGGTGTTTCGGTGACTTCAATATCCCGTCTAGAATAAATGAGAGAATTTCAGAGTAGCAATTATACAATAACTGACAAACGAAGTCTTTATTTTCATTATTACTCTTATAAATCTGTTTATTTAGCCTTCACTTTAAAACTTTATATAGATTAAAAGTAAAAATGTGCTCATGTATGAAGATATCAAAGTTGTCTGTTAAAATGTACAATAGATTCAATACAAAAAATGAAGAAATGGAATCGACCATGTGAAGATAATATCCAAAACTTGATGTTTGAAAATGGTACCATAAAGATTAGAGAACAAATGAATAATTTTCAACAATCAGTCAATGTATAACAGAGTCATATGTATTAAGAAAATGAACTGGAGAAATAAGTTGACGTTTTAAATCTAACCTCATGTATCAACACATCTATCTAACTAATATTACACTTTCAGGTAACATTAAATTCATAGCCTTAAAGCAATAAATAAACTTAATTTCATTTATAGAATCTATACAAGTTTTGTGATTGGGCAAAAATACATAATGTATGAGAAGAACACACTGGTTAACTATTGTATAAAATTTCTAATTATGATTCCCCAAGGTCATTCTTAATGTTCCATGTTCAATTCTTCTTTCATTGTTTGTGTTTCCTTTGGTCATTTATGTACTTGTTTAAATCCTTTTATGAAAAAAACCTTTACATAACTCAATTACAATGATGTTACTTTATGAAATGTTGTAGATGTATTATTCAATTGGTCATTACTATTTACCTGGTGAGTTGTTATTCCAATAGTGTTTATATGATTCATTTTAAATGTTTCCTTATACTGTGTTAATGAAGACTCATCTATTGAATCACGGTGTGGTATTGTTATGACTTCTTCACTTTTTGTTCGATGATGGCATAATGTTTTTTGAAAATGTTCACCGATTTCATTGATAGTAGATTGCTACAAAATATAAAAAAAACAAACAAATGATTGGATATTAATAGGTGTACATAGAAAGTTATCGCAAGTAAAATGTATGATAAACCAGTGTGTCTGATCAATTAATCATATAATATGGAAATAGATTGTTTGATGGTGTTAGGATTTTAGATTACTTATAAAATATGAATACTATGAACTAATATTTTCCAGGTTATCTACATGACGTATGTTAGATCAAATTAAGATGATTTACCTTGAAATCATGAATAAATCATTGTTAGACCACTATTAGAAACGTGGAAGCACTGGACGGCCGTTTTGTCCTGATATAGGACTCATCAACAGTGCGTATCCACGAGTATTGCTACTCTCAGGATCCACACCCGTGGGCTTCTGTCTCGCGCGCGAACGCCTAAACTCTGGACCACTAAGCCGGCACCCGATGGTGCTAATGTCTAACTCTGATCAACCTAAAATTATTTAAAAGTGATCATTTATACTTCATTATAGCATAACAGCCTGGTTATGTATATATTAAATGTTTCGTTGAATTCTAAAGGGTTATAAAGCCATTCTATAAATTGAGTATATACACTTTTTCTGGTCGTTTACAACTCTATCCGCTGCTTGGTTATACCTGAAATAAAACCCTATAAACTTCGTGACCGATTTGCTTATATCTAGCTGTTAATGATAGTTGTTTGAGATATGTGTTTAGTCTAAGTAAATATACGAAGTTAATCAGAATAATCCATACTTTTTCTTCAGGTAAAGTCATCGTTACAAAAACAATAATAATGGATGATTTAATAAGAGATAATCTAATGAAAATTAGTACTTTCTATTATACAATAAAATAGCATCGATTAATGAACTGTTGCAATTATTATCTTGAAAAATGTTCTACAGTTACATCAATTACAATAAATAAAGTTATAATCCAGTAGATTACATATAACAATTTCACTAATTGTTTATGTTATGATGATGATTAGAAATCAATTTATTCTAAATTCCCCACTAATTAATTGTTGTATAAAGTAATAATTAAATATTAAGCAGAGACCGGTGTCAGACTGGGTTGCTTCCTTTCAATGTTTTTCTTTCTTGTGATGGCTGACTGGATTACATGAACCTCAACATATCAGGGAAAGCAAACGATACATACAATGGACAGCTAGGATGCAGCTAGACGATTCGGACTTTTCAGATTACCTAAACCTTCTATCCTATACACAGCAACAAATACAGGTGGAGACGGTCAGTGTTGTAATAGCCTCTGCAGTAGTAGCAGTCAATATACACAATGGAAAAGGCAAGATCCTCTGATACACTACATGCACTAAACAAATCACACTTGACAACGAAGCTCTGAAGGATGTGGTAACCTTTACATATCTGGGGGCTAGTATGATTGATAAACAGGATGGATCCGATGCAGTTGTGAAGGCACGGATTAGTAAAGCAAGGTCAGGAACTCAAAACAGATCTCAACCAATACCAAAGTGACAATTTTCAATACAAATGTCAAAACAGTTATGACTGTATGAAGTGGAAAGTCGGAGAACCATAAAGGTCATCATCCATAAGATACAAGTGTCTATTGACAGTGGTCTACGCAATATACCAAGATACCATGAGCAGCAACATATTATGAGAGAGAGAGCGAAGCGGATTGAAACTGAGAAGTAAATTACGAAAACGAGCTGGAGGCGGATATGACACATTTAGTGGAAATTACTCCACTGTTTTACGAGGTAATCCCTAATTTGGAATCTTCGGGGCAAAGGAGATGTAGGCCGATGAAATTGCACTTAAAATTGAAGGCATATATGAAAAGAATGAGCAGTCATTGGTAGCATGTAAGAAGAGCCCATGACAGCTCGTTGGGGAATCATTATCGGCTGTCTATGCTTTTGAAAATTGACAATCGGTATTCAATTCTATGCCTACTTTTCCATCAGGTGTTTTCATCGTCCATAGTTCCTTAGGCTTCTTTAAACGTAGGGGCTTCGCACACCGTAGCAGAGATTGTGATATCACAATAACACTATTCCATATAGATGTAGGAACTTACTTACTTACGCCTGTTACCTCTAATGGAGCATAGGTCGTCGACCAGCGAACTATTTTTTCGGTTAGTTGGATCTATACGGGATGGGGTAGCTAACCCCACCCACAACACTCTTTTATGCGGGTTTGGATCAGGACTAACCCTAGAAGGGCTGCAAGCGTAGTTATAGTGGTAGGAACTGTTTGCTGATATTCTTATTTTAAAGGATTTTTAGTGTAATTTGGCTTTACTCACATACGAAAATGACGAGCTGATTGAGTGTCTGGGCTAATCAGTCACATAAATTGAGGAATAATGCTCAGAGAAAACTGAAGTGAACCTTAATATGAAGTACCTAATTAGAATTATTTTGTTTATCATACTGCGGTTATCTAAGGGGTCTTTCCAAGAAAACTGAAGAAGTGTTAAAACTTAAGTAATATGCCTAACTGGGTCTCATACTGGAACCTAGTGCTAACCTACGAATATTTTTGCTATATTGGTTTCGATACATCTTTATCTTCATCATTCTGTGGATTATTTTTAGAAATACAAACAACTAATATATAAGGGTTCTTGTCGTTCCGTTGTTAATATGAAGGACTACAATTAATCAGCTTCTATTGGCATATGTGCCTCATCGGTAGATGCCACAATATTGGATTTTTCATTACTTAGGGAATCACCAGAGGGAATCATCTGCAACTATTTAGTGTTAATGAAAAAATGCACATCCTAAATTCCACCGCTAATCCCAATACAAGTAATTTAATCTAAAAATAAATAATTCTCAAACTGTATTTTCTTTCTGGGGGAATAAAATGACTTACATTTGTGTTTGTTCGAACCTTTAATACCCAAACTACAATTTCTGTAATCCAAACAAGTATTCCAAAAAATAAGCCAGCACCTAAGCCAATAAAAGCACTGGACATTTTTGCAAGTGTCAATTTACTTCTTGATGGTAAATTTGTGTGAGAACTTTGTAAATAACATGGAACTGATGCATTATAACGTTGTAACCAGTATTGTCTCATTTTCTCTAATGTTTGGTCCTTCTGTAATTTTAATATACTTTCAGATAATAAATCTCTTAGTCCATTGTCTAAAAAAATAAGCAAGAAAAGAGTAAACTATTGAGTAAACTACTATTATACAAATATTCATGCAGGGACACACACTTGAAATGGTCATTTTGATTAATTTGGTTTTAGATAGATTAAAAATATCAGCAATTGTAATTTGGTGTAGTTTAATTAGAGTTGGTTTAACTGTCGTTGGGACTTCAAGTCTATGTTTATGAGCAGTCCTTAGTACACACTAATATTCAGTAATTACTTGATTAAGATAGAAATTTTGTGGAAATCCTTTCACATTTAACAGAGTTCGTTATAACTTTAATCTATAGAATTAAATTTTGTACTTCAACATCATCATTAAGTGTATGTATTCACTATTAAAAATCAGCTAGCTAATAGTTTAGTTTTAGTTAAGTTGTAGAAAGCAATAGTCAATCAACTTAAATTATCGAATTATACTTCGTTATTAATGATGTAAATGCTTTTATTCATGAGATAATTTCCCAATGCACTGAAACCAAACAAGAAACAGTAAATAGTTATTTCAGTCAAAATTAGAACTACATAGCACATACCAACAGTTTCACAAGGTATGAGTTCTAGGACTTTCAAATCATATCAATCGTCAAGGCCTAATCCAACAGTTTGCATTTGTTCATTCTGATCAGTCTTCAACATTGTACGACCATCAACTACGGTCAATTATCCTTAGATTGACTTAGTATGTTTTAAAATTGTGAGTAGCAATTTATTTTAAAATAACTTTTTAATTCTAGTACATAGTATTCACTTACTGCCTATTGGTAATCCAATTCCATATCCTCTTGGATCTAATAATCCACCAAGCGGAGTAAGTTTGCAATTACGCTGGGCATAATATTCATTAAGTGTTGATTCCAATATCAATGCATAACCTCCTTCGAGAACACGTGCAATGCCCTCTTCTGTTTTATTTACAAACAATGATTTATTCTGGTTCATGAAATTCCACATTCTTTGATAAGTAGGAATATCTGAATTCTTTAAATTTTAAATAGGTAAAAATTAGGAGCAAAATTTTGCAAAACGTTTAGGATACATAAAACATATTACCAGTAATGACAATTAAATACAGTTTGTAAACAACAAGGGGAGTATTGTCATTAAAAATGTACTTTACTGTTTTTGAAAATAACCTGTACGGAGTATGTCAAATAATTTAAATTAATTTCCATTACTGAAAATACAAGATCAAGTGTAATCAGTTACAGTTCCTATGGGATAATCCAAAGACTTACAATTGAAACAAGGATCACTCGACTGAATATGTTTACATTGGGACGAAATAGTCTTACAATTTACTGAGATTTACCTATAAATATTTATTTCTTATAAAGTGTACTCTTATTTTATTACTGTTGTTTATCGATGTGTATGAATCTGATAATTTATTCAAGCGAAATTTTTTAAGAAGTTTTAAAATATACTATATTACTATATCATTTTCGTTATCTCAGTGGTTTATATGTTGATTCCTTTGAGTTGTTTATTTGAATTTTCCGATTGACAGTTAGAACAGTAATCAAACAGTCACTTCGGTATATGTGCATCCTATGAGGATTGCTTTGATATTACCATTGAATCACAAGTATTATTAGTGAAGATGGATGGTGGCTAGCCGCGAAATCCAGGAAGTGCGTTTCGCTCTAGTTGGAAATCATCCGTAGCTGGAAGTACCTGCATCTGAGAATTGGTTTCCACTCGGTGACTAGAACGCAATGCCGATTGCTCCAAACGTCTTTGCGCTGTCCACTTAGCTACTGATTCCAGACAGCCACTCGCTTGAGCAACGGGGTGAAGTTTAATTCGTTTTTATTAGTAGTTTGAATCTTCCCATTCATAGTTGGGACTGTAAATGAGGCAGTCTTGGCGTGAAAATGAGAAATTCAAATTTCCAAAAATAAGATGCGAAACTAAGAGAATTACTAAGTGATTTCTGGGGATCTGGTATCCTCTACACATGGTAAATGAATTTATTACCCTTTAAAAGTTATTTCACTAGTTGGATTGGTATTGCACAGTTACAATAATTATGATGGACAATATTAAGAATTTAAGTCTACATATGCTTTCTGATATCGAAAAACACAAACGCTACGTAGTCAGGGCAACAGTATATTCAACTATTCTGTTTAACGATTCTTCATTTAAAGACCGGTGTTGAGAGTGAATTCATAATAATTTGTCAGCACTTCTTAAGAATAATTAGAACCTCTTTTCGTAGTAATCGAACAGTAAAAAACTAAAGTCGCTGAAAACGAGATAATTCAGAATATAAAATGTGTAACTTTTTAGTGAGTATCAGGGAGTTCGTGGTAAAAGTATGAGACTTCCTGATAATCATTATCAAAAGTTAACTACTTAACCGTTATTGAGTAGTATATATATTTTTCAACCGATAAGAGTGAATCGAGTGTGCACTTAATGTATAGAAAGATTTATTAATAAATATATGAAAATCTCTAGAAAGCTCTAATATTGATCAATTCATGTATGAAAAGTAGATATGTGTGTAGATGATCTCGAGAAGATACAATGAGGTTGATTCACCTCATCATACTATGTTCACCATTTTTCATGTTTACACTTACTTTGAAAAATGAATAAGTTGAACCACCATGTATTGTTCCATATTTAATTTTTGTCTGACGTGCTAAATCTTCTACACTTTCAATATCCGCTTGCATTCTATCGATTGTTAAAAAAGCAGCTAAATTTGCTGTGTATGATGAAGTTATCACTAGGATAAAAAACCACCATATACCTCCAATAATTCGTGTAGATGTAGCACGTGGCACAATATCACTACCTTGAATGACAAAAAAAGTAGATAAACAGTAGCCGAATAAATAAATGATTGGCAACAAATACGTTTGCAAGTGAATTACATCAAAATTCATGTTGTTATTGTTGAATTCTCATACAGATGCTGGTTCATTACACATAAAGTAACACCCTAATCTACTAAAGTAGATTTTTTACAAGTTTTTTAGATAAATTAGAGCTTGATATTAATTTAATCTTCTGGCAAGGATAAGGAAAACCTAATTATTGCAGTTTGATTCAAACAATTTATTCTTTCAGCAGTAAATAAATTCTAACTTTAAATTATGAACTCGATCTCAATCCACTTATTCAATTGATAAAATCTTAAGTAGAATTTGAATTGAAATCAGGTATTTTAGCTATAGTCTGTCAATTTTTATAGGATTCAGTTTGGTTTTAATGAAAATGTTTGCCATCTAATTAGACTATAACATAGTCTTTTAACAGTGTTATTGCTTTTAACGATTTAATAAAAATGAGATTTAATCTAAATGAGATTAAGTTTCCAATGTAGAGGTTTATAATGATTGTCAAATTTTTCCGTTTTACATCAGGCAGTGATTTAGACAGCAATTAAAAACTAAGAAGCACTGGACAATTGTTTAGTTTTAGTATGTTAAATGAGATACGAGTTCAAATATTTTCCAACGCTACCACGACATTATGGTAATAAGACTGAACCGGATAGCCGAGTTCAGAATACTGCTTGATTAACCACTCGAACTATCCGTTATAAACAGACTAGTTCACATTATATCAGACATCTGATTCACAACCGATACATAGGAACGCTAGACAATACTGTATTCCACAATTACACGCAGTCACTCTCCGTGAGTCCCTAAATCATTAAAAAGAAATGAAATAAAATATATAATAACCAATAATCTGAGTCCCTAGTTGTCCGCACTCAGTGACGAGTCACGTGTACTCTTGTGGTGGCCCATTTCGATGGCAGGCTCACCATTTTTAGTGTGTCGATTTACTGCATGTTCTTAAGCTCGGTAATTAGCTCGTCCAGGCAATCGTTACAAAGTAGCGTCTGACGGCTTATAAATCAGAAGATGAACTAGAAGTGTTGAATACGTTTATTTTTGACACACCACAAAATGGGATAGCAGATCACAAGCAGACCCGTGCAGGCACACTAGCGAGCGAATGAACAGGCGAAGCGCGTTGGAGAAGGCTAATGAGCCAAATCCGAGAGATAGAGCATGACTAAGAATATATAGTCAGACAAAAATAAGACAGACATGTGACCAACGAGATAGGCATGCACATGAATAAAAGCGACGAATGGTTGACAAGGTCAAAAGACAAGTGGGACAAGTCACGTAAGCTCATACAAATCAGACAATAACAAGAACGAATGGTACATATAAATTGTTGCTCTACAAATGGCTTGGTTAAATAAATTAATCTAAAGGGCTTGACCAAGTTAGATGTAAGCGAACTGGAATATATGTGGAGGCACTACACTTTCATTACCACATACTAATACGTGAATCCTCAACAGTACACAAACACGACCTCATTAGGCAGATAGATATAGTTCAGATCATTCAGGTTTCGCTGCTGTCGTTTATCTTCTAGATCGTAAAACCAACATCAAATGGTCTAAATTTCCAACTTCAGTCGATACACAATATTGCGCTAAAATTCTCCTCCATTGCTATTGTTGGATAAGTGCATTACATAAGAAGTAGTTGAACTCTAATGTTCATGAAATGTTCTTCGAAGTTTGGGAATTCTCAAAAATAATTACTAATAAGAATATAGTTATTTTTGTGCGATTTGTATTTGTCTAAAGTCAATTCATAATTTGAAGTAAAGTAATTAATCTTTTATATCATCTTCTAAAACTTCTACTTAGTTGTGAAAGATTTTGACATTTGATTGAGTATCACCACTTTTGAACCCTAACTAGTTTGTATGTTTCTTAAAAAAATCCCTTTGATATTTACTGATTTTTTAGAAATTATCAAGTAAATAATCCCTTTGGCTCATACTAAGTTAATTTATATCAGGTCACACTTTATACTTAGCTTCAAAGTAGATGTCATCGTATTTATGGTAATATATTTACATCAGAATACATGTAAATATGCACTATATTGATAAATTCAATCATCACAAACTTTCTTCCAATAAAAACAAATGAAAAACGGAATGTATTAGCAAGTTAATATGATAATGAAGCTCATAATAACTGATTAAATTGACGGGCTGAAAATAACTCATCCGAATTAGCACAACATGTGTAATTAAAATTGACATTTAGCTCAAAAGATGGCAGATTATCAAAAATTATTTTAAATAAGTTAAACTTTATATACTCTAATTTTATGAATTATCAATTTTCAATGGATTCTGTTATTGGAAATTAGAAAAAAAAATCATCTATGACAAAAGGAGCAACAAATTAGTGCGTGACTCATACATCATGTTGAAAATCTTTTACTGGTTGTAATTATTTAGAATAAAATAAATTAATTAGCTCTATGTAACTTAAAAGTTGATTTCGTTCAAAAGTCACAAATATATTAGCAGAAAATTTGATAATATACACTACTAATACTATTATTGTAACTATGACTAGGTATAGACATTTATTTATATGTACATTAATTTAACCTAAAGTCAAATCGAACAAAGTAAATCGGTCATCTTAAGGACA
>OX103971.1:36961692-37038283 GCA_944470395.2 Schistosoma turkestanicum | reverse complement strand
GTTTGTTTTTTTTTTTTTGTTTTTTTTGGATGTTTTTCTTTTTTTTGTGTTTTTTTTTTTGTTTTGTTGTTTTTTTTTTTTTTTTTTTTTTTGTTGTTTTTTGGTTTTTTTGTTTTTTGTTTTTTTTTGTTTATTGTTTGTTTTTTTTTTTTTTTTCTGTTTTTTTGTTTTTTTGTTTTGTTTTTTTTTTTATTTTTTTTCGGGGTTTTTTTTTTTTTTTTTTTTTTTTTTTTTTTTTTTTTTTTTTTTTTTTTTTTTTTTTTTTGTTTTTTTTTTGTTTGATTTTTTTTTTTTTTTTTTGTGTTGTTTTTTTGTTTTTTTTTTTTTTTTTTTTTTTTTTTTTTTTGTTTTTTTTTTATGTTGTTGTTTTGTTTTTTTTTGTTTTTTTGTTTTTTTTTTTTGGTTTTTTTTTAATTTTGTTTTTTTTTTGTCTTTTTTTTTTTTTTTTTTTTCTTTTTTTTTTTTGTTTTTTTTTGTTTTTTTTCTTTTTTTGGTTCCAATGTAGAGGTTTATAATGATTGTCAAATTTTTCCGTTTTACATCAGGCAGTGATTTAGACAGCAATTAAAAACTAAGAAGCACTGGACAATTGTTTAGTTTTAGTATGTTAAATGAGATACGAGTTCAAATATTTTCCAACGCTACCACGACATTATGGTAATAAGACTGAACCGGATAGCCGAGTTCAGAATACTGCTTGATTAACCACTCGAACTATCCGTTATAAACAGACTAGTTCACATTATATCAGACATCTGATTCACAACCGATACATAGGAACGCTAGACAATACTGTATTCCACAATTACACGCAGTCACTCTCCGTGAGTCCCTAAATCATTAAAAAGAAATGAAATAAAATATATAATAACCAATAATCTGAGTCCCTAGTTGTCCGCACTCAGTGACGAGTCACGTGTACTCTTGTGGTGGCCCATTTCGATGGCAGGCTCACCATTTTTAGTGTGTCGATTTACTGCATGTTCTTAAGCTCGGTAATTAGCTCGTCCAGGCAATCGTTACAAAGTAGCGTCTGACGGCTTATAAATCAGAAGATGAACTAGAAGTGTTGAATACGTTTATTTTTGACACACCACAAAATGGGATAGCAGATCACAAGCAGACCCGTGCAGGCACACTAGCGAGCGAATGAACAGGCGAAGCGCGTTGGAGAAGGCTAATGAGCCAAATCCGAGAGATAGAGCATGACTAAGAATATATAGTCAGACAAAAATAAGACAGACATGTGACCAACGAGATAGGCATGCACATGAATAAAAGCGACGAATGGTTGACAAGGTCAAAAGACAAGTGGGACAAGTCACGTAAGCTCATACAAATCAGACAATAACAAGAACGAATGGTACATATAAATTGTTGCTCTACAAATGGCTTGGTTAAATAAATTAATCTAAAGGGCTTGACCAAGTTAGATGTAAGCGAACTGGAATATATGTGGAGGCACTACACTTTCATTACCACATACTAATACGTGAATCCTCAACAGTACACAAACACGACCTCATTAGGCAGATAGATATAGTTCAGATCATTCAGGTTTCGCTGCTGTCGTTTATCTTCTAGATCGTAAAACCAACATCAAATGGTCTAAATTTCCAACTTCAGTCGATACACAATATTGCGCTAAAATTCTCCTCCATTGCTATTGTTGGATAAGTGCATTACATAAGAAGTAGTTGAACTCTAATGTTCATGAAATGTTCTTCGAAGTTTGGGAATTCTCAAAAATAATTACTAATAAGAATATAGTTATTTTTGTGCGATTTGTATTTGTCTAAAGTCAATTCATAATTTGAAGTAAAGTAATTAATCTTTTATATCATCTTCTAAAACTTCTACTTAGTTGTGAAAGATTTTGACATTTGATTGAGTATCACCACTTTTGAACCCTAACTAGTTTGTATGTTTCTTAAAAAAATCCCTTTGATATTTACTGATTTTTTAGAAATTATCAAGTAAATAATCCCTTTGGCTCATACTAAGTTAATTTATATCAGGTCACACTTTATACTTAGCTTCAAAGTAGATGTCATCGTATTTATGGTAATATATTTACATCAGAATACATGTAAATATGCACTATATTGATAAATTCAATCATCACAAACTTTCTTCCAATAAAAACAAATGAAAAACGGAATGTATTAGCAAGTTAATATGATAATGAAGCTCATAATAACTGATTAAATTGACGGGCTGAAAATAACTCATCCGAATTAGCACAACATGTGTAATTAAAATTGACATTTAGCTCAAAAGATGGCAGATTATCAAAAATTATTTTAAATAAGTTAAACTTTATATACTCTAATTTTATGAATTATCAATTTTCAATGGATTCTGTTATTGGAAATTAGAAAAAAAAATCATCTATGACAAAAGGAGCAACAAATTAGTGCGTGACTCATACATCATGTTGAAAATCTTTTACTGGTTGTAATTATTTAGAATAAAATAAATTAATTAGCTCTATGTAACTTAAAAGTTGATTTCGTTCAAAAGTCACAAATATATTAGCAGAAAATTTGATAATATACACTACTAATACTATTATTGTAACTATGACTAGGTATAGACATTTATTTATATGTACATTAATTTAACCTAAAGTCAAATCGAACAAATAAATCGGTCATCTTAAGGACAGTTAACTTTAATTCATCTTCTGATGCTTATTCATTTTCTATTGTTACTTTTCAATGTTCTACATTCTAGTAGAAATTTATTTTATTGATATTATTTCAATCATTCCCCACAAGTGTTCTCATTAAACAAATTCAATTATATAATAATAATAATAATCAGTGTATAATCTTTATTTCATGTAGTAAATATTAAGTTTTTTGAAAAAGAAATTATATAAAGAGTAAAAAAATTAAAGAATAATTGAAATCTTTATCGAAATTCGAAATAATTAAAATAACCAAATAAAATTGATTCTTGCAGATGTTTATGGCAAGATTATAATCAATATTTTTAAGAACAGTGTTTCATTTGCTAAATGTTTTAATGGTTGCTTTGCAACAAATGATCAACTCATTCTTAATTAAATATATTTTCTAGTAATGCAAATATAGTGTAGATTATATAAGCTTTGGCAAAGGAAGCATATGTATTTTCCATTTTCACTACATGTTTACAGATTTAAATTAATTATAATCGTTTCGCTCATTTGAAAATAGATAGTAATTTTATGAATTTCTGATGCGTTAAGCAAAACACGAAATAAAGTTACTGTTCTGGAGGTTTGTTCAATAATTGTTTAACAGTAATTTTAAACATTAACTTAGATCAATTGGATAATGGACTATACGTTGAACCGTTTAACCAGATATATTTTAATGGCCCTGTTTACACAGACTAAACCTATTTGTGCGACAGTAGTAATAAGAAGCCGAATAAGGATTCATTTGTATGAGTCTGTTTCATGTTGCCGTTTAAACAGACAGATATTAAAAATGAGAGGTCGGTAAACTAAGCGTAGAGGGGAAGGTCGGCGTACCAAATCCTTTAAACTACTCACTACAGGCGTCAATCTATCTGAAAATAGACCATGCATAGTAGGATAGAGAGACGGACTTTGGATAAGATGATAAGTGACAAACGTACATATAAGATGCATACAGGTAGAACTACAAGTATGTGAATATAAGACATATGTGGGCAGAGGGTCATAATTTCCCATGAAAAGAATAGAGTTATTAAGATAGTCAGCACGATCCAGTTGTTATATGCTCAGTTATTAAAGTCTGTTTAAAAGCTAGGAGGCATCATACAATTGCATGGTGGTACTAAACGCGACAATATGTTTGTGAGTGCAAGTTGTTGAAGAGCTTGAGATTGTAATGAGTCGACTGTCCAATGCTTCCTGGTGTTTGACAATTTTCTAGCTAAAATCAATTATTGATGAAAATCACTTTTGTATTGAGAAATTAAACTATTCTCTGCAGCCTATCAGTATGAATGCTAGTCCTGATTATTTTAAAGTCCTCAATCAGAAATTTTGGATCTTACTAAAAGACTCGGAGAAATAATATTTAGCAGCTTTATAAACTGATATAATTTTACATGAAGATTCGATTACTTCATACCGGTTTCTACACTACAAAATATAAATACATTATTTTCAAATGATACCTCTCCATACTGAAGAATTATTTCCTAAAATTGTTCTTTATTCTTATCCAGTTAACTTGTAATGAGTATAAATCCACCGTAATCATTCCTTTGAGCTACAAATTTTTTCCACAATCCTAAATTATGATTGTCAAACTACAAGTACAATTTTTATTTTTCGAATTCTCTTTTGCCTATTAGTGTAAACTGGAAAGCACTTCACAAAAAGTAGAATATATTATAAGCGAACGAATAATCTGAGCGCATATTTTCTGAAAGATAACCTAACAAGATTTTAAATACATTACCCTAAGAGAAAAGCAATTATTCGATAAAAAAGTACTTTCGTAAAATAGATTCCATAGTTTTAAGAGTATAGTTATTTCATGCATTTCTTTTGCATAAATGGAATAAAAGATACAGGTCATTCAGTTAGATTTATCAGGACATTTGTTTCTTCAAGGCAGAAAAAAAATTTAATCGGTAGGTTCTAAGAAGAGTTAGTATCATATGCAAATGAGCAGATTTATATTTATGTGTGAACATGATTTTCATAATTTACAAATCAAAAATGGTAAAGATAAAAAATGGATAAAACCAACAAAACTCGAAAAGAATAAGGAATTACTATTCTTATTTCATACACTGAATTTAGTTTAATAACCACCCAAAGCCAGGAAGTAAAGTACAACTAATTCTTTCAAGTATAGAATTCCTCAGACGTGCACATCTACGACTCCTACAGGATTCGAAACCAGAAATTTTAAACCCGTAAGCGAGCTTCCAACCTTTCACTAACGGTAAGGGTTGTCGATTGCTCAGTATCGCAAACTACTTGTAAATGTAAATTGTTATCTGAAATCTTACTGGTTTGAAGTACCCTCGACTAGGTCTAGGTTTAATGCTTTGAGAGACTTTGGACGGGTATCGCTGAAGGGTTAAATTCTATGGTTAGACAGCAGTTCAGTACTTACTGGTTTTCGACGGTTGCCCAAATAACATTAGTCCTTTACGTAAAACTACTTACTCAACAATCTCTATAACTACATATTAAATAAGAATTAGTCAAAGAAAACTTAATTATCATTGAAGAATATAGGAGTATTAAAAAGTAATTTTGTTCTTGACTTTGACATTATCTAATAGGTTACATCGCATACTTTGGTAGGCTCACACACCAAGCCTTCCCACTTTGTGACAAACAAATGATTTAAATTATTGAAAGAAAAATCGTACCAAGACAAACAGTAAGCATAAAATCAGTTACTTCTTTTACATGATAGGCATACATTTATGTGTAAACTTGGGGGTTCAATGTCCGGCATTCAACAATTATTTCCGAAAATATCTGGGGAACTATAACTTACTGAGACTTAGTGATTTAATGCTACACTAGTAAAAACATAATTATTTGATGAATTAATCCTCTATACTTAGTTAAGTAAATTTCCCAGCTAAAATTTGTCTTTTTATCCTGGATAGTCTAGAGCTAAGAAAATTGTTAGCAAGTTGTTCACGCCAAGTTTTAGAGGTAGTCAATCCTTATGATATTCGTTTATCACTATCTTTAATGGCTCAATCAAACTTCCGAGTTACCACTTTCTTAACAGTCTGTTTATTGACATTAAATTTACTGCTTCAAATTTATTTTTATTTATTAATTATGCCCGTTAAACATATCTTCATATGAGTTTTGATAAAATGCTTGCAATCTATTTCTATTCTCATCATTAAGCAAGTCAAAAAGTACCTGTTCAGTGATCTACATATTTTCAATTATGTTTGCCTTGTGAAGGAATAAAAGGTTGTTACTTTAGTGTTCATATTTGAGATATATTCGATAATGAAAATAGATATCTTTGAAGGAAGGCTGGTCGTAAACAGTTATGGATGAAAATAAACGGCTGCTTATCAATGTTCAAATTTATTTTACATAGTCTTTGTATATCCGTAAGTTAAATGATTGAAAACAGGAATCTTGTTTCAGTCTTTTATAATGTAATGTGTATTAATATGTCGAGCCCACATGACTTATCTGTAATGTGATGGCTTATCTCAGTCAGTCTGTTCTTTTAGGGCCATTATTTACACGTCTTTCTACCTTATCTATTATTCGCTCATGATCTTCTTTGCTTTTACTTGTATGCGTTCATTGCTTACTTTGCTTATCACATGTATATCTTATTTCTGTCTGACTATAAATACTTAGTCATGCCTAGTCACAATGAAGTGGCCCACTCGCCTTCTATGCTTCACTTTAGTTCGCTTCGATTTTACTATTTCCATTGTTATGCCTGTTTGCTTACCGAAAGTTTGGAATAAATTTATTCAAAATAAATAGTATTGCGGTTCTTATTACCGCCGTCGTACAAAAACAGTTAGCCGAAATGTAATATATGGAAAATAAAAGGAAGATTTCTTTCATAGCATATTCAATCGTTTCTATAAATTGAAGCCAGATCCCATGCCTTAGAAACTTACTTTGTTGCATTAGTGATCCTGCAGTGAACCAAAAACTATTTCTCATTGTAAATTGATTCTGTATTTTTGGATAGCATGGATGTCGAGCATACCATTCATATGGTGAAACACGTCCAATTAAAAATAGTGTTAAACTAACAACAAAATAAGCAATTCCAACGGATATCCAAACCTTAAACAAAAAAATTGAACAAGTAAATATTGTTGATAATAAATTCAATAGTGAATACCATTATTTAATCTGAAGTAAAAGTATGATATAATCTCTATAATTTTATCAAAACTTCAACAGTTTAAAAATCTCTATAGATTATTTGAAAATAAGAACTATTTAAATCAACAATTGCTTCGATAATTTCATCATTAAACTATACAATATCGAAATGAAGACATAAATAAATTGTAATTTCAATTTGACAATATTGCTCTTATTAATATACTGAGCTTTTCTTAGGATAGAGTCTAATTATAAAATTATTGAAAACAATTGTTCGCTCAATGTATATATTTTCAAAAATTAAAATTTAGTTTTATTAATAGGTCATTCAAAGAAAAGGTCTTATTTATGAATTAAATATTTACATTGTTTGATATAAATTGATAAGGAGAGAAGGAAGTTAGCTTACAAATACTTAAACACAGGCTTAAACTTCCAAATGTCAAACGTATTATAGAATTATTCATGTCCTACGGAGAATGATTCACTGTGTAACGTTAACTTTCTCCTTAGTTTCTGATTTACAAATCTAATATTTTAGCGATAAATTCTGCTATCTATGAGAGGAGATCAATTTTTAAATTTCTATAAAAAATACTGCTATATAAACATGAATGCATTTGGTAATGAGTGCAACGTAGATGCTGTATTTTCAATCGTATGGACACGTTTTCTTTTGAGAACATCTGGTACAGAATAATGAAACTTTATATCCTATGAACTTCCCATAAATTCATTCAGTATATGTAGTTGAACAAACACTGACATTTTAGCAGTGTTCGGTAGAACAAAACTGTTTGAAAATCAAATGATCGACATTAATTAGTAGAAGGTGATGGATGGAATTTTATATTTCCCTGTATTCGTCAATAAAATATATCTATAGCTATAGGCAAATAGTCACTTTTATGTTAATGATCAAGAATTTCATTCGGTTATTTAATACAGTTCAAAGAATATAGATTCGTAATTTAAATCTCGTTTTTTTGATTCTAAAAATATTTAATAAAGTACATTACACTGAAATGTTTATTCATTTTAGTGTACTGGTCATATTGCAGATATCAGTAAATTTCAAATTTTACTGTAAACTAATATGTATTCGGTTGTTTGAAACTTCTTATTACTGTTTATGAACATAATAAATCTGGACTCAGTAGCTAAGCAGATAAACCGGCGGAGTTTGAAGCGAAGAGTACTGGGTTAAAATCCTTAAGTGAATATCAACACTTGGATGCATGTATAATCAGCCAAGGGATCATACATTGAACGAAACGCGCGTCCTGAATTCCGCTGCTGACCACCATTCTTCTTTGTTTAATAATTTTTCTATAAAGTCTAGATACAGAGGCTAGTAGTGTTTATTTATCTATGATTTGTAATTACCTGCTCAACATTTATTAAAGACTTCTTTTAATTTATTAATCTTTTGCTATTTAGACTGTCATTTTGCTTTATGAATATGACGCCATCAACCATTCATCTCCATGTTGGGGTCGTTAGATCCCCAGAACTCACTTGGAAAAGGTCCTAATCTTGGATTACGCTTTTGCGCATAAGTTGATTAGTTGACCTTGAGCTTACATTTCCGACTCGGAAAATCCTTGACTGTCATTGGTTGATAGATTATTTTAGTACGCTATTTTTGTGGCTCTCCCAACGACGTTTATATCTTGCATAAATAAGCTCGATTTGTGTGCTTGTCGACCTCGTATTTTCTGGGTGCTTGTAGAATACACTTTCTACGCCTTATCAAGACTTCTTGATATAGTTAGCCGGGCCGAAGACAAACGGATTAGAATAGCCTATCGTGTCACTGCATCATTTGACTTCGTTCCGTTTACTGAGTAAGGTGAACTCTTAATAGTTTCAAGCATATCAATTGACGAGCATATTACTGCCTTTCTGAGTAAAAACTAGATGTTAACGTCAGGTTTCACGTACACATATCTCTAATAAGTGCCAATAAACATAAATATTTACGACCAGTGGGTTTTTCTAACTCTCTTTAACAATCAAACATACAATTTAGTAAATTATCATCTAATTTATTTGATTTTTATCAAAGTTTGCCTGTAGCTAGAAGTGGGTTAGCTGTGAGCCTGTTATATCATGGATTACAGGGCAAAAGGAAACATGGTACTAAGTATAAAGAGTCAAATAAAGTAGTTCTGCATTTACTATATTGCTACACTATCTACTGACTAGGATATTTATAAATATTATGAGATAGTAAACAAATGAACCAGTGTAAGATATATCTTACTGTCTCATTAAAATTACTCGTATAATAACTGTTTCTAATAGTTTTTTTAAGATCCTGGTGAACGCTTAATTTCTAGACGTGAAACAAAAAGATTTTGAGTTTGATCCACGATGGTGTCATAAGAGCTCAATGATGAGGAGTCTCATACTACTATCCAACAACTGTTCAATGCTTTCAGGTTTTTAACGGTTGTCTAATATGGGTTAATTCATGATTTCAATGTATTCAACAACTTCAACAAAACTCTATACTAAATAGTATTGTTTTTTATAGAACATGAATGAAATTCAATATTTTTCACTACATTTTTTCATTGATACAACAAAGTACTTGTTATCAGATCAACTTAGGATATCCTACATTTTTCGTAAGATGATTGTTTCGATATACATAAATATGACAGTTTTATTTTAGTTGATGGAACCGATATCAGGATGATACTTCAGAATAAAATACATTTACATCAACAAATATTAAGATATTAGTCAAGTAAAAATGATTTGTTTATTTTATTCCTGTATTCATGTAATCGAAATATCTTTACCTTTACCGGATATCCGATTAGTGAATATAAAATCATACTGTTTCTTACATCTACATTTAGGTAAAGGTAATGAAAAAACTCTTGAAGAAAATCATTTTCCATTGAGATAGGTTACTTGAAAGCAGATCTTTAACTTATCGCAAAAGCCTATAAACGAAACTAAATATTTCTGTGACAGAGTTCTCATAGTTACTTGAATGAATTTCTGTTGATAGAACTAGATTTCCAACAGTTTTCAGAAATTTTTAATCTGCATGCTTTTTATCAACTGATGTTATTTGATTTATATGAAGTCACTGAGAAACGACCAATTTTTGATCATTACATTTCGCCGGTGACCCCTATGGGAGCATAGGCCACTGACAAGCATTCTCTAACCAAGTCTGTCTTAGGCATTTTTCCCACTTCTAGGCAGTTGCTGAGCATTCTTTTCATGTCTGCCTTCAATTTTAAGTGCAATTTCATCGGTCTACATCTTCTTCTAGGCCTTGAAGATCCCAAGTTAGGGATTACCTCGTAAAACAGTGGAGTAATTTCCACTATGTGTCATATCCGCCTCCAGCGCATTTTCGTAATTTACTTCTCAGTTTCAATCCGCTTCGCTCTCTACCATAGTGGGCTGTTGCTCATGGTGTCTGGCTAACGGATTCTTAGTATTTTCAGTAGACAAATGTCAATAGACACTTGTATCTTATGGATGATGACCTTTATGGTTCTCCGACTTTCCACTTCATACAGTCATAACTGTTTTGACATTTGTATTGAAAATTGTCACTTTGGTATTGGTTGAGATCTGTTTTGAGTTCCTGACCTTGCTTTACTAATCCGTGCCTTCACAACTGCATCGGATCCATCCTGTTTATCAATCATACTAGCCCCCAGATATGTAAAGGTTACCACATCCTTCAGAGCTTCGTTGTCAAGTGTGATTTGTTTAGTGCATGTAGTGTATTAGAGGATCTTGCCTTTTCCATTGTGTATATTGACTGCTACTACTGCAAAGGCTATTACAACACTGACCGTCTTCACCTGTATTTGTTGTTGTGTATAGGATAGAAGGTTTAGGTAATCTGAAAAGTCCGAATCGTCTAGCTGCATCCTAGCTGTCCATTGTATGTATCGTTTGCTTTCCCTGATATGTTGAGGTTCATGTAATCCAGCCATCACAAGAAAGAAAAACATTGAAAGGAAGCAACCCAGTCTGACATCGGTCTCTGCTTAGAATGAGCCTGTGATCTGCCCTGCATGTATGATTTCGCAGTTTAGTTCGTCGTAATAATTTTGTATGAAGTTGACTATCTTCTCAAGTACATCATAATGGGATACTGTTGACGATATCAAATGCGTTAGATACTTAGAAATGATTAGCTTGAATCCTTGAAAATAAAATGCCTCCTAAATAGCAGTCACTAGTGAAACATATATTCAATCTTGGTAATACTATTGCGGTAGATAATACTTACAATGTGGTGCAAGTAGTGTGCATCGAAGCTTCACTCAGAAGCTGCTACCAGAGAGAGGAAGTCCTAGAGATCGAACTGCATAGTGCGATCAGAGTACATTAAGACCAAAAGAGATTTTGAGGAAGATGTTTAGTGATGTGTTTGAATTGCAAACGATATTTGAAGAATATTTGTATATATTTTACAACTTTATTCAAATACATAAACATATATATTCATACGTTAAACAAGTACTTAAATTGAGATTTGAATTCACATCCCTGAACATTAACAGACTCCATATTCTACAATCTTTAGGAGAGCTTGTATTACTATGTTAATAAAGGTGGTGTTATTGACTTTGTAAGTCAGTGTTGTGCTTCAGCCTGACCAACTTATGACAAAATTATTTAAGATTCAGACTGAGTCTATTACTTGGCATTCTATACAACGTGCTGATTATTGATGAAAAACTACAACTTCAAATCACTTATATGTTCCGGGTTATCACAAAAATAATCAGTTTAGATGTCAGGATAGAACAGAATATTGGTTAAATCAATATTACATGGTATGGTCACAATATTTTCTTCAGATTCATAAATATAATTTTTTTTAAGCGAATAAAATTTTTGTTCGATATTAATTTTGTAATACAATCATACTAATAGGGTTAACGGTAGAACATGTTTCCTTTTTCTTCTGTCTATGTTAGTTAGTATGATAAATCTAACATCTCTGGAAATGTGAAAAATCCAATAATTTAATTAACAGTATTAATCAAGTCATGCAACGGTCACACAGGGGTTATTAATTAAAGTTAACAAAACTGATATATTTGTTTATGAAGAACAATGAAGTTTGGTAATGGACTTTCTTATTGTGACCACTTGACTCACAAATTAGAACATAACCTATATCCAGAACGTGTTTTAAATCAATGTAAATGTTACGCTTGCACAGATAATAGTTAGAATTCTCAACTAATAAAAATCTAGTTCAGGAAAGTTGTCTAATGAGAGAAAACTCATGTGTGAATTTAGGGTCAAGATGGCTATGGTTGAAAATAAGTAAAATGAGGTTCAGTTTATATAGTTATGTGTCATTGTCTATGTGAGTATTTGGTTAACATTAGAAGATTAAACAGCAATTATTAAGTTCCGAGGACTTTTCTCCAGATATATTAAAATATTTTGTGAACGACTGTTTTGTTTGAAATCTAGTAAGTTTTAAATTTATTTCAGGAAATGCTTTTAATACGTATTTCTTTAAGTTGTTTTTAAAGTAATTTTGAAAGCGTCTCCAATTATTTATATCAGCTAGAAGATGTTTTTGAAACCTAAGCAATAAAAATACATATTACCATTATCTCATATGGTTGCTAACAGAAAAAACGCGATATCTAAATATATTACGTCATTCAGACTAATCAAATCCCATATTTATTTGAACAACATATTTTAGCGAACACTAGTGTTGTCACTTAGATCTTCATCAGGCTTTACTCTAATTTACATACTAGGACGAAACGGCCGTCCAGTGCTTCCAGGTTTCTAATGGTGGTCTAACAATGATGATTGATTAATGATTTCAAATGTGTAATATTTATATGCATATATGAAATTACTAAACCAATCAAGTTAATTTCGGAGTCAGTGATGACAGTAGAATAAAAGAAACGAATCGATAATGTGATGATAGCTGTACTGGTTGTGACAAGAATAAGAAAGGCTTAAATCAATGTTACATAATAGAGAGTCAAATGACTTTGAATATTAGACAGTGGAATGACATTCATTGGAATTATAGATTGCCTAATGAGAACTGTTCAGATTATTGGGTAGTGAGTCACATGTTTGAAAAAAGTGAGAAGGAGATAAATAAAAATGAGCGACCAGACAAGGTGTATGAAAAATAATGATAATAAGCAAATAAATAAAATCGTTTCTTAAGTCCATTTGAGCCAGGAAAGAGATGTTGGTGTCACAAATTTCTTATGGAAACAAGCACTTGAATTATTAATGCGAATCTCTAAAGCTTCTGCAATGTGTTGGATACTTGACTAAACCCCATAAGGAAATCTAGTAATTATGCCGTAAATTACTATCTATAGATTACACGACTACCATCGACCAAGTGTGATGGAACGGAGACGCGTATTGTTTTGATTATGCCCTTTCCTAACCACGAAAAGAGTTGTTCGTTAACTTGTCGGTTCAGTTGTATGTTTGTACACCCAGTCAGCGTTCTCCACTGGGACATCTGAATTTGGAGATACACACGGATATGGTAAATACAGGTAACTCATTCTCTACTTGAAGAATCACCAGAGTTAATTGCAATAAACCTGTTTGTTGCTTTAGTCAGTCTATCTCACTAACTATATCTCCGTTGAGTCGTAGCTCCAGGAACAGAGGTTACCTATTTTTCATCGATATTTCTATTTTCCGGTTCATTGTATGCAGGTGTTTCTTCAGAAAACCTTGTGAATAATTCATTTTAATCGACATGTTATGAATGAGCTCCAGCTCTTCGTTTATGGTATTGTCTGATAATATCTTTCTTGTTCTACTTGCAGGATATCTAACTAAGTTTCTCTTGTAACGAATGAGTACAAAGCTAATGAAATGTGCGTACTGGTTCGACGAAATTTTTCTATGCACTACTATTGACAGAATCATCTTTTCTTTCTGGTAAAACGGCCAAAAAATGTCATCTGTTATCAAGCTCCTCACTACATGTAAGTCTAATTGCTGAGTGTATATTGGTAAACTGTTCCAAGGGTTTTTCCTTAACAATGTTCTGATCCACGATAATAAAAGTATCATCAATGTAACTGCAATAAAAATCGAACTTATTAATAACCTCCTTGCAAGGTCTACTTCTTAGTTTTTGGAGAAGGAAATTAGCAAGGATAGGACTTAGAGGTGAACCCATTACTGTTCCATCAATTTGTCTATAATATGTTATGATCGACACATTGAACGCTCATTATGCATTTCAAAAGTAAATCTAAGGGACTAACCTTGGAAATTCCAATACTGGTTTGTATTTCTGATCGTTGTAGACACAGAAAGTTTATTGTTTCAGTTAATGGTACATCGATGAACAGGGGATTAACATCTAGAGATATCATCTATTTCATAGTTAAATCCAAATGTTGCATCACGGAAATGAAACTAAAAACGTATTTAAGGCTTTTCTTCATGGCTAATCTATGAAGGGAATCTAGAATTCGAGCTAATCATTTTGCAATCTTATGGTATAGAGAATTATACAAATCTAAAGCTAGAGGGAGAGGAAGTCCTGGTTTGTGGACTTTGAGTAAACCATAGAGCATTGGAGTGTTTGATGCCATGGGTTTAAGAGAGTCATGAACAGTTGGGGTAATTATCCCCTTACTTCTTAATTCTTTAAGCGAAATAGACAGTCGCTTTTCTCCCCTTATATTTATCTGCTGAGAGTTTCTGAGTTTTTGAAATTTAGTCGTATCGTTCCCCTCGTCCTCTTTCTTAACCAGGGGAAAATGTAAACCCTTTCAAACCTACTTGTTTCTGCTTACTTCCACTATTGTGGTTAGAACTTGTGATGTAGTAAATTATGCTGATATATATATGTCCTAGGTCCTGTCTTGTATTGTTCATGATTAGAAATGAAAGATAATATATTTTCTCAGTAAATGTTGTCTAATCGATCACCTGTTTCATTCTAAATAAAGAACACCGAGAAACCAATTGATCATATAGAACATAGAACAGATATCTCTTTTTAGTAAATCGTTTCCTAACTGCTATAGGTCTGTAATAAAAAGTGCATTCCGAAATCTAGGACTTCTATGCAAATTTGCCTAAATGAATCATAAATTACTGTTCCTATTTTTAGATCTTTATTAGAGTGGTCAAACAAACTCACCTCATTTGACAGTGGTGCTGTGAATTGTAATCCAGGGTCTGAATTACTTTTTTGTATGATAACACTTAGAGATAAACTCATAAATGGTGTGGTGAAATCAATTACACGTTCTCTATCATAAGTTATGGTAAAAGAGGCTACTGCAAGATCTGCTTTCTGAAAAGAAAAAGGAAACGTGGTAAACAGAATTAAACTGTACACAATGTATTTATATTTTTCAAAGATTGCTGACTGTTAATTTTAAATTCATACCACAAAAATAATAAGTCTTTAAAATTGCTTGATGACTCACTGAATTACAGTTTTCTACAAGTAAAATTATTGTATAAAAAATCTAGACAATTGAATGAAATCACTTTCTCCATTTACAGAATACTTTTAAAACTTATTTTATTACTTTAAAAAAATATTATTTACTTGTTATGGTAAATCCTGGTTTCCAGTATTTACTAGTCAACACTTCATCTTGCTGTTATTTTCTAAAAATAATTATTCGTTGGTTCTAACCTTTCAGCAGACAAACAACTAAATTAAATCATATACCTCTTACATTAGAACATGTCAGTCATATCACTTCGTTCAAGATCGTCATGAAGAATTTACAACCGAAATCTTCTTCGGGAATTACGCCTGCTGAAAGTTTTAAAGTTGAAATAAAGTTTTAAAACGACTTTTCTTTAACTCATTTCAATGAGAAGCTAATGATTATTAGCTTTGATTTACTATTTAACTAGACGTTTATACTTTTAAATTTACTCTTCATGAATAGATGACTTTATAATTGCATATAAGTTAAGTTAAACAGGGTAAAATTTGAGTAGTTTGAACATTTTTTAAATGTAAAATTTATTTCAATTTTATTTTTTTCAATGAGTTAAATGAGAATTAATGAGCTTGAAGAAGATCGATAATTAAACTGTCAACTTGAAGACAATTATTAGTTTAAAACCAATGATTTCCATCTAGTGTTGAGTGTTTTTAACACAAACAATTAGCCTTCAAGTCAGAATTAAATTGTGATTTATAAGTTTGAAATTTTAACTCCGTCCTTTTTTTAACTTGCTCCTAGATTATTTAGAAATGAATTGAATTTTATGTTTGCTTTTTTACCTCTTTCTAAATGTTTGAGTAGGAATTTTCACTGAATAAGTTAAATCTATCAGTTTCCTAGGTTGTGTATCTTATGAGAGTCTATATTATTTGTTTTATAAAACACAAACTTTTAAATCTAGTTAAATAGGTAACTCCATAATTGTCAATTAGTTGGAGTTTCAAAACTTTACACTAATACAAAGACATGAAAATCGAAAATCAAGATTGGTAAAGTTCAGTAAACGCAACAAAGAAAATAACTTAGTAACACTAAGTCGTAATTGAAAACCGAAGTCCGAATGATAAATATATCTCTGTATTTCAGTTTATTTGAAGACTGGAAATACTGATTCCAGTTATTCGGATAATACCACTTACGAATACAATATGTAGATTTGCTTAAACATGACATGAATTCTGTTAAGCTTTGAAAACGGTATGATTATACTTCGTAAATCGACAGGTTTACAGAATAGATTCTCATTATTACCAGCAAATAAATATTCTCAGCATAAAGCTTTTCATTTTTAAAGGTATTTTAAGCTACTTCATTAATGAGTATATAAAGTTAAGAAACTACTGATTTTACTAGTTACATAAAGAAATAATTTTGATTTTTTCACTAAACTCATTATCGAAAGGTGATATTTAGTGTTAGTTCTGTCTTTAATATCAGATATAGATGTCACTAAACAGGTATTTTGAAGATTTTTAAAAAGAAAGTCTTCTTAATTTAGGCTAGTGTTTGTTAATTTAATCGACTGACATAATCTATTGATTAAGCAACAATTAATCTTCCCTAACAATCTAATTTTACATCAGTTAATAATTTAAGTCAATATTTAAGATTATGTAACATGACTAGAATATAACGAAAGATTCCTTTTAAAGTAGAAACTATGTTTAATCACTATATGGTGCATACATCATCCCTAACCAACGCCAATATACTATGATTGTCCTATGTATTTTGTCCCATAAGACTACTGAAACCTGTTGCGCGAAATTGCTTATCTTGTATTTGCTAATTCTTTTGAGTTTTTCTGGTTATTTTTGAGGAGTGAACTCATCACATGTAACTTACTTTATAGACAAGATCACCGATTAGTCCATCCCATTTACCTTTACTTTCATCAAACGTTCCGAATTTTTTATCACTGACAGGTTTGATAATATAATCAAAATGATTCATTTTGCTTAAATGTTGTAATAGTTCCATCGCAAATCCTGTCCATTGATCATTGCCTTCAAGATGTACACCTTGACGATATGGTTCAAATATTACAAATGGAGGATCCTAATATATAATATAATCAGTTGTAAAATGAGAAAAATTAAGTTTATTTAAATATTTAAGAAATAATTAAATTATTAAGCTAATTAGCTTCAAAAAGTAATTATCAAAACATTATAACAATAAATGATATTTGTTAATGTTTACTAGTGCACCAGTTAGTTAATTTAGGTAATTTCATTTTCATTTCTGAAAACGAACAGTTTGCATAACACTCACTGGGTATGTTCATAATATTGAATCTAAGATAATGATATTGTTCAGAATGAGATTGAAAGCTTTGCAGGCAAATCGCCTCGCTCAAACAGGACAACACAGCAAAAAGCATTAATTAATAAATGAAGCTTATCTGTCCCATAGATTAATGGGCTGGATATAATTTATCAGTCAAATAATTGACATTATTATTCACCAGATAAGATTAAAATCTTAACCACTTTTGAAAATTATATTTTATTGAGAAGTAATTTTCTCAGTTAGATATCATGCATTGTGTAAACTTACTTCTATAGTCGTAACAATGAATGTTTTATTCATATACTTCAAACCACCTTGAGGAAATGAAGTTTCGACTGGTTGTTTATAGACAAATCCTCCCTTCAGTGACCAGTCAGCTAGCTGTAAGAGAATGGAAGATAATATATGCTTGTTTTTAGCATGCTTAACACACGAATAAATAACAGTTCTACACATAAAATAATAATACTTAGACCTAGAGTAATATTTTGCCAGATGAATATAAGTACGAAATACCAAATTAAGAAAAATAATTTGAATTGATAAGCTGCATATATTACATAAATATTAAAGCTGCTGGAATAAACAGCTACACATGCAAATTCGTATCACCGTCTAGACATCTTGACATATTATTTTCTGTACATTTAAGTAAATTATAAAATGAATGAAAATATTATTTTACTGAAGGAAATGAGAACTTAGTTTTCACAGTAATGATAATTATGTTTGTTCTTTTAGGCTAAATTGCTGACAGTCATAAAAATGAAAGATGAATGTATCTGTAGTTACTTTTCATGTTTTGATTAGCATGGTTGGGTTTATTATTTACTTGAATGAAAGAATAAAATAATAAAAAAAGAACATTACATAAACCTAGTAAATACAGGAATCAGTGTAACATTATAGGCCAAAACTATCTGATTGTTGATTGCTAACGTCATTTTTGCACATAAATCTTGTTATTAACAAATCAATCAATCCGTTTATTCCATGATTTTGACATTTTCAGTTTTGTTTTGAAAAAGTACATATCATATAACAGTAAAAAAAAACATCCGATATATTGAAGCTAACAAACGTTTAATATTCCTTTTTTATTGGTGATGAATTATGGAGTGTGGTAATAGCAGCAGGAAAGACCAAACTCATTAAATGTTCATTATCTTGCAATAAATGAACAAACTCTGGTCATTAAATAAAGATATGTAAATAATCAAACATGAGAATTCTTTAAATATTAAACTTTAGATAGGTAATTTCTAGGCATTAGATTAGTAAAGATTGTAGTTAACAAGGATTTTTATTAGTCAAAGAAGTAGATCTGTAATGTTTTGCAAGAAATATAAACTATACTATAAAAACTCGATAGTCCATAATACAATAAACTGTACTTGCTAGTGACTATCAATTCAAAGTTTCAGTGAAAAGCCATATTATATATACATGTTAAAAACAGTTTAAAAGTTAGATAATAATCATTAAAGAGTGTTACGCAGTAGTGTGAATGAAAATATAATTGAATTCCAGTTTTAAGGAGTTGAAACTATCGTCCACGCTACAAGATTTGTGTATTCTAATTTCAGCATCTTGGTGGTTGGTCGTAAGTTCGTATAAATATAAAGTTTTAAACCCTGATATGATGTAGCTGCATATGAGTGACATGAAATTCAGGCAATATTTACTTCATTCAGCTGAGTAAATAGAAACATCTATACTTTTTAAAAAACATTATTATAATGGACTAGGTGAAATCTTTTTATGTTGATGCATCTATATAAAATTTGTTTATTAATTATGTCAAGTTATCATTGAAAGTTCCTATGTAGGTACTTATGAACTGTTCTTTATATTCAGGTGCCTTTTCTAAACTAACCAGTAACAGAATAAAAGAAATATTTGACAGAAAATTAATTTATTACTCAATGGCAACTAATGAGCTAGGAGTTAAAGATGTTAATTACGTGAATAAGCATAGTTTTTTAAACTTCCAGGGACTATATTATCACTGAAGTTTATTAATATCTTTAACTAAAGTTGATATGCAGAAAGTCTAGTCAAAATTCTTATGTTATGAGAGACTAATAAGTTATAGTTCTTAACATGAAGAACAGCAAAGTTCAAGCCGTACATATAGTTTCGTCATTGTTGAAAATGTTAGTGGTCAATGGTATATATCAATATATACCAATGTTTGAAGTGATTGGTATAAGGTTCAGACTACAATGTACGCATCACCAATGATATTCAGGTATATCTAAATAACAATTCCTAAATAGGAAGAAATCAACTTTCTGTATCCAACTGCGAGACGCGATTAAAATCTACCAAATAAGATGACCGAAATTTATGAATATTAGAATACATGGAAACAACTGACAATTCAGTAGGTAGCTGTATATGTTACTTAAATAGCACTTTTATATCATAAATACCTAAACCTAATTCATCAAGAGTAAATAGCCCAGTTCCATTAATCTCATGTATCGCTTCATTCAAACAGTATGATTTTTTGGTATTCCAGATGTCAGATATACAATTTACTTAGAATACTGAAGCTCAGAAACTATATTATAATAAAAAGTGTACCAATTTGTAATTTATTCTAAAAGTTATTTTTTAAGCATCACCAATTATTTTCTTTTTCTGCCCAAATACTATGAACAGTGTATGACATGATCTTACTGAATGTAATTTTTATGCAGATTCCGCTTGATAAGCATGCAGATATGGAAACAGTTGTGTCTATTATCAAAAAACTAAGTATAAATATTTTTTTTTCTTTTCAAACTTGTAAAGTTTGAGCTTCTTGTTCCTGTGATATTTGAATATTACATGAAGAAGATTATTGATCCATACATTCAGAGAATATCTTTCCTAGTGTTAAAATTAAGAGGACAACTACTAATTTACAAAGTTTTATATTGCCAGTGATAAAATCATATCAAACAGAATGATTTCTTTTATTTACAATCAATTTTCATATAACGTTTTTATTTTCAGATATTATGTACTGATTTGAAAAAAAACACACTGTTCATAATATTATTTCTTGAAATAATATGAATTTGCTGTAAAATCTATGCTTACTTGAGTATATTAAAAATCTTGTCACATTTTACATAAGTTTTCTAATATGTATTAAAAAAGAATAATCCGAAAAATATTTACTAATTTATACATAATGAATATAATCTATTTTTAAGGAAATTTCAACAATATTTCAACAAATATTTGAAAATGAAAATAATTAATGTTCTATTTATTAGGCCATCATGAAAAAACTAGTGTTAACTAAACAGGTATAACTTAGCTAGAATTCCTATATAACACTATATTAATTTACAGTCTAAGAAATTAACAGTAGTAAAAGTCCTGAAACTGTTCACTACCATAAGTTATATGCTAGAAAATTCAAATAAATTAAAATTTATGACTGGTCCTCTGGTAAGATAAAGTAGAAATTCGTTGTTCAGACTAGACAATTAAGCGTGTTTGTCACTAAATAATGCTCAAGTTATTCTGCAATACATATTTCGATCATATAAATTTCTACAGTATATGGGCTACTGCGTAGTTTTCACCATGGACTGGTCTTAGTTACACTAGACAGCTACTGAATCTTAGATGAAGACTCCTCAGCCGATTGACAGTCTCATGAAGGATAAAAACCATGATTATTGTATCCTTAATATCAAAGATAACTAAATGTGAACTCAGTGATTATATCGCACGGCTCACAGGTCCTTAGTTTGATTCCCAGCACGGTGGTCATTATGGGCTATTGAGTATCCCTACGACAACAAACTAGTTGTCAAGTACTTTCTGGTTCCCAGTGACTGTTGTATAAACAACTTAATTCAATTATCTCTCATGCTGTATGTTAGTTATTTGGGTGAATTTAAAACGCATATATATATATATATATATATGTATTCTCTCAATAGATCTTTCGTCTTTAACAGATATATCGTTTTAGTGTAAAAACAATTATCAACACATGCTACTTGTTACATTAAGCTTTTAAGTTAACAAAGCAATTGTCAATGTAGGGTTAAAATGGGGAACAGAAAAATTCAATTATTCTGTAGAATAAGTTAGTTATCAATTAAAAACGAGTTACTTGATTATCACAAAAGAGGAGAACTATCGATCAGTCATTAAAAATGATTCTTTTTCCTAATTTTTCAAAAACGTTCAAGCGATCTGTACAAAATTATGTTTCAACCTTTAATAATATCGTTTATTCAATTCCTTTTTGTCATAATAAAACCGTTAAAATAACGTGGTAGGCAACAGATAAAGTATAATTATTTTTAAACGCAATATTGATAAAATAGAAATTTCAAATGCCTAAATAGACATTATATAATATTTCCCTACCTGCTGTAATCTTCCATTCTTTAAATGTATCAACTCAAGATTATAATCTAGTATAGGACTGAATTTACTTGAGTCTGTATAACCGATTCTCGAATGAAGTACTTGCTAGAGCAAATAATTTTGCAAATAAAATAGAAAAATAAAACACAAATATACTTCACTAATTAAGCATTAAAAAGATTAAACTGTAGATTTTATTTAAATGAAATGACGTTTTTTGTCGAATCCAATGTCTAACAATTTTCATCTATATTTTCCTTGTAATAAACTATTATTATACTTTTATGTTGAGTGGATATTTTGAATGAAATTTGTATGTCCAATAAAATTGTACACAAAACTTCATTTCATTGTTGTTTCTAAAAATCAGTTTACGAGAGAGTACACGATTTATTCTATGCAAATATAGCTTAGGTTAGTAGCTACTAATGCCAAAAACTTCTAGGAAAGACTAACTCGACTTTGAATGAAAAAGAAGATGAATCTTTGAATTTTCTAATAATGGTTTTATTTTTCTTAAGTATTCAACCGTTGAATTGATTGTATGGTCATCTTAGGTGAAATTGAGCTCTGTAAGTTGCTTTCGTCAGTGGATTGTTCAACTGATTAGTTTGAAGTATGGAGTTCCTTTGAGTGGACGTGGGTTTTAGTTTATATTCAAAATTCTGAAGTGGTACACATCACTGATTGACACGTGAGAATAATTTTTTTCCTTTTTGTCGTCACAAAGTAAAGTAACATTTCAAATAGACAATTATTAACATTACTGTAAATCTGTTGAATACAAAACAAACCTTAAAAAAATTACTGTTAAGCTAACATAGTAAATAACTGCATAATTTAAAAAAGAATTAACCTACATTAATATAAGTATGTAACAGTTGACCACTTTTATATGTTACATGTGGTCCATTTTTATGGCTAACTAATAAGCCTTTTGGTGTTTTTAATAAACTTGATCTGACTGGTGTACAGGTAACATGTTCTGGAACTTGTAATTTGTTACCAGCCAATTTCATTGCCGCTGACAAATGCTCAATTATACTTCGTATCATTTGTGTATGAAGCTGTAAAACAAAAGAAATAAAACATGAACAGAGTTAGTAAACATAATAAAATTGAAAGAAAAGTAGAAGATTGGTTGGAATAAGTTCGCTTAAATAAACGAGTCAATTAAACTATGTGATTTTTTTACTTTTGGTTGAAGTTATCTTGACCAGATGTAACTTTAGTCAGAATAGAATCCCCTAATAATATCATAAGCAGTACTCCTCTAAATGATCAGCAAATATTAACGCAATAGTAAAGGCAATGCGTGGACGTCTACAATTAATTTTCAGCATCTCCTGTATCTTCAGTACTGTTAATCCAGTTGCAAATTGTTAACTAGCCAAAACTCGACAGATTAGATATTTTCTATGGAAAATCAGCATTATTTCTAAATGGTTTGTCTTTTCAAAGAATTTCAATTGTATGTACATTATTATGTGGATAAGTTGTATCCGGAAGAAACATTCAAACCGAGTGAACTAATTACTAGACTATAGTAGAATAACTTTCTGGGGAATTCGATAACTTAATTTATCTAAACATAATCGATTGGTAACTAAACAATTATCAAACTAAACTAATTAGTAATCTCATTTTGAAATACTTACTATCTATTAGAGCTGTTTATTACTTAAAAGGAATAAATTTTCAGTAAAACCAACTAACTCTTCAGTCAATAATTTAACTGAGAAATTCATATTGTAATATTTTTGGATATTCGATGATGGTTTACTTCGTGATTGACCATCCGTAAGTTAGTGAATTAATATTGTTGACTATTGTTTTGTACCTGTTTGTATGTTTCGATTCTTGTCTTACTTCAGTCATCTGTAATTATTTAATCGTATTACGGGGTTGTAAAGATTGTTAATTTACTCATTGAAATCGTGAATCGATCAGTGTTAGACCACCATTAAAAACCTGGAAGCTCTGGACGGCCGTTTCTTCCTAGTATGGGACTCACTAGCAGTGCGCATCACGACTCCCGCGACTCGCCACTCGATGGTGATGTTAACACTATTAGGTGCTGGCTCACTGGTTCAGAGATTAAGCGCTAGCACGCAAGGTTGAAGGTTCTGAGTTCGATTCTTGAGAGTAGCGGGAGTTGTAGATGCATACAGCTGACGAGTCCTATACCACGGTAAAACGGGCGTCCATTTAGTTAGTACCTCATTGTTGATATTTCTAACTTCCACCAGTCATTTCGTGATATGAATTGAATAAATTCAGCAATCGCCTTTAACACTACGTGCTAAATGACTGAAATATTGTCATGTGTATGTACATAGTGTTCACAATCAATGTTCACTGAGATCAATTTTTTTGGTAGCTTGAACATTATCAATAATAAGAAATATTGTGGTGGTGTTTCGTTCTCTGAGCTGGATATTTTCGTTATGAAGCTTTCATTGTTCTTCTGAACATCATCAGCACAAACTGATGATGTTGTTCATCCAACTGAGCTACAAATTTTCTCCACCATCTCAAGTAAGAAATATGTTATTAAGAAACCATCATCATTAATGTAAATTTCGAACTTTTTCCATTTTACTAAGGGGTATTTATTCAATGTTAATCTCCTAATTGTTCCATGTAACTAGAATTTTGTTTAGTATTTAGAAAAACAGAAATAGATTTATGAAAAAGTTTTCCTATTCTTCAAAGAACTAACTGCTTTATAAAGCTAGTTATAAATGACTATAAACATTATTTGTTTCCCAGAGTAGAACAGTCAGTTATTTAAGAAGACGAATAAAATCTGTCATGTAGTATCTGGTGAACTATGTACCTTAGACTACATTGTTTTGAATTCCCCATGAATTAGTGCAGAAACCGAACTGTTTACATAGAAAAGAATCGCTGACAATAAATAATCTTTTCATCCTTCCTTAAAAACAGTACAACTGACGTGAAAATATAATTTATCCTATATTCTAAACTGTTGGCGTATCCCATTTTTTTGTCTATATACACAATTGTAATCTTTTGATATCGGCTAACTGATGAGATTGAGACGTTTTTTGAACAGCAATAAACTAGTGAATTCCTGTTATGTAACCAAAATTGATGACTTTCTTTCTAGTTTATTCGTTTCATAAGTTATTGTGAAATATTCATTTTTCTGTTTGAAAAGATATTTACTACTTCAATTTTAGTCATCCTTTTTTAAGTGACGAAGTGCCAATTTATTGCCGTTAGTAAATTATTTCGATTTTTTCCGGAAAATATTTCGTTAGCTAAGTTTCTGATTTTAATTTTAACAAAAATGAAGGAGGAACTATGTGAAGTTATTAAAATATTATCAAACCTAAGCACATATTTCTGAAACACATCGAGTGATCCGTTAGGGTTTGCCAAGAAGACTGAATTTCATTCATTTACAAAACTGTACATTTATTAAAAATTGTAGATTTTACATTAACAGTCAATAAATTATTACATATCTCAGTATACAAGCCATGTTAATCATTAAATTATTATTAAAAAAGTATTATGGATCAGTGAACATTTTCATGTTTTGTTGTGTTACGACAAGTAAGAGAAATGAAATAGTTTTTTCCTACCCTAAATTAAATAGTATTAACAGAGTAAGTATGTCTAATAATTTCCCAACCATATCATTGTATGATCGTTCAGTTTATTTCGTTAAGCTACGTAATTAATACGAGGAGTAATTGATTTTCTGACAAAAGAAATCGTTTAATTGGGAACTGTAATTACAGCTAATATTAACAGTAGTATTGTAGATAGTGTCTTGTTTATACTACAAGCGCGCCAGTGTAGGATTGATAAAACTAAATAAGAGACTATAAAATAGACTACAAGTTTATAAACTAGTCTCTTTTGAATAAATTCATCACTAATACACCAGATAACACTAATGTGATTCATTAGCAAAATAAATAAAATCCTCTCTTCTTTTAAATCACATAAATTTTCATCTGAAGAGAATAAGAAAATTCTTTAAAAGTTTTCAATAATATTTTAAAGGTCATTTAAAATACAGAAGTTTGTTAATTAAATTTAGACTTAAGAATCATTTCCTTGTTATTGAACCTATATTAGAATAAGGTCAAGTAACTTATCAATACATTACTAGCTTTTTAATTTCTAATGGGATATGGACTTGTTCAGTATTTGTCTAGTTTGAATTTTCAAAGGCATACAAATCATTTCTCTGAGATATTTTTGAAACATATTCTTATTAAATCTAATTGGATAAAACTTTTACTTTTTGAAAATTAAGTGTTTAAATAGATTATAGTTCAAGATATTAGTCACATATATTCCATACAATAAATGTGCTAATTGAAATCATCAGGAATTTATTTCACAAAAGCTAGAACACAATAATCTTATCCCTTCCAAAGTAATTTCCATCTGTAGAAATGCATTTGTATCCATTTTCATTTTTGTAATAATCTTTGAAAGCTAATAGTTTCAGTTATTTTGACACTAAATACTTTAATGTCTCTATACTACTCCATTGTGATTAGAAGCTGAGTTCAGACAGCTAGCTCTCTTTGAGTAGTCTGACCCAGGTATTCGGCTTTTAAATACAGTTCAGCTAACTTTTTATTTATTTATTTCTATGATTGATTATGCCAGATGACCAGTTCAGATATTTGTTGGGCAGAAAATATATAGCTACTTACATCTATACTGGTTAAAATTTGATCATTTGATTTGAATAAAACAAAAGTTCTACACAACAAACGAAATATATGATTCATAACTGGTTAATAATTTGAAAATGAAACTCTTGTGCAGAAATTTAAATAAAAAACATCATTTGAGAGGTAATGGTAGAGAGATTCAAGCCTAGGTTTTCTACTTGTCAATATCGTACCACAGAAAATTAGAGATGTCTTTATACAGTTGTAAATAAATTGAACGTTAAAACGCATAGATTGTAAAGCTTCTCATCGACTATCAAATAATAACGTAGTTGAATGATATTTAATTTATGCTCACGACAAGCTGCTCTTGTAAATAAAAGAATTAAGTCACTATTTAATTAATGATAGAGTCTTAGTATGGAACAGATTCCGTTTATTGTATGTATGTGAAATTAATCGTCCGTAGAAATAATTTTGACTTATTGTTTATACATCAGAAATCATTAGTTGACTGTCGCACACTCCATCAAATCATTCAAAATGTTTAATTTTTACATATCAACAAGTAACGTGAAATTGCTTACCGATTCACTTTCTGATTCATGAGATATTCCAGGTATTTTAAAACGAACCAGAGCTATATTGCCCTTTACACGCTGAAGTGAAGTCATCAAACTTTCAAGTGAACCCTTGAAATACATTATAAACATAAAACAAGGATACGAAACAATTATTTTCTGTTTGATCATCACTTGTCAAAAACTATTGCTCATAATGAGATTTAAACTTAATACTATCAGAGCGTTCTAAATTTTAGTCGATAGAAATCGATTCATTCTTGTGTGTATCGACAAAATGTATGTATGTATGTTCATGTGTCAATGCCCATCATGATCTAATCAAATTTGCATTTGTAGTTCTTACTTCTTTTGTCCTTTCAAACAAAACTACACTGCATTACAGTTACAGAAACTAATACCAATCGTTTTATGATCACAAAGAAACGGAAATGAATTATGAAATGTTCAATAGATATATCTGTGCGTTGTAGACATTAAATAGTTACCTATTACTTTCATTAATAAAGTTTACTCATGTTCAAAGCAACGAGTAATTAACGTAAATGTTCATGCACTACCAATTATAAATTTTTGTATGAAGATTGTGAAACAGTATTCTAATGTTTGATTAGGAAATTTTTCCATTTACAGAAAAAACAAAACTTGATCTTGATTAGAATATTGAAAGAAGTTACTTAAATTTTATCTGCAGGCATTGTTTTGCCTACATTTAGTTTTATATATCCAGAATAAACTCAGGCAGTTAAACAGAATTCGTGAATTTGTTTCATGTATCATGAAGGACATTGCGTTTGTCGCAACACTTGGTGATTTCGGTCATTTGTAGATTATCACCTAGCCTATTAATGTTAATTCTGGATATAATAATACTATAAAGAAATATGAAAGAAAGCATTTGTAATTCATTACATTCACCTCAGATCAGCTTTTAAAGCTTGTATGCAAACTATCAGGGGTCATTGTTAGGTTAGTGGAAGGACTGTCTGTTAGGAAGTAATGGCCACCTTTATGTGCACAAAAACAGTATGTCCTGTCTATGAGTTTGCCCAAGTAATTTTCTGTTTATTTTAAATCTCAGTCCATTGTGACAATCTCGTATCCTTCCCTTATCATGTCATCTCTCTCTCCTTCTCTTGCATTTTCAGTTATCGCTTAGTGCTTACCCAACCTTTGCTATGTAATTAACCAAGTAACTGAATTCCTTGAAAAATATACTGGTGACCTGAATTTAGAAGTAAATTACACAAATGCATCACATTTTATAAACCCATTCAGTCTTCTCATTACACTGTTGAAACTTATAAATAAGACTAATGGTTTTAAACTAATTCTACAATAACAATCCCCCGTAAATTTAACTTACATCATTAAATATAAAGTATTGGGCATAATTTGGATTCACTTCTTGATCACCCATCTAAATGTAGAAAAATAGTGTCATTTAATAATTATATCTGATATCAAATTATTTAGATGTAATATTTATTATTTTTAATGATAGGCTGAATAATTTGATTGTATGTAAGTAAGTATAACTAATCCATGTTAGTAAAACTTTTAATTGTACATGATATGTAACTTAAATTATACATTTGTAGCTTTACAAAAAAATAAATTACAGTTTAATGAAAATTTTTGTGCCATTTCATATACAAGTTATATCTCTAGTAGCTTGTTTCTTTAATATTCCGTTATTAAAATATTAGTGGAATTTTTAATAGTTTCCATTTCAAGCTAATAATAACGAATAATTAAATACGTTTTTATGATTTTAATTTATTCCTATAATTTAAGGTAGAATAATTTTGGTTAAATATAACGATAATAGTAATATAAATCAATGCCATTCAGATCGGAATGTATCAAGTAAAATTTTGAGGATAATTGCTGTCTGAGCCAAGATTATTAAAAATAAATATTTCAAGTTATAAAAGTCCTATACTATAAACTAATCAATCAAGAACAATTTAGTTGTTCAGTGTATCTTTAGAGAAAGCGGATTTTTTGTTTTTGTGAATCTACAAATTCACACATTCCAGAAGCTGAAAGTCGTCATTTGCTTTGGTTAGTTATGCATTGATTTAATCATAAAACACTTGATCATTAGAAATTAACTATTACACATTAATCAATTTATGTAATTACATGAATACATGAAGTGGGTGATTATTCCTTAACTTTCTAAAATTAACGTGGTCTAAGGTGTGGCAAGATACGTTTTCCTTTTGACAGTTATTTAAAATGGGATGATGTTACTCATGTCTTTCAATGCAGATCATAGTCACAGTAACAGCATCACATGGACAAGCATATGTACACGCATGTCCTTAATTTATACATAGTTGGAATATTTGTTTGTAATTTACCAAAGTGTACAATCTTACGTTAAACTTTATATTAGTGTAATTAAGTCCAACTTATAAAACCATGTATATGAAAACCGTAAAACAAAACTGGTTGATTTCAATGAAATCCATATTCGTACACTATCAGTATTAGCAAGAAACTGTCTAGTTTGTCTTGTGAAATTCATCAGTTCGTGGTCTGCCATCGTTTTCAAAGGGAATCTTGTATTAATAAAAGTCTTGGTTTTTTAGGTTACCAAACCAGTTCTGATAGTTCACTTATTTTTTGTTTTACTGTCTGTCTACGAAAACCTTTATTCATTTGTTATTAATTTTTCTTTTCTTACGATATAAATGTCAGAGTTCGTAACCCATACTTTACTTGAAAATATATGCAGTCAATTGATTACGATTTCTAGTATAAAGCAGAGAACTTTATTATATTCTCGGCACTTCGTATCATTAAAGGGATAAATTTTACGTCTGTAATGAACAAGTTCGATTAGAAAATTAAAATGTTATTCATTCTCAAAGATGATAATGTATCTTTTATCTACTCATAATCACATGAAACGGTTAATTATACGATTGCATCCTACTTGAAAACATTAGTGCATTCATGTCTTCAATGGTCCATTTTTCATTGGTGAGTTACTTATTGATAATAATGTCGGGAGAAAGACACTAAACTCATTTCATTTCCTTTGTAATTCTTCGAGATATAAATTGAGAATATACTAGCAAAGCCTTTTTCATTTTTTGAGAGTAAATATTTAAACCAGTAGTAAGAAATTCCGCGAAGTTTATCTCATCATTATTGTAAAAGGAACCGAATAGCATGCAAACGTATATATTTCATTCAACTGTATTTATTAATTCACATATGTATATAGACTGAGATACTTAGAGAGGAGTAATTGTGAACTGTATGCAAAGATTGTTGAATATATATCAAGATGACTAAAAGAACGTAGAAATAGTCAGTAATCTTCTTCCTCTTGCTAGAGAATCAGATATAATGTGGTAGCTTTTGTAATTGTTGAATTGAATGTAGACTGACAATGTTGATTTGAAATTCAATACCATTCAGACTATTTTCTTCGCTAAGTTTGTTCTTCTTAAATCCTATATTTATCTAGTTGGTCTTTACCTTGTTTTGGTAATAACATCTTTACAAGTTAATGTACAGTCAGATTGTTCAAAATTTATCATGGTTATAAACTGCATTTGCTCATTCGACATATAATACTTGTCAATTTTAATGCGCTGCTACTAATGATTCGTTTTATGACATTTCTTTATAACGTATTATTTTTACTAAATAATTCCTTCAAAGATGTTCAGTTTGTACTTTATTGTAATTAGTAAATCAGACTTATTTCTATTTTTGACGTAAGTGAATACATAAGAAGGAAAAATCACTCACTAGTATGATAAGATTATCTAAATTATTGTATACTATATTCTAGGAAATATTTGAAAGAAAATCTGTTTTTTCTTTCTAATCCAATAGAACAGCTAACTAATTTGTATGCAAATTAACTAAAATCTTTTGTCAGTTGTTGATTATCCTGATAATTACAAATCTTTCTTACAGTGTAAGAAGATTGTCTATTATATATATAAAAAAATTTTTTTGGCAATTCGGTTAAGTTTGACAAATGTTTATTAAGACGAGTTCATTATCATATCATTCACTGAGCAGAATCTTTAACTGGATTAAAAAAATATCAGTGGAATTGTTTGATTTATATTTTGGCTATAACTGTGTAACTACATTAACAATACTCATCTAATATAAACAACAATGAGAATATTGGAATGTTTTTGCAGTTGTTTTGATTCAAACTGAGATGAAATTTTTAAATGCTTATATAATCCGATATTTCTTATAAGCCAGTAATTTATACACACTGAAGAGCTTTCATCTAAATTACTCTTATTGAAGACAAATGATAGAGTTTTTATCAACTCATCTGTTTAATAAACTAAATGGAAAGCAAATTATTTGAAACTTTTATCAGGAATTAAGAGAATTTAGCCTTTCTAACCTGTCCAGTTTCTTTTGCGAATCATCACAAACTGATAACCACACAAACACAATGTTTGTAGATTCCTTTTTCACAAAAAAAATTAAAGATACGATATGTCGACTTAATCCAAGTAAACTGAGCCTGTGAAAAGCTATGACAGAAATCAAACTAATATAATAAATGAATACATATAAGTTATAAGGTCAGCGCTTATAAAAAATGATATGGATTATTTTTTTTTAGATTTTGAATCTTTCAGCATTAAACTCGTTCTAATAACTGGATATATTTTTTGTAAGAAAAGATTAGTTATTGATTCTTTGCTGAAAAGAAAACTTTTTGACTTCACAATTCTCATACTAATTCCGGTTTGTTTAATTAAAAGTGAGTTGTACTTATTATCGTAAGAAGCAACGACTATATTCGAAGAAAAACATAATCTGATTACATAAAATTTGATTTTTTTTTCAGAAGAGAATTCACTTTTAACAAAAACATTTTGGTGAAAATAAGTCGTTTTCTTTCTTATTGCGAAAGGAATATAAGATGCAATGAAATGATATATGAGGATGTTCAGCTCATAAATTTGAACCAAAAATAATGTACAATAATTTTAACTGGAAAACATTCCTCTTTGTTTTGTTTTGGATCAGCTGTGAGATAGGTTACGTCACTGAGAAACAGGGTTAAAGACAATCACACAGAAACTATTAAAAATAATTGAGGATAAAAACTAATGTATTAAGTAACATTTTCTCGTACATTTGCATATGTGTCAGCGAAAGTTATAGAACTGTTTATAATAATCTTTTACTTCTAGGTATTTACAATTTCATATAAATCAGTAGTTATTTCCTACAACATGAAGTTGGAAGACGAGCATCAACCCTCTAATTCTCCAGGTACTCTCTGCTAACGTGTGCATAAGAGTGCAGAATATAAGCTTATAGTCGATTGCTGATTGCCTCTTACTATCAAAACATGTACAGAAAATCTACCGTGCTTCCAGAACTAAAATGTTTACAGTCCATACTGTTGACAAAAGCTGACATTTAAAATCGTAATCATACTTGGTTTATAGTTTATGTAGTAAACTCAAAAGAACTAAATATCTAGTTGATAAGGTTGATTTCTCAATACTCATTTGTTTGTCTTTTTGTCTTAAAAATTTTCAGATTCCTAAACGAATCTAATTGCATATAGATTTCCATTCGACTATCATATGGACACACAGATGAAAGATTGACTTGCAGTCTTAGTCATTTTGTACATTATTTCTTCCACGTGCTGGTTGAAATTATGTGCCTTCGATTTAATCTCATTTAAAGCTTTTACTTCTGTGTATAATCTGAATTATTTGATTCAGTATTATCTAAATAATTTAGTTTCATTTACTACTTCAGACCACAATTGGTAAACAAGCTGTATTTGATTATAAAACTAATTTAAAACTTACCATCTGAAAAAACTGTTCTATGCTTTTTGCAGATAAATCCAAAAAGAATGCTTCCAGATGTTTAATTTCTCTAATAATATGGGCTTTGTAAAAAGAATTTTCTCTCCACCTACGAATAAGCGCTGTTGTTTGTAAACTTTCTAGGCATTCACGATATTTCAGAAAGTCTGTTTAAATTGACAAAATATTTAAAACAGCTCAAAAATAATTCTCAAGTCTTTTTACACGAATCTGATATTAACTGATATTTTATGGATAAATAAGCGTTTTACAGGAAAAATTTATTTCACATCAAAAAAACACAAACATTCAAAATGTAGTCGATTTCCTTAGCTGCTAACAAGGAATTTAATACCTGTAGTTTGTGCTGATGTTGTTCAGAAGAACAATAAAAGTTCCACAACCAGACAATCTAGCTCAGAGAACAAAGCTCCACTACAATCATCCACCTGAGCTACAAATTTTCTCCAACATCTTAAAGAAATTAATCTAACTTACCTAAGGAATGGAATAATTTATGTGATAAAATAGTATTTTGTTACTGAAAATGTTGTCTGAAACAACAGGATTTTAAGACTCCATGATCAAATCAAAGAAGTGCATAACCTCTTTGTTTGCTGTGATGGTGTTCAGTATGGAGTAGATAATGGCTAACGTTTTTCAAAGTGAAATATAGATGATATGTATTTATTACATATTATAACGAGTAGTTAGTGAACAATGAAACAGTTTTCTGAACTAGATAGAATGTGTGATGAACAACTGTTTTGTAAATCAAAAAAGATAAGTTTTACTGCATAAAAATTATTTTTCATACAACTGAAATATGACACAAGAAAGGAACTAAATTGTGTAAAAATTCTCTAATAAATTGCTCAATAAATGAATTATGTTACCAAGTTGAATTTATATGCAGATGTTGATATTTGTATTTGAATACTTTAAATAATAATAAATGGACTAGATTGTATTTCAGAAATCACTAATACACGAACGTTTTTAGTTAAAAGTAATTTACATTGAACAAAAATAAGTTTAAAATAGCTTTTGGCTTATTATCCTTTCGTAAACTGTTGTTGGTAAAGGCCTGTACAAAGTGAGGTTAGTGTGAATTTCGTTGTTTACCAGTTAGTACAAAGGTTCTGAGTGCATTGAACTCTTTTAGGAAATGGAAAATTTAAGCTGGAAAAGCCAGATCTATAAATTGTAAAGTCCTATTTAGTAACATTTATGAAATAAACTGTTATGAAGCAAGTTTAATCGAAGGCCTACAAAATAGCTTTCTGAGCATGTTTCGAAACTCATGAATCATATGAACAACGGTTTTTATCATGCGCTTGGTAGATAGCGTACACCATTTTAATAGCTTGGAATATTTTTATACAAGATTGATAAGTGATTTCATGTTTGTAGATACTATACAATGAAGATTAGCGTGATAGTAAATCGTGGTTTCCTGTTAATCAACTCATTTCTCAGTAGAGAAATTAACCGATTTTTAAAATCTGCTAACTCATAAGCCTCATTTTTTATAAACGAAAATAACTGACCACCACTATGCTCGTAAACAATAGCAAATCCTTTCCAAATTTCTTCATTAATTACAATTAAATTTCTTAATAGTTCAGCCACAAGAAATTGACTTGGGCCAATTGAATGTACTAAAGCAGGTGAATATGGATTAGATATACGCTGATGTGAGTTTCCAGAACGATGTTTTGTTTTTGAAAATGAAAACCATTTAATTGCTGAATCAATCATTGAACCTGGACATTCTTCAAGATCTGTAATAGTTACCAAAGGTAATTGTAATCTTGAACTTAAGCCCATCAATAACTGTCGTCTATAACACCTTAACCGTTCACTTGCTTCAGATTCAGCTGCTTGTTCTAATCCATTGTGTAAAGTATTCTTTATTTCTTGTTCATATTCTACAGGTTCATTATTTTCATTTTTGATACTAGCTGAAAATATGAAATTATCATCATTCTGTGAAGAATATGGCCAACTGGAGTCAACAAGTGCAACTGGTCGAGTTGTTTTGTTGAGTATGGAGCAGGCTGAAGGAAATTTTAAAAAGTAACAGTGTTTTAAAACTATAATTTATATACTTCATTTTTAAAAGATACTCTTTCATCTCATATAGTCTTATTTTACAAATCAAACTGACAGTTTGTAATGCTCTAATCTTTCGACTGAATGGAGAATATGATTTCAACACCTCAAGTATTTTGAAATTGTATAACTCATTGTCTCTTCCTATAATCCTAGTGCTATTAACGATATTTTCACATTAGATTCTTACTACATTTGATATTACTTTTCAGTTTTAGAAAATAAAAAATAAAAAGGCTTGCCACAATCTTTTGTTACATGAATGCCAAAAATTCTTTATCTTACCACTAATATGGCAAGGATAACCAATTCTTTGATCGGAAATCGTCTAACAGCTTTTATATTGTTTATTACAATATACCCATAATATCATAGTAATCTTAAAGAATATATATTACTGATTTTATTCTATTGCCGGTGGTAAATAAATGTCTAGAAATGCCTAACAGAAGAACTTCATATGGTTCTGTTAATCTACTGTACACACACTTGGAAGGTTTTTAAAAAAAGTAAGGATAGATTAAAGGATAAAGTGTTGAAGTCGTGTGTCACAATGAAGACTTATTACGCAAACATCTATAAGGAGAGAAAGGTAGCGAATAATACAATGCTACACAAATACAAAAAAGCTGTCTATCAGCTAAGCGAAATATATCCGATTTTTATATAGTTATCCTATTAATTTATAACCAAGAATACATGTCATAGTTGTAACAAACGATCTCAATTAAACTGACTTTTTTCATTTTAATAATGGGAAAATATATAAACTAGTCTTTTCTGCATATGGTTTATGAACGTCCATACCAAATAGTTTTACTGTATTTACATATATATATATATATATATATATATATATATATATATATATATGCGGAGTTTTGTTGTGAAATAAACATTTTATAACGTATAAAAATATGCACAACATTTATTTGATATCTCTTTATTCTAGTTGGTATTTTTAAGACATCATCAATTTTAGCATATATCTTTTGGGAAATCAAATAGAAACACTTTTATAATTGAATATTTTTTCAGTATTGAATATATACGTACATATGAGTTTGCTGTTGCCATTTTGATTACTATTGTAGTCATGAATGTAACTGCGAATTCAATAAATTAATTTGTATGAATGATTTTGTTTAGTGAAGAGACAATTTTATTGAATTCTGAACCTAACTACGCAAAATAATTCTGTCATATAAATACAAACCTGAACTACTGAACGAATGAGCGAAAAAAATCTTATATGAGTTGATCACAGCTTCACTTATATGATACTAGTTATATATGCAACTCATTTGTCCAAATTTCAGAAAAACCTCCCTTCACAGATAGCTTTCCCTTAATTTAGATGACAACTTGAAACCTATTTACCTATCAGAATGACTGAAATTCGAGATATCACTCATCGTAAACAACAGTACTCATCTTAGCTGAACGGTATTTGTTTTATCATGATCACAGAAGACAATTATGAGTTCATGTATTTCATTTTATTTGATATCTGTGACAAAAGTCTATTCAACACAAATTAAGAATTTGATTTGAACTGGGTTTTTTACCATAGAAATAAAGCAAATCAATCGTTTAAATAATCATTTCCTACAGTTTACGCAATTTCGATATTGATATTTAAATACTGTCTCTTTAAAAGCTATACGCATGTACACCAAGTTGGGGAGAACATTTTCTAAATGAAAAAAAATGTTTAATAAACTTACCAGCATTGAAATCTGCTTCAATATCACCAGTTATTGGTAATAGAACTAGGGCAACACTAATATTAGCTTCTATTGCATATTTTGCGAATGTCTGATCATAAATAGGCAAACCGAAAGTAACTAAAAATGACCAAAAAGAGATTTAGGTTATTTTACTAGAAAATAATGACAAGTTATTCATCATAATTGGCTGATAGAATACGAAAATGACTTGACCAACTAGTTAATCCAACTGATAAAATCTTGTATAGTTTTATTCAACTTCCATTAGCAGACAACAACTTATATATATATACAACAAAAATATATATATATATATATATATATATATATATATATATATGATTGAAATCAAATGGTAATCATCAAACCTCCTTAGAATTATCTTCATTAATTATGAAAGACTTTTGATTTCGATCTTCCTGCCACTAGATTTTTCTATGTTTGTTGCAAGTAAACAAAACTGAAAAAGTTTTTCTGATGATTTTCCGTATTGTATCTACTCAGTATAAATTAAATTTTATAAGTTGGCTATCTCTTTGACTAGAAAACTATATTATGCATCATTTTATGATAATAATAATGATATTAATAATTTTTTAGTAAATGAAAAGTCAGTTAAGTCCAAATGACATAATGTTTTCATTCTGAATAAAATGAAAAATTGTAAGTTCTTCAGTTGTTGAAATTATTCACAGTTTCTGATGATAATTATTCGTGAACAATATTATTGCGAATTTCAGAGAGACATTTGGGGCAAAAAATATCAGTATTTTCAAAATGGTTATTGTTTCTATTTTAATTAAAATATTTATGTTTAGATGATGTATGAAAAATATATCTTCTAAAGGAAAAAATTTAAAATCAATTGTTAATAGAAAAAGTTCATGCATACATTTATTCATAAAGTGAAAAGTATCCAGCTAAATCATTTAAAATAATTTCACAATAAGATAGATATCATTCTAGGCTGCCTTTTTTGAAATAAATGCTTATACAACCGCAGGTTAAATATTGCGTAACTTCAATCTTTGCAAATCCAAACCAATAAAAACATTGACAAAATCAGTAAAATATATTTGACTGCTGAAACACCGTAGCTTTATCTACTTCCAGAAAACCTATATTCGGTTATAAATTAAAACTACAAACCATTAAGAGAATTTGATAGAAAAATAGAACAGTATTCATTGTTTCTCAAATTCGGCATGGCTGTAAATCGTTTGCAGTGGCTCAGGTGCATTTATTCTATATGTTCTCTGAAGTTCTAATCTTCTGAATTCCTTATTATCTCCATCTTTCTCTTTCTAACTTCATCTCACTGAATTATACCCTAATCTTCTCCATTTCGGCTAATACTTCTACTATTGCTACCACTATTGGATTTAAACTGACAGTTGCGTCTCTGTGCTGATGCGGTATGGCAACGTGTACATACGTACGAAGTTCTGTGTTGTATCTGTCTGTCTGTTTCTCAACTTCAGTTGGTGTACCAACTCTCCTAATTAATTACCCCAAACATATTTTCTAATTCAATGTTAAACCATGTTCGGAAACCATCTGTAAGTAGCATATTTACTACAAATTTATTTTTTAACATTTAACAAAGTAATTTGAGTATTTATGTCAAAATAAAACTCGAAGTACTCAGCAAAGGATAGCAGAACAAATTGTAAAATAAATATTACTTACAGTCAATTACTTATAATCAATAAAATCATACGAAGACGAGAAGACTAAGCATAAATAAATAAAAATCAAATGAATATACATTTAGATGATAATTGCTATGGAAAATGAGTTTTTAAAAAATGTATTTCCAGTAATCTGTTCTGTTTGTCAATAATGCAAACGAAATAGGAGTATATAAATTTACTGAAAAACAATATAATTATATATGGAATGGAATAATGGTGACCACCTATTTAAAGAATGCTTATATAACTCTTATGTAATCTCTGTTAGTCACTAGCTTGTTAAACTGATGTGAAATCTTTATTGAACAATTGTTTGTTCCAGTGGTTGTTGTAAAGGGCATCAATTCATCAGTCTTAATTTACACATGTGTGTCATAAAACAACTATCTCGATATCGTCACTTAGTTACGAGGTAAAAATGAACAAAATTTATAGTTTTGAAGCGACATATTTTAGGTTTGAGTCTCGGTGCTTATATCCATTCAGGAACACAGATGCATTCAGTAGAAAATAGAGCAAAACTATATTCTTCCATTCCATGGTTAATTAGAAGCAAAAAAGATTAAGACTTGTAGGTCAATAGCTATACTGAGGCGATTTGTTTATGACTCACAAAGCGGTTGAAGCCTATAATATCTACAACTGGAAACGCTAAAGCTAAATGATATTATTTTTCTTTTATTTTGAATTGAAACTGTCACTAAAAAAACAGAATATTCTTTAAATAAATTCTATCATGATTTCAGCCCACTTCGGTTTAATGATGTGTAATTCTCTAGGGATTTGACTTCTCTTAAATCAATAAGATTATCAATCAAGTAGAAATTTTCAGAATCTTACTCATGAATTGAGGTAATACCTGTAACTTTTATCAATGAATTTGTAGAACAGAGCGTATTACTTCAGTTTATTTCATATCACCCAATCTAACGTTGTACTATGTTGCATTTTTTGTGTCTTTTGTAGTGTATATCCTAGTTTTGGTCATGATTTGTCATTATAACACCCTTTTGAGAATTTAAGAAGGGTTGGATTGTCACACTGAGAAATGTTTCACCAGTTTTGTGGCGTTATCCTCGCTCTCTAGAACATAAATGAATCTGTATGCATATTATACAGGCTAAAAACTCTCGACGTGAGTTTTCAACACAGTTATGACCTGTAATCATTTCTTAAAAACCATAATGAGTGCAACTAAAGAACCTAACCTATAAGTAATGCAAGTTACTCTCATACTTCCTGTTACACCAAATTAATATGAAGTCGTAAACGACTCAAAAATCCACCTAATATATTTTGAATACCACCATATCTGATATGACATTAAAACATCGTTAATGAAATGAAATTGTTATTGCGGAAATGTTAAAAAATTTATTTTATCAGCCTCTCATTCCTTGCTGTTATTGCATAAGATTCTAGCAAAAAAACTTTATTTACCAATAAATAGAAGTTGGTTTTATGTACATTAATAAAACTGATAAATTGGTCTAACTCTGAGTTTCTGGTTAGTAATATCATTTGAGTTTAAATAACAACTACTTAGCTAATGGACATTCTGTCAAAAAAATATTTATTAAATAATTATTTTGCTAAGTGCTGTGTTTGAAAACACAACAATAATAGGACTACTAATGATTAAGAAATGACATGTCATTTTTAAAAAGTTGGAAATTGAAATATAAGTGACTGAATTTGGTTATTCATTACACAATGATAAATATTTATTTACAAACAGCATTTAAAATGTGTAGCGTATAAATAAGTTTTTATTTTTTAATCTCATACATGATTACAGAAAAACACTGACGTTTTTGGGCTGTATATATTTGAGGTAGAATTGATGTAAAGAATCTTAAACTGAAAAATCTTGCTAACTGATAAGACTGATAACAATAATAACGTTGCATATAATTACTGTTAATCATAAAAGTGTAGTTTACAGGTATTATTATTATTAGGTGAACTATTTTATATCCAAATTATAGGAACATACTGCTCAACTGACTTTTATGTTGTGTTGTCTAACAATGATTGGGGTAAAAGTGTAATAAATCTACCAGCATTTGTCCTGATAATTAATTACTCTTTGAATCTGTCGTCTAAAAAATTGTGAATAAAAATCCAGGTTAGTTATTATTAGTCATAAAGAAAAGGTTTCCTAACAGACGTTTTATCAAAAAAATTCTATAATCGGATTCTTAAATAATAAACCGTTATTGGTGAGTGTTATTTCGGTACTTCATTGCTGATGGAACACTAGCTTCTTGAGAATGAAATTTGTCTGTAGTGCTATTGTGAATATGCCTTACTTATATTACTCCAAAACACTTTTTTATTTATTGAAAATGGACATAATTAATATTCCACAATGTAGGAATTATCAATCTTACAACATTACTTTCTGTTATCCTTATATTTTTATCACTGATTTCAGTTTCTAGTTGACCGTCAGTATGGAAGTATCATCCAGTTCACTCTCGTTTTGTTCAGTGTCGTCTCTTAAAAAATAAAACCAACCCTAAATAAGGTCACTGCAAATTTCTTATTTTTATATATATGTACGACTATGTCATATAGATGATAGAGAAAATTTATAGCTCAGGTGGATGATTGCGGTGGAGCATCGTTCTCTGAGCCAGACGTTATGCTGCGGGAGTTTTCATTGTTCTTTTGAACAACGGCAATGACAAGTGTAAGGTCAGCAGTAGCCGATCAAGAGTGAGGCCAGCAGAACATGGTACGAGTCATATGGGTAGGAATCTGAATACTTCAATTCTTTCTCAAGTTTGTTCTAATGATGTTGCTCAGAAGAAGAATCAAAGCTCTTAGAGAATGAAACTCCTCCACGAATATGTCGTCGGAAGAGAAGAAGAAAATTAAATATCGTAAATAAATTATTATAATGAATTTAAAATTTTTACTACTCTTTACAAATCCTACATGGTTTTGTCATACTATTCAACTGCTTTTAATTTATATTTACTCATAGAAAATAACACCATGAAATTCATAATTAGACTGTACGATGTATCATATATATTTGAATAAAATCTAAGTTTACTTGATCTGTAATTCGTTGTTTGAAAAAAAACCAAACTAATTTAACATTAAAGGACACCTAAATTAGCCTCAATCAACAAAACAGTCTTAGTTAATATCTTTGTCAATGGAGAAAATTTGTAACATTTATTCTCATAATACTAATTCCTAAAATCTACATACTACATTTGATTATGTTGAAGATACATATGTTGCGTTCATTTACAATTGAATGAAATTTTTCTTTGCTTTGATTTTCGTTTAATCTGTTGAATTTAAGTGATAACCTTCACTCTACTCTTTGTAAGATCTGTTTTGTCAAAAAAATTCAGACGAATTTCAAAAAATTTATTGGCGTTTATTGTTATCTTAAAACTTTTATTTGACATGAATTTTATAGCATAAATAGTATTGTTTGAGAAAAAAAACTACTAACGTTTTACTGAGTTTGTCGTAAATTGTTTTTAATTGTTTAAACATTTTGTCTTTTAATTTTCGGAAAGAGAAATTGTTTATTCTATTATGTTGACAATAAGAACAATCAGTTTATAAATTTAATATCTGTTTTCCATCTCTGTATTATTACGTCCAAGAAATACCGTCTATTATACAATACCGGTCAGGAAATCGCAACATACATATGATTTTCAAAATCAAATAGTTTTATTCTTATTTTCAAATTATACAGTTCATTGTGTATAATAATTTTGGATTTTTTTTAAAAATCTGATTTTGCTCAATAATTATTTCTAGAACAAAATCTGTACTTTCACATGAATGAAAGCTTTTACTAAATAATACCAAATAACGAGAGAAAGAAAGATGGGGGATAAAAGAGAAATACCAATTAATTGCTGCTTTTTAACAATACAAAAAATGAACGAAAAAAAATGCAAATTTTTCATAGCATTTAATTACAAACTATTTTATGCATAATATGAGGAATTTAATTTATAACAACAAAGTGGAAAAAAGGAATTTTCATAATACGATTTTACATATGCTTATAAGGTCCTAATTACATCGATACAACTATAACGTGTATATTTTCAAATAACTAAATACACTCTAGCATTAGGTTGCCAAATCAGCTGTGTTTTCTGTAGTTTCATCGTAATGCAACATTCAATAATGTTTTGAATTAATACATAACGGTAATGAAAAGATTAATTTCAAACAGATTGTGTTAACCGACCGGTGTAGAGTTATCTCTCATTTACCGTGAAAAAAACGTAGTTATAAAGATATTATATGCAATGTAGTTTTCACCAATAAGTGTTCAAGTAATTGTGACTATTTACAATTTGTATTTTGTGATAAAATGTAAATATACGAAAACTTTGCGTATATCCCGGTTATTGGACTGAATTCTGACGAATTTCAATTATAATTTTAAGTTATCTCGAATCATACCATCAAACATTTTCAATAATTATTTATTTTTACAGCCTAATTTTACGTTATCAGTATCTATAATTAAATATACTACTACTAGAAACCTATTCAATTCAGTTCACCATAATACCAGTAAATTTTCAGTAAAGTTTTATCATTTAAACAAACTTACGAATTAAAACATTTCACATGCATGAAAAGCATGTTTTTGTACATCTTTTTACTAACAGTGTTTATAAAAACATTTAGATAGAAAAAATTTTATAATTTTTGATGCTGAATAAAGCATGAAACTTGATTGAACTAATAATTAACTGATACTAATTAGCATGCTGTTATTTTATCTTTCAGTTCATTTAATAACAATCTTATACAAATACAAACCTGAACGGAAAAGATTACAGTAAGTTACGTCATCTTTAATCCAAAATTGAAATTCTAATTTTATGTTACAACCATGGATCGAACAAACTATCTGAATTAAATAAAAATTCTACAGTTCTCCTACAACATCGCCACTTAAAATTGTATTGTGTCATTGGAAAAAGATGACGACAATCAAACGACGAAATCATCGTAGTTCTTCGATGAATCATGTTCGTTCTTCTTCTTCTTGTTCAGTGATACAATACTATATACATCGAATCGTTTAATAATTTCATTCGAATAGATTTTGAGTTGTTATTAGATTGTCTTGTTAATTTACTTAGCAATGTATGTTTTTCTATTTCTTCTACCATCTATTCCTTCCACCTATTCCTAACACCATAGGCAATCGTTCACTTCATTTACTTCCTCTTTTATGACATTAAATTGATTGAAATTTTTGTTCGATGATCATGATTGTAAAACAAAATTCTTTTTCAGTTCATATTGTATTTTTAAGCAGCACTAAACTCTATTAACTGTTCAAAATAATTAGAGCCTCGAGAAAACCAGTCATTAAACTTAATTTGATCATTTTTTGTTCACTGGCCAATAGCTAATTACCTATCAATGTACCGACTATTAAAATAAATTCCAAAAAAATACATGCTTAGAATTTCACACTGAAGTTAAGTCATGCTATTACGTATAAATAAAATGTGACTTTTTATCTAACAGCTGGATACTAATCTTCTACAAAGGTGATAACAAGTGAAATATACTATCGTTTATCTACTACAGTGATGGGATCAACTTTCGTTTTGCAACCTGATATTGAAGTCAGCATAACATTCTAAGACTATGCGTTCAAATATCCATGTTATTCGAGTTTAATCGATATTAGCTATCAATATTAGGCCAGCATAAGCACATACAACGTTATTAACTAGCTTCAATGATGTCTTAGCATAGAAATAATAGCTGTAATCCAATTTCTTACTTTTTAATTGACTTAAAAGAATGAAGCATTTTCAGAGGCTTTTTATTCTCACACATTGACGGTTTAATAATAATATCATGAAAGCTTTTAATGAAGTCCAGCCGTTGAATGGAATGAGGATAAATTATTCTTGATTTAAAGTTTTTGACCTTTCAACTTATTTTTATTCCCGATAGATTTCTACCGAATTTAAAATGCACGTAAACGTTAACGGTTGTGTTTCATCATAAGAAGCTATTCAATAGTGACCATACGCATAAAACCAAGAATCGCAAAGACCTTTTTATGGTACATTCGTTTTCGCCACTGAATGATATTCATTGAGATACCAACTTTGATGTGAGAAGATATTTTAAAAACAAACAAAGAACGATTTCGACTGTATATATTAAATTAGGAAAGTAATTCAACTAGATCAAGCTCCCACTTTATTACACTTGATTTCTGTTAGCAACTCTTGATAAATTATAGTAAATAGATTACATCATAATTAAAAAGTACATTTGACGAGTTATTCATTAGACGTTCATACTACTTTACAGGTTCAGTGGTCTAATTATTATTATTTTTTTGTTTTCTCTTTATCTCACTTCCTTGTAACTATACTGATGCTGTGTTAATGTCGGTGATGATTAAATGGAATCTAGGCATTATTTAATTAAGCAAATTAATTAGATTACAGTTTTCATATGTTTACATCCGTTTACTGATATTATATCAAAGATCAAAAGTAATTGCTTCTTTTATCATTTAACATAGATGTACTTATGAAAAAAACGATCAATAATCCATGTAAAAATTTGTTGCATGAGCACTTTTACTAGTTTTGTCGGAGAAAACTCGTTTGATAACAGTCACTCATGAAAGCTGACATAAAAGTGAACAATCATTTTGTGCATTTAATAACAACCATATCGTAAGTCAAACCCTTTATTGTCTGGTAACAACGACCAGTAAATGTTAACCATCTCAAAAGTATGGTAATTATCACTTATGACATTCAATATTAATCATGAGATATTGCAAACCGATTTGAAGCTGAAAACTGAACTACGAGATTACCATGCAACGGTTTAATAATTTCATGGTTTATTTTAAACTGCTCGGTGTACGTTACTTAATAACCTGAAATTTTTATTCAGTTATTTATGGTTTTCACTAAAATTTTAGCAATTACTAGTCTATAAGAACATAATATTTTATCTCTATGACGTTGATGTTTATACATCTAAAAGGCATTGTTAAATTTTTTTTCTGTACACTATCTAACGTAAAGACGGAAAACGACTAGAAGAACTGTTTGTCACAAATAACTTACAAACATTACAAAAATGATTTCACTCATGGAATAAATTTTTCTCAATTAACATTTTAAAAAACGAAACGAAGATTTCTTTCAAAGTGTAAAAAGGAAGTTGAATGAAGGATCCGTTTCTGAGCACTTCCGGGTAAATCTATCATCATTAAAATTAAATATGATAATTTGGAAAAGAAATCAGGTTTCTCAAATGAGTTCGTATTGTGAAACAACATTATTCAGACAACTATTGATCAGTTCATTCATTAAATGTATATGACGCTATACAAACATCTTCCATTATATGGATTTTAAGATAGACGCCAATGCTTTACATTTAGTTGAAAATTTCTCTACTGTTTAACTGATTGTTTGAAATGACAGATACTTTAGTTATTTGTAAATAAAATTTAACCAAGCATCTATAAGATTTTATTATCTATGAAGTCACAAGTTATTATTTAGTAAGGCAATTTAACGAAACTTAGATTGATTTGAATAATTTTGATGATGATGTCATAAGTGGATAGCTAACATTTGTGATCAAATTCTTACACACTTATAGTATATCTAGATTTTCATTTTTATTTACCAAATGTTGAATAATTACATTCACAACCTTGTAAGTAAAGAAAAATTACCGGAAGTTACAGATATTAAAAATTAAATTTTTAACTTACCCAAAGTGTAGCTGTGAATATTTGCTTTCCAGTTAATAATATGTCCATGAGAAAAGTGTGTAAAACAGTAGAATATTATCAGACTATACAACGTTTGGGATTTCCAAAATTTTGTAGTTCCTTTGTAGAGATAAACGAAAACTTGTGATGAATATGTTGTAGAATAATAAAGATAACAAAAAATTCAACGATAATGGTAAAGGTAATATAAAATTCAGTGCTTGCCTAAGTTAATTGAGATTACTTCAGGCTGCCGAACCAAATGTTTGAGCCATCTACTTCTTAACTGCACAAATGTTCCAGTAAACTAATCTGTTTTAGACTTGTTTGAACTGGATAATTATAGAAGGTAACTGTGCTTACTCACACTTTATTATAATTTTTTGTAACCTTAGTCACTTGAAAATCCATACACAAACTCTTCAGTTTTTAGCATATTTTTCTTTTTATTTATCTTTTAAAAAAAACGAGGGAATAATTTGTTGGAATGTCATAGTTCTATATTTATAGTTGAGAGGCTGTCAGGAAACCTCGATCATCGTATACCAGTGCCAGACACTGATTTTTGGAAATATTTTCAAACATATAATTTCAAAGGTTATAATTCCAATATTTGTTGAAAAAATAATTGTTAGAATACTTGACAGTTTGTGATGAAAATAACTTAACGTACCCAGATTTATGGTACATTTGTTGTCATTAGATATTAAAACTCTACGTCACCTGAAAAACACGAGACTTTAGACTTTGTTACTTCTTTGACATAATGATAATTGGTGTCTTAAATCTGTTTGGTATGATGTATTAATTGAGATTTCGTACTTTCTTTCAGTCGTAAAAATGCCCAGCTTTATTTGAATATTTAATATTTCTGTTTAATATAAAATGGCTTCTGGCCTATGAAGACAAATAAGCTTCAATAATCTATAAAAGTTGTATTTCCTATAATTTCTGAATAGTAGAATATCAGAAATCTATGATGTTCTCAAACATCATCAAATTCGATAAACCTATTTTAGACTGTAATTCCAAAGAATTATGTAAATTCCAAATTGAACTGGATGATTTTCGAGGAAAGAGTGAAAATTGACTACGTTAAATAACATGAAAATTTATTTTAAATGTCCAAATGTTTAGGATTTTAAAAATTTTCATTTTTGTATATACATTAATAATAAAATAATAGATTAATTCAACAACATATCAGGAGAAGAAATAAACAGATTATGATTTAATAACAAATAGCAAATATATGTGTTAATCAGAACAAACAATTATTGAAGTTAGAAAAGAAAGAGTCATAAAATAAAACGGCTTCTTTTTGTTCAATACTGTTAAGTGCTCCTTAAAGACAATATTTTTCTGACAGAATGGTTTTATCACAAGGTGTGTCTTCTATTCAGTGTCATAACAAATGCTCCGGTGGTTTTTACAATAAAAACCTTTGTTTTTATTTTTTTTCCTGGTCGAAAATTATTTCAAATTTTTATTTGGTATTGATTTTAGCCTTTCACATCCTAATAATAAATGAAAAACTGTTTAATTAGGCATATATATATGTATATATCATCAGTCTCAATAAAAATGAAGTTCCCTGTGAATTTGGATCTGCTGCTCATGATTACTAACTTATTTTCCACTTTTAAAATCCACAACTATGAGACCAAAGTTTTGTTATTAATGTTCAATGACATAAAAAGCTATATTTTCGTGTAAAGGAATAAGGTAAAGCAAAATATGAAAAGAAATTCTATTTCACTTTCCACTTAAAGCAGTGTTCTGCTTTTATATATAATCTAAAAGTGATTTTACCTCATTGAAATCTATTTGAACAGATTAAAATGAAATTCATATAAGAAAAGAAAATTATGTTTCGTGTGTTCCGGCATCTTCAGAACAATAATTTTATAAAATTATGATTATCATCATTACATCTACCAACATTCTGATTGATAGGTTATTCTCAAACTAATATATTTTTCTTGCTGTAATGATCATCTATCGTGAATGGTGAAAATGAAGATGCTTAAAATCTACTTCTAAATGGTTAAATAATAATTCATTAACTAATATATATATATATATATATATATATATATATATATAAAGATATATCAGTATAGTCTCTTTAATCAGTTAGAATTATATAAAAGATGTTATCTTTAAACAATATAGCTAGTTAAAAAATGCTTCTCGAAAGAATAATTGATTCTGTATAGTTTATTTTTAATAATAAAAATAATAATAACCATATCTCCAATTAAAAAAAGGTTTTCTGTATACCAATTAACTTCAAGTTACTGATATTCACTAAAAGTAGTTATATGAACCATGCACTAATTATTACGTGAGTATGACCTACATACTATAGATATTGCATATCACTGCATGGTAAATATTTAAACTGTCGGTTTTAAAATTCCAAAACGACATTCTTTCATACATGCACATTTGCACGGAACTTTTTGATGATCAGAATTCTGTTTTACAACCGAAAGAAAGCTTACGGTTTCATTCTTAATTTAATATTAATTATACAGGTAATTTATAGCTGACATAAGCTTGTTTAAATGGTTCTCTCTCATAATCCGTATAAATTGAGTATAAACGGAAAATACCATTATTTTGTGAGATAATTTTTGATGAGTATTTTAAACTGTTTAATAACAGAACCTTTAGGCGGTAGTAACTGTCTTACTGAAACCATAGGAAGCAATAAGAACACAATATTGGACATTAATCGGTCAAAACTAACCGCTAAAATCAATATGTAATTTTAACTTTACCAATAATTCAGTATATATTAGAAATCAAACTTTTTCTCAACAGTGTAAAATAGTTTTGAAAAGATCGGTGAGGTCCGGTGAAGTGAAGTAAATCAAGTCAAAAAAAGGTGTAATTTACAAACAATGTTGTCGTAAATTCCCCACATTATGTAACGTAGGAGAATAATATTACTGTTTGAAAATTTGGAAAAACATTCAACTGTATGGTTTGCTTTTACTGGCAGCGATAAAAGCATTAAATATTGCTTACTTTATTTATTGCTTAGTTTATTTCGAAAAAGACACTGTTTATATACGTGGAGTACTTTTCCATACTGAATATCTTTTGTTTTTAGGAAAACTTTTATTACAATTTAAACATATGAAAATATACAGTATCAAGTGCCTAAATGATATAAGCTTGGATAAATGTTTGTTTTTTGAAAACCAATCTATGATGATACTTTAAAATATACAGTTTCTACATTATTCTAATGTATGCTGATTAATTAGTTCTTTTAATTATGATACTTGAATAGTTGTCAATATTTTGTGCTTAACAGCAGTGGATACTTGTGATACAGAGGCTTCCATGTAATTCGATAGAAATGCAAAGAGAGATTCACATACTGAATTTGCTAAAGGAATGACTTTCATCTAACCAGTAGAGTGCTGTTTTTTGGTTAATTTATTATTAGAGTAGCTCACTGAGCATGCGTATTCTAACCACAATACAGCGTATGGGTTATGAGCATTTAAGTAGACAATACTTGCATGATTTTCTTTGAATTTTAGTTTCAGTAAATAGTTGTGTCAATCGAACAAGTAACATGGATTTGATCATTTTTAAATCGTACTAAAGCATTACCAAAATAATTTTGATGTGTGGGAAATATTTTCACAAGAAAATTAGTTTTATTTATTTATGAATGGGAATTGATATGTATTTTTTATAATGAATGAATAGATTTGTTATTCGAAGTAAAAATTGAGAATAATAACTACTATATAATCTACATTCGTGTGACAGTGAATGGAAAACGGTGTAACCTTTCGTACAATATTTTTTTATTAAGAACGATTTTTTGAATAATGTTGATTTATGAACGATGTGAATATTTCAAATTTGTAAATGGTTTGAAACTACAATATAAAAATCTTTTCTTCATGCACAAAACAGACAAATATTGTGTTTTTTATTTCGAGACTGTGTCTACTCTACGGTCACAGTAGTGCTTAATAATGCTTCAGTTAAAACTGCGATGTTTGTTTGGTGGTCTGAGTTTTAGGTAATGTAAACAAACGTATACTATATCGAAGAAAGCAAATATACCAAATGTTTAGTATGAATTGGAGAATGTTTTCAACTTTCAGTTATAGTGCTCATATGTTGTCGGATGTGAGCTCCAATGTTAATCAAAAAATGCTAGCAGATTTCACCAGAAAGTTGAAAAACGATTATGTCAATAATATATAATATATAATAATGTCAATATCACAGACAAGTTTTGCCCATCAATACATCCGTTCACAGTAATTTGGACTCTATGAGAACAATAAGATAAGTAGTTAAAATTTTGAACGAAATCCATTTAATTTGAAATGAAGGCATACGGCAAACCTTTTGATTGCATCCATACACCACACATCTAACAACCACATGATGCAGTGATGGGTGCCCCTAGGAAACGAGATACAATCTGTAGTACAAGGAATTTATACTTCAGCTTTCATTCAAGGTTATGTGTTACATGCTGAGAATGGCATAAGGAAGATGAAGATCACCTCATTTCAAAAAGACTGAAGATAAAAAATGTTCAGTGAAATCAGTATTAAAAGGTTGTTTTTCTCTAAAAAGAATGTTTTTTTCAAGACTAGCTGCATAAAACCTAGCACAATATATATCGGATTTGCAGCCTATAGAAAAGAATCCAGTTTCATAAAAATGAAGTCTTACATGTTGTATTGTTCGAAACAGAAGTGAAAGCTTTTTTGATACTTCTTATACGGCTATTCTTTACCGTCTTCATAAAAACCAACAGACTGAATTTTTGTCGTAAATAATGGAAATTTGCAAAAGTCAACTTAATGAATAGTTCACAATGTGTTGATAATCTTATATTAGTTACAGCAGTTCAAATAAAGTAATTAACAGTTCAGGAAACAGAAAATTACAAGATTTGGAAATTGTGTTTCAACAATTTTATGTTAAATACATACAGTATGAATGAGTTTTGTCTGAAATTCTTTTATAAAATGCATTTATGTTAATGGAAAAACATTATGCTATATTTTATAAAGAAAATTATCAAATTTTTACTTGATTTTTTTCATATCTAACCTAATATAAAACTCATCAGTTGTTAAGTAATTCAACTGGTTCAAATAACAGGTGAACTAATTTCATGAAAATGAATTCTGAAACAAACTACTAAAAGTTTGGAGTTAGAAAAAAATTGTGCACGAAATTTATTTGTTAGGATAACATAATTCACTTTTTATTTTTGTTTATTTTATTTTGAATTTATTTAATTTTTAATGCTTTCATCTATCATACACTGACAAAAATTCATAAATAATTTATAACCTTCGAAACAAATCTAACATGTTATCGAAATCATTAGCCATGCAGTAATATTCGGTTAACTCTTGCGTACATAAAAATAAAGAATAACTCTTTAGAAATAGTTCCATTTGTAACATGAAAATAAACATGAATTATTGACTGTTTTAGAAATAGTTAGAAAAAAATTTTACCGTTGTAATTGTTCTTAAATTTATTGACATGAAAAGAGCAGGTTTGTCATTTTTTTTTCTTTCACGTTGAACTAAAATAGGTAACATGGTCACCAAATGATGTTTGAAAAAAGACTAATCTTTTTTTATTAATAATTTCAAACAACTTCAGTATTTACTTGTGCAAACTGAATTCAGCTTTCATTCCATTGATAAGCAAAGAGCACTAGATAGCTGCTTCGTCTTAAATTGTGATCATTTAAATTTCCCGTAAAAATTAAACCTAGGACCTCCAAGTTTCACTCAAAACGCAGAATCCAAAGGTTGACAATTTTGACTGAAGTTAATTTAGTAATGAACTGTGATAATCATCAGATTTTATAATTGATATCTATCTTATCACTAACAGTTGGACATAAAAAACTGTTACTTTCGATCACAGCGACTGGGATCTACCACATGCCTGGTTTCATGTTCAATTCTGACTACAGGTTGAACAGAGTGAACTAGGTATTGTTCTCTATTTTTATACAATGGTTTTTCAGTGATAATAGTGAACAACATTTTCAGTTAGAAACAAGCTTTGTTTTCACTTAGATATCATCTTTATTATTTAGGTTACCACTGATTACATGATTCATTAAAACCAATCACTCTAGCATATTTTACAAAAGCAAACATTTTGTCGCTTTATTTATGCGTATACATCCATGTGCATATCAGTGAACTTTTTTATTAGTCAGATGAATCTTGTTTTATTGAACGGCACAAAAATGCTTCAAGTCACATCCCGAAACCAGATCAAACTCGGAAAGGCAAACTGTTTGTAGGGTATCCAACTACTGATATCTGCTAAGAAACTTTTCTTCATCTTATAGAAGGTTTTCTTGCAGTGCTATTTTTAATGAGATATTAACAATAGATTTCATATTTATATCCGCAAATTCAAGACGTAATCAACAATAATTCACTTTTCTCATGCAGAGGAAGAAATCAGGAAGAAGCGCTGGAAAGAAAAGAAGGAAGCGAGCAACTGCCTTCACTTGGAATCCGCAAAGCCAAAGGGAAAGAGAAAGACCAAGCACATATTACGCCCAGAAATGCGGACAGATATGAGAAGAATGAAGAACGGTTGGATAGAGTTAGAAAGAAAGGCCCAGGACAGAGTAGGCTTGTCGGTGGCCGATGCTCCGTTGGGGTGTCAGGAGTAAGTAAGTAAGTAAATTACTTTTCCATGGTTCTGGAACTTTTACTTCAAAATGGTAAACATTAACTGAATGAACAAGAACAGCAGATGAATGAAATATAATATTCTGTTTTGTATTTAAAAAAACTTTAGAGTAAAAATAATTTTTATTTGAAGATGCGTCAATACTAGGAAGAATATCTTAACAGAGCCTGGGAGCCGAGTATATGGAAAACATTATTTGCTACAATTACATTTGAAATAATCTCATCGATTTAAATTTGATTACTGATTATCAGTGGACTGCTTTGAAGTAATAATCAAAATAAATTTGATTACCAAAACATAAAGTTCATCAGATTATAACTGTATTCTCACATTAATCAATGAACAGAATTAATAATTTTGATAAATTTGTATTCAATAGATAACAAAAAAAGCTTGCCAACTATTTTATTTACTTATTTATTGATATTTATGATGATGATTATTTATCTGTTTTAAATTTATTTTTTATTTATCTATTTATTTATATTTATTAATAAAAGAAGCTGAAAATCGCATTTAAATATATTCCGATTTAATAATTCAGTAAGGGAATCAAATTCAACTTTTTACTCGGAATAAAACATAACAATAAAATTTTGATAAATAAATCATGTTTGAATCATAAACCTGTTTATGAAATGATTTACATTTATGAGGTTTCAATGTTTGCAATGAAGCTTGAATTATATTGTGACAGTAATCCGCTCATGACAATTAGAAAGAATAATCCATTGACTTTTTTGTTTCCAACTCCACTAATTTCTTGATATAAACGAACCTTACAACAAATTAAGAGGATCATTTTCAAAAATAAACAACTCTGTTTTTAATCATGTACATCATGTGTTTACGTTTGAGTAGCTAAGACTGATTGTAAACACATTATTTTTGATGTTTTAATTGACACAAATGATACATCTCCATGAGCAGGGAAACTAAGTAACATCATACGACTATCGTTTATTATACTGCTTATGTCACATCAGTCACTGACTACAAAGTATATTCAAAGTTATAGTGACTTCAACTATTTATTTTCATCCTTCCAAGGTGGAGCAAACTAATCAACATATTTAGAAATATTTCCAATACATTTTAAAGTTTCTACTTATTAAAGAGCTATTAATGAATTCTGTTTACACAAACTGATCATGAGTACATTACACTCATTAATTAACGAGTCAAGTATTTATTTGACGATGAAATACGTGTTTGGAGCTGAGATTTATTGATCGTTTCAACTTTAGTTGAGTTAACCAGTGAATGGAAATGGTTCAAACAGTAGACCACATAAATCCAACCCAGCTTTAAAATACTCTGGATTTACGCCTAATCTTCATATAAAATTCCCGTACACTGATGTTCCTTTCAAGAGTTTTATTTTGTTCTTTCACTAAAAATCTGAAGTAATGATCACTTGTTCTAATTATATTTTATTCATAAAACTTACCTATCATTATTGAGAAATACAGTTATTGAAGAATGTCATAATTTCGTATCCTTTTATTGAAAAATAGTTTCATGGACTAATGCTAGTCATTGGTTATATTTTGACTGGTTGAAATAACAAGTAGACAAAGCTTGTTTCAGATTCTGAACTAAGGATAACGTAAGAGAGATTTACCAATCGAAACAGATAAGACTTATAAAAGCGAATGAAGAATCATACTTGTGTGACAGCTTGGATGGAATTGTTTATAATGAGTTTTCAAATAATATTCTATCCAACTAATGTCATAGCGTACCTATCTACAGTTTGAAACATACTTCTATTACTATCAACGAGCTATTGGTACGATTATTCTGTAAATTAAACTTCTTACTCAGTTTGTCTTGTTTTTCTGTCTAAGAAGGGTTTTCTGATGTCAATAGCATAGACAGTAAATCAATTAAGAAGACAGACAATATCGCTTTTTTGATTGTTACAATTACATGTTAGGAAGTCATTCTGATCCACATATAACTTATTAAATATTTATATGATAACAAAAAATGTTTTTTTTTCAAAAAATGACAATTCTATCAAGATTTTTAACGGAATCTACTACTGTTATTATATCTTCATCAATAATTTTGACCAAATAAAAACTTTGTGATTGTAATTCATTATTAATACTTCTTAACCTATAAATTGAGTACTGGGTAAATCAATAATAGGAAATTAGCATAAACTTCTTTTTTCCGTATCTTTTTTGTTTAGTGAATTCTGCTATATTGGAACTTGTTCATCCGATTTGTCAGGTTTCTGAAAATGATCATTAAGAAGCTATAAATCTTCGTTTCATGCTTTTTAGCACTCATTAATAAGGCATACTTGAAGTTAGGTTGAAATGATGATCACAATGTGATTCGTCTGATATCTTACTACTGAATCATTTAACCAATAACTGAGATAACGCCCATTGCTTCTTTAGTAAATAGTGGTTAACTCAGTCTCTTAGACTTTCATGCAGTCAGAAAATGAAGACATTACAGCTTAGTATTAGTACATTAATGACATTATTATAATGATCCTTAATTGGTTTTCATAACAAATTTCTGTTATATCAGGTTTTCAAGATTATGAAAATGTTAAGTTACATTTTTTCTTAAAGATGTTGTATGATGGCTACACTCAAAACCTGAAAGCTTGTTTATTCGTTTTTTTTAGAACTACTGAGTTGCATGCGCCTGTATTCAAGCATTAATTTTCATAATTAGGCTCCGAATTTTCGTTCTAAATTCTAGTAGGTTCTCCAACAAGTTATTGAATCCAGAGAGACACTATGTTCACACGTTTCGGTAAACGTGTATCCTAGATCAAACTGCTAGTCACTGCATACTTACGATAGAAATTTGTGGTTATAGAGCACTTCTGAGGCAATCCACCGAAATCGTGTGTTTACAAACAGAGACTAATCAATCACAGTCCTAAATAAGCACAACGGAAAAACACAGAGCTTTAAAAGGGTTTGTTTTTATTTCTTACGCTATTTCAAATAACTATCTCATAAGTGTGTTTGGATTGGTATTAGTTAATGTGTAATGCATTCATATGATCGTATACATTCTAAACACTATAAAAAGTTAGTCGTATATGTGCTCTTAAGTTTCATGAACAGTGTTACATACTCAACGGTTACAACTTGAATTATCCTAAACTGTCGTGGCGATTTTTATGCGTTTAAGGTCATTTACTATTTCAACAGTAAACAGTAAGCAGTCATAAATCTGGTTAAGAGATAGAAAGTAGCACCTTTGAGTATGTATGACAGCTTTATAATGCTGGTTTACAGTTTTTACTTTAGAAAATCAATAATTTGTGGTGATCATCTACCGTTGTTTCTGGGATGTATATCTCACTACTGACAAGTATGGACTTGTCAAAAGCCAGTTATTATTATGACAATAATATATCTTGGGATCAAATAACTAGCGTTGAGAGTATTGTAAAGACTGTTTAACTTAACATAGGGATGTATTTCATTATAGGCCATTTTGAACCGAAATTCGGATAGGAAATAATTAACTACTAGTGTTTCAAATAAAATCCCTTATTTGAATTTCATATGCCAAGTTGTTTTCCATTTAACGATGAATCACCTGATAAACAGGTCTTCAATAAGCCGAAGAATGCGATCAAAATTATTCATGATCAAGTTCAACTAACAGTTTTATTATTTAATTTGAGTGACAAATACAGTAGCCTATAGATTCATACCGTTTAATACCTGCATTACATCAATCCCTTCTATGAGGTAATAGTAATGTAATGCTCATGTAATGTAATGTTCAAAAAATGTGTATTTTACATATTTATCAGATATTTTATAACGTTTTTCTGAAAATTATCGAGAACTGTTTAAAAGTGAATGTACGAGTTACATAAACCACAAATGATTTCAATATTCAATGTCTATGTACTTAATCATAATGGAACTCTAATCCTCAACAGGTAATTTATTTAAAAATATTATTAGACAGTTAAACATTTTACATGGTTGTTTTGTTAACTCTTTTGATGTTAAACAACTTAATTGCTTAACAATAATAAGTTTTATCTGTTTTCTATTCAATCCAACTAGATATGAAATAATTAAACGTCGGCTAAAATCAGTGATACAATGAGGATAAGTAAAATTTGCATTTTATAACAGTGATTTATCGTCTTGAAAACATACCATTTGATTCAAAATAAATTATTAACTTAACTTTAAATGTTTACCTAGCAAAACAAATGGAAAAATTGCGTTGTACAACATAGCTTAACATTCTAAACTGTAGAGTAAGTTGTATTTATTTTTTAGAAATTATATGACTTGATAAATAAAATATCTTCATATTTATGATAATTATATTTCACTTTCTGCATTCTAAAGTTGAAATTGCAAGAATAGTTGACACTCGTATTTTTATATAGCTATATACCTAACGCTAACTTATCGTTTAAATTGAAGAAAACTCATATCATATTTACATCTAGAAGAACGCTAACTCATTATGAAAAACATGAATAACAATCTGACTAACATGTGAACTGATATCGTAGTGATTAAAATATTCGGTCCATCCTTTTAGAAGGAAGTTAATTTGTACAACAAGTTAACTGCATTGATAAAACGTCACGATTTAGAAATGTATAGTAAATCCTTTATGTAATTAAAAGGTTAGGTAGATAAGTTCATTACACTGCTTAAGCACATTACATTAAGGATACTAATTATTTATTAACGTTAGTAAACAGTTGATGAGTACGTTATTCAGTTATTATAGATTGTATATATACATAATGTATAACTCCTCCTGGATCCCATCTAGGGTTATTGCCCCTACAAAGCCTGGATAAAAGGAGGGAGGTTGGGCATGAGGTCTACGACTCCATCCTGTTGAAAAAAACTTGCTGAGAAATACTATCCAGAAAACATCGTCTAAATCACTTAAATAGCCTTGTGAGTTGGATGGTTTTCATTTAGAGCAGTTATGGTGTCTCATATTTAAAGCCAAGTTTATTCGGAAGCTACGAGGTTGATGCGCTCTCTGACAACCAGAGCAATAACTAATATATGTACATTCTTACATAATAATGGAGAATGGGAGAACCATTCAAGCTGCTGCAAAAATGAAAATCTGGTGGTGCTTGGAATAACCGAAATCAATTGGACGCAGGCTGGAAAATAAGCATTAAGTTCAGGAGGGGCGCTGTGGTATCCCGCTAATGAAGAAGAAAATAACCCGCACACACAGAAGCCAATAAAGCACTTGTAAGATTGGAACCTCACGAACCCAGGATCATTAAAGCATCCTTCATGAGAAAGAAAGAGGAGATTACAATGAAAATGAAACCTTTACATATGTGGGCATCATGAGCATGTACGGATTAGCAAAGCAATGGAAGAATTTCTACAATTGAAGAACACCTGGAAATCAAAACAACTATCAATTAACACCAAAGTCACAATTTTCAATACTAACGTCAAAACTGTTTTATTGTATGGAACGAAAATTTGCAGGACTACTAAAGCTTTCATCCATAAGATGCAGGCGTTTAGTAACAGTTGTACTGTAAATTGACTGGTCAGACACAAGGAGCAGTAACCTACTATGGGAGAGAACAAACCAGACTGAAGCTGAGGATGAAGTTAATAATAGGCACCAGATATGGATAAGACACATTACGGAAATCACTCAATTGCGTCACAAGGTACTTATTAGCTTGAAATCTTCAAAGCGAAAAAAAACACCCGAAGTCAGGAATCTCTGGTAGACATAAAACGAATAAATAGCAACTGGGAACAAGTGTAAAGAAGAGCCCAGGATAGAGATGGTTTTAGAATCGCAGTCGGCAACCTATGCTTTATTAGGGGCAACAGGCGTACCTAAGTAGGATATAGTGCGATTTTGAAAAAGCCGAAGGGAAATTTATAGACACAAATAAAATGTATGCAAGAATTTCCAACTACCGTAAATTAATAATAGAAAATAAAATAAAAACTTACTGAAAAATTTATTATAAAGTCACTTATGACGACTGTTCAATCCTGAGGATGCATATATATATCATAGACATATTATTATTAATCTCAAATGTTCGTATCCTAATGTCAAATCATGCACTAGAGAACCGATATGATGTCATATTACACAAGCCTCGGTTTGACTACGGTTAAATCGATAATCTCCTAATCGTTCATAAGATGAGCTGTAATAATATGTTGAAGAGTGTGTGCGTTCCTTTCCTATGAAATATTCTTCTTAAATATTGAATGAATAATCTGATTATTTATATTTTCAATATTTTCAATACTTAGACAAATTCATACTGTTAGAAAAAATCCCTAAACTTATTAACAACTTAGAAATTGATTTGAAACTCAGTCATGAAACAAAGCTTCACTATGTCTTTACGGACTACTTTTGTTATGGTCTGTCAACTTTTGTTTGGAAAATGCTCAACTCTGAATATATTTGACATAAATTATTTTAATCTTAAGATACAAACAAGAAATAATATGAAAATTTTCTGAATCATTTATCCAATAGAATGTTAATGACGGTATATCTTGTCTACGAATAAATAATCAGTTTTCATAGATATGAAAATGGAAATTTTGAATGGGGTTCTTTTAGATTATTCTAAATTTTTGTTTCGTAATTCAGTAGTAGTGAATGTTCTTGTGTGAATAAACGAAGATTTTAGAAAAACTTTAGTCAACTGATTAATATAGTGTCATTCGCGACTGCATAAGATTGTCACTTTCTGTAACGACATTATAAATAATTCGTTGAATATGGATAGTGTTTTCCCGATGATAATTAAATTGACGTCAACTGAATTTTAACTAAATTTTCAAAACCAATAAAGTAGAGTTTCGGTGATATAATCAAGTTTCACAGTTTGTACCATCCACTGATTTTAGTTAGATAATCAATGAAAACCGGTAAGCATTGGAAGTCTATTTCGTCCTAGTCTAATGCTCTTCAGCAATGCTTATTCGAAACTTCGTCGGAAATTGAGTGCTGGTGTTCTACAGTTCTTTCTCCCGTAAAATCTTAGGTGGCCTTTACTGAAGATCACTACACCGACAGGAAACATCTTACAAGTCCCCTCTGGTTTCCAGAAATTGTCAAAGTCCAGTTTGCTATGTATACTGCAAAATTTGACGATCTACCTCAACAGCTTATAGTAAAATTAAAATGTTATTCTATCACTAGTGACTAGGTGACCAAATATTTCATTAAAAAACTGACCAAATTCCATAAATACAGACTTTTTAACATAGTTTAATTGACATTACTGAGATATGAATCAAGTGTCATATATATAAGACTAACATGGAAAGTTATTTTCATAAAACACTATTATTAAGGATTCGTGTTCTTAAGAATAAATCAACGAAAACAGTTATCCTTGGGAGACTTCATATATTCTTCTACGCAAATAAGATCTTCACAGAATATTGATGATATTTAATTTGTTTCGGATAGATATTTCAATAAATCGTACACCTATTTGATTTGTCATGAGATTAATATCAAAAGAAATAAAAAGTTTCAAGGAAAATTTCACAAGATCCTAGTGACTATATAACATATATAAAATCTTCATTTACTGTAATTTGCAAGAATTATATTTTGAATACATAATGAATTTTTCAGCTATGAATTTATTTTCCCATTTCAAGGCTAAAATAAAAGTTCGTCAAGAACATTTGTCATTTATAAGCTGAGTAATCTTACTTATACACAGTGGCTCAAGTGTATATTATACGTAAAATCGAGCCTAAAAACTAAGTGGTTCTGAAATTCTTCACAGGAGTAAAACCACACCTTATAAAGCTTTTGAAATAATCAGCAATATAGCTCTTAGATTTTAATCAGGTGAAGAAAATTCGTGAGTAAAATGGTTTCATATTATCACGCTACAATGTGCTATTTAAATCTGAACTCTTAATAGTGAGGCCGGAAAAGGAATATTTTATCTTCCCCGTGAGTAAGCATCAATGACTAATCGATGCATTATTTTTGAAGCTTATAACTTTCCGTTTATTCCGAAGATGATTCATTTCACACTCTAAAGTTAGCCGAGGATTATCGAACTTGAAATAAATGAATAACTAGTACTTTGAATAGTTAATTTATAATAAATACTGATAACAGTTACGAAACGCGTTTAATAAATTAAAAAGGTTCTATATTGATTGGAACGTAGTGTATCTAAAATGCTTAAGATAACTAAAAACTGTACTTAAAATTCAGGTTTAAACTTTATTCTAAAAGAAGAAAGTTATTCCAGAAACTAAGTTTCTACTTACCTCTCAGATTGATCATTGTTCTTAATCTCAACTTGAACAGCTAGAAAAAAATACTGATCACTTTTAGTATTTCGTCTATAAAATTTGTCTTTAATAAGTATAAAGTGATTGACGATTACTGACAACTATCATGTTTATCTAGTCAGTTAGTGCTGATCAAATTCCATCGATCCCGATGCAGTGGGTCTACTGATCTGACTGACCCAAAAATATCGATAACCTTTTACAGATGGATATGTTCTTTGAAATAAGTTTGGGATAATTTTTCATTTTTACGGGTATAGATTCACAGAATAAGTGCGGTTTTACTTCACAAATTACATCAAAGTTTCAAATGGAATAAGTCAACTGCCAAACACTTCCTAAATTCATTGTTCCTTCAAACCACTTCGACCGACAATGACTATCGGCTTCAAATACAAGCATTATACTAAGCGGTTCATATATAGAAGTTTCAAAAGTATAATTTCTTCCTTAGTTTCTGTTTTATTATACAAGATAATGGTGAACATGTGAACATGTATACGATCTCATTCGTAATAATATTCCCCACTAGATCTTAAGTGCATTGAACGAAACCAACTTAAAATCCATCACAAAACAAAATATGACTTACTTAAATTTTGCATAATAAATCCCAATAATTTTGGTAAGAAAATGTATCCTTTATTTTGTTTTTTTTATTCCACTGAAATTTGCAATTTGAATAAAATATTGTCAATGGTTATGGTTGCATTTACTATTTTGAACCATATTAATGGGTTAACCAATTAGAAAAAAGGACTAAGCATGGACGAATAGGAATTCGAAACAAAAACAGTAAGCTGTAATACGTATTTATATGGATAGTTTTTGAACAAAAACATAGAAACTTCACATAAAAACGTAATAAAAAATAAATGAATAGATAAATGAATGAGTTTAAAAGTGAATAATTAGTGTTTTGTTTACGAATTCTATTCACTTTAGGTTCTAGCTTCCGTGTATACCACTCAATGCCTATTACTTTAATAAATTTGAAAGTGTATTTACTTAGGTAATCGACAGATAAATGAAGAATAAATTACCAATAACAACTATGTAAAGTGATATATTTAAGCGGTCAAATAGCTGGTATGATGAGCGGTGCCAACATCTGAAGGTGATAAGTTCTAACCCCCTATATGAATGTTTGAGCGAGAAAGTGAAGAACATGAAGAGATCTATCTGACTATCACATAATATGAACAAATATTAGTGTCCATGAATTTATTCACTTCCTTAGAAAATAAAGCCATTTCTTGACTGATGATATTCATTCTTTCCTTAGGACATTTTCTGCTGGTCGTCCAGTGGTCTTCTGATTAGGTCTTTTCTGATTGGCTCCGTATATCAATAGCATTTTACACTACGGAATCTTCTGAATTATTTTAATTGATAGTGTCGACTTATAGACCTTTTATCATCGTTCTCTTCATAAAAAATAAATTTATATTATGTTACACAATACTAAGTAAACAATCCCTTCAGAAAAACACCATTAGATTTGCATTAACACTGATGTTTTTAATTTTTGCTACTTAATAATATCATGTTCATTTTACTTCGTATTCATTCAGTGTATAAAACAGAAATCATCATCTCTAAATTTGGAGATTGTCATTTTCATCCCGATTCTTGTTAGAGTATAGGCTTCTCAAAGTAACTATATTTACTGGTGATTTCGGAGTGCATTAATAATGATAGACTCAATCACACGTAAGAATCATATATTATTGTAAGAAGTAACTGGTTTAATCACTTATGATCAACTAAATGAATACAAGGGTAAAGCATCCAGAAGCATTTGAATGAGTCTATGCAATAAAATTCACTAACCTATAGGAAGCTATTTTTATTGAAATAATGTATAGATTTTATATGTAAATGAAGCGTAAAAAAATCATTCAATAGTTTTTCTGTAATCTATAATATTATTAATTTAAAAGAATAGCAGTATTATGTCTACTTTATTAAAGAATAGTATTTCTAGTACTCAGAATGCTTATATTGCCATAGCGTGAGTTAGATTGGTATGACTTACTACTAAAGAAATCAAATAACTTCAAAAAATGTATTTATAAACTTGAAATTTATTGTCGGTATTTTCTCACAACTCATTGATTTAATCAGAACGAGGCTTACTTTTATAAGAGTAATGTTTTCAAATACAAACACTATCTAGTTACACTGAAAAAACTGTCTTCTTAAATTTATTACTTCTAAAAGACATTGACTTATTTATTGCATTACATATACTGAATGAGTAAAAAATCAATGCTGCTCTATCGACTAAATGAACGGATTTATCTTTTACTTCAGTTTATAATGAAATATTTGTTTTATATTTAATTTCTCCTAAAATATATATATTGCTGTTTCAATATTCGTCAATCAATTTTTAGTAACAATGACATAACTAGTAGTTTCAAATGAGTCATACAGCTACTTGCAAAACAATACATATATGTAGTAGTAGAAAAAAATGTTCCGACATTTTATGTTTTGTTTTAATTACTGATAAAATAAATACTCATGTAATACCTGTACTTAAGTGCGAACACGATTAAGCTTATGTTTTAGTTCACTTCATATATGCTACAAAATCAAAATGAAACATATACAGTTCACCTTTGAGACTGAATAAATCTTTAGGAATTCCACTTTTTGAATGATTACATAAGTTGTTTTACTTCTGACAATTCAGCATGACACAATATCCTAACTAAATAAAATAGAATTTACTGTGATACAAACAAAATATGTTCTACTAATTCATTGTCTGTGAAATATGACAGATTATTTTTGAAGATAATAATAATTTTAGAAAGAAGCATACAATTCCAATTTGACATATCAGACAGGCAATAGGTTAATTATTAAGTTCACTGTCGGATATCTTTTTTGAGGATATGAAATCTTTGTGTTATTATTGAATAACATTGGATGACCCTACTCAAGTAGGCCACTGGAGTTTACTAAGCGATAGTTCTTTTAAAACACCAATGACGACTGTGTATTTTCGATAGTCATTTATTCATTTTAATAATATCTGTTCGGTCTGACGATAGACATTTGGAAAATAGTTTGTAGGATTTATTTCTAGCTTCCAGTTAATTCAAAACAGAGTTTTTATATGTACGCAGTATTTTTAAAAACCAACATAATTACCATCTCCAATGCAGCTCCTCATGTTAGGTGAGCAATTTCTAATCCTAATTAGTCAAGTCGTATTCACTACAACTATTATTAATTGTCTGGTTAAGTGAACCAGTTTCATAAATGTGGCTCTATGTATTATTGACACCGAAATATGAATATAATGATAATTCTTTTTAGATTAATCAAAATAATAAGGTATGATTTGTATTCAAACAATATTCTGAATATATCTACGGGATGGCAAAACTATAAATGTTAAATAGGAGAATGTTGTTATGAATTCATTTTAGAATGGGATTTAAATGGATAATGATGTCCTTGGGTATGTTAATTGCCAGAACCGACATAGGACAATTTGAGACTTAGTTGTATTTGAAGCCCACTGAGGGAAATTAAATTCTTTCCAATAACTGTAAAAATGTAATAATCCAGAAAATCAACTGCGTATAGCCTATATTCAACAGAGCAAAAATAAAATTCAGCACACTGATCACACAAAGAAATAAAGAAATATATCTAATGAATGTTTTTCATTAAAGTGGCTGTTTAATCACTGCCTTCACAGATATTCATTTAACTCATTACTAAACCATAAAACAGTTTTTCCCGATCTACTTGATAACTTTTTCAGAAATTGTAACTAGATTACGAGTCTTATTTAGAATGGCCGTCACTCGCAAACCAACCAAATCACTTCAGTTTATTTTAGCTCAAACCAAACGTGAAATAACATCATCTACTAAAAATGTTGTTTCGGGTGCAAGCATATTACATTCGATAGGAAGTCACATTTTAACATCTTTGTCTACGCGAAATAACTGTTCAGCGACAAGACACAACATTGCTTTTATCAATACAGGTCGACGATTATGGACAGACGTTCAATTTTAAATCTTGACTGAGGAAGTAGGAAAAACCAGGAAAAACTTGCCACATGAACTTGTCCCCTAAACATCTTGAAGCAGACAGAGTGTAACTTTAAGACTGTAAAGTTTATAGATAATTCTATGATGAAGTATCAGATGAAAGAAAATATTTTAAATAAATGTGCATGAAATAATGAAACAAGTACTGACAACAAACATTCTTATCAGTTGTTAACAGAATTGGCTATCAATGAAGAGACTCCCAAAGACCACTTCTCTCTAGTAAAATAATGAAAGTTTCACATTTAAGCTACAGTGTAAACTGAATGCAACATTTATAAAATAATCATGAGAGACAGACCACTGTCTTAACATTGTTCAACCGTATAATGAGTACGTATTCTTCGATGCTAAAATTATTATGTTATATTAAAACGGTAATTCTCAACACGTAAGGCAAGGTGAACGTCTAAGCATTATTTAAAGAGGAAAACCGTGAATATATTTACAATAAGTAATATTTTTTTAGTAGTCCGTAATTCAGTTTTTACATAAATTGCAAGAAATTATTCGACCTGATAGAAGTCAAAAGTGAATCAAAGTTTGATATTCAGTATTTCGTTGGCACTTTGAAAATTCCCTGCTCATTATCAGTTTTAGACGAAACAAGTTTTTGGTAAAGATCATTGCTCCTTTCTTTTAATGGTAATAAAAGTTATTTTGTAAGCTTCAAATATTAAATAATTTTAGTAATTATCATTTAAATGAAGGAAACGCTAAAATATTCGTATCAAACGCTTGCAGTGATAATAAACCTTAGCATGACAAATAATTCTTTATTTCTTATTTTGAGATGAATGAAAATCCTAGAAATTTTTTTATGGTCTAGCAATTGACCATTGGCTTGTTATGAAGTTATGAACCAATAATTATCTTGAAAGGTAACTAGATTGATCATCCAACGAAAAATGGAAGAAAATGTCTTCTACTACGACAGTTGTGAATGCAGATCGTAATTAGTATAGAATGGATAAGTTGTAGCTAGCAGTGGAACCCAGGGCGCGTGAGCCATACTGTTTGAAACGTGATAATCTAGTCCCTCTCTATCCGCGATACTAGTTATAACGTTTTATAAGTAAAATCTTGATTTTACTTGAATGTTGTTACTTAATACACTAAAGTAAATATCTGTATAATAAAATGTCACTGAAACAACTAAGATACTGTCCATTATAAATTTTACTTTATAACCTGTAGATATGAAGTATCTCAGAATTCTGTTATTTATAAATAATTCATGAACATGAAAAGTCAACATATCTCAGATGTTTCGGTGCAACTAGTTCATAACAAATTATCCAGTATTTAATGACATGAACGCATAAGAATTCATTTGATCAAACATTAGTCGAAATAAACAATGGCCACTTGTTTCATCGAATATTTCCATCAAATTTAAACTTAGCTAACTTTCCACACAATCTTCTAATGCTAGAATTTGGATTTTGAGCAAAATTTTATTTGTAGAATTAAGCAAACTTGTTCTGCAAAAAATTCCTAAATCCATCTAAATAAATATAGGAGTCACATTTACTGGGAATTAGTTTCAGAATAAATATTCAAAGCTTTTGGTGGAAAAAATGTGAACTGTGAATTCCACCATTTTGGGAGTACTGCAGTGGCCTAATAAATGTACTAAATGATGATCACAGAACATTTAGGATAAGTGTATCCCAATTTTTTAAGTTTATGGTGTTGAGATTGATAAGAGAAATAAACATCCAATCCTAAATTATGTATGGTACCAGTGATATCCGATGCAGAGAACATGCATGTTATTGGGAAGTCCCTAGCTGAAGTCTTAGACTTTATTTTTATATGGTGGATTCATCTTATGAATAAATTGTAAATTAACTCTTGAACTATGTGGCTAATACAAAATAACCACTGATCATAATCTACCAATAACCCATTAATTTTGATTTAATCATCCAAATACAAAGTCACAACCAACTTAGCTTTCTTAGATCTGATAGATAAAACATAAATTTAACTTCATGCAATATTTTTTGGAAAAAGTGTTTAAATATCCTTTACATTTTTTTAAAATAGCTTTAGAGTTAGATTTATGCATTACAATCACGATAATAGACAAACGATGAAAACATGTCTTGTTTTAACGCATGAATAATTCTTATTCTAGATTAAAGTTTTACAATTCGTTGTAGTAAAAGAGCTAAACAAATGAAAAGGAAATCTATTCAATTTAAAGCAATTATCAACTAGCTGAATATCGATATTTTGAAAAAATAATCTATATAAAATTGGCGTACAAACAGATGAATTACGAGTAGGTTGAATTTCATCTATCCGAAATGTATGTATAGTAAGATGTGGACTTGATGGGGCATTACAACTCAACAGTTTAGACATTTTCATTTGGTTACCGCTTCATAAATAATGTTTTTTTTACAAGACTACACCAGTTTTCCAAATATCCTTTAGTCAGTTATCTCAAAAATAATCAGGCAACGAATCTGACAACACATTTACAAAATTAATAGTTTTGATGAAATAAAAACCTCAGTATTCGATAATCAATTCTGAATACGATTTATGTTTTGTTCATCCGATAATAAAATTGGTAGACAATCAACGCTAAGAAGCAGGTGGGGCAGCCAACATAGACCCTCTTTGTTATACAGAATATGAAGACAGCTTCATTAGTAAAACTGCTATGATTTTGAAAACCGTAATGCAGTGACAACAACAAATATTGCGATTTAAGTCTACATGATCAAGTTTTCCCCACGGATTCTATGATGAAACTAAAATGGATGACAGACGAGTAATTGGATATTTTACCTATTACAATGAAATCTTGTAGTTTTTAGATTCTGAGACATTAGAAAACTGGTAAAAACTATGAGAAAAATTTCAGTCAAAGCTTTTGTACTCTGAGTTGTATGCTACAAGTGAATTCAGCTTTTTGATCTAAGAACAAAATTCTTGGATCAATTCCAAAACATTTCATTTTACAATTATGCAATATTTTGACATTCTTTTATTCACGACAGCTGTTTTCATTATAATTAAAATACCCAATAGCATATGAACTACTTCATTTTTTGATTACAATAAAACAATGTCAAAAATGTGATAAGTTGAAATTGCATACTAGCTACCGTAGTCGAAATGGTTAATCACGCACAAAATGATAGCGTTTATCTTTATTTTTTTATGAAAAAACACTGATTAGTTTTAGGACATCAAAAAGATTCAACAAAAGTATATTATAACACGTCTAACTAAGTTTTTTTCCTAAATAAATGTTGGAATCTTTTCCTAAATATCAAAAGATATTATAATAATGTCCAAATTATTCTGTAGAATTGATATGGAATTATTTCAAATATGTGACAAATCTGAGTTGCACTAAATAGTTCTCATCATTACAAGATCAGATTGATTCAGAGTCTATTTTGACAACTTATGAAATGTTTTATGTATTTCACCATGATACTAAAATGGACATAATATTGTTAGGTTTGTCACTAGGTATGCTTGAAACTGTTACTAGTTCACCTTATTCGATAAACGCGAAGGAGACAATCCAACATCGTCCAGATAGGCTACCTTTAATCCCAAGCTGTAACGGAAAGCTTTGTAATCGTAGAAAGTATATTCTACAAACACCCAGCAATCACAATACAATCAATCACACAACTCTCGTTTATTTATACATCATAGAAGCGTCCTTGGGACAGTCACAAAAGCAGCACACTAAAATACACAGCAACCTATCACAGCCAAAGATTTTCCTGGTGGGAAATGAAATCTCAAGGTCAACTGATCAGCCAAAGCTCGCAAACGTTAAATCCGAAATAAGACATTTATCAAGCGAGTTCTGGGGATCTAACGTTCCCAATAAATATACATTCCACAATTTTCCTTTTTCATCTTGATTTCAATTTGTTATCGCTATTATTTTATTATCTAGTTTTTTTTTCAGTCCATGTAACAATAGTGAATATCTATATGTTTCTGTTGATTAATTTCACTGTGCAAGATTGTTTTTGAACACTATATTACTGAATAAGATCGATTCATACAAATATTTGAGATATATTTCAACGTAATTAGGAATTCAACAACATCCATTTAACTTGTTCATTCAAATAGTTAAAATGAATTTTCTGTAAGATAAGGAATTGTGAATGAGGTTCGATTTTAGATTAATATTTTTAAACTGTTAACCTTTGGTAATAAATGCATGAAAACAATTTTATTTTAGTTAAATGTTAGGAAAAAAAATTATTTTCTCAGGATCTCCATTAAGCATTCTAATCTTCCTTTATTTCTAAACAATTAGGCTAATTTACATTGATGCCAGGATAACTCCCAATTTTATATTCCATTTCATAAAATCATGCATAGATTATTACACAGTTGGTATAGAAGATAGACACTTAAATTATTTAATTTTTTATTTCACTTTTTATTGCGATTATTTTTTAAAAGGTCTGGAGTATTGCATATAAGAAACCGGATATCTAATACTACCTGTTTTCTAGGATTTCAAAACATAAATTCGCAATATTAAACACAAATTAATCTTACAACTCCACAGATTTAGAATTATAGAATCATATAATTTTAGTCCATAAAACGTTCATCGATATGACAGATAACTGGATATTTTTACAAAGTTGAGACTTGATCTACTTGTTCCGATTTTAGTCCAGTTTCGGATAAAAAGAATTTTTCAATTTTAAATATTGATGTTCATATACATTTGTTTTCGCATTTTGCTTTGTATTTTATCATTTTCGTGGTTTCATCAACCCATAGAAGTCATAAAAACATACATATTTTATGAAAAATAATTGACTTACCGAAAAAATTCTTTTTTCTCTACTCTTCATTGCGTAATCTTGTGAAGATTTAATGCCTTTTTTATCTTAATAAAATTTTCCAGTCACACTGACTGGAATGAAAGCTCAAAAATCAACTATTCGATATGTCAATGAAACTTATCCAATTTAGACTATGTGATTACTTTAGTAAACAGAAAACAACACACCTAATCTTATAGTAATTATTTATTAAAGGTTATTTCAAGAATATGAAGAGTTAATAAAAGGGTTGAATATTTAAAATCAGAGCTTAATTGTTATGTAAGTGATAAAGTGAAGATTAGATACAACCTGGGTGCCCAAACCGAAACAGTTGATTTTCTTAGGGGATCGCTCTCTAAGCATTCGACCAACAATTCTTATCTACAAGGCAGTAGAGCTATATCAGGAGTTGCAGTTTTATGGTAGCCAGTGACCAGCAATAATTTTATACGCCATTTATTTCCTCAGAATCTTATAGTCCATGTACACAACTGGCTTGAAATCAAATGTTTCCTATCTTCTCGTCCGTGCCCATCCAACAACCCATTTCAATAATCAGACACACTAGAAACAGTAGTTAACTTAACTCGATAATTTAGTGAGACACCAGTTCTCGTGCATTTAACTTCAAGCTCTTATCGTTAGTAGAGAGTAGTAGAACACAACGGTCAGCTTATTTGATTTATTATTACTGATAATAATTATCAGAATAATTTTAGGAACTTAGAAGTGAATCTGTCCATTGAAATTTGCAATAAGTGATGTGACTAATATTTGGCCGTACAAACAAAAGTTAAGTAGATATAATTGATTTACCACTACTGATGACAATAATAATATTATTAGTTAGTAAGTTCCTGTCAAAGCCAAAGTATTACAAATCTAGATTATTTCTTTGCCTTTAAAGGCCTTTATTCGATTAGTGAATTCATTGGTTGAGAATTTTAGATTTCAATCTTTTAGTACAACATTAACTAGCATAATATTAGTTTAAACTTTAGGAACCTATCACGTTCATAATTAATCAATCGAAAATAAATAAAATGAATGTCACAATATAGATATTTATAGGATTTTGATTTAGTAAACTGTTGGACAACATTTTTATCTCATGATACATATACAAAGTAATAATGAATGATCGCTGAAAAGATTGATTTTCTAATAATAATAATAATAATAATAATATTGTGACACGAAGTAAAAACAACTTCCGTACTTTTAACTATGAATAATACGACCGGATTTATTTTCTTATTTTCACCGTTCAGGTTTTATAAGAAGTATATTGACATCGTACTTGTGACCAGTTACTGTAAAGCGATGCCAAGATTTGTTACAACACACATGTAATATTATATCTACATTGTATAAGACGAAAACACCTGTCAGCTGAAATGGTGAAGTTAAAATCTGACAAAACTTACACTAATATCAACTAGATATTTCTCATAAAGCAGAATCCACCAGGACGTTATATATTCACTTTCAATAAAACATTTTTAATATAGGGTTGCGGAGATTTTTGAGTTATTTTAAGTCATGAATCGATCGATGCTAGACAACCATTAAAACCTGGAAGCACTGGACAGTCGTCATTTAGCCCTTATGTGGAACTCATCAGCAGTGCACATCCACGACTCTGCTACTCGCAGGAGTCGAACCCAAGACCTTCGTGTTTCCAATAGTGGTCTAACTTTGATCGATACATGATTTTGAAATGTGACATATGTTTTCCAATCCCCAAATTTTAGTTCTTACTTTAAAGTCGCTCCCGCATGTTCTGTTAGTCCCATTTTTCCGCCTTACTACAGCGTGTTCACTCTAGAAAATAACACAACAATAATTTTTTATAGTCAGATGAGTTGGTAACTAAATTTCATGGACATTATTCACTTCGTCAACATGCTTTTCAAGGATATCAACTTAAAGAGATATGTTCGTGTTTAATGTCGTTTGAGAAAGCATTGAATGTTCATGCGGTATGTCTATACATGCAAACTTCACAAAACTGAATGTTTATTGTTGTTTCATTCAAACTGACTGTAAATAAACTGCTATAAAAATAGGCTCATTAGTATTTTGTTAAAAATTTGCAAGATTCACTTTCTCAGCTAAAATGGTTCTAGACAACCGGCATCAAATTAAAGGCATCACAATATTTACTTGTAGTCGTTTTTTTTCTTAATTAGTTCACGTTTATTCGGTAAGTCAAGTTTTTGCAATTTTTAATTCTTATTATGCAAATCTAATTGACTCTTTTTGTCAAAAGGTGATAGTCACTATTTTGTATTCTGTAATTATCAAATTATATATATTATATATATTTGTAAAGTTTTAAGTACATCTTATTATATTCTAGTTAATAAGACAGACGTTTTCCAATGCAAACTCTAATTTTATAACAAGTAGTTTGAGAATAGATCATAAAGTTATATAAGTCAACCTTTTACTTCTTCATAGGCACTTCAGAATGTTATTTTTTTGATATTATTTACTTAATTATGTTGACAATCTGTTGTTATTTTTTTCAGAAATTAAATTTTGTATAAACATTGAAAAAGATTAGATCGTGACAACTTTTTTAAAGTTTAGATTTATTATATTTCATGAATAATTATTGATATATTCGAAAGACTTGCATTATTTGAAAGTAGAAAGTTATTTGTTGTATTAAACTATACAAAACCATGTTAAAAATTAAAATATGTAGTAATAATATAATCAAAATAGAATTGTGATTGAGGGGAGCTACAATTTAGTTCACCATTTAACATACTAATAAAATCATATTTGAATGGTCTAATAATTTTAAAAGGGTGTTGTTAAGCTTAATTTTGATTTGAGTCCCTTAGAATTATTTACAAATTTGGAAATAGTTAGCTCAGTATCTATTGAAATCCATTTACCATAAGAATACTTAACCTCAAGGTTATATATCAGTTTTCGATAAATGTTTTAATTTTAACGTTTTGAATTAATTTCAGACATTTAGCACTGTATAATAGTATATGAATGGTACTTCTAATTCTTTAAAAAAGAAATGTCACTTATTTTAGTTTGATTGTGAAGATTTATACTTGCATACGAAGCAACAAGTGTATGTTTAAATAGACTATTGGGTGCTTCTGTAAGTGAATATGGTAAGCCCCCTATGTATTTTACAACAACAATGAAGTAGCCCTTTTTGTACGGTTTAAAATGAGGCCTATTGAAGAACTCACTTTAACATCCCATCCAAAATGATCTCTAACTATCAACTCACATTTTCAATAATAATATTCGAACCCGTAAAATTACTGTTTCCACTGCTAACTAATTTGTTACTGAACAGTCACTGACTATATTCATTTTCTTCACTTTCACCACCATAAATCTAAATATTAAAAACAAACTGGTCTTCATGAGAAGCAATTATTAATGTTATCAGATAATGATCAATGATACTTTAACTCTAAAACAGGCTATTTGAAAGGAATTAGGTACATTAAAACAAAACAATTAAAATGTACATCATGACATACTGTGAACATATTTCAGATGAACCACAAACAAGGTCACCTATTCATTCTGTTAAACGGTTTTATTATTGTAATATTAAAATGAATAATCGTTTCATAAAAAATGTGGCTTATCTCATTTAAGTACAGATCTTATTCCATGATGAAAATATGATCAAATAAATTTGAGATTAAAAATGGGCACAAAAATATTGTATAAATAACATCGTAGTGAATAAGATATAAGCATGATTTATTTGAAATGAAAGCCTGAAATTATTGCTATGTGATATGTAGCTTAAGGTAAGTAAAAATGTTTTTAGTTGTAAAAGGAGGGTTGTCATATAAAAAGTCTAAGGCTAGGAAATAATGTTTCTAAGCATTACGGTTCACTCTAAGAGTCACATTGAATTTCAAAAATCCTGAAATGTTAAATAATAACAAACGATGATATAGTTGCATATCAAGATGATATTTTCATTGCTACTGATTTGGACTTTATTGTTGTTTTCAAATAAAATTCAATCACCATTCTAAACGACAACTACCATAGATTTATTGTATGTTCAAATAACATCTCTATATAAGGTATTTCATTAGCAGGTCACAAAAGTATGTTTACAATAAAAATAACAAAGTACGAGCGTTAAACTATAATATATTTTCTTAATTACAGTTCAGTAGTTCATTTTCGTTCGAGGTATGACGAAAAAGATGCTTCCTTCGTAAAACATATACTTACTAACTTTTAAACTATATATCAAATGTTAAGTAATTTGGGTTTCCAAATCAACAGCAATAACTTTGAACATTTGGCTATTTCAAAATTCAAGTAATATACGAATATGAATGCAATTTAGCTGCTTTAAGGTCACACAACAGACAGTACACACGATGATAATAAACGAGAAAAAAGACACTGTCCAGTGTTTTATCAATTTGGATGTTTCATTCTGTACTAAGATTCACAGTATTCATCTGAAGCCGAGAAAGGAAATACAAAATTCAATTTATTAAGCAACGAAAACAGAAAATTCATAAATGTGCGAACCGTCTATCCTTTTACGAATGTTTACGATTTCATCACATAAAAATAAATAAATACTGGAAAAGAAAACATACCAAGAAAAGTTTTCAAAATTTTAAGCACTAAAAAATGGTATGAGAAGAATTATTTTTATTTAAACAAATAATTTCAATGAATATTTAATCACTAAGATTTGTTGAATATTTACTAAAAAGGTTTATTTATATAAAAATTCAAAAATAATTCCCTAGACAAATAATTTGTCACATTTACAGATTGTTGACAACGATATAAAGAATTGGACATTAATGACAAACGAATCGGAGATTTCATTATAATTTATTCCAGTTACTGGATAGTTAGTTATAAGATACATTTTATTTACGACCTTAATTATAATAGATTCGTTCTATCAAGATTGCATGAAGTTGTTTTTTGTTTTGTCAAAACAAACTAGTATAAAATTTGCTGCAAACGAAATGCTGAAACGTTTTAGAGATAATTAAATGTTCACACTGCTCCATCAAAGATTCAAGTTCAAACTACAGAGTATAAAATAAAACTATTACTTTTCAAAATTTTTTTTTAATTACTAATATGGAAAAGTTTATATTCAAGTAGTATGTACTCTAAGAAAAACAAGAATGTAAAGTTGTTTCATACGTTTTGGGCTACATTTCAAGTCTGTTCAAAGTTGTTTGTGGTCTTAACTGAGTGGTAGTGAAAAGTAAATAACACAAAATTCTCAAAAAAATTAAAAGCATTCACATCGGAATATGAGATTTATGCGAGGTTATTTCATATTTTTAACCATCACCATTTAGTATTGCAATCGACTTTTAATGTAATTTCACCTAATCTACCAGTAATATACTGAAATAATTAGTAAGAAATACAACTACCTGATTTTATTGTTGTAAAATTAGCAAAGTTCTTCACAGTTTTAAAAACACAACCTGTGGAATTTGTACAAATCAGCCGGTTATATTACTTAGTTGTGCAACACAGTACAAATATCTAAAATCTAATAACTGGAAAGGAAGCATATTTACCATATAAAGTGTACAAACATTAAAGTAAAGTTGATTTGCAAAAAAGTATTTTCCGTTGTGGTTATATTATCTCCATGACATCAACTCATTTATAAGTCGTTTTATGGTCATTAAGAATGGTACTGTTGGTGTAAGTTTCTAATCCTAACTTTCCAACTGTATTTATTAAAACAACATAACTCAGCGGTTATGTATAGTTGGGTGTGTTTGTAAATTTCAAAATCATCCATTTGTCAGTATCATATAGAATTAATTGGTTGAGGATACGTGGCAAAATGATCGCCTAAATCTTGACATAAATTACTTGATTAGCGGAGAATTATCTTCTCATTTACATTACCACGTTACTGTTTTTGGTATTGAGAAAAGAGGATGATTATTTGTAGAAATAAGTTCATTTTAACGTGGCAAATATTTTCCTTAATAATACAACAATGTATTTTTGAGCATTTCTACTGTTTGCAAAGTTTTCTTTTCCAATAAAATACAACAGGGAACAAAGATCGTAATGTCTATCATTGTTTAACTAAACAACAAGTTTCTCAATGATCATTATTCATTAGTCTTATGAATTTATGGTTGTCACAAAAAAGGAACAATCACTTGTAGCGCCTAAATGCTAATGAAATTTAT
>OX103971.1:36921692-36959192 GCA_944470395.2 Schistosoma turkestanicum | reverse complement strand
TTATTGTGACATCAGTAATAATAAAGGGTATATAATTTTTAAAAATAAAAACAATTTCATGAAAAGGAAAAATGAATGTTGGAAATGCGTCACAACTACGAGCGCTGAGCAGCTATTTTGTGCTAGTATGGGGCTTTAGAAAGTGCTCACATTCGATCCCACTCTGGATCAGAACTTGCAGTGATAGCTTAATATTTAGATTATTGGGCTAACATCAATCAGTTTGTGATAATACATGATCATTTATTTTTCTATCGAATAATATTGATGTAACAACAAATTTCCAACCAATGCTTTGTAAATATGAAAGCTGACCACGTTGCAAATTTAGTGTGAACATTATTCTTTATTCATTGTTCACGAACTCAGTCAAATCAGCCTTCTGATCCAGAAGTTCTATGTCATATTTTTAAACTGCTTAAATATCAAACATAAAAATATTAAAGAGATATTTTATTATGCGACAGTATAAAATTATTATTTAACCTATTACAATATTTGTAGCAATGTTATTTATTCAAGCATGTCAACAAAATTAAGAGTTTTTAATATTTACCGATAATGTAATTTTATATCGTCATGTAATTTGATGATTAATATTAACCTTTACTCATAAATCTTCCTGATCAAAGTGAAAAACGGCTTATACATTCTACTACTGACTTCATGATATAAAATTTAAGCTTTTCCAAATCATTAGTAAATGCATAATTTATTGAATCATTGTAAATAATGGTTAATTTTTTTTTCAGTCCCATACATCTACGCTGATTATACTTATGAAATCTTACTGATCTGGACAGAACAACGATTTCCTAATTAAAAATCAACTTTCCTAATAGTCATATTTACATTAGATGTATTTGGACTAAAGTTTATTAAGAAGAGTGTTACATCAGGAAAATTTTTTTTAAAATACAATATGCAATAGTTATTATATCTTCGGGCAGAGTTTTGAAGGTTTGTGTTTTTCTACATTTGAAATCATCAATTAATCATTGTTAGACCACCATTAGAAACCTGGAAGCACTGGACGGCCGTTTCGTCCTGGTATGGGTCAGGTCGCGCAAAATCCCTAGATCAATCAGAGTTAGACATTAACACCGCTGGATGCAGGCTCAGTGGTCCTATGGTTAGGCGTTCGCGCACAATACCGAAGGTCCTGGGTTCGAATCCTGCGAGGTGCAGGAGTTGTGGATGCGCACTGATGATGAGTCCCATACCAGGACGAAACAGTCGCAGAGTGCTTCCAGGTTTCTAATGGTGGTCTAACGATGATTGATTGATGATTTCAAGTTACTATATCACCTGGAATTCATCAAAAATTTCGTGCTCAGTATTTTGATATGTGAATGATGAATTCAAAAGAGTGATACTTAGAGTCTTCGTAAAATCACATTTCTGAGATATTAATGCTGATGAAAAAAAATCAAAGGTATTTATTGATTTTCTAGTAAGTTTATGTATTTATTCAAATATTAAGCTCAATATGATTTTGTAAAACACTTCAGTCAATAAAATACTCTGAAAAAGCCATAAAAGCTAAAAAGTCAAGATTGTTGCTTCAAAATGCCAACTCAATTTCGAGACATGTACACATGTTATCAAACTACAAACCCGACAGCTTAAATTTAATGATCGCTTTTTTTAACATAAAAACATAACTCGTTGAGAAAATGATGAGTTTCTCTCTTATCAAGCTTGACCATAATTTAGTCAACTTCTAAATAACACGGCAGCGATTTTCCCAAATTCGGCCAAATACAACGTTAGTTTTAACGCGTTTTAGATTAGATATCTCTTCTAAGAAAAGAAGATTTCCTAAAGTAATAGAGCAAGTCAACTGATAACATGGTAAATTTACAATTTACCTGACACTAAACTGGGAACAAATATGTGTTCGGAAATAAAAATTGTAAACATAATGAGATTTTTAAAACCAGTTAAATTATATTGATTTCTAAATCCTATAATCACCATGAATAAATTTCTAATAAAACTGCGTAATATTCCAAAGTTTATAGACCTTGAATATAAACCATTTCATATACTAGTTGAATAAAGAATATTTAGAAATTATCTTGGGCATATTACCGCAATCAATTAAATTTCAGAATGGGATTGAATGAAATCTAATTAACACATATTAAAATCATCACATTTTAAAATATTTCTTATGGGAATAATACAAGTTACCCATTAAGTACTTTATTGAATTTTCACATATTTTTCAAGTAACTTTACTGAGGAAAATCTAGCCTTATTGGGTTCACATTAAATGAAATACTTGATCTCAGGACCTTTTGTATCGTCTACTTATCGACAAAAGGATAATTAATGAATGTAAGACCCTAAAATAAATTCATTTAAATGGTAGATTTTATAGGATTTAAGTACTATCATTACAAAAATAAAATTATTCTGATCATCTACTTGCTTACTTACTTACTTACTTTTGCCTGTTTCCCTCAATATGGCATAGGCATCTAACCATCATTTTCTAACCTACTCTATTCTGGGCGTTCTTCTCCAACTCCACCCAACTGCTGTTCACTATTTTCAAGTCTGCTTCCAATTCTTGGCGTAATACGTTCTTTGATCTTCCTCTTTTCCGTCGGCCTTGAGAATTCCAAGTGAGGGCTTGTCTTGTGACACAGTCGGGTACTTTCCTCAATGTGTGTCATATCCACTTCCAGCATTTCTTCCTGATTTCTTCTTCCACTGGAATCTGGTTTTTTTCATCCTAGAGTGGGTTGTTGCTAATAGTGTCTGGCCAACGTATGCGAAGTATTTCGCGTAGAAAAACTGTTCTGAAATATTTCCTTAATGAAACGTTCTCATTTGATGTATGACATTTAATTTATTCCATACAAGAAAGATACGATAAAAAAGCACTAGAAATATTTTTCGTTAAAAATACAACCGGTCTTTTATTTTTACCTACATTATGAATATGAAATTCAGCAGTGTATACCAAAGTTCATAAGCACTGTTTACTTTTTATTTACAAAAATTCTAAAGACTGTATGTTCAGTATTTAGTCAAGAAACCTAAAAGAGAGTTAATTCATTTTGACATGGTTTAGATTATCCCGTTGTTGATCATTATGTCTCAGAGTAATCGATTAATGTCGATTTTTTTTAAAGTAGACAATGTTTATTCGATTCGAATAATTTCTTTATTTGTTTTAAACTTTTTAATCTGTTTGTGTTGATAAATTTATGGATAAATGAGTGATTCTGACAGAGAAATAACTAATTAAATACCTTGCAAGTGTCTTTGACAACTTGATACAGACAAAAGCCGTTTCTATCTTCTTCCCTATTATTGTTAACTTTTACTAACAGATCATATTGAAAATTGTTACCTGTCTAAACGTAATTTAACTCTGAACGTAGTATTGTGAATAGTATTTATACGTAATTGGATCAGATATATCTTGTACTGGCAATGATATATCGTGTTCATAATTTATTAAAATCCAATTAAACATATTTTTCACATCTTTTATTTAATTATAGCACGAAATTTTATAACAATTTAAATATACCTAACTTTATAAAGGCTATATCAAGGTAATCAGTTTGAAACAACAAGACATATCTAATTTAAGTCTCTGATATCAACAACAGAATTACTTGATACCTTAGTGATAAAAATATCACTATCATACCCGTTCATTAAAGTCAATTGTTGTTTTGGCTTATTACCTCAATGGATAGCACATTGGACGTTTGAAGTGAATAGTGACCGGGTTCCGGTCAAGGTATGAACATCAACATGGATTTAGGCGACTAATCACAATTAGAAAGAGACCCTAATTTTAGAATTCAGTTCCTAGCTACAGTTCTTCTATTTTCTAAAACTGATTGTAAATATTGAAATATTGAAGTAGATCGCGATCCATCTGAACATTGTAGTCAGCTTTTTGTTACTTTAAGGTACAAACTTTAAGAAATAAACATTCAGTTAAAATGATTTAGCCAATAAAATGCCACTCTTATTCGTAAGTAAACTTTAGGGATTCATTTTATTATTATGTACATGAAAAATAGCTTATCTTACTATTTAACTAACTTCCTGGCTCTTCAAAAAAGTGATGTAAATTTTCCTGAGTAAAACAGTTTGAGAATGAAAAGCTCTGGTTTCGCTCAATGATGGAGAAAAAGCTTATTTTCAGTTTGCGAGATGAAAAACATTGTTTTAAATGACTATTTCTAATATAATAAATATTACGTCATATATTTTTATTCATTCTAATTACATAATGCGGTCGCTTAATCGACTATATAAAACAATCACTTTGTCTAAGTTGTCTAATAATCAATATAAATTAGACAAGTTTGTAGTTCGTTTGCTAAGCAAAATTTGTGCCTTTCTAGAGGACAGTTGGAAAAAAAAATCCTGAAAACAGAAATTTAAGTCCTGACCGGTAATTATCATCTTAGAATAGGTTTAGTCATTATTTTTTGGAAATTATAACTATTGTTGTGTCCCTTCACAGTCAGAGATCCCGCATCTGTGTAGCATGTAATCGTCTTCTGCTAATCATTAACTGACACGAGTCAAATATGAGAGCCACATAAATATGCCTAATATTCACGTTGTTGAATCGGCAGTTCAGCTTTCTGAACTTCAGTTTGCAAAATTGATCATTCATGCAGTTTCTTCGAAAATGACCTACAATCACAATAATGAGTTACATTCAAGATCACAAAACTCAACGCACTAAATAATTTAATTTTTACAGCTGTAAAAATCAAATACTGACTAACCGAATCACACTATATAGATGATTCATATCCAGGTAGTCCTAACGTTTCATCACTGAACAGTTAGACTGGGACTATCAACAGGACCTGGTACTGTTCCTGATCTTATTATCGAAACTTTTCAGAGTATAATCTAAACTATGTATGTAATTTGCTTCAGTCTTATCTCTGCATAATACACTTATTCATTGACTTTTGAGTTTAAAATGAAATACAAGCCTATCAAAGCTTGTATTAAATATCTGTCGCCTTGTATGCCAAATATGAATATTTTTTCCCAGACAAATGATGACTTATTTACATAGAAATCATTTTAATTACAATAAAATATTATCTCTTTGATTTCATTCTATTTCCTGTTTTTAGTCTACAATTAACGTCATTATTAAAATGCTTTTGGATTAAAACAAAGCAGATGAAATATATTCTCAGTCAATAAGATAATCTACATAAACCAATAACAAATACTTACCTTGTTTGTAGCTAATGATTAATTTTATTTATCTAACTCTTCGTTTCACAGAGTATTGGTTTATTTTAATACTGGTGTACTATCGTAAAATTTTGGCTGTTTGTAAATGAAACAAAACATATGAAATTTACGAAAAATGAAAGAAGAATATGAGGGAAAATAAACTAATAACAAACAGATAGAAAATGACACCAAACAGAAAAAAAGTTTATTTTATGCTCCTGTCTATATGTCACGAACAATCATTTTTATCTGTACTATTTCATCTCGAATAATGAACAAATTCTCAGCTTTCTTGTGTATAAAAAATTTGTCCGTTGTCTAAAAATAGACAAAACATCTATCAATGCTATCACTATTAATTTATACCAGATAAAATGAATTGAGTGGGACACATTTTTAAGTTTATTATTAATCAAGAGTATTCTCATTGAGACTGTATTACAAAGCAGAGATCGATCCAGTCAGTTATGATAGCAAGACCATTTTATACTAAGATCTTTTGGACTAGGGATGATTTGTTATATGAGGTTTGTACACCTAAACAAATGGCTGATGGGTCTTGACTCTTTGATAGTTGACAACTGAACAACTTAAACCGTTCTTCAGGACGCATACATTACATAACCACGATAACAAATAATTTTAGTAGTATTGTAGATAAAAAAAATGAGCCATCAGAAAGAACTGGTTTTAACGCTTGGATACTAAACAAAAAGCTTACTTCTACATGAAGTAAGCGCTGATGAGGTAGTTCAGTACTACATTTAAAGCTTTACAATTAAATTAACTGTCTCGTTCAAAATACTATTACCAAAAAATACGCAAAGAAGTTTTGACATTACACTAAAACAAATAAATGATCCAATTTATGCTTTAAAAAAATACTGATTGAGATAAGGACAAATGTTTTTCTGATGTTTTGAAATCGAAAACTTTTCTGGATCTTTGACAAAAAATCTGTTATTAAGTCTTTTCACCTACGAATTTATTTATCTAACCAATTACATCAACATTAGTCAGCATACAAATGCTCAGTGAATTGATGCTAACCATAGATTTCCATAAATTTTAGAGTATTCTGACTCAAATGCATTTACTTGATACTACACGTAATGTCTTTCGGGGCATTTATTTGTGAAATATTTCTATTTGAAACAGTAGACAAGCTCTTAATCCATTTAGTTTGATATTCGAAAATAGCCATCTGCTTTGACTTTGGAATGCAGATAGTGTCACTATGCCCTAATAACGATAACATATGATTGAAAGACAGATAAATATGTACTAAGTATATCAACATCAATACAGAAAAAAGAATAAACCATAGAAAGAAACCATGCATTATGATTTCAGATTTTATACAAATACTAATATTTTGTTCTGTCACACAATCTGAAGTTCTCATTTTACGTTTAACTTCTTTTGTTTCGCGTGTTGCCCCCAATGGGGCATAGACCACCCACCAGTTTCCTCTAACCAACTCTGTCCTGGGCATTAATTTCCCATTCTGTCCTTTTTCGTTCATTTTTCTCATGTCTTTCTCTATTTCTCGGCGTAGTGTGTTCCCTGACCTTCCTCTTTTGCTTTTGCCTTCAGGGTTCCATTTGAGGGCTTGTCTCGTGATGTAGTTAGGTGCTTTCCGAAATGTGTGTCCTATCCACTTCCAACGCTTCTTCCTGATTTCCTCCTCCACTCCAATATGGTTTGTTCTTTCCCACAGTACGTTGTTGCTGATCGTGTCTGGCCAACGAATCCGAAGTATTTTGCGAAGACAGCTGTTAATAAACACTTGTATCTTCTGGATGATGGTTTTCGCAGTTCTCCAAGTTTCCGCTCCATACAGTAGAACTGTCTTCACATTTGTATTGAAAATCCTGATTTTGGTTTTGGTTGAAAGTTGTTTGGAGTTCCAGATATTTTTCAACTGTAGAAATGCAGCCCTTGCTTTGCCAATCCGCGCCCTCACATCTGCATCGGATCCACCTTTCTCGTCGATGATGCTGCCAAGATATGTAAAGTTGTTAACGTCCTCCAAGGCATCTCCATCAAGAGTGATTTGTTTGGTGCATGCTGTGTTGCGTCGGAGAATTTCGCTTTTTCCTTAATGTATTTTGAGACCTACTGCAGCAGAGGCTGCTGCTACACTGGTCGTCTTCTCTTGCATTTGTTGTGGCGTGTGAGATAGAAGAGCTAGGTCATCTGCGAAGTCCAGATAATCCATCTGCATCCTAGCTTTCCCTTGGATACTGTGCTTCTTTCTTGATTTCGACATCTTCATAAACCAGTCGATCACCAGGAGATTATCATCATGGGATTTATTTTTAGTTGAGTAAACAGTGGCGGGTAACTACTCTGCAGTCATGTCCTACCATTCTATATCATCACTTTACTTCAAGTATATAACGTATAGCTGTTGCTGCTCTTAGGTACTGAGAGTAAAATGATCACTGATGCCATCGGGCTGGAAAATCATTCATTTTCATAACAGACATATTCAACTACTGTAATAAGTAAATTTTAAAGCATCTTTTAGTCAATAACTATCAAATACTTGAGTTACTTTTCATTAAGGTAGTAAGAGGTTACATTATGTTTCTATGTAAGTACTAATTCTGAATGTAAGCTATGATTTATATGAGAATTTCTCCTGAAATGGTTTATTTTGCAATATTTCTTTATAATTTGCTTCCTCTTAACTTCATATATTGACATATAATTATTACACAATTTTATGACATGTTACAGCTACGGTTTTGATTATGATTACTGAAGATTGTTGAATCGGTCTTGTGTATCATATTTATACATGATACAGATATAAAGATAAATTATGCAAATTAGTTTTCCTTAATAGAAGAATTTTATGAGATGAATTTTGTTTTATCTCGAAAAAATATTTATGTATATAATGAATCATTCATTGTCAAAATTAACAACAATACTCAAACAAATTAACATTTATTTAATGAGATGCAGAAGTGAGAAAAAAATTTAGTCTATCGGATTCTGTACGCCATATTGTAATTCTTTAATAGGTTATGCATCATTACCCATTCATGTAGGGAAATAAATATGAATTGGAAACAATCTTATGACCTTTAATATCTCTGATGATCCAATAGAATAGAGGTTCACATTAGTCAATGTTAACGGGTGTTATATCAGCGAAATTCATAACAATACTTATAAACTCTCCTGTCAACTGTGGTATCTCACTCATAAATTAAATGCCAACACTTAAATGTATAAATTAATTGATACTGATATATTGGTCTCGGTCACTTGGTATTGCAAGTACAGCCAGTAAATTTAACTATTATAATTAGTTAGTTTTTTTTATTCCTTCAAATAATTAACTTGTTTTCCATCTTAAAATACCCTCAGATATGCATATTTTGGTACACCTTAGAAATATACAAATGACCCTCTATTGCTTAAAAGTAATCCGACTATCTCTACGAAATGGCTTAAATAGTTAACATTCGAGCAAATCACGTTCTTCAAGAGAATAACACAATCGGTAATTAGCAGTAACACTGCTTTTAGAACAATATTTACATCGGTGAAGAAAATATTTACTTCAGTAACTATGGATACAGATAAACCACCACTTTTTATAACAGAAGACTCATATGCATTCAGTAATGTTGGTCGACCTGGTCCTTTCATTTTATATAAAATGGTATAAGAAATTTTTAACAAAGTCCTTGAATTTTCGCTAATTACCACTAGTTAACAAGGTGTATTTACAATCTTGAAAGATAAATTATGCTCCTTTTAAGATCCCACTTTATATAACTCAATGCTTAATAGAAATGTTACCATCGAATCATCTTATTACTTATGACGCGATCCACGTTTGCTTTTAGCATATAGTTGCATAAATAAATTCATATAATACTTATGTATAACATAACTAAACAACAACATGGATGATTAAGCGTCGATTCATAAACCGACTTAACTGTTGAAAAAAGAAAATTACAATGACATCAACTTTTATCGGAAGATTTTTCATAAGTTTATTATCCCAGTAACAGTTATAACGGAATGTAATTCGCAGAGTTAATCGGTATCCATTGAAAATTGCAACTCAAATCAACATAACAAGTGAATGAGAATAATGAAAAAGTTCACCAAAATGAATTTTCCAATAATCTTGATAAGTATACTACCAACAATTCACATAAAACTAATCTAATCAATTTTAAAAAGAATATGAAATAATTATAATATTGATTTGATGATAGACTTTCTTACATATCAACTCATTTTCTATACTTTCTCAAACAATCAAATCAAAACCTAATAATCCTTATAAACAATTGACTGTAATTGTTTTTTTTTGTGAATTTCTGATGTGATTAGAAGTCAACAACAAAAATTCGTTGAAGGAAAGATCAATAAATCCATAAAATCAATTTCTCAAGAAGTGAACACCAATTTCATTTTATTATAATGATAAAAGATTCACAAAACAACTTTTACAATTAATCAGTTATTAAATAATGTATGCTTATTTCTATTGAATTCAATTCATTTATTCAGTGCTTGGATGAAGTGGTGTATAGTTGTCTAGGATTTGTTACACAGCACAAGTTTCCTCTAGAAATTCATTTATCACTAGCATTATTGCCAGATTAGAAACATACCGAGTGGTTCTAAGCAGTATGTTTACTAATAATGAGTTTTCTTCATAAGTAAATGACTTTAAAATGTATCGTTTAGCGTGTGATGTTTTCAGATTCGATTAATAGTTCAGTAATTCGTTAGCACTATTTGCGCTCAAAAAAATATTTGTACGAATTTGAATATGCAATTTCGATTAGTAATTTGTTCCAAACTATGCGTTGAGTTATTAAAACAAATCGACAGTATCAAAATATACATTGCATTCTCATAGTAATACACAAGGTACTTATTTTATTCAACCACTTTGCGTCTTAAAATAAAATGAAAACATGTAAATTCATAAATAATCAAGTATAATACAGAAGTGTAACGCTCGTCTCTAGATATGCTTAAACTATTACGGGTTCACCTTAGTCGAATAACGAAAACAAAACAATGAACCAGCGTCCAGGTAGGCTACTGTGATCGCTTGACCAAAATAAATCAGCAAGAAGTCTTGATATAGTGTAGAAATTGTATTCTACAAACACCCAGCCAGCAGCACACAAGTTGCGTTTATTTATACTCTACAGAGACGTCCTTGGGACAGTCACAAAAAGAGCACACTAAAATGACGCAGTAACCAATCACAGCCAAGGATTTTCCTGGAGGGAAATGTGATCTCTAGGTCAACTGATCAGCCCATGAAATAAATCAGAAATAAAGACATTTAAGAATATTAAAGATTCCCATTGTGAAAATTAGAACAACACATATAAGCGAACAATATTGTTTTCGATTAGATCGTCATCAGGCTTTACTCTAATATACATGAATATTTATATGAAAATGTTAAACCAATCAAGGCAATTTGAGACATTTATCAAGCGAGTTCTGAGGATCTAACATCCCCAACAAGAAGAAAATAAACAGTTAATAAATTTTTTAAAAATACATTTATTTGTTTTCCATTGAACGGTGTATCTTGAGAATATCCTGTGTTAAATATTAAAAAACTATCGACATGTATATTCGAGTTAACGCTCAATGTATTCAAAACACTACTAGATTGTCTTAATCTCAAACTTGTGTTATTTTTAAATGTTATTGAATGCTTTCACTATTAAATGTAAGTGCGTTCTATGTGCTTATTGAATTGTTGGTTCATTTTTTCCTCACGTTTTTTCTACTTTTCAGATTCTCTCATAACGCTTTCAAATACAAAGTACCTTCAAGTTGGATTGAATTTCTTCATTAAGCTAAGCTAATTGGCCAAAAATCGAAATTCAATTAATATTTAGACTGATTTCATTTTATGTTCATTTGTGGACTTTATAGTTTCTAAAACTGGCATAAATTTATATGTTCAGAAGCATATATCAGTTTTACAGTTTAATCGAACTTTTTAATAATAATGACTCTTATAAAATATTCTAAATATATAAAGGCAGTGATAGGTATGTAGCTAAAGTGTATGCATTTAGGGGTGGGCTTTGTTAGAAATCAGCACTATCTACAGAAATACTAGAAAGCAAAGACTGTTATACAATTATTTCACTCTGCTTTCTGACTCCTCAAAAATACGCGACTAGAAAGACATAGAATTTAGTTTTTACAATGGCTATAGACCGTTGTCCATAATTAAAACTCTAGTATTTAACTTTTTGAATCTTATGGAAACGCGGGAATTATTAGATATACGATCGCCTGAGCTTTATGTCTAACTAGATAAAACACCTACTGAAATGTCAATGTTGAAGACTAACATAATTCATACTCTTCTTTCCCAACTCCAGATGATCAGTATACATACACGTTCATTTTTTACTTCGCTTTATCTGAAATACTGATGACATTGTATCCAAACACATATTATGAGTACAAAGGAATAAAAGATCTTAGTCTAACAAAATATTTTTCTAAATAATACGTTTATTAAATAAATACCGAAACATTACACAACTATATCATTGTATTGTATCAAAAATATTCAGTAAAACAATTTTAAACACAACAGTGTGTGTTCAAATACATTTAAACTCAATACCCTTTTATGTCTTAAGCATACACTTACACTGGAATTCAAATCAGATGGAAACAAGTTTAACTTAACAATTGAAATCAAAATGGTTTGAATGTGTGCTTTCATTGTTTTCCAATAATCAAAAAAAACAATTAAAACAACTGCATTAAGTGAAATAGTCTATAAATGAATAGAAAATGAAATGTATCATATTCAGTTAATGATAAATGGCAAGAAAATCAATATTTTTTTCTGATATGAATAACTAAAAATGATCTGTTGTTTATATTTTCCGCCGTACAGTTTATTTGTTAACTACCCTGAAAAGTTAAACAAAATCGAAATAAAAGTCTTTTTATCAATAAACTGAATAACTTGTCATAAATCCATTACGTATGTCTCATGTTAGCGAGTACATACAATATATTATTGATCCAATTTGACTAAAAAACGTTGAATGGATATTGCCTCCAAGCTTAAGAATTCAAATGATTAAACTGCTAGAAAATTATCCGATACTCTGAAATTAAGAAGTTCGAAGCCAATGAAAATTCATCTCCATTTTAATCACCAGTAAGTACTTCTTATTAACTCTTAATCTGCTCATCGTTTTGCATCCACTGAATCTGTGGCTTATTATAAAAAAATTATTCATAAACTGACCAAATAACTGTTGAATACGTCTACAACCGTCTGGTTTATGTTAATTTCGATTTTACAATACAACCTCTTATCAGTATAAAATAAAACTTGTGAAACTACTGTTTTTCTATTGTACATATATTCTTTAGCATATTCAAAATAACAAATGTGGCGTTATGAAAATTCAAATGTCAAATAATTTGCTTTCATAACTGTTTGTTTCATAACAGAAGGAAATGTTTATAATTGAATGAAAAAAAAAGGATAGAAATACACAACATAAAATTGTCAGCATACAATCATTATTTTTTATAATGATATAGGAAATGATTGTAATCGCTCATCCATTTGTTTTTTTTTAGAACTGATCATTTTTGGCTTACATATCTAAAACTGAACGGAAAATAATGAATTGCTTTGAAAATTCAATGACTGAAAATATGCGGAATGGAGAACTAAAGTAGTTGAAACACTCAGTTTTCGCTTAATGATCCGCAGGTTCAAATCCAACACAAAAGTACTAGTTTTGTTAACTGGATAGAGTAACTAGCTCTTATACAGTTTTGCTTAACTCTTAGAACGTATATCCTTATGCGATTTACCGTTTGCCATATAATGACTAATGTTGTATTTGTCAAGTCTTTCAGTGCTCATCTAATTCTACTGACTAAATTGCAATTTGACCACTAGTCTGACTGCTTCAACATTGAATGCTCTACATCTCGATCTTGACAATAAAGGACTAAGTAGATATGATACTGATCACTGCTCAGTGATTAGCCTGTTGCAAACATCTACGTCCTACAGGGCATCAGCATCAGCTCATCTAGCTCGTCGATGACACTTCATATTCTGAGAAAAGTGACATGGGTTCGAGTTTTATATTAGTTATCATTTTCTTTATTGCTGAAGAATATCACCTAGCATGAAACTTAGATAAAGAGTCTCCTGCTAGCTATGTTCAGTTGTCTACTTATCCCAATTATCACTTTCTCTTCTAGTAGATTACTGGAAAGTTATCACCATTTTTTTAACGTTTATTAGAAATCTTTATTCTTTGAATGAGTTTCCTCGTCTGATAAATTATGACTACCGGGAAAGTTGCACGCATTTTTGGATAATCGAAGCCAAAAATTATGCGACTTGAATCAATGGTTATCTTCTACACTAATATAACTGTTTATTTGCGTTGAATACATTGAATTCGGCACAAGTGCCACATTCGCATCCCACTGGAGAGAAGAGAAACCATATCAACATATCACAGAATTGGTGTTTGATTATTACTGACTAATCGGCTTAGAGAAATATCAAAGTAATGAATGATTTAATATATGAAATGGATATCACTTAAGAAACTAAAACATTCATGCATAACATCTAAACTAACTAACTAACTAAAATGTACCTGGTTCATTCTTAATAGGTTTAAGAATTCTGCTAACCTGTATGCAAGTTCTTATTTTGGTAACGGTATTATTTGTGAGAAGTGTATTTCAAATGATCTCATCGACTGAAATTTCAGATGATTCCAAGGTTTCGTTCAGCTACTTTTTCCTGGATTTCCTCAAGATAATTACAATCAAAATCGAAATTATCAGAAGAACTTTGATTATTGTTACCTTGAAGAAGTCCAGACAAGAGAGCTGAATGGAACGTCGGGACCATCTGAAATTTCATTCGCTGAGATTATTTCAAATATAATTCTCACAAATAATGTCTTCTGTATACTCGGGGTCCAATTTCTGTTAAGCCATTCGTCCAAATATTGATGAATATTTTTACAGATTAGAGTGGTTGATAATGTTTTAATAAAAAATTGTCTGGAATAATATTTTTCATCCTACTTTCGTGATTTTTCAAAGATACCAACAGTTTAAACTCTGCTGCAGAGTAAACGTGAATTACCAAGTTTAGACTTCAGTTAAACCCTTTTAACCTTAACCTAAACTAGTTAAGCACAATCATCTGAAAATTTGCTACTACAGATAGTCATGTACTAATGCTGATTATCCTGGGATAATCATTTATCTCAATGTTTTGTACTATATCTTTGAATCAAGATTTTTTTAGGAAATAAATATGTAAATTGTGTGATTTGTTCAATTTAAAATAAACATCCTGAATATGAAACATAATTTACAACTTTGTGAATAAGTTTAAGCCTATTATTCAAAAATATTTAGTTATTTGATTTTTTTTTTAAGTCAGTTGAAAAGAAAATAAAAATTTAAAATCCCCAAAGAATAAAGTCTGATTTATGTGGCGTGAATGTATTCAACTCAAAATAGATGTGTTATTTTGTTTAATTGTGTATTAAATTTTACCAATTCTATTCAGTTTATTTCTTTGAAATTCTCCTAAATAACTCTCAAAATACAGCAGACAATAAATAATTATGGAAAGAATACTTGATTTTCAATGAGTTACGAAAAAATCAAATAAGAATTTAAACTATTGTATTATAGTTCTAATCCTTATATGAACGAGCATAATGTGTCCATTTATTAGCAGTTGTTTTTTGGCTACTGCCTATTAGACCACACTGTATACAGTCACTTCCTGACTATTTATGTGAAAACACAGAACAACCAGATTAATTACCTTGTCATAACGATAACTCACATGATCTAGTTACTTGTCAGATGTGAGTTTAATTACTTACAAGCAGAGCTGTTTATACAGTTTATTAAACTATGTTAGCTGTTGATTCTAACCTAACTAGGAAAATCCTATCTGTCACAGTTCAGTTCATTCAATGAATATTCATTCTACACATGAAATGAATAATCTCTGAACTTTAATTATCTTCTAAGTTTTAACCGTCTGCAAGGAATAATATGTAGTCCAGTCCTGAAGATTCAGTAGACAAGTGGTAATTGAAAACCATTAACATAATGATTTTGTGGTCCTATTGCTATATATAAAGCAGTTTACTAGTGCGTGTTTTTAACTCAGAGGTCCGTATACATATAGTGTTAGAACATAAATAGTTATGTGTACTCTGATATAACTCAAAATAAAGTAAAATACAAAATGCATCAAACAATATTCGAAGTAAAATTGCTCATTACTTCTTCAGTAAACTGTAAATAGTTGGAGAATACTGGTCAGCAATTTACTTTGTGAACCAGGAATCACTAGTTAGTTGTTTATTCATGATGTGAGACTCCTCAGAACTACCTATCGACAAATCTAATAGCTAGCTATCTAACCTTCAGATATCACTATGAGAGCTTAAATTTTCAACCTCTAAATTGACGTCTACTAAATCACACGACCATTATTCATTGCGTCGGTGAAGCCTGTCTAACACTTGACATGAACGAACTTTACTGATCACAGCTTCTCGTTATAGCTTTAAAATTTAGGCCTCCGAGTTTTTCCCCATTAAGTATATGATTATTACTAGTATAAGAGTTCTTGTACCAGGATGAAGTGTCCGCTAACTACTTCCTAATTACAAGTAGTTAGCTGAAGTTAATTCGAGATGTAAATTATAAATATATTTACTACAACTTCAGCTCATCTAACCATTTAAAGCACACAACATTACCACTATAATGATCCTGCTTTCGGTTTTCTCAAGCATCCCTGATGTTATATGGTAAACTAGTACTCATAATAATGTTAATAAGCACATCAGGTTTATTTCCCTTAAAAATAGTCTGACTAATTTAGCTAATTGACTGTTTGTTTTCGTTCGACGCCCGAGGAAGTTATTTCTATCAACTTTCATGTTCCGCTTCCTCAATTTTTGCATATCAATAAAATTCCATTTTAAAATCTAACTTAAATTATGAATTCTGTATCGAGTGAAGTATGGTCAGTCAATCCTTTTTATCGGCACACTCACATAAGCTATATGTTTTTATGATAAGCCAAATTAATTCCTAGTGGATGAACAGAAAATTATTAACTAAAGAAGCACACTTTGTCCATAATGAGCTTTATCGAACCCATGTATGCCTAAAGAGTACATCATGTCCAGGTTTATAAACTTCTTAACATTAGCTCTTAATCTGGAATTTTATTAAATAATTTGAGGTCACTTACCCGACATTTTCCTGAACAACTAATCTTCTGAGAGAAGTCTCCAACTAGGTTATCAGAAAAAAGAAGCTAACTAAGGTCAAAAGTATATTTTAATGCAGTTCGAAATGTCGTCATGTTCTCACTGTAGACTTCGTTACTAAATCAACAGATAAACTATCTAATCAGGTAATAATTATTTCTTCATAAATAGCCCCATTGAATTCTATAATTTAGAAAAGCAAAACTGAGATCTATGATGTTTAACAATGTATTAGTAATTAACATTTTTTATAGATTAAGGTTATTTAGTGGTAATCATCAATTATTCAGCAATCTATTGAATAAAAATGGTTAAGTAGACTTTCCAGTAGATTCATAAAAAACCCTTCAGGTCAACTTGATATAAAGCTTATCTAACAAGACGATTAAAAATCTACAGCTAATCATGAATGATGCTAAGAGATCTTTCATTTTTGTCTCAGTAGTAAACAGTATTTTTCTAACGATGTAGATTTGTTACGGTTTGTTTTTACGATTCCTCTCTTAGCTACTCAAAATACTTCAGTAGTTAAAATTTTATAGACAAACGTTTTTCATTTTCTTTACACAAGGAATTAACCGTAAGCAATATGGTCAAAATGATTTTCATTAGATTATACATTCGAAAGTTTATAGGATTGGTCAAAACGATGGTTAAATTTCAGCCAGACAAATGTTTAGACAAATAGTGAATTCAGAATTGTGACTCACTAAGATAAGTATCTAAAAAACTATTTCACAAATAAGGATAGTAAAAAATCAATCCTAAGTTCTAAGTAGAATAAAAAATGTGAGCATCAAGGATATTATCGCCGTACATGGTACTACACTGATGAAGTCATTCATCCATAAATATGATGTATTCAGAAAAAAGTATGCTTTTCGATAGCAGCAAATTTCTTAAAAGAATTACTATTGATTGAATTGAATGCTTTACCTAGAAAGCTTACTGGTAAATGGACATATTCTCAGTGCCTAGAAGCTACGAACAGGTTCTCTCAATCCTACCTTATTTGAATGCTGATAATTACTATTTGTGGGAAATAACTCCTAGCAGGATAAAATGGTGAAGAATCTGGAAAACATCATATTTTTGTGTGACACCATTGTATAATAATACATTATCCGAAAAGTATAAACTTATAAAGGGTAGTTATCATATTATCGAGTGTGAAGTCAAGCAGGCATGAGAAAAATACTTTATTAAAATATATTTTGTAACTTTATTGAAATATTTTTGATAAAATGTGACTCCGAAATTTCATTATTTGATTTATTATCTATGTTTTGAACCTTGAATGTGTAGTGGACCCTGAAATCCGGTCATTTTAGACAATATGTGGGACTTTTTCAGTAATAAAAAATACACGAAGGAAACAAGATGAAAATACAGTAAAACTTAAGGAATAGAAAGCTATGCATATATTTCTTGAAATACTTAACTATCAAGCAATATTTTCTAACTTTTCATAGTTATCTGGTGTTATGCTCAACACACCAATGTTTTCAGTAATGTTAAAGAATTCCAAGATTTTGTGTTTTATTTTTTATTTATGGAATAACATTTCAATTGTATGACTAACTTACTTAAGTGGTTTTGTACTTTCTTACTTTCATGCAGAACTTCAATAAAAAAAAAACAATTGGCTCAGGTTGGAAAACATCACAACAACTTTACCAACTAAATCTGTATAAATACTAATTAAACACTTCATGTCCATGTTATTGTAAATAAAATGATAACTTATTTGAATACACCACCATTTTCTCTTGTAAAAAGCTATTTAGTTATGCACAACGCTAATGTATAAAGTAGATTAAACATGAATATGTTAATGATAGGATTTTTGCTCCAATGGTTCAACTTAATCGTTTGTTACATGATAGACAATCTGGTTTAATATTTTAAAGTCTTTTTCGTAATAAAGTTTCATATCATTATTTTATAAACGGACAATTTTAATTTGAGAGAAAATGAATGTTAAAAGGGACATTTTGAGTAAATGTATATGTTTGGAGAGGTCAGCGAAACGCACTACTTAAGCGTCCAGTCTCACCAGAATTTATCTGAAGTTTTTTTTCAAACGTTTCCCCACGTTTATTAATTCGGCATAGTACTGTGCCTTTTATATGCCTATTAAAAAAACTGGGTTATTAAGAACCATATAAATTTCACATATGTTTCCAATATCTATACCCTTTGAAATCTCTAACAGCTTATTATTCTAGACCAATTTATTCTTTCATCTAAAAAATGTATTATTCTAACTTTTGTTAATATTTTGTTGTTATGTTTGTTTTTGGTCTTTACATTATGTAACAAAGTGTAAGTAACTTGAAGTGATTTATTTAAAGTCATTCATGTTTATTTTACTGTTTCAAAGTAATTTCAGTTGGTCTATACTTTTAATTTTTCTGTTCACTCTTTCATTTAATTTTAATTACTTCAACTCTTCAATTGTTTATTGGTTAAAAATTCAATTGACATTTGCTATGTCCCTATTTTTATTTTAAAAAGAACTAGATAATGTTTTATGGACTCAAAAGTACATAAATGAATGTCTATTGTATGTAACTGCATAGAGAAAATAAATGACAATAACATGACCTTGTATACCATTAAAGGTTTATAAAAACAATAAATACATACATACATACATACATTTACTAAAATAGTTAATCATATGTTACAGTAATAAGAAGATCACGTTCTTTTAAATGTGTTATTATTATTATTAATATAATTACTGTCATTATGATTATTATTATTACATTAACTTCAAAATGTACTCCAGATATTATGAAAATATATACTGATCATTGAATTATGAATTAAGAGAATGTGTACACTATGAATATTAATGAGTAACTAGTTAAATTCTATAAATACTGATGTTATAAAATACTTATTTACAAATCAGTAGATGAATAATACTACACTTAATTCAATTATTAGATTATCTTAGCCATAGTTAATATCATGTTCAATGTTCCAATGGTTAATTTATACTCACTGATCGTTGAATGATCTAAAGAAATTAAAGAATCAATGAAATTGAAGAGCTTCAGAACAAAAAATATCACCGTCCAGTACCTTTTAGCCAATAATAAAAGATTTATTGTCAGTTTTATTGCATCTTTTTGAAAATACAGCTGGACATTTATTCTGATATCCTAATTTCACTTGTATATATTCGATGATGGATGTATAATATGCCTATCTTTTGTGTAGAAATGCTCGTCATCCTATCCAACGAAATTTAATATTAATCAATAACTTTTCTTCTACTCAACTGGTTTTACCATTAACTGATGTTATACATAATCAATTTCATATGATGAAATAACTAACTATACATCATGATTATTTACAAGTAAGTGTACTGTAAATAATTCATTTTTTAAAAACCTAATACCTTTTTTTTCTCAGCTAGTGATTTTTTTCAGTTACAATAAAGTTTTGATTAGTTTAGGAAGGAAGAAGTAGTACGGTATTCTTTTTTACCATATAAAGAATTTATATTTCGCAGCATGCACAATCATTGGTTATAAGTTAACTTGTATTTCTTGTTAGACGAAATATATCCGCCGACACAACTGTTAATATTTTCACGAAATTATCAATGAATCTCAAAAACAGTTGGAATGGTCGATAAATACAAATTATTGATTTTGTTGATGATTATCATATCATCTCAACAAGCTAATCACTAATAAAAATCTCATTTTCCTTTTCTAGGCTTTTATGCCTTGAATTAATTTTAGAATTCTAATCACCCGTAGTGTTAGAGTATGAAAACTAGAATAAAACAGTATAAATTTTAATAATTCCAGTTCTAATAGAAAAAAATTATTTTCAGAGTAATAACACACTCTTCTTCAACATCTAATTATAGAGAAATAATAAGTTACAAGCAAACAAGCTAAAACTGATCTAAATGAGAACTTATTAATAGACTACGGTTAAATGTTTAATTTCATCTATAAAAATAGGTTTGATAAAAAGAGTTCATCGATGATTTAAAGAAAAAGTTAAAAGATTTTTTGAAAATATTACTTTTATTTATTTATTTTTTTAATAGAATATCAGATCAACTACAATTATTCTCATTATCACTTGATTAATATCAGATGACAGTCTTCACCTTAAGATACATAAAGTACACAGAAATTAGACATTATTGAGATGATAAGAAAAAAAAGATAAGATCATCATTATTTTATCCAAAATAAATATTGAATGAATTGGTTATTCCAAGAGATTTTGTTTAATTTGAAGGCAAATTTTATTCATGGACAGTTTAGAATTGACACAGGCTTAAGAGCTAATTTATCCTAATTCGGGATTAATTAATAGTATCGTCTAACTCAGCTTTACTGAGTCAAGAATTTGAAATCCAGTGACATGCATAAAATCAACCAATTTGTGAAAACCTACGATCTTCATCCGATGTTGTCAGTTGGTTATTCCTTCACTTCTAATAAGTTATGGCTTTTAATTTGAACTTCGGGAAATCCATTTTATAGTTGTTCACTACTGAGAGACTGATTATTATCATCAACTGAAGAAAACTTCCCTATAAGTTGTTTTTTTTTTAATTTTGAAGGTTATTTTCGCTACTAAATGATGTTAGTTGAAAGGGCTAAAACGTATCATACAACTGGATTTCCACAATTTGGTTCTATGAAGAGTGTTAGTTTCGAAATGCTAAGATATCTGAACTTACAATTCCTCGTAGTTTTCTTTTTTGATTCGGCTGGAATTATTTCACGAAAAACACTTACCTTGATAAGTTTATTAGTTTAATCTCTAGTCATCAAATAAAAAACCAGTCGGTCGATATATGCATTTAAACTCACTATCTACTTTTATTGCATATGAGTTAGAATAGTAGATATGTTTCTTTAAATAGTGAATAATTAGGATTCGATTCAATGTAACATTGTGGATATATTCACTGTTGTGAAATCTGATATTGGTAGTAATGAAAATTCTGACCTAACTTTCTACAATTCTACAGCTGATGTAAATTCCTGACAAAAATTGTCGTTAAAATGTTGTTACATCTGATTTTAATGTCAAATAGAAGTGATAAACTATTTTACCTTTGATGATCGGAATTTGTTCAAACTAATTCTCTCATAATTTTGTATTTGCTGGTTATTGATCACTTTTGTAGTGTGGATAGGAATTCTCTGACAATCAATCATATATATATATATATATATATATATATATATATATATATAATACATCATAAATAAAATAATTTATAGTTTATTAATGCTATCAAAATAAATGGATATATCTAAAACGTATTAGGGAATTTTTTAATTTGTACTGCGACTGTAAAATTGTTAAGCCATTTTGCATGTGATTATGTAAAATTTGAACGTCTTTCTTTACAACAACCGACTTTATGGTGAATATAGAGCAATACGTATATTATATGGAAACAATATTGAATGTAGTCCCCTTTCTAATCGAGTTAAATTTTCTGTTTTCTAAGACTTTTCGAATCTTCCTAGGTTTGTAAAGTTCCAGAGTTACGTAGTATTACGTAAATATCATGGGAAGTAGTCACCTTTTTACTAGAATCATATATTGGTATACTTGACATATGACATACATCAGCATCTCAGAATTTAGTGTAACAGAATTATCAATTACTAAATTAATTTTTAAAGATCTAATACAATGTAACACTGGACTAGAAACAAATAATTGCAAGTATTCTTTATGTAATGTTCAACGAGGTTGTACAATGATTCGTAGAATGAAAATTATGGAATAATATTGTAGCGCAAAGTGTAGATGAAGGTAAAGAATGAACTTACCCGCGCCTTTGTGATCGACTTTAAACTATGGTAGCTAATGTTACCAAATACTGGTTATGATTTCCATATGAACTTCCATCAAGTAGTTCATTGCCGCCGATATGGCTCAGATCGATATCCACCTGCTTTATAATGAATAACTATGCCTAATCCTGGAAATGAAAGGACAAGAAAAATGTAAAGTAATGAAGGATGGATCAAATCTATGAAAATAAGCCATCACAAATAAAACTCTTACCAAGAGTCATCTTTATGATTGATGGGACTTGAAACTATTGCGGGGATTATCAACTGAAGTCAGGAATATCGATCGCTGGTGTTCCTGTAAATCGTTCTCCGCGGGACTTGGAAGTTATGACTTAATTCTCATATGTAGTAGTTATTGTAGACTGCTTAAGAATCCGGGTCTAGGAGGAAATGGTCTAATAGTACTTTTTGCTTTCCAATAGCTCTTCAGATGTCAGTTTCTTCAAAATAAACTAAACCAATCAACTAAAAATATCTCGTGTACTTATCTCAAAATCAAATTTCTAATACAAAAACGTTAGTTGTACCGTAAATAATGTTTACAAAAACTTTTTTTCAAGATCTTACCACATAGTGAGTTGTTTATTGGTTCATAGTTGTCTCCACGTGATATTTTGCTCTTACGTCTGTTATACATTTGGTTTTTGGTTGTATCAATGCACACTAATGAAAGTACACACCTATTCTAATGTCCTTGAAATTATAAACTATCAGCGCTCCTCACTTTAATCTCTCCGATCATAATCGTTATTATTAGTGAGTGGAGTTGGTTATTAGGGAAAACAGCATCAATATATATCAAGTAAGTCAACTTCATACGAGTAAATTTATTATGTCTTATGGCTCTAAATTATATCCCCAACAATTACTAAATACAACAATATTTATATATATAGTTGCTCACTACTGACTAGTTCCATGCTAGGAAAAATCAAATGTCTACTGCTTTCTGGTTTTCACTTGTAACCCCAACTGAGATCACTCTGGAGTAAATACAGACTAAGAATTAAATTTTTATTTTTCTATGAAATATATAGTGGTGAAACCTATTCCGCTGACTTAGTTTTCCGAAATAAGGATAATTAATATGTTTAAAGAATGAATGCGTCTTCAGTTTCATTTGATCTTGTCTAATATAATATTTGCTTATCACTCATCCAAAAATATAAAAATGTCTCACTAATCATATCTATCTATCATTCATTATCGAACTAAGTTTCTCAGTGTGAAGCTGCAATGATGAAAATAAGGTATATATTAATTCGGCCCTAATAGTAACGATTCCAAAAATATTGGTAGCTTCACTTACTCATTAAGTCATATTAACTGTAACATCTAGTTCTCTCCAGAGAAAATATACATATTTAAATCTTCAACATAAGATTGAATAAGTTCTGACATATTTGAATTTCACACTGCCCATAGCTGATCTTGATATAACTGCATCCATCTATGCATATTCACTCACTAATGAATACTAGTACAAAAACTTTCTTATCTATTCTATGTATGAATAAAAATGACCTGCTACTGTTAGATATTTTTTAAGTTCTTACATTTAAATAAATAAATAGGTGGTAAATTCTTTTGTTTAATGATAATGCTAACATTGAATTTACAGGTCACTAGTAAATTAAATAAGAATTATAGATTATGTTCAAAAACTTTGGAACTTTTTGTTTTCATCATTTGATTTTACATTGGACTTTTCTAAAAGGAAATGTAGTAACAGTTGCGTTTTACTCAAATTAACGATAGTTGAACGAAAAATTGTATATCTACATGAGCGATGTTTATCTAATATGCAGCATAAGTCAAAAAGTTTTTACTTATCATGTGAATGGTGAGTAATATAACTGCTTTACTGCAACACTGAATAACCCCCTAACGTGCCTTATCGTATGTCTAGGTAATATTGTTCATATTATCTCTTTGTCTCTTTAGGAGCTACTTACTCACTCACTAAATCTGCATTGAAACATATCATTTTAGAGGTTCATTATTAGGTAATATACACAATGATAATTTTGTTTTAAAAACTTAATAGTTGAGTAAATGTACTAAATTATTGCCATTTTGAGTGTACATTGTTCACATATTCATTAATTCTTAGTCAGTAAAATTACCTGTCATCAAATTAAATTGTCGATTTTCTCAATATATATTAATGAACGACACCTGTCACGAAATTTCAGTGGATTAACTTGTAATTCAAATCACTGAGGAATAGATGCAATGCTGCTGTATCAGTTAATCATTATATTCCTAGCTCGTACTATGTCCCTTTTCAAACTCATTAACTCAACTATTTTCGAATGGTTTAACAGCATTTCATATAGTCTCAACTAATGAAACTCTCATCCAATTAAACAACAGATAAGCAGCATATGATTTAATTTAGGTTAGGATGATTATGAACCATACAAAATACACATGATTCACCTTCATATTGTGGAAACGTTTTCCATTGATCAACCTGTTTCCCAATTTAAAACCTATTTCCAAGTACACTAATAACTACCAAAATGCTGCTATCAATATCTGAAAGAATGTTTGATCACCTGTAAAATTAAATACCTTTGAAGGTGTTCTTATCCAGCAGTGTGGTCACAAACGTAGGCTTTATTCATTGCTGAAGATAAGAATAATTAAACTGATTATTATCTAACTAATAATTTAAACAAAGCACTTAACAACTAGATTAAGGAAAGGGCCTCATTTCATATTTGTCGAATTCTTAGTTAAAAATAATCTAAAACATTTTGTCCTTAGTATATAAGTTGAAAAAGTTTTTCATAACGGTTAAATCTTTTCCTTGTCTGATAATTATGACGTTTATATCATCTATTTAGTAAAGTAACATCCAATTTGTACTTCGCCAGAATGTAGGTATGAATCGGAGCAGATGCTTCAAATAGCTAGTAATATTTACAACTGAAAATAACTGTATTCTCTAGAATTTTAAAGTTGTTTTTTAAACGTACCATTATCTTTTTCCTGTTCGTCCGGATATGTTTTCCAAGTCCTCTAAAAACTTAATAGTTTGAATATTTATGAACAGTAATTTTTTAAATTTTTTTTCTGATTTAGAAACGGCATAATCAGTCATCCTGCCTTGATCAAAACATTTTCTAATGTCTGGTGACATTGCAACGAATGAAACACTTAGTGAGAATGGATATGCGTATAAACATTTTCAAAAAATAAGCGATCATTACTCTTACAGGAGTCCTAATACAAATCCTGTTAAATCAATAAAGTCATGGGATTTAGATCCACCTTATCATTCTGATTTACTTGAAGAATATTATTCAAATGATCAAAAGTATGATAACACTATAGAAAATGATCATAATATAATCACAGACACAGAAACTATGGCTAATCCCTATAACAACACGGAAAACTATCCTACAAGACATAATGACGACCTTATGGACAGAAATGCTGAAAATTATGATAATATGAATTCTGTATTAGCTGATCCTTTTTTGACAAGCTACAATGATGACTATAAACCTTCTGATATGTTTCATAATGAAGATCCGATTATGCCTCATTCACTGTGGGAATCGCCTAGTGATGCAGATTTATTGGAGAATACTTACCAAGACAATTATCAGCCCTACCAGTTGGATAAAGTAAGTAATTATAAACCTAAAGAGTTTTACCTACCTCCACAAGAACCAATGGACACAAACACTACCTACAGTATAGATTATCCACCCCGTTACTCTCGGATGGAAAAAAGCTATAAACCACACGAAGTCTACGTACCTCCTACGATACCGATTTCAAATATGACAACTTATCAGTCAGAATATAAAGACCCTCCTTGGTCACCTAGAGAAATGCCTTTCAGAATGAAAGATAACGAAACTTTTCCAAAGGGCAGGTTTCAAAGTGAAACGAGTTATTTTACAGACTATCCACCAAAAGAGGCCCAACCTGTGCACTGTTTCAAACCATATAGAGAGTATAGAATGCCTACAGAGCCTATGTCTGGCCAAACAAATTATCAAACGGACTATACATTCCAACCATACTCGAAACCGAAATCGTACTCCCCTATGTACGTCTATCAACAACCTAAAATACCATTTCATAAAAACACAAGTTATTCCGAAGAATTTCAACCTCATCTAGTTTCAAAACCCAAAAGTTTTACACCCGTTTACGAGTATCGAAAACCCAGAACAAAAATGGAAGACACTACTGCTTATAGTTCAGACTACAGACCATGGCAGATTAAAAGAGATGACCCATTTTATCCCAAAGATAATCTTCGTTTACTTCATGCTAATAATGAAATGGTTACGAGTTATATGGATGAGTTTCCGCCTAGGTATGCACATAAATTAAATCCTATAAAACAAAAAGAAACCAGATGGCTGAGCGATGAAGCCTTATCCAGTCAAACCACATATCTAACTGACTTTAGACCAGTTACTCCGAAACCATCTATGTCATATAAACCTAAGGAATTTTATAGATCACCAAGTGTACCAGTAGTTTCACAGTCATCCTACGCAGAAGAATTCATCCCGAGGTATTCTAAGAAACAAGATCCGGTTTTGCCTAAAACCAATCTCAAAGTTTCAAAAATGCCAATGGATAAGACCTCTTCATATTCAGAGGAATTTCAATACCGCAAGGCGAAGAAAACGGAAAATTTAAAACCTGTAGACCGTTATAAGCATCCAACTGTACCATTTTCTGGAAAGACAAGTTATCGGACTGAATTTCGTCCACCCTACAGAGAGTACAAAAATAACCAAAGCTGCCCTCCAACCACACGTTATTCATATCTCCATCCTACTACCAAAGTCAACATGACAACTTATGCTAATGACTTTAGACCTAGGAAAACACCATCAAAGCTTCAACCAATAGTGAAAGAAGATAATCTAAAAATAAACTATTTGATTAACGATGACCTAAAAACAAGTTATTCAATCGACTATGTGAATTATTATGAACCATATGTAAACTCATACAAAAAGGACAGTGAATTTAATCAACCCAGTGAAAATATTCACATTGAAACAACGAATTCAAATAATCTCTTACCAAAAATTAACGTTCATAACACACATCCTAAGACAACAAAAAATTCTCCGCAAACTTCTGATAAACAAAAAGTAAATAACAATTATTCCAATACAACATACCATCAGGAACATACAAAACTACCACCTCTTCAACAAACAAATCAGTTCCGACCACAGGACTACTATGTTCCACCGAAAGTTAAAATGTCAAATGAAACAACTTATTCATGTGATTATAAATGGCCTGAATTTTTCATCAGTGCAAACAAAAATCCGAATAATCATAATAATTTAAACAGTCCATATAACCACACTGATAATAATTCCAACAACTTTAATCAATATTCTAATAATGCTGAATTCACTAATACTGATTTGTCTAAGCATAGTTACACAGTGGCTGAAAATTCTAATGTCCTACCTAATATGTATCCTGCAAATAATAATCCCGATTTCAATGATCAGAATAATAATGGTGCTTTAGGTAAATTTATGGATTTAATGTCACAAAATAGAACAGATGAGTAATTTAAAACTTTCTGTATTCTGTAATTTGGCTTATCTTTCTTTTCAATAAGTAACTATTAACATGGTAGTGGGAAAAGACTAGGCAAGTAAATAATTTATCTTTAGAAGGAGATACATACATATTCTATGGAATACTTTCAAAATAAAATGATTTTTAATATTAGAGAGTACAATTGTGTAGTCATTTTTTTTAATAATCATTATTTCTGCTACACACCTCTCAAACTTTTCTAAATTCAACTTTATAGATTACAAATATTTTATTCTAAGATTGTAAATATTGGTTATATGTATGTCGAAAATAGTTTCATGTTATTAATACTTAATTTTGATATTATAGATAGATTAGGTAATCAGATTATTGATTTTGTAATGAAAGATTATATAGTTTGGAATTTCGGTAATTTCATAGTTGAAAATTCTTTAAGCTTGGGTTTGTTTGACTATCAGTAGATATTTTAGTCAAAGATTAGATGCTGCATTACCATCTTTAATATACCTTTATGAATACTAATTACTGTAGTAGCTTCTAAGGCCCTAGGAAATAAGTCATAGGTATCCAAAATATCATAAAAATAATAATATAATCTTTAGGAAATGTTCCATAGTTTTCGTCCTGTTTGGATGACTCCTTACAACTATTCACCCATAACTGATCTTTTAATGAATCCGAATATCATCATGGTATGTAGTGAATGTGAGTGATTTCTGAGCAAATCAGAGTGCAGTTGATTCAAGCAAATAATTTACTTCAGAAAACCCAAGACAGAAATATATTTATACTTTCTACATGATTGATACCCTGACTGAAGTTCATAGTAATTTCGTCAACACAACAGCCTCAAATGAAATACCCTAGCGAAGTTATAATTTTATATGCAGCACACACCTACCGAATGAATGGAAAAATGCTCAAAAGTAGTTGATACCATATATGCATTAAACACTGAAGAACGTATACACTCTAATTCCATGTACATATATCCTATCTCCAAGTCATCAGTTATAGAACTTTATATCTCCCTGAAAAATGCAAACGGTACCACCTAAAATACGCTTTATTAGTCCTTAAAATATAATTCTATCGTTCGTATTTACAACCATTACGACACCATTGATCATCTGTATCCGAATACCAGTGGCCACATCAAAACTCGTTCGGTTTTTAATGTGAATGTCTAGTCTAAACATGAAGAGAAACTTGTCTTATCTAAACTAAGTCTTAGTTACTTTCAATTTATTGAGTACATACAAAAAACTAGACACTCAGGAAATCATAGATCTAGATAACCAATTATCAGAAAGTCTTGCTCACTTGTCATGCCAGTGAAAAATCTTGAGTATAATTCGGTGACAAAGAAATCAAAAAATAATGTTAGAATACTTTCATAGCTGAGATTCACTGAATATCAGTCACGTCTCAGTGAGCTAGAATTCTATATTTATAAGCGAAATATCTCGATCATTATTTCCGAATGCTACGGAAACGAACTTAAATACTACTTTCGACCTTTGAAAAAAACTGAGTTTAAGATGTAATTAGCACATTGTTAAACTGGTGGGCTCAGTAACAGCTGAACGGATTGGAATCCGAATGGTATGTGAAGTTGATTGTATGACATATGTTTACATCTTAGAAAGGATAGTAAATCCAGTTTTATAATATTGTATGTGCGTGGTTATATAATAAGTCAATGAATTATTATTGCTAAAAACAAATCAGTCCCATCTCTACAAATCCGACTGTTTAACTGTAAATCAATCATGTAAAAAGTGGTGTATCTCTAACCTATTCTCGATTTATTTTGCAATTAAAATAAATTTTTTCACCAGTCTTCGTTTTTGGATTTCACAATCACTTTCTGTGTTCAAATTACCGTGTAGAACTAGCTGGCGGTCATTATGAGCGGCTAGGAAACCAGCTCTAGAGTTCATTCAGCGGACTTATCATAAACAAATTGTTGTTATCATGTATTCCCCTCAAAATTATCGTTTCCACAACTTTATGTTGGAGATACATATGTAAAAGCATTCCCAAAGTCACCAATAAATAAGACTGTCAACAAAGATTAATCAAAACAGTTAGAACCGAATGTCTGTATCAAATTGTTCAAGTATCATTGAGCAAAATGCTCCTACTATCAATCTGCTAATAATAGTAAAAATATAATTTCAGTAAAAGGTTACAACTTTTATTCACCATAGCAAAAGGTGTTGGCTGTTAGTTTCATCACAATAGTGAGCCTAGATTGATTGTATTCTTATAAATCCATTCTACAGTTTTCCAGTTTCTTCGGTGGATACAGATCTGATTTCCTAAACGCACTATTTACTATTAACTTTCCATCACTAATTATCCTTACGGTAATCTTATGAATACTCAGCAAAATCCTTGATAAATGTAAGCTTTCTTTTGTTTGCATGAATCAAGATTGTTTATGTGTCTCCTGGTTTTTATCCTCAAATTTGTTTGGATCGTTAATTAGAATTTCCTAGTCACTAGTTTCTAACAAACATTAGGTCAGTAATGTAAAAATATTTGAGTAATGTGAACTTAATTAAGCTCATATTGCTACTGGCAACAAATTTTTCATCATAGTCACTAAAAGTACCTGTCAGGAACATGGATACCGGTTTGTTGTCGTTTCTGAGATGGAATATGACGAATGTTATAGCTGGTTTCGCAAAGCTAGTATAGATATTCGAGTAAATGAATGCAACAGACTGCACATGGGTGTATAGTGGTTGCGGGTTGAGGTTGACTGTAATAACCACTACAGACAAATTACACTACAGTTACAAGGTTAAATCGCCCCGTCAAACAAAGAAAAGGAAGAAGATCGGATCCAGAAGTAAATGTATATTTGTTGGTGATCTCGTGGTATCGAAATAATAGTGACATCGTGCCCAGGGATATAGGCGAAACTACCGCGAGTAGGGTAACCAAAATGAAAGAGACACGAACGGAAAGTGAGTGTGTAGAGTGCTAATAAACAAAGAGTACAGTAAAACAATCACTGGTCCAATTGGTTATAATAATAAATGTTTCTATTAAACCAGTCGCGTTCTCTTCATAAGCGTGGAGTCATTACAGATGTATGGGACCAACGATATAATTGTCCAAGACATAAAAAGTGACAGCCTAAGTCCTTTAACAGAACTATGAATAAAACTGTTAATGACACAAGGAAGTAACACGAATGAAACAAAAAAATGATCCTACGTGGTGGTGAGACAAAATGGAATAAAGCTAACAAGGCTAGCAATAATAGTTATATTATATTTATTGGAATGGACAACACTGGATATGAAGACATCATGGGACGACATGAACTGGGAGAAAGGAACGAAAACGGTGAGAGATTTGCAAACCTATGTGCCTTCAACAAACTGGTCATCGGTGGCACAATATTCCCGCACAAACGCATTCACAAAGCCACATAGATTTCACCGGACCACACTACTCAAAACCAAATTGACCATATCTGTATCAACAAAAAGTTCAGAAGGACTATAGAGGATGTGAGAACCAAGACAGGAGCTGATAGAGCTTCAGATCACCACTTGCTGATCGCCAAAATGAAACTGAAACTAAAGAAGCACTGGATAACGGGGCAGACAACATCACACAAGTTTAATACGGCCTTTCTTCAGGATACTGTAAAGCTCAACGAATTCAAGATAGCCGTTACCAACAAGTTCCAGGCCTTTCAGGATCTACTCAATGGAAAGGAAGCAATATCGGCGAACAAATGGAAAGGGATCAAAGAGGCAATCACTTCAGCATGTCACGAATTTCTGGGTCACAAAAAGTACCTTCACAATGAATGGATCTCTATTGATACACTTGCGAAAATTGAAGAAAGGAGGAATAAGAAGGCAGCAATCAATGTCAGCTGAACAAGAGCAGAGAAAGTTACCGCACAAGCTGCATACACAGAAACAAACAGGGAAGTGAAGAAGAGCATCAGAGCTGACAAACGAACATATGTGGAAGATCTAGCAATGACGGCGGAAAAGGCTGCAAGAGACGGAAATTTGAGACAATTGTACGAAACAACAAAGAAGCTGGCCGGAAACTATCGTAAACCAGAACGTCCAAAGAAAACCAAGAAAGGCAAAGTAATCAGCAACACTGAAGAACAGAGAAATAGGTGGGTAGAGCACTTTCAGGAACTCTTGAATCGACCGGCTCCACTGAACCCACCCAACATCGAAGCAGAATCCACGGACCTCCCAATTAATATTGGCGCACCTACGATTGAGGAGATCAGTATGGCCATCAGACAAATCAAGAGTGATAAATCTCAGGACGAGACAACATTCCAGCAGAGGCAATGAAAGCAGATGTAGAAGCAACTGCGAAAATATTTCACAACCTCTTCAACAAGATTTGGGATGAGGAACGAGTACCATCAGATTTGAAAGAAGGATACGTGATCAAAATACCAAAGAAAGGCGATCTCAGCAAGTGTGAGATCGACAGCCTGGATTTCGTAATGATCGATCGTGTACTGACCAAATTGCTACATTACGGATCATTGTGGAACAATCAATTGAATGGAACTCACCACTCTACATCAACTTCATCGACTACGAGAAAGCATTCGATAGCGTGGACAGGAAAACACTGTGGAGGCTTCTTCAACAGTACGGCAAGCCTGAGAAAACAGTTAACATCATACGGAATTCTTATGATGGATTCAACTGCAAAATCGTACACGAAGGACAGTTGACAGACTCTTTCGATGTGAAGACCGGTGTGAGGCAAGTTTGCTTACTCTCACCCTTTCTCTTTCTCCTGGTGATCAACTGGATTATGAAGACGTCGACATCTGGAGGGAAGCACGGTATCAACTGGACAGTTAGGACGCAGCTGGACGATATGGACTTCGTAGATGATCTGGCTCTTCTATCGCACACGCAACAACAAATGCAAGAGAAGAGGATCAGTATAGCAGAAGAAGGTCTCAACACACACAAAGGAAAAAGCGAAATTCTCCGATGTGCAACATGTGCCAACCAAAGCACTCTTGATAGAGATGCCTTGGAGGACGTTAACAACTTTACATATCTTTGAAGCATCATCGACGAGAAAGGTGGATCCGATGCAGATGTGAGGGCACGGATTGGCAAAGCAAGGGCTGCATTTCTACAATTGAAAAATATCTGGAACTCCAAACAACTTTCAACCAAAACCAAAATCAGGATTTTCAATACAAATGTCAAGATAGTTCTACTGTATGGAGCGGAAACATGGAGAACTACCAAAGCCATCATTCAGAAGATACAAGTGTTTATTAACAGCTGTCTACGCAAAATACTTCGTATTCGTTGACCAGACACCATCAGCAACAACGAACTGTGGGAGAGAACAAGTCAGATTCCAGTGGAGGAGGAAATCAGGAAGAAGCGGTGGAAGTGGATTGGACACACACTACGAAAAGTACCTAACTGCGTCAAAAGACAAGCCCCCTCACATGCAACCTTCAAGGCAAAATGAGAAGAGGGAGTCCAAGGGACACATTGCGCCGAGAAATAGAGAAAGACATGAGATGAATGAACGAAAACTGGAAACAACTAGAAAGGGAAGCCCAGGACAGAGTTGGTTGGCAGAAACTGGTGGGCGGCCTATGCTCCATTGGGGGTAACAGGCGTAAGTAACTAAGTAAGTAATATTTATTCTCAAATCACTACGTTACAAGAGTCACGCCAGTTTACAGGCTAGATCAAATTGTCACAGATGCTTTCAAATTTACTGTAGAAGTTATAGAAGTGAAATTCAGTATAAGAGTCAGTTTCTGATAGCATATTTACACCATGCCACTGACAGAAACAGCATAATACAGCCACATTTTCAATAGCACAGTACAATTAAGGGAGGTGCACAATAGGTTTTTTTGGCGATTTTCCGAGATCAATAGTGAATTTGTTGGGAAAGGTCATAGTGTAAATATTCCCCAAAATTACTAAATAACAACAGGTCACATGGTATCACACTCACACAATCAAGACTGAAAAGATATTCTAGATGGAATTCATGGTAACCAGCAACTATAAAAATAGTAGGATAGTAAGCAACGCTAAAACAAGGACTCCAAGAAATATTATCCACTTCTACCTCATTAGGATGACCAACAGCTTTGTCTTCAGCCAAAAAGCTCGTTTTGTCATGCGGCCTCTCTCTGATTATTCTGAGGTTGGGTGTCCTGAATGCCGAGATTTAATGATCGGCCCAACGATAACCGAGATGCTTCAGAACTCCTGGCAAACGGTTCTTATGAAATTCCAAGCCATCTGATGCAACATATCCTGGAGAGACGAAAACCCTATCTTTTTAGAAATCCCTGAAGTAAATCTAGAAACTGGAGTGATTCAATACAAACTAAAGCATCCTAGCAATAGAAGAAATTGATGCAACCGACGAGAAGCACAATATATATTACTGTATTATCCCCACATTGCTAAAACCAGGGCGTAGCTTTAAATAAGTGAAAAATTTTATGCTAAGTTATGCATCACTTCAATCTTTTAAGGAATATAACGCAACGATCCTCCGAACCACCTCAATTATTCCTTTCCACAGGCTCTAAGGATACAGAATCTCTGATCTACGATGGCCTATAAGACCATCTTCAGTCGGCAGGTCTTTATTTCGGATAATTAGAGATAGACATACTGAAACCACTCTGATTCGCAAAGTAGTTTCTGATGCAAAACGTTGCAAACTTAAGTAATTCTTGGATGAAGTTAACGTAAGGTGAAAAAGCTCTACTTTATTTGGTTCCTTACGATATAAAATTATACGTTTACTGTTGTAGAAATGTGACTGAAACCAGTTTGACATCGGTAAATTATCAGCGCATTTTAACCGATTCGATAATAAAACTTATCGACTAAGTTTTTGTGGAATTTGTACCAAATAATGATTCCTCTGCATATTATTACGTTCCTGGTTTGAATTCCAAATACAATACGTTTGTTTGGAGTTCTTCCTGAATCCATCACTGGTCTATACATAACTACCAGAGTACGAAATAGACATTTCCAGGTAACGGATTAATTTCATATATTTGCGTAAGCAAACAGACAGCAGAATATGAAATGTGAATGTGAAGTGAAGCAAAGAGGAGAAGGCGAGTGAATCAATTCATTGTGATGAGGTATGATTCAGTATTTCAAGTCAGATAAAAATAATCTAAGCATGTGGTAAGCAAAGTAAACAATGCACATACGCACTTAAATAATAATAACCAAAATATAAACGATTAAAAGACAAGATCGAAAGATGTGTCAATAAAAGCTCGAGAAGGATGGATTAATTAATTTGTTCAAAGGCTGTAGCAAGTCCTATAGGCTCGACATAAAAGTACACACTACAGCCAGTTAAACTGTGTTCTTCAACGAGGAAAATTCGTACCGGGTGCAGCATGCTATATGTAATAGACTTTCTAGAAGGTCGTTTTCATAAAACTCTTAATAAAAACCTTCCAGACCGTCTACCTAGTGCCGATCGCCTTTCGGAATGATCCATCTTGAGAACTAGAATTACACTTCTTAAGTCTGCCGAATTCAGTACTATATTCAATAACAACAAAATTTATTTGTCACCAGATTAGTAAATTTAGTATGGTAAAGTTGAATCACGACGATGTTACTACTTAATCTACATGATCTTATTTTTATGCAAAAATTACAGATACTTATCCCAAAATAGAGCTCAGTTTCAAACCAAACCGGTATTCCGACGGAAATATTCTAAATATTGTATTATCACACATCAGGAGTGTGTGAAATCATCAGTACCTACTGTCTTTTATTAGCAATTCTGAGAAGTCAGAAACCACCACTACTCAATTTCAAATAAGGCGAGGTGATTCATAACAGTGTAGGATGGAAATCATGTAATGTTTCCCGCTCCCAGTGGCTTACAAATGCGACAAAAGGAAATATCTTGCTACTAAACCTTCATAAAATGAGAACAAACAGTGATTTATAAACACACAAATTGAGTATTGTATACAAGATATCAAAGTTGGTAACGGTTCCTTTACGGTAATAATACAGAAGTAGCATTCAATAGACTGTAGTGAACATAATCCAGTAATACCATCTCTAACCTCTCAAGAAAAGGAAGAAAGCCACTACGTCTCTCCAAATAAATTGATCCAGTAGGGGGATTATACAGCTGCCGTTGGTTATTTGCGATATTATGTAAAACCTCGCCTTACTATTTTTGATTAGCATTGGAAATTGAATGAACTAACAACAAACACTTTAAAGTTATTATGATAACAAAAATGTTGGAGGTGATTGAGCGCGAAGAGGTAATGTATTGAGATATTTCGATGTCAGTATACAGATGGCACAGGTATTCAAGCAAGACTCCAAGCTGTTCACAAGTATCAAGTCTACCTCTCTCCGTGTTAGATCACCGAGTAAATATATCTGTCCCTTAAAAGCATCGCCACGGATACACGATGCCAGCAAGCTATTTTATTTTTCTGCCACATGTAACAAACTTATGGGTATTAAAAATACCCCTGAAAACCTCCTCAATCACCTAAAAGAACAGAACTTAAGTGTACAGATGCAAGTTTCAGGAAGATATAATAAACGAGGAAATAAAATTATTTGTACATTGCACGTTCGCTATCCTTCCAAGCCCGGGTAATTTGACCGTGCGCTACAATGCCGCGGGATATTATTACTCTACAACTCGGACAATGTGGAAATCAAAGTACGTATTATTTCAGAAATACGTAAATTTTACCTCATTAACTTCAGCTTTTTTGTGGGTACAAGATCCACTGTTAATAAGATTAGTAACATAGGTTTATTTCGACTTAGAGTTTTTTTTGTTTTACATGAGGTTTACTCATCTAAATATCTTTATATCTAAAGTATTCGGTTTATTTCGCCAGAGATATTTTACATTTCGTATAAAATAGTGAGTAAACAAATGTATTATCAATTGAAATACTGGTAAAGTATCACAGTGACCTGTGTTTTCAACATCTGACTTATTCACTATCTATGTAATTCTAGTTTCTCTTTAAATCGATCACAGCTAATATTCTTCCTAATGAGATTTATCAATTAACTAGTTAGTAAGAAGGTATAGTTGCAATCGTTACGTTCACCGCAGATTATTCGGGCTAAAGTTGACGTTTTCAACCAAAAATATGGCATCCTTTGGTGAGATCACTTCGATTTCCAGGATATTGTCACTATGTGGTGGCAATATTACTTATCATTCCTAATTTCATGGTGGCATAAAACCTGAAGTATATTTTTTATATTGTCCCTTAAGCCTCTAAATTGTGACTCTACTTACTCTAAAGCATACCGACATTACTGAGCTTCTTAAATTCCAGAATCTGTCGAAAATTAACCAAAGATATTGAAAAACATTTGTCAGAATAAAAGTCCCCAACCGTATATGCTACCTTGACACGA
>OX103971.1:36517891-36921200 GCA_944470395.2 Schistosoma turkestanicum | reverse complement strand
TGTTGCGTTATATTTATAAGCGAAATATCTCGATCATTATTTCCGAATGCTACGGAAACGAACTTAAATACTACTTTCGACCTTTGAAAAAAAACTGAGTTTAAGATGTAATTAGCACATTGTTAAACTGGTGGGCTCAGTAACAGCTGAACGGATTGGAATCCGAATGGTATGGGAAGTTGATTGTATGACATATGTTTACATCTTAGAAAGGATAGTAAATCCAGTTTTATAATACTGTATGTGCATGGTTATATAATAAGTCAATGAATTATTATTGCTAAAAAACAAATCAGTCTCATCTCTACAAATCCGACTGTTTAACTGTAAATCAATCATGTAAAAAGTGGTGTATCTCTAACCTAATCTCGATTTATTTTGCAATTAAAATAAATTTTTTCACCAGTCTTCGTTTTTGGATTTCACAAACACTTTCTGTGTTCAAATTACCGTGTAGAACTAGCTGGCGGTCATTATGAGCGGCTAGGAAACCAGCTCTAGAGTTCATTCAGCGGACTTATCATAAACAAATTGTTGTTATCATGTATTCCCCTCAAAATTATCGTTTCCACAACTCTATGTTGGAGATACATATGTAAAAGCATTCCCAAAGTCACCAAAAAATAAGACTGTCAACAAAGATTAATCAAAACAGTTAGAACCGAATGTCTGTATCAAACTGTTCAAGTATCACTGAGCAAAATGCTCCTACTATTAATCTGTTAATAATAGTAGAAATATAATATATATAACAGTAGAAATATACTGTATTATCCCCACATTTCTAAAACCAGGGTGTAGCATTAAATAAGTGAAAAAGTTTATGCTAAGTTAAGGAATCTAACACAACGATCCTCCGAACCACCTGAATTATTCCTTTCCACACGCTCTAAGGATACAGAATCTCCGATCTACGATGGCCTATAAGACCATCTTCAGTCGGCAGGTCTTTATTTCGGATAATTAGAGATAGACATACTGAAACCACTCCTGATTACGCAAAGTAGTTTCTGACTGGCAAACCGTTGCAAACTTAACTAATTATTGGATGAAGTTAACGTATGGTGAAAAAGCTCTACTTTATTTGGTTCCTTACGATATAAAATTATACGTTTACTGTTGTAGAAATGTGACTGAAACCAGTTTGACATCGGTAAATTATCAGCGCATTTTAACCGATTCGATAATAAAACTTATCGACTAAGTTTTTGTGGAATTTGTACCAAATAATGATTCCTCTGCATATTATTACGTTCCTGGTTTGAATTCCAAATAAGATACGTTTGTCTGGAGTTCTTCCTGAATCCATCACTGGTCTATACATAACAACCAGAGTACGAAATAGACATTTCCAGGTACCGCTAGCTAGCATACGGTATACGCTTATTCCTGATAATCACTTTCCTGTTTAACCCTACTAGGATTTCGGAAACAATGTTTCCTTCTTTACTAGACGGGAATGGAATACTCTAGATTGTATCTGGAAACAAACCAAAAAATCATTCTGAAGTCCTTAAGGTTCAGAATCCACAAGAATAATCTCAAACCGCTACCCTTTGAGATAAAAACAACTCAAAAGCAACTTTATAGGTGCTTCCAACACTGAATAATATTGGGGTGTGTCGTCTAACAGTGATCATGTTTAATAACTCACGTGCTTTAGTTGTTGAGTTATCTAACCCCAGTCACTCTCTCCTCTCTCCATCATGACACCAAAATACAATCCCCTTCAAATCACTGTCGCCTACCTTATTCATATTTAAATCGTCCTATATTAGGGTGTTACAGTAAAATGATATCACTATACTTTATTGTTACAGCCCCTAATATAAATGCAAGGAGCAATTCTATTAGTTCATGTTTATTTTTATACTTATTAAACCTCCTATTCATTTTAAGCTAATGACGCCATTTCTCCTCACTTCAAACCCTTGACGTTAACCATATAGCTAAGATCCTTCTAACTTGGCAGCACTGGAGTACGGTCGTTCCATGTAGCTAACAAAATCTTCATCACTGCGTATTAGGGCCCAGTCCTAAAGCCTAGATGGTTGAGGGACACAATCTTCATAGCTTAACAAACACATGACAGTTACTATATTCCACTCTAATATTCCAGAATTAGCAAATAGATTTAATGATCAAGAATGAAAGGTTCAGATTTGACAGTCCGCTTCGCAAAACCACCCTAAAAGCCCGAGATCTGACTCCTATTTGGAAGAACAATTGGATCTGCTTTGAAAAAAATCTTTCATCTAATTCCCGTATATTATTCTGAGGTGCGACCTCGGTTACTGAAAGCCCGATACTGTATATTCTGAACGGATTAATATTATATATTTGCGTAAGCAAACAGACAGCAGAATATGAAATGTGAAAGTGAAGTGAAGCAAAGAGGAGAAGGCGAGTGGATCAACTCATTGTGATGAGGTATGACTCAGTATTTCAAGTCAGATAAAAATAATCTAAACATGTGGTAAGCGAAGTAAGCAATGCACATACGCACTTAAATAATAATAACCAAAATATAAACGAGTAAAAGACAAGATCGAAAGATGTGTCAATAAAAGCTAAAGAAGGTTGGATTAATTAATTTGTTCAAAGGCTGTAGCAAGTCCTATAGGCTCGACATATAAGTACACACTATAGCCAGTTAAACTGTGTTCCTCAACGAGGAAAATTCGTACTGGGTGCAGCATGCCATATGTAATAGACTTTCTAGAAGGTCGTTTTCATAAGACTCTTAATAAAAACCTTCCAGACCGTCTACCTAGTGCTGATCGCCTTTCGGAATAATCCATCTTGAGAACTAGAATTACACTTCTTAAGTCTGCCGAATTCAGTACTATATTCAATAACAACAAAATTTCTTTGTCACCAGATTAGTAAATTTAGTATGGTAAAGTTGAATCACGACGATGTTACTACTCAATCTACGTGATCTTATTTTTATGCAAAAATTACAGATAGTTATCCCAAAATAGAGCTCACTTTCAAACCAAACCGGTATTCCGACGGAAATATTCTAAATATTGTATTATCACACATCAGGAGTGTGTGAAATCATCAGTACCTACTGTCTTTTATTAGCAATTTTGAGAAGTCAGAAACCACCACTACTCACTTTCAAATACGGCGAGGTGATTCATAACAGTGTAGGATGGAAATCATGTAATGTTTTCCCCTCCCAGTGGCTTACAAATGCGACAAAAGGAAACATCTTGCTACTAAACCTTCATAAAATGAGAACAAACAGTGATTTATAAACACATAAATTGAGTATTGTATACAAGATATCAAAGTTGGTAAAGGTTCCTTTACGGTAATAATACAGAAGTAGCATTCAATAGACTGTAGTGAACATAATCCAATAATCCCATCTCTAACCTCTCAAGAAAAGGAAGAAAGCCACTACGTCTCTCCAAATAAATTGATCCAGTAGGAGGATTATACAGCTGCCGTTGGTTATTAGCGATATTATGTAAAACCTCGCCGTACTATTTTTGATTAGCATTGGAAATTGAATGAACTAACAACAAACACTTAAAAGTTATTATGATAACAAAAATGTTGGAGGTGATTGAGCGGGAAGAGGTAACGTATTGAGATATTTCGATGTCAGTATGCAGATGGCACAGATATTCAAGCAAGACTCCAGGCTGTTCACAAGTATCAAGTCTACTTCTCTCCATGTTAGGTCACCGAGTAAATATATCTGTCTCTTAAAAGCACCGCCACGGATACACGATGCCAACAAGCTATTTTATTTTTCTGCCACATGTAACAAACTTATGAGTATTAAAAATACCCCTGAAAACCTCCTCAATCACCTAAAAGAACAGAACTTAAGTGTACAGATGCAAGTTTCTGGAAGATATAATAAACGAGGAAATAAAATTATTTGTACATTGCAAGTTCGCTATCCTTCCAAGCCCGGGTAATTTGACCGTGCGCTACAATGCCGCGGGATATTATTACTCTACAACTCGGACAATGTGGAAATCAAAGTATGTCTTATTCCATAAATATGTAACTTTTACCTCATTAACTTTAATTTATTTGTGGGCACAAGATCCACTGTTAATAAGATTAGTAACATAGGTTTATTTCGGCTTAGAGTTTTTTGTTTTACATGAGGTTTACTCATCATCTAAATATTTTTATATCGAAAGTATTCGGTATATTTCGCCTGAAATAGCTTCTGTCAACAAAAATATAATTTGAAAAGCGCTTAAAATTGTTCTATTTTAGGGCAACAATAGCTTCGCCAAAGATATTTGACATTTCGTATAAAATAGTGAGTAAACAAATGTATTATTAATTGAAATACTGGTAAAGTATCACAGTGACCTGTGTTCTCAACATCTGACGTATTCACTATCTATGTAATTCCAGTTTCTTTTTAAATCGATCACAGCTAATATTGTTCTTAATGAGATTTATCAATTAACTAGTTGGTAAGAAGGTATAGTTGCAAACGTTACGTTCACCGGAGATGATTTGGGCTATAGTTGGTGTTTTCAACCAAAAATATGGCATCCTTTGGTGAGATCACTTCGATTTCCAGGATATTGTCACTATGTGGTGGCAATATTACTTATCATTCCTAATTTCATGGTGGCATAAAACCTGAAGTATACTTTTTATATTGTCCCTTAAGCCTCTAAACTGTGACTCCACTTACTCTAAAGCATACCGACATTACTGAGTTTCTTAAATTCCAGAATCTGTCGAAAATTAACCAAAGATATTGAAAAACATTTGTGAGAATAATAGTCCCCAACCGTAAATGCTACCTTGACACGATAGTCGGGCTTGCCTATCGTGATGACCCAACCGATCTATATTAGCTAGAACATAAGTTCCTGTAGGTTCCACCATGCGAGGCAGGTTGATCGGAGAACAGTCAGAATTAAAACAGCAACTCAAGGTCTGTTGGTGAAGTCGTACTGCTGGCTGTAGAAAGGTGTGACAGCAGTAAAGTGTTTCCATCGAACAACCAGCATCTGCAGCGATGCTGCCTTCTCACACGGAAGGAAGGGGTTAAAAAAGATCGGCCCTAAAAATGTCACACCTCACCTTACCTCATGGATTTCCATCTCCGGCGGTAAGGCCTTTTAAACAAGAACGGAGCTAACACTTCAAAAACTCATAAAATGGCCGTGCGTGACCAGCCTCAAGCAGTTGTCCCTTTGGCTATGCGGTCACGCTCTCAGGTCTCTTAGACCAACGCTAACCTGTTTTCTTTTTCAGGTTCCTCAGGAAACACCTTTCAACGATGTGGGCAACCGGGAAGTGACATCCGCCCTCATACCCGTAGTAGCACACGAGACCAAATCGGCCACAAATAAATCCTTCCTACACCATCTAACATCTCTCTTATCTACACTACTATTTTTTTCGCATCCCTTTATAACCCTGCACCACTACTACAAATTATTCGAGTTTATGAAACGTTATTCCTGGTCTCCTAAAACCCCATTCTAAACTACATTTTGGAGCTGTTGATGTCCAGACCTTGTGCCTAATGGGACAACAGGCTTCCTTAGCTAGGACTTTAGAATCTCACGTCATCGATGATGCTGCGTGTCCGAAACGCGCATACAGGATCCGAGTAGAATCATTCATTTGACCTCACCATGTCAAAATGAAGCAGCAGCTTGATTTACACTTCGTGTATCTGGAATCCCTGATGCTGCTCACAATGGCCTCGCTGGTGTAGATATAGCTTTGAGTCTTAGGGTAGAAATAAACTTCTTAGAATGGATCCCGGTAGAAAGTCGCTTATGCACTTTCCGACTAAACGGGACGGGACGGGCTCTGAAAGAGAAGGGAACAGCCGTTGCATCTTCGTCGTATCTGCCTACGCTCCCACTAAGTGCAGTTCAGACGAGATAACAGATGAGTGTTACATAAACCTCTCTAAAGTTAAGCGCTCTGATATAATAATAAGCGCGGTTTGATAAAACGCCAAGGCAATGATTGCTAACAGTGGGGGGTAGCGAAAGCGAGAGTGATGAAAAGGCAGCGATGATAGGCAACAGTAGACAATTATTCAGACTTACCAACGAAACCGGTATGTAAGTGAGACTGTCTCAGAAAAAGACATTCTTATTATTCATTCTCAAGCCAGGAAATTGGATCGATGGGCAGAAAACTTTAGCGATCAGTTCAATTGGCCTTCAGCCACACATCGGTTGCCTACGAACTCGTCAACCTGAATGGCGAATTGACGCAAGTCCCCCGACTCTTTGTGCAGTTGAGAAAGCTATAGGGAATCTGACCGCTTCACTTATCTTGGGAGTCTCATCAGTGTTGATGGTCTGGTGACTGACGAAATCTCAGCACGGATATAGAAGGCTCGATTGGCTTTTGCCAACTGGCGTCACTTATGGCGTAGGCGAGATATCCGTCTGCTAAACAAAGGACGAATCTACTGCGCGGCAGTTCACTCCGTCCTACTTTATGGCTGCGAAACATGACCATTCAGAGTAGAAGATATTCATAGGTTACTGTTTTTCGATCATAGGTGTCTTCGAAACACTGCTCGCATATTCTGGGACAATCGAGTAAGCAGTGGTGTTGTTACGAAACGAGTACTAGGTAAGGATGGCAGGTCAATAGATGAAGTATTTGAACTTCATCAGTTGAGGTGGTTGGGACATGTGATGCGTATGCCTAACCACCGACTGCCTCGTCGAGCTGTTTTGCGATTTAGGAATACGTTGAAAGAAATCTAGGTTCGACTACACCAAAACATGTCACAGATCTATGAAATCACTGACAAGTGTACTGAGTCATGTTGGTAGATTTAGACTACGTTGTTGGTGTCTGCGAGACGATAGTAACTGATGGTTAGATACCCTCAATGACATGGCTCAAAATCATTTGCAATGTCGCAGATGCATCTACTATTTGTCTTCTCCCAGATCCTAACCTTCTGAATTTCCCATCACTTTTATCTTTCTATTTTTAAGTTTATTTCACTAGATTCTACTTCTTTAATAATATGATCGAACCCTAATCTCTCCAGTTACTACCAATACTTCTACTAACTCTACTAGTATGCGATTTGAAGTGACAATTGCGTCTCTGTGCTAATATGGTATGGCAATGTACGAAGTTCTACGTTGTAACTGACTGAGAATAATAGCTATGTGGTTCACCTTTATCGCTATTGGTCTCTGACATTATCGTTTAGGTTTTTGAATAAATAGTTGCCTGGTCACTCCCAAATATTTTAATAGCTTCGGAAAAAAATAACTATAACTACCCCTCCCCCCGCCGCAAAAGAAACATTTTACCACATTCACGTAAATGTCATCTCTATACTCATTTCCCTTTACTAGACAGTAACTCTTCTTTTTCCATCCCCGATCAAGTTAATAATATTACAATTAACATCATCAAAATCCTGCCATTTATCTTGGTAATTTATATTTCAATTCAGATTATTCTAAACTGTTACCTCTCCCCACCGTAAAAAAACTTGTTAAAATGACCACATCACACCAAACTCCGATAATTTCATTCATATAGGCTATTAAGTGAGACATTTTGTTGTTAGACCATGTATGTTCCTTGTATAGAAAATGTAATTTAGAATGTCACAACAGGTGCGCCCATCAAGAATTTGACACTTCAAAACCGGAACTTATCTCCGTCTCCCTAAACCGCGTTTCACGTAGTTTATTCGGGAGTTTACCATGCTAATCTGAATCAAACAGTTAGTGGCTTACTTTTATAATCAGCGCAAAAAATAATTTCACCTGTTAAGTGTGATTTGACTTTAAATCAACAGATTGATCTTTTGTTACCTGCAACTTTTAAACGGAGTTATTACCATAGAATGCCTGTCTTTAGTACTAAGTTACCCAGTCGTCTGTGAACGTCTTAGTTACACTAATATGCACTGGCTGCTTCCTAAATTATAAAAAATAATCACTTCAGTTTGAAAGTCAATTAGCCGCAGTAAATAAAGACATTTTACTCAAAATATTTGCTGTAGTAGTGACATCTGAAGTTTCTAAATGAAGTAAGTACCAGAAATTGCAATGTTATCAGTAGTGCTACTAATTTAATATATACTTAGTTTATCGACTATAGAGTTGCAAGTAAAAGATAAGGATCTAAACTAATAAATCTTACGTGTTAATCAAATGCTAAAACCTGTTTTACTAACCGTATTGTGTGTATTAAAATTAGGAAATATCCAAAATGGCCACAAGTGAGTAATAAAATTGCAGGTGTCTGCTTTTAGTATGCTCTTAGGAAGCCTATCTCTTTATAAAGATTACTATAAACAGACAGTGACTTTATTGTCTTTCACGTGATATTTATTTTGTTCCTTTTTTCTGTATCACCAAAATATTAGTTGGGATGGAGTTTTGGAAGCAGCTGTGTGCTGAACATGGAATCAGTCCTGAAGGCACTCTTGAAGAATTCGCAACAAGTGACGCTGATCGCAAAGACGTATTTTTCTACCAGGTAAGTTGAAACGATTTCCAGACAAGTAACTAGGATGCTGTTCAACTTTCCATCGCTTGCTTAGTCATTCGGACTTTTTCTAGGTTACGTAACGTTTTCGCTCACGCTGTCACTGGTTGCTATGTTCAACTATGTAGTCATAGTTTAACTTCCTCTTACACCTATATAGATTCGGCAGCTAAGTGATAAATCCAAATTTTTTACCGTAGAGGGTTTATGTACTAATATCATGCTGATATAATTATCAAAATATACTTTTCCTGTCGACTATTCACTGGTACTTTGGGTAATATATATCTTCCAACAGTATTACACCCGTATGATCTGAAACACCAATTTTACTTTTGGAAACTAACGACTAAATACTTGAGTGGTTTTTGATATTATGTGACAAGATGGTGTTTTCAAAAGCTCGATGGTATAAACGTTCCCCTGCATCATTCAATCTGCTTAAATATGAAACCGACTGGCAACTCATATCTAAGCAATAAAATACATTTGTAGCGTAATGTTCTTCACTTTTCTCTGTAAGCTTGTTGAATAAATGACTTCACTTTTTACTCAGCTACTTGCCGTTTGCCTCAATTCTGCCCTTACTATATTTCTATGAGTTGACCCCTGTATTTAAAAACATATATCTGTTTAGATATCCCTCGTTACTGAGCGAATGTATATCAGATGATTATATATATATATATATATATATATATATATATATATATATATATATATTTCTCGAAGTTCCTAGTCTATTTAGGACAGCTAGTAACTGAACCATCGTCGTTGTTGGAGAGTTACAAAACGTGCTGAAATAATGGATAACATTATTTTTTTTACTGTGACTGGTCAAATATATAACACAATATTAGAAAGGATACTATGTATTTTTACATCTTAAATTTGACTAAGTTTGATCAATTTCTTTCCTATAAAGGCAGATGACGCTCACTATATTCCTCGTGCTGTCTTGCTGGACCTGGAACCACGTGTAATCAATACAATCTTATCTTCACCTTATGCTCGACTTTACAATCCTGAAAATGTATATTTATCTAAACATGGAGGTGGTGCTGGTAATAATTGGGCAGCCGGATATACGCAAGGTGAAAAACTGGAAGAAGAAGTGTTTGATATTATTGATCGTGAAGCCGAAGGAAGTGATAGCTTAGAGGTAGGAACGTTTCATTGGAGCTCGTTAACCTTTTACTTCGGTTGCCAAGTTTTTAGACCTTTCTTCGTGTTATCAGTTATCTGCGTAATAATTATGTTAATTGTCACTCTTTATCCAATGAATTAAAATGCCAACTTTTATTGTGTCATGTAGCGTTAACTCCATGTGCTAAGTTTCTGGTAGCACTTTTCGGTAATCGTTTATTTATTACCTTGCATAACTACATGTATAGTTTATTTCCTGTTTGTTATTAGCTTCCTGTGAATGCTACCATGATACTCACACCATGTTCTTCCTTACTTTAATATTTAGTGATAATTAAAACACGTGTTCTGACAAAGGTCTCGTGCTAGCTAGATCAAGGTCTAGCACTTTTTCACAAAGTCACTGGTTTTTTGTTGAAGTTTCGCATATTTTCTATCCAAAGTCTTCAAAATATCGTGATCATTGGTTATTAACATCTAAGTGAGATAATTGTAAACCGTTTATAGTAAAAGCTTTATCCATCTAGTTCTCTTTACTTCATGAACATATTTTTATGTGGTCACTTCATTGATCTGATTTATACTCTTCTTGTAACTCCTTTTACCGTTTTTGACAGATTTCCTATGTTACAAAGGGTAGAAATAGAACTTTTTCACCGTCATAAACAGTTTTATATAATCTCATCTCTTCTGGAAAGTTCATCTGTTAAATATCTCCGTTCTTAGAGGATATATGACTTTTAAGTTTTCAGTAATCTGAAGCTCGAAAGTGAAAGATAATGTTGATGATTTGGTGTGAATCCGTACCACAAGGTTAGCAACTCAAGAAACTAACGTTATTCGCACAGATCCTAGAAGAACTGCCAAAAGATGGTTATTTTTCACTTACTGAATTGGTCAGTAATATGTAAATAGCTTTGTTGAGTATAATGTATAAGTATGCAGTACAGAAAATCCCAAGTCCATAGTCTAACGTTGCAATTTTACAACTAATATTATCGAAGAAGACCTATGACATATCAGAGTTTGGCATACTATAGTGCAATTCTTTCAGACATTTCCCTAACCATAAAAATGGAGGTATAAAGAATGTTAGAGACAATTGTTTTTCTTCATTGAAGAAGTATTGTTCGTATCTTGTAATACTAGAAGATTTGTCTGATAAGTTTTCTTGTTTTTTAATTTATATTCACACCTGCCATGATGTTTCTTTTTCTGTTTTATCGGTTGCATCAACAGCGATAAATGCAAAACATTCCAAACAAATTGAGATTTGTAGACCGTCATAAAAAATAAAAAGTTGGTGAATTAAGGAAGACCAAAGAAATTTAACAGACCACTATACACTACTATTGACTGAAATTGAATGCTACTACTAATACCTTTTGCTATCTGTTCCACAGATCTCATGAATACACAATAATATACGTACTAGAATTCGATGAAAATGTTCAGATATGATTGAGAAAAAAACCTATTTAAATTGCTCCTGATAGCTTTCCCGTTTGCTACCTAAACAATCTGTAGCCTAATATGAGTTAACCTACATGCTTTGTTATAAGGCTTATCAACCAGTTGTATGTATTAGTTTAGCATTAGATCTCTCACTCCTCTTATATCATATTTACACTGCCAATAGCAATTAAATTGTTAGTTTTTATGCTGTATATGTTTAACACTAATTCATTACTTTGTTCCTAACTAGGGTTTCGTAATGACTCATTCTATTGCTGGAGGGACGGGATCTGGAATGGGTTCATTTATTCTTGAACGTCTTAATTCACACTTCCCCAAAAAACTTATTCAAACTTATTCAGTATTTCCAAATTTAGAAGAAACTAGTGATGTTGTTGTTCAACCCTACAACAGCTTATTAACATTAAAGCGTCTAACTTTGAATGCTGATTGTGTGGTGAGTCCTTGTATTACACACATATAGTACTATGTAATGATTTTTGCATAATTAATATATATTTCATACTTTTCACCTACAGAAAACCTGGATATCATCACCTCGGGTACTCCAACGCACTCGTACACTTAATTAACCTAAGTAAAAAAAAAAAGATCATTGAACTAAAAACTATATGGGCGAAAAATAATACCTAAACTTCATCTGTATTTAAACTAATCATCACTAATCTGTTTATTTGTTTCTCTTTTATGTAGTACACCTTGTTTTGTTGCAATCATTCACAATGTATGCTTGTGTTCAACTACGATGCATTTTATAATTGTATCTCTTTCTGTAGATAATAACACGTTTGATATAGTAAGAATAGTAAATTTTCTCACATGAAATAATTCTTTGAAAATGACTTATTATAAGACAATGTATTATATTATCATATGATTGAAAATATTAGTTAATTGTATTCAAACAATTATACTCTCTCTCTCTCTCTCTTTCTATTCACACTTATGATGTTTCTGCTTTATCTAATGGTAAAAGTAATGATTACTATAACTTTCCACTTCAGTTTCCTCATATAATTTAATTTGAAAGTATTAAATTATTTAAACATGAATTTGAATTAAATAAAGTTAAGCATTTCTTTTAGCTATATAGTCACTAGTTATATGTACAATAAATTTATTTAATCATAAATATTTAACAGAAATATCTCTAATGAAAATTTATAATACTGTTCACTTATTGATAAACATATTATACCTTTTTAGATGTTACCAGTTTGTTAATGAGGGTAACAGTGTTGGTATTTTATTCAATGATCAATCACTAGTATGATGCAGATAAATTATTCTTTCATTACATAAGTTCCAATACAAATTAATAACTGTTGTGGATTATTCAAAAAGCATACATTGTTCAGATTAAGAATACAGTTCATTGTTGTGTATATGCACTGTCTCATTTCTTAATGGTGAAATGTTTCGACTATGCATACTGATAACCTTAAAGCTAATCATTCCCTGATCTATGAATATAGACTTGTACTGAACATCGTTTTCACTCTTGTTGTTGTATCTTTTGTTTAAGAAAAACAGCACATCAAAAAACTATCAATTATGTAATTGTTGAGCTTATAGTAAATTTTGTTTTCTTATTTCCTTCAAAAGAGTGGTAAGTCATTGACACTACTTATTATCCTGTAATCTCTGTCATCAATCTTTCCCAAACTTTCATGGTAAAAATTCATTGAACAATATGATTAATGACTAAAATATGTCAACATAATCACGCACGGAAAAAAAATCGATTTTTACTATTTATTTATTGTTGTATGTTAGTTAATGTAACCTGTGAACAATCATTCAGTTGGTTACTTTGATTTACTACTGATCATTTACACTGTATAGTGTTTGTTGATTAAAATCTAGTTAATCAACGGTATCAATAGTGTTCTGATTGTAATTATCACGTTTATTAGATCTATGATGATTCCAGTCAGTAAAATTTATCACATCTTTGTTTTTCCCTAGGTTGTTCTAGATAACACTGCTCTGCATCGAATAGCTACTGATCGTTTGCATATTGAGAATCCATCATTTACACAAATCAATCAGCTGGTAGGTATCATCAATACAAAAGTTCTTATCTTTATATGTTTGGATTTTTTGTACTTCTTAGATATGAGTAATGGAGTTGGCCCTTCTAAGGTTAATGGTCATGTCATAACCATTGCGGATTTCTTGGATGAATTCTAGGCTGTAATTAGACTTGATTTTATCGAACATTGTTACAATTTAACTCAGAGGACGTATAACATCTTGTTTATCATTTAATGCTATATCAACACTTATTTTCGCTGTAACGTCTTTACTTTTTTTTTGATGAATCAATGGGCTTTAGTATTTTCAAATTGCTTTTTAGCCGCTGTTTCAAAGAAGTATTTTGAAACAATTGTTTTTTTAGAGAATCGATTTAGAATCAAATCACTTTCTGGTTCAGTTATGTATATCTCCACTTGAAAGCTAATAGGATATAGCTACTTAGTTCGGCTAATTTAACGTGTACTACAAATGCAAGTAAAATTAAAGATGCACATTGGTGTCACCCAAAGTGGAATTTTATTATTAACGCATCTATAAATCATGGGTCGGTTAAAGAGGACAAAACCAAGCTTCTAGGAATAGAATGTTTCCCTCAAAGATTTTGAAATTCAGCTTTTCAAGATTTCTTCAGCAGTATGTTCCATAAATTCACTGTTCATAAAGAGGCTATTCCTTGTAACTGTAGATAATTTATCAACTTTTAGTTCTAGCTTCTTGTTGTTGTCAATAAAACTCATAGAATAACCATTTTTGATTATTACTTGACAGTTTATTTTTGTTTTGTCAATAAGTTATAAATGCGTCCCTTATCTTTCCTCTATGAATTAAGGTCTCCAAAGTAATGTCTGCAAGTACGGCCACACTTCGTTATCCAAGCTATATGAATAATGATTTGATTGGTTTAATAGCTCCACTGACGCCAACTCCACGATTACATTTCTTGATGACCGGTTATACTCCACTAACAACAGATACTGAAGTTGCAACGATCCGACGAACAACTGTATTCGATGTCATGAGACGTTTGCTACAGCCGAAAAATATGATGGTCTCCACTCCAACACAACGCGGTGTTAGTCATTGTTATGTTTCTATACTAAATATAATTCAAGGTAATTTTCTACTTGATTAATCCGTTTGTTACTTTGGTGACTTTAATAGAACAAATAAAAGAAATGTTTCCCTTGTTTTTTCTCACAAAGCATAAAGTTTTTTTTCTACCTATTTGTAACCTTCATTATAGTATCAGTGGTTAGTAATCTCCTAATATCGTATACTTGTTAACAATTGACTTTCCTTCAAAGGCTTATAAAATTCAATAGGCAGTAGAGAAAAGCATTAAATAATTTTATTATCACTATAAAAATTTTTATTACGCTATGGTAGCATAACTTCTTTGGTAGGCATCAAACCTGAAACAGCTCTCTAGCTCAAATAAATTACGATACATGAATCGGCAAATCCCTGTAAAAATCATGGGTGAGCTCACTGCCCAGGGATATGATAGTATGACGAAATAAATGCTTGGTTTTCAATGGCGTTTTTACATGAAATCAGTTCGTGTTAGAAAGAATCATCTTTAAACTGAACAAATCACTTAACTAGATTATGATAAAATCTTCATTCTGATTTGAAGTCTAATAAACATGGTTTTCTGAAGTTCCAGTTGTATTCCATAAGATTTGTAGGCTGTACATAAATAAAACCTCATTGTAATGTGAAATCCAATATGGAGTAGAGCGCAAAGGTAAAATACTTTAAAAACTACCCCAGAGTTAAACTGAACTATTATTTCTGTTATGTTGCTTTCGTCTTTATCTAATAAAACTTATGTACTAAATAGAATTCACGACCTCTCTTCTATGTAAAAATATTTTATTTAAGTTGCAATGATTACTATTTGATCTAATATTGTAATTACTTTCTGAAAATGTCTTCAAGTGTAAACTATTGATTAAAAAGCTATTGTTTCCAAGTAATTAACTAATTATATACCATTCGGTTCAGTTTGTCCCGCATGTTAAAATTAGACTGCTTGCTGTAAGCTTGTATAATGATAATTCCGCTAAAGATATTTGAAAATTTATTCTATATACTTCTCCGTGAGAGGTCTCCAGTATTTATTCTATTCGGTTCTAACTTCAGTTAACAAACACAACTAAGAATTAAGTTCTGTGAATATTGTCTGTGATTCAATAATCTATTATTACACCAAATAGAATCACTGATATCGTCACTCATCCTCTTCACTCATTTATCCAATTAACTAATTTTTCGCTCGACCAGTTATTTCTTTCTGTGAAACCGACTGGCAACTCATATCTAAGCAATAAAATACATTTTTAGCGTAATGTTCTTCACTTTTGTGTGTGATCTATCATATGAACGTCTCATATTATGAAATGAAGATCTGAAGTTTCAGTTGATAAGCCTTGTCCATTCACGTAGCTCTTATGCAACAATTTAAATGCTCTAAATTAATGCTTTTCCCTGTTTCACCTACTTTACACCCCTGTTAAAATAACTTATTAAGGTGAACCAAATTTTGACAAATGCTAAATAAATAGTTCTGCAACGTGTAGGTCCCCTCACACGTTTCCAACGTTCTTAGACGTGATAACGTGCTATACTACTTACAAAGTGTCAGTAGCCACGTTTGACTTTTTAGTTTTTATGTAAGCTTGTGCTACCTCCATCCTATTAGTGGTCATTCTCATTCGTATATATTACAAACCAGCTTCTGACTATTTGCACTTGTTTTTCCAGGAGAAGTCGATCCTACTGAAGTACATAAATCACTACAGAGGATTCGAGAGCGCCGTATGGCCCAGTTTATACCCTGGGGTCCAGCCAGCATTCAAGTCGCTCTATCTAGACGATCCCCATATGTTCAAACACCTCATCGTGTCAGTGGTCTTTTACTTGCAAATCATACAAGTATATCAACTGTAAGTGTTTCCTCGTATTTTTCTGTCACTTTGCAGCTTCATATATTCACGTGAAAAACTTAATTTGGTTAAGCCTTACTCATTAACTCTTTTGTTATTCTTCTTGATTTACAACAATACTCCTGATCATATAAAACTCATTAAAACTAGCTTAAAATGAAACACTGATCACAAACCTATCTTACTGAAAGTCATTTTCGTAGTAGTGATTATCTTACAGCTGGATTTCCGCAGTCCAGGTTTGAATTGCCAAGGAAAAATATCTGTGTATTCGTTTAGTTTTCATATGTTCCAAATATGGTGGTCATAAATCCTCACTTGAAATAATCCTATTTTGGAGCTTGAAAGAAACGAGCTTGATAATTGGTTATCAGTGATACAGAGTCAATTAGTAACGTAGTGCTTATTTCTCTGGTCCTTCAACCGTCCAATTGCAGGTTCACATTCTGTCCACTTTAATTTGACCCACTGAATAGGATAATTTGCTCTCAAACTCAATTACAAATTCTGTGCTTGTCAAGTTAGTTGCACCAGTCAAATATTTACTACTCATTCTCTGCTTTTATTGACAACCCCGACTACCTTGGCGTGGTGGTCGCGCTTGCCTATCGATATGACTCGACCGAGCTATATTGGCTGAAACATATGTTCCTTTAGGTTCTACCGTACCAGGCAGGTCGACCATAGAACGGTAAGATTAAAAGCAGCAACTCAAGGTCTGAGGACGAAGTCGTACTGCTGACTGTAGAGGGGTGTGACAGTAGTAAGTTGTTTCCCTCGGACAACCAGCATCTGCAACGATGCTGCCATCTCACAAGGAAGGAAGTGTTAGAAAAGGTCGATCCTAAAATGTCACCCCTCACCCACCGATTTCCGTTTCCGGAGGTAAGGCCATTTAAAAAGCGGAGCTGACACTTTAAAAACTTTTCATAAAAAGGCCGTGCGTGACCGGTCTCAAGCAGTCGTCACTTGGGCTATGCGGTCACGCTCCCAGGTCTCTAAGACCGACATTAATCTAACTTCCTTTCCATGTCCCTCAAGAAATATCTTCCCACAGTGTAGGCAGCTAGGAAGTGAAAACCGCTCCTATACCCGTAACAGCACACGAGATCTACTTGGTCACACTCAAATCCTTTCTACACCTCTTAATCACTTTATCTCCACGACTAACCCTTCTCATGTTCCTTTATCTCCTCGGGCCGCTGATGCAAACATTTCGAGTTCATGAAGCATTATTCCTAGTCTCCTGAAACTCCACGCTAAACTACATGTTGGAGCTGTTAATGTATGGACCTTGTATCAAATACGACAACAGGTTTCCTGAACTAGAACTCAGTAATCTCGTCCTATCGATGTATGATGCGTCTCTGAAGTACGCATATAGGATCTGAGTAGAATCATTCATTTGACTTCATTTTGTCAAGATAAAGAGCCAGCTCGATTTACGCTCCGTGTATTTTGAAGCCCTGATGCTGCCTCCCGTGGCCTCGCAGGTGTAGACATAGTATTAAGTCCTAGCGCCGAGCAAGGTCTCTTAGACTGGGTCCCAGTAGATAGTCGTTTATGCGCTGTCCAACTGAACGTGACTGTAAGAACTCGGAAAGATAGAGAATTTTGCCGTTGCTTCGTCGTTGTCTCTTCTCACCTTGAATAAAAGGCTGCCACTCGTCCTGCAGCACATGTTTGGACTCAGATCGTGCGAGTCGTACGAGCGCATATTTGCCTGTGGCTTACTGGACCTAAGAAAACTAGGAAACCCCTTAGAGTTGTACTTAACGATAGCAGAGCCAAGAGTATAGTTCAGGGAAGATTAGAAAAACAATTAGGCAGTGACGTAAGTAATGCTCACTCCAATACAGCTTGGAATGATATCCAAAAAGCTGTTGAAACAGCAATGATACATGTAATACGGCTTGGGAGAAGCAGTGGATCTCAGTAGCAACTACCGAAGTGATAGATGCTCGGAAACTCATCCCATCTGTCTCTAAACATGATAAAGGGCGGAATCAGCTTAAGTGCACTCTGATAAGAAGCCTACGCAATGATCGTGAACAGTAGTGGGTAGCGAAAGCTAGAGAGATGGAAAAGTTAGCGACAATAGGTAACAGTAGACAACTGTTCAGACTTATCAAGGAAATCGGTATTAGAAATCTGACTGTTAAAAAACTGTCTCGGAAGAAGTTGGGGCTATCATTCATTCCCAATCGGTAGAGCACTTTAAGGATCAGTTCATTTGGCCTTAAGCCACACTTCATTTACCAACGATCTCTAGTCAACCTGAATAGCAAGTTGATGTAAGTCCCCTAACTCTTGATGGAGGTGGAAAGGGTACAGGGGATGTGAAGCGAGGGGGTCAGCAGGCCCTGATAGATTGACCCTGGGACTTTTAAGGATGGTGGTCCGGTTTTAGTAGTGAGATTGATGAGACCATTAGTAGAATCTAGGAACTCGATGTCTTTAAAAAATGATAAAAGTCCTCTTGTAAAAATCACTGAGGAATTAGTTTGGTTAATAATATAGTTTAAGTTATATAATATGCAACCCAAAACCATTAGGTTTCGTTCCTAGTGTTTAACTTTTGGATGTCTATTCTCAATTATTTCACAATATTGCACAACCAACTTCCAATATGATTTATGGGTTTACTGCTCAATATCAGCTCTGGTTGAGGTCTACAAGCTACAACTTATATTCAGTTGATCTGTTGTCATTTTCTAATTAGTTAAATGAACGTTTCTGGTAACCAGCCTATTTGTCTTGTTTTTTTACCATCTACAGCTTTTCCTGCGTACTTTAGCTCAATATGATAAATTGCGTACTCGTGGTGCCTTTATTGAACAATTCCGTAAAGAAGAGGTATTTCGTGATGATCCAGAATTAAAAGAATTTTCTGACAGTAGACAAGTTGTTCATAATTTAATTGAAGAGCATAGTGCAGCAACTCGATCTGATTATGTTCATTGGGGTGCTCAGCGTGCCGCCGCAGTAGCTGCAACACAAGCAGCGGCTGCAGCAGCCGCCAATTCAAATCCTTAGATTTCTAATGAGGTGTTTTTCGTCTATCAATTTTTTTATTATTCACTATTCTGTTATAAACTACATTTTCTACTTTTCAAATGCTTCAAAAGTTTTTTTAGGACTGCCTTTTTACTAAAAGTTTTGTATTGTTATATTTTTTCATCCGTTTTTAATAAAAAAAGAACATTTCACTCTGAGCATTTCCAAACATATCAAATAAAATGTAACCGAATAACAACAACTTTTGATAGTTCCGTATGTTTAGATGTTGACGATCTCTAAAAAAATTTTTTAAGATTTAAAAATAGTTATTTATTGTTGTTTATGCAATAATTGTTACAACTCCATTGAATTTTCTTATCATTGAAAACCTCGTTACTTGACATTATAATGTTTAACTAGACTAAAAGCAATCTCAGTCGTTTAATAAAAGTAGAGATTTCGAACGTTCTTGTAGAAACTATTTATAGTTACTTCTGTATGCCTAGATCTTATCGATTAAACTGTACTACATTTAAGGAACATTGTCAGTTGGTTTATCAAACTTCTTTATTTGAAACCTTTGAATTAGTTACATTAACATAAAGTGAATTTTCAATATATGATAACTATTTGTATATCAAATAGAACGATTACGGGAAGATGAAGCTACAAACCGTTAAATTGTAAAAGAAAAAAAGAATCCAAATATTTTAATGGTTCAAACTGTCACTATCTTTAATTGTCTGCATGGAATGCTCAGATGTTCGAGAATCCGCGTTGATAATACTAACCGTATTTTATGATCCAAATATCGATTTGTAATAAATAATTTGTTATAAAAATATTTATGCTGACAATGTATCCATTAAAAAGATGTTATGTATTTGTACCGCTCGAAAGTCTAAATTAAGTCTCTGGAATATACCATAAACGTATAACTGATTTATTTTTTGTTTGTTGCTATTAACCGATACGATTTAGCGCATAAGAAATTGTCCTACTACATACACTTACTTGTAGAGCGAGACTGACAAAAAGCTTAAATCGGGCAAGTTTTTGTGTATCAGCAAGATGCCAAAGAACTAAAAATGATAGGATGGAATATTAAGTAGAGATGTAAATTCGCGAAATATAAAATATATGAGATAATTTTGAACCTCCAGATCCACGGATGAACAAAGTATGGACGCCTTTGCTCCATTGACCCGTGTTGCTCAACATCTCTAACCACTGGTTAGGTTAATCAGGAAATCTGCCCACCGACATAGATTTCAGCTATCAATGACTTCATAGCTTATGCTGCATCACTATCTTCCAATCTAGTGTCTATAATATTACCCTCTTTTTACTATTAAATATAGTCAAAACTAATAATAGTAACTCGAAATATAATTTATCGATTTGAAGGTTTAGTCGATTCTGCTTTATATGTATTACACGATGCTACTCACTAATATTCAGTAGTCTACATCATTGTTGGTCATTTCTGAACAAATTGCATTAATTGTATGTCGTTTTCAGGTAACTCAAATCAACGACATGAGATCCTAGTAGTTTAACTGTGCATAGTGGATTACAATGATGATCTTCAAACTTTCGTTATATATATGCACAGACAATCGAAAATTCACGTTGATAATACTAACCGTCTCTAAAATGTATTGTTATAATTGTATTCTCTGAACAGCTTAAATGACTATCTTCATTTCATATATTTTCATTGCATATATATTTACTCATAACATTCTCCATTATTTGCATGCTTTGTTGTCACTACAGTTTAATGGTCTGCCATCATTGGATTGATGCGTCTACTGGTTGTCACTTGGTTAAACGGACATTTTTCCATAAGTAATTCTTAAATAGACTCCTCTTGACGGGTGTAAACGATCTAAATACGTAATGAATTAAGGTTCATAAAATACATCGGTTATAACGTTATTGATAATAATGGAGTATTATAAAGAATATCTCTAGTTTTCTGTTTTTGGAGTTTTAAACATCACTCACATGTTCAGTTTGAATCCTCGAGTGGATTTTACAGGTTTATTATAATGCGTATTCTTCATGGTATTACTTCTCAATTTCCGACTTAAATAATTACCATAAGAAATGCTAAATGTTTTAGGATCATTAACAGGTAACATTTGCCTTCTCCCCCTGTAATCTCAATGAGCATATTCCTAAACTACCCATTCAATTCATAGTTTTTTCTCAGAGCAAAGTTTGAGTAATTTATTCGTGAAAGTTACTACTGAGTTATTTATTCGTTAACAGCATCAACCGCTAACGTGACCAAATTATGTAAAGAAGAATTATCAACCGGATATATTACCCAAAACTCTATTTTGTTCCCCAACGTTAACGGCAGTCTGTTTATTATGTGTCTTATTGAACTTAAAACTATGATGATGTTTATCCAATAACCGATTGACGTGCTGCTGGAATTATTTTTTTTCAGTTGAATGTAGTGTTTATGTCTCCATTAAAATAGATAATACATATTATCGAATAATCATACTCGTCAACATGATAGATGATTGACAGTTTAGTTTAGCTGTCAACACCAAACTTACAAAACAAATTAAGGTAGAAAAAGTGGATACAAAAGTACTTTTAATGCAAGATTTTATTAGGAAACATTGAAACAGATATTTAATCTCTAGTGAAAGGATATCAAATTACCTATAAATTTTATTGTTTAGTTAACTAGCAATTCGATAAAATAAATTTCTTTCGTAATCACCAATTCTATGACAATTAGGCTATTTTTATTCTAATAGGTATTATGTTACATTACTGTAATGCTTGAATTCAAACAACTCATGTTCATTTATCACTAGAGATATTGAGTTGTTATCATACTATTTATTCATATTATATAGTGTATTCAACTGTCAATTGTTAATACATGAAAGAAAGTGATTACTAAGGTCGGTAGAATAATTCAGGCAGTTCATTTGTTTGTTCTTACTGAAATATCCTGTTAAAATTTACCATTATCTTACTGTCAACTCCTCGATGTTACAAACAAAAGTCCATGTAGCAGAAACTAAACTTGATATTTTGTAAACGTTTTTTATGAATTGAAATCATTTGGCTGAAAAAGACATGTGAGCACTGAAATATTTGTTTCGCACTATTATGGTACTCTTCAACAGTATTTTAATCTTTGCTAAACATAAATATCTCTGACACAATAATATATAAAAGTCACTTCATTACTTTTTTATTGAAAATTTCATCATTCAAGTAATCACTAATCGAACACCTAATTTCTTTCATTATGAATAAGAATCATGCTCAAATTGAAAGTAAACAAAACTTCTCACACTCTGATTTCTATTAGTTAACATATAAAAAAAAATAAAAGCATACAACTTTGTGATTAGATAAAGGGACTCTCAAAGTTGAGTATCTATGATTAGCAGAGTTGATTATTTTAAATAGGAAAATCTTTTTCGCGTGGTACTTACACAAAAAAAACTAACTAAATGAATAAAAAATTAAGATTTGCAATAAAGATTGCCCACCTGGTGACTGACCTAGATTTAAAGTAACAGCAGCACTAGTAGGATCAACAGTACTATGTAACCAGACTGAAACAAACCAACAACAAACTCTTTATCAAATAAGCTTGCCTGAGGTCATAGGCATGACAAGAATATATGTGTGTTTGTATGTATGTATGTATATGTGTGTGCTTGTATGTGTGATCGATATTTCTAGTCAAACTCCAAACCACTAGAAAGTATTGGGCAAAAAAACAAATTGATGGAAGATACATAGATCCACAGTAGATAAACACGGATACTGACAAGTAAGAGAAAGTGATCAGCTGTATGTTTTTTTTCTTGCCTATTCACATTCAAGTTACCATCCCAACTAGGACTAGTTGTTTTTTTAATTATACTTATTACTACTATTACTGAGTGTCTCTCTCTCTCTTCAATTAGTTGAAATGCTAAAAAATATTCACATCTATGTATGTTTGAAGAAAAAAATAGTCTCTTTCTTCCCTCTTCTGTATTATTTCAAATCTCCACTTGTGTTTTTTTTTCATGTCGCGCGCGAGCAGATATTTTTTATGAGTAAATCATTTAAATAAAAAAGTTTTGTTTATAACTAGAACTTAATAATATCGAAAAAACTTATCGAAAATTAATTTGTTTCAATATGAACAAGATTTATACTGAGTAGAAATGCTTTTTTCCACAAATAATGAGTTCGTCGACAGACCTATCCATAATTCGAAGGTTGATCATCATATAGAGAGAAAAAAAACTTAGATGATCGAAATCTACAATCAAAACAGAGTGAGCAAAATGAGTGTAGTTCAAGGAATGTGTATTCAACAGAAAAGTATTGGAAAGCTTCACCACTAAGGAATGGATCGATAGTTGATTAGCTAGAGCTAACCGTTAAGTTGCTAATCTAAACCGTGTTTCATTTATTTCGGTTTTGGAAGCTAAACATTATTATTACGCTTTGTACAATGTTGTTACTTGAAAATGAGTAAAAGAACATCTAGTTGCTTAGTGATTTGAACAGATCGATAAAAATGAAAAAGAACTATGATAATTAGAATTTTTTTCACATATTCAATATGAAGTTAAGACGAACTGGAACATGATGTTTGAGATTGCTTAAGCTTTTCTGATTTCCATTTTAATGATAGCTCTGCTTACGTTCACTATTTTCTACCAAAACACCGAAAATATAATGACCTTTCAAATTCTATTAAAGGTACAGATATGAGAAAAAATGAGTCAAATCAAGACTTATCTTTTGGATCAAGTAAACGAATTGATTATTAATAATGAAACTCCATCGAACTGTTTGTGGTTTATTCAATTGTGTTACTAGATGTTGCATCAAAATAGAATGAAACAAATTTTTACAGCTTTTAATTGATCTGAAACTTTATGAAAGTAATGCAAACTGACTGTCTTTTCAAAACAAACAGCGTATATTGTCAGTTAATCACACATTTAGCTTGATAACTAGTAACGTAATCTAAAAATTGAAGTCAGCGAATAGATGTTTGAACTTGTAACCCAGTGATTAAGAGTCGAACAACTCGATCATTAAATGATCACTCCACCTCCCCAACTTTGAAAATATTTGATCACTACAACATCGTCGTAGTAAACATGTATTGTCATCATCATTTCTGAATTATTTATTCTCTTTAGTTTTGAACAATACATGTTTCATTATTTTATAATCCCTCTGAGTTTATACATGATTATATGCCCTTATAAAATATAGATTTAAAGTGTTTATTATTTTCAAGTGTTATTCAGATATAATGAAATACACTTGATTAGTATTGCTTTTACAAACGAACTATTTAGTTAAACCTTTTACTCATAGTTTAGAATAAGTTAGAGTGGTAGAAAAATTGATTAGTTTGATAACCCTTAGAACTCTATATTCAGAATGATAAAGAAGGATTATTGACTGAAATTACCTAGCAAGTAGTATTTCTCCAACTTTTTTCCACATCATCTTCATAATATGTAAAAATTGTCAACTGAGTACATCAAATATATATATATATATATATATATAATACTTTCCGATCTACAGAAAATATCATTATAACTATATATACAACTCGACAATATGTAACTACTGAATAAAGTTTCATATCAGCAATTGTAAAGAGTAAATGTAGAATGATAATCAGGCAACAGTAAATTGACAAATAAAATGATCAATCACATGAAGTCATCAATGGATAAAATTTGTCGAAATAGATAAAGAGATTAACTGACAGTCTAGATGATGTCGAACAGTCAATGAAATGAAATGTTATATTCTATAGTACTAATAAGAATGTTGTTCATTCTTCAACTCATCACAATGAAAAAACCATTAAATACTGTTTGAATTATTAATATCGATTCAAATGCTATCATGAATTAACTATCAATAGGTTAAAATGATATCATGCCAGAATAGTGAGTTAAAAATATGATCATAACTTGAATTTAATCTACTAGTATTGAATTTCGCTAAACCAACAAGAAAAATAAATGAAAATTTGTCCAATTCATCTGATACACACAATGAAGAATTGAATTCATCAGCAAAAAATAACTGTAAATCAAATAATAGATTTATTGATGAATTACAAAGATTGTTTTTATTAAGCGCTGATTTACATAGAACGTGGATAATAATTGATACAAATCTCTACATAATCTATACAACACTAGAATTATATTCATGTTTCTATTAAAAAGGGAGATGAAAAATTAGCTAAATTATTTTAGTGTTTTGTATGAGGTGGATTAGTCAAATTTATGTCAAACAACAAAACAATAAGTCATAATGTTTTGAAGTTTTCAACATTAAATATACATACATATATAACTTGAATCCCACTATTTTTTTCTTCTAATATTCAATATAATCATGCTGTTTAGTGGACAGTAAACAGACATCACCAATATCTCATTGTCTTGTACACATACCATCGACCTTTATTACACAATCGGTAATATTTGACATGATCATATGTTTAATGATTTTATCATTCCGCATTAGATTGTCATGATTTTAATCATAGTCAAAATACATCTGTTACTCAATTGATTATTTAACTCATCCTACGTATCGTTTATAATCTATGAATGCTGGATGATGTTTACTGAAGGGAAAAAAATATGAATAGCTTAAAAAAAACTGTTTTATTTAACTACATTTCACTGTTTAGCTTTATATTTATGAATTAGTACAAAAACGGAAATTACGTAGAAATGATATAAAATTGTATAACTTTCAACTATTCTTCAGTGTACCTTTGAAAATTACCTCATAAAAAATTGAATGAATTTGCGATTACTAGTAATTAAGTAAGAAAGTTAATTATTGTAACTCATAATATACAGTACTCATTAACAGGAAATATTTGAATCAAAATATTTCTATTGTATGTAAGCTAAGTTTGATCATTTGAATAAAATAATTTTTCAAATGATATCCACTTCATGATCTTCAAAATATTTCTGTCAGATAATTATGGAATGTACGCATAAGAATAAATGAATATTACATCATTCTATTGAAAAATTACAATTTTCTAGATGTTTAAAGTATATACCAGATAATTATTTGGTATATTTATGTTTATTACTGAATCCAATGAATTTAAATGACATCTTGTAAAAATATACCATCTATTAATAGTACAAAGTACAACTTGACATATTTTTAGCAGTAATTTAGTACCAATTACAAATTGTTACAAAAATATCATTCGTAGTATTTCGTTAATCATACAAACTCTACAAGTGGTTAATAAGTGGATTTTTTTAACTAATTCAGCCTACAGAGTTTTGACAAAGTGACAATGATGTAGTTGTTTTCCAGTCTGATTAGTTTTAGTCATTATTTTTGCATGCAATTATAATGATAATATTTACCCCCACTAGTTATTATGTATTATTTCTCTGTACTCACAGACATGCTTTCGAGATTGTTCTAACACAAGTCACTTTCCAACAATAATTCCATAAAGTCAGTTCCAGACAGATACAACGCAGAACTTCGTACATATGTACCTCAGTTCAGGTTGCCATAACACGTCAGCACAGAGACGTAACTGTCAGTTCAAATCCAACAGTGATAGCAATAATAGAAGTATTAGCAGCACTGAAGAGAAGATTAGGGAGCGAAGATATGATTCTAAAAGTATAATTCAGTGAGATAAATTTAGAAGGAGAAAGATAGAGATTATGAGGAAGTCAGGAGCTTAGAATTTGAGAGAACACAAAGAGTGGATGCACCTGCGCCATTGCGAACGATTCTGAGCCATGTCATTCAAGGTCTCTAACCATTGGTGACTATCGTCTCGCGGACCCCAACCAGATAGTCTACATCTACCAACATGACTCAGTCCACTTGTCAGTGACTTTATGGATTTCTGCCATGTTTTGGTCTGGCCGCCCCTATCACTCTTCCAGCCTACTCCTACACCACTAAACATAGCTCGTCACGGCAGTCAGTGGTTAGCCATACGTAACACATGTCCCAACCACCTCAACTGATGAAGTTTCAATACTTCGTCTACTGATTTGCCATCCCTACCTAGAACTCGTTTCCTAACGACAGCATTGCTTATACGGTTGTCCCAGGTTACACGAGCAATGCTTTGGAGACATCGATGATCGAAGACTAGTAACCTACGGAAGTCCTCTACTCTTAACGGCCATGTTTCGCATCCGTATAGTAGGACAGAGCGAACTGTTGCGCAGTACACCCGTCCTTTGGTTAGCGAACGGATATCTCGCCTATGCCATAAACGGCGTAAACTGGCAAAAGCAACTACTTCACTCCCTATCACTAGTTCAGGTGCCGATGCAACCCAATCTTGAAGCAACATTTTGCATTTCGGGGAGAAAACCGCATCTCGAACAAGCTTGCATTGTTGCTTAGGATGGTCAGAAGACTCTGCATTTTGTCAGCATCTTCACCAAGTAGGACAATGTCATCGGCATATTCTAAGTCAATAAGCGATCCTCCTGGTATAAGGTCTACTCCAATCCTTCTTAGTTTTCAATGGTTCTATGACTAATTCAAGTTTATGGTATTAACTATAAAACTTAACGACCTTCATCATTGATTAATATTATTATTATTATTAAATTATATAAGATATTTTAGTTTGACTTTAAAAGATCACCTAAATTAAATTACATAATCACCAATTGAAAATTAAATTAAATTAATTTGAATTTAAAATTTAAGGACATTATTTGGCTAAACATTGAATACATATGTTGTCCACTCAATCTATTATAGAAGGTTGTTGAAAAAGTTCATATGCAATAACCTTTATAAGTGGTAATTTGATCAACTCCTTCTACTTCTCTCTCTCTCTCTCTCTCTCTCGATTACCTTTTATTGCTTGTCAAGTCACACTCACTCCACATACACACACACTTATTTTATTTTTAATTGAAATGTACTTTATTCTAAAATTAATTAATTTTAAAAATAGATGTGTAATTTTCAGTTAATTAAAAATAAAAGTCTTTTTCTTCTTCTCTCTTAAGGTTATTCATTAGTCAATATTAAAAATTAATTTTCATAGTTGACCTTAGTTAAAAAAAATCGAAAATTACCTTGTCAATGTAAAATCACTTTTCCATCTATTAAAAACGAATTAGCTTAATGGTATTTGTAAGTATCTGACAAATTAAAAGCACAAAGCTAAGTGTGTAATATCGATTAACTGTATATGAAAACAAAAAAAAAATACATAAGAAACAATATTATTCATGCGTATAATTATGTGTCAATTTTTACTAATCATTAAAGATTCAATTTACAATGTATTCTTCGAACAGCGAAAAAAAATGACAAAAGGAGGGAAGTCTATATAATACATAGTCAATGTAATATCAATTATACAGATAAAAGATAAGATGATGTGTTAACCATAGTAGAAATAATATAATACTGACACTACTAAGTTGCTTATCGATGACTAATGTAGTTTCAATACAATTTCATAATATGTATAATCCACTGTATGTTATATCATCATACGTAATGTAATATCAATTAGAAGGTTAATTGTATGAGGTTGACAAAATTACGATCATAATGTATTATTAATAACTGTTAATGTACTTAATGTATGAAAAAGAAAAAAACTGAATATACTAAGTAATCCATTGATATTTTTATCCACAAAAAATATGTAACATTTTTTCCTGTTATTTGTATCAATTAAGTAGATTTCCATTTATCGGCTGTTTGTTATTTTGTCAAAGTAATTGAACATCATGAATTGAAAATAAGCATGAAATGGTTATATCTCATATCAATGGATAACCAGAGCATGAATGAAAGTTAGGATAAATCTTATGAAGAAACAAACATATGATTATTTAACCTAAATGTGATGAAATTAACTAGACAAGATTTTAAAAAGTTAAATATTAGAGTCTCTTGAAATAATTATACTATAATGTACTCACGACTAGATTGCAGCAACCCAACTACAAATAGATACTTTTGAAGAATTGTATATCAAGATACATAGAGTATGTAATTCAACCTCCTTAGTTTTCCATTAATCTGTCATGTAGTAACAAAACTGAGTTAATGATCTTTTTTTATTTGTTACTTATATATATATGAAAAATATAAATCGAAGCATGTTAATGCTATGATTCTACACTGTTATTTTTTTGACTGGTAACTAAGTAAAGTGTTATGTTGTATCATTGACCTAATCAGAGTGGAAACGTTAGTAAAGCGAAATAATAATTACAGATTTTATTTATAGTAAATTTAATGCAAGATAAACAATAATTCCACACTTTCTATTTCTGCACTCGTTTGTTATGATTAAGCATCTTAGACTCTTTATACTATTAAATAAATAAATCATCTTATAAAAAGATTCAGAATATGGCACTTCACTTAGTCAAGCAGTTTCAAAATGCTTTTAAAGTCCGATATGTCAAATAGACTTTTGTAATGTTTAGATCAAGACTGCAAAAACTATTAATAATGTAAATGGCGACTATCGGGTGATAATGATTACTATTATTAGTGTCAATTACTGAAACAAAGGAAATTAATATATAACATGTATTTCATCGGCCATCCACTATTTCATAAGAATTCTCAATATCGTAAAAGCGGATTCACTGACTTAAAAGTGTCTTGCTGACTGTCGGATCTGATGACCCTAAACTCAATTCCATATGTGACCTAGCTTGTAAGTATTACTGCGCAGTTTCAAAATAAGACGAAACGATGATCTTATTCTCCCAGTACTCTAAAGTTCCTTAATTCAAAGGAGTAACCTTTAGATTGTACGAAATCTTTACACGAAAAATACCATGGTAAACTTTTAAAGCATCAATTACATGCGTGAATTGTACAGATCAGTTTAAATCTAAGAGATTTTTTTTATCATAAACCAATATTAAATGCAGAATCTTTAAAAATGTTGATTCTATTAGGAATATATGGTTGAAGTAGTTTAACTATGTTGAGAATGAGGCTGACATCACAGATCACTCTGAGTGCCGGTTGCATTATATCAATAAATAACTGAACTTTTAAACATGAATCACCAAAGTTCGACTATATGACATACATTTAGCACGCACATTGCAAGACTCGAGGCTTCTGTTTTTCATAGTTGTATACTAGTGAAAAGTTATCAATTACAGAAACCAATGGTAGTTTACCAATAAAGCATTCCGTTTAACAATGCAATTTTTTATTATTTAACACTAATTGAAGTACAATAGAATTATTTCTTTTTGTTGACAAACATGGGTTCTTTAAAATATTTAACTCAAGCCCAGTCATGATGAATAGGTTTATTATTTACTTAAGCATTTGAAGAGTAAACAAATGCATACATTCCTTTTTTATTCGTAGTAAGTCACGTGCATTAACAGAAATGTCAATAGTTATATAAAATGAACTGAATTCATAAATAAATAAATGCTAAGAATAGTTTTCATGATTTAAAAGATTAACAGCTCAAACTAATAATGTTTATTTTAATGAAAAGTATACAGATTGAATTAATTTTAAGTAAAAATATTGGTTTCATCTTTAGTGTTGAGTCGAATCGAAACTGTATTAAATTATGAATTCTTGACAAATAAGTGAAATCTTTAAAACATTTCAATTAAAAATAACTTAAATTCAATGATGACTGTCAGAAAATTTTAAGTTCTATAGAACAAGCTTATTATTTGTATTTAATAATCATAAAATGAATGAAATCTAATTCATAAATGCTCCTAAATATGACTAATAGAACATATGAAAACGATAAGAATTTATCGATAATTTACAGCGAGGATAATTGATAACATATAGTGTTGTACTCTTATGAGTTTAGACTTGTAATTAATTTGTAAAAGATATATTCAAATTTAAGAAGACGCATAGTGTTTTAGTGATCTGAATACGAATCACCAAAAGCCCTAATAAATAAAATTGTCGTAAAGATAATCAGACAGAGAACTATGGCAGTGAAACTGGACACTATTTAATAATTATTAGCAATAATTAAATATTAAGTGATGATTAAATTCTACTGATCAACTCAAGATCCAATGTATGGTGTCTTACTAATTGGTAATTTAAAATATTTCATTAAATTCTTTGCTATCCTCAGTAGTAAACCACTACTTATATTGGTCTAGTAAGTCCTTATGAATCTTATCCGAGTATATCGAATATAAGTGAAACGGAATTCAGATTATGAGATTAGTAATGTCATAGTAAATCTCTTAACTTCTGTACACCATTTATTTTCATTGCATGAAAATTATATCTTGAGAATATAAAGTCGATCATCTGAACTAACAATGCTTAATTTGTTTAGCAGTTAATATTCCATACTTGATTATAGCTAAAATCAATCCTCATATGGCTTACCATATATGTCAGTATAGGATTGTGAAGAATGTTGAATTTAATTGAAATCACAAATTAATCAATTTAGACAACTAGTAAATACTTAGAGTCACTGGACGATCATTTGGTCCAAGCATGCAACTCCCTAGCACTGAACATTCACGACCTCGTAATCGCAAGTTTTCGTTAGTCGTCTAACTGCAATCAGTTCGTGATTTCAATGATAATCAAAAATCTGCACAACCCTTTACCGACAGTCATAATTTGCTAACCAACGACTTTCTTTGAGAAGAAATTTCTGAAGTTCTAACAAGGAGCAGTGACCAGTTGCAGTGAACTGTGTCGATCGTGAGGAACGTACCTATCGAAACCATGGAAGAAGGTTTTACCCTACCATGAACTGACTGAACTTAAATTTAATACACCAGTTACTGTCAATGAAGTACCCTAGAGGTTTAATATCGGTGAGTGGTATCGGAAGTCATAGATTCGGTTCCTAGGTGTGAGATCGTGGATGCACACTTTTGAGGAGTTCCACACTATGACAAAACGGCCGTTGTATGTCTCTGAGTTTGCAATGGTTTAAATGAATTGACCATATATATTCGAATAATCTGTCTATTTACTCACAAATTACTCATGATCATTACAATAAAAATCTATAAATTATTTTAACTGTATTGAAATGTAAAAACATGTCCAACATTTTCAGTTTATCTACCCTTTTGGTTTTATATAAACTTAGTCATAATGAAATTTCATGAAAAAAATCCAATAATCAAAAAATCCTTTACAACTCCATCAAACAGAACTTTTATATTTTTTTCATGATGGGCACGAGGTAAAATATGCCCAAAAGATTTATCAACCTGAACATCTTTTTTTCTCAGTTTATCATAAACAAGAGATGGAGACTAGAGATTAAAGTGATTTATACAAAACATCATCTTAACCTTCGACATTTTAACAAGAAACTAACATCAATGTTCGCTTTCTTTCAACCTTTCCCACCCTCCCCCCGCACTTCGTTTACTACTCACTTAATAAGACTGACAAGAATGAGCTGAACACAATTGAAGAGAAATAATGGATCATCTTCTGTGTGCATGCATATGTGTGCATGAATATTAGGGTGTGAGAATTCAGACGAATATGATATAATAGATTACAACTGATTTGTCATAGTTATCATAATACTCAACTTTCAATTTAGTTCCAATATGATGTTAGGCATTTTGTTACGGTTTTTCTTCTCATCTGACAGCATAACATTAGAGTTAACTTAGCCTAAGGCAACATCTGTTAGTGTTTTTTTTCCTATTTTATCTTTCTTTCCTCGAATTCCTATAAAATTTAAAATATTATTTAATCAGTAGTTTTTTAAAAAAAACAAGAAATCATAGGCTAATTTGTTTACGGTTATAAACTTAAAATGATCACTTGTGTGTAAAAGTAGCGCTTTTTACACTTCAGTACTTTCAGTTTATTGATTCAGTAGCTTTACGTTAAGTGGTGAAATGTAATTGACAAGATGTCATTGTCTTTAAGTTTCATGCTTACTAATATATACCAAGCAAGGCATCAATGTAAACTTTGGTTAACTCATGCGTTTAATGAAAAATCCACCGACTCAACTAGTAAGCATTACAACTGATCTATTCGAACTACGACTAATTTGAGATGAATGAAAGTTTATACAATTAATAATCACAATGTGGCCTACTTAGTCGCCATTTTTCTGAACATATTTTTACTGTCATAAATTTTCGTATTTTAAATCTGTCTTAGTTAACTCGTCATGTCTAACAGCCTCATATACTTAGGCGCTTTCATAAAATATTTACAACTTATCAGTAATTTAACTACTAAAAAATTCATGAAGTACCACCACAGTGGTAAGTATACTGTTCTCTCGCTTTGTCTTTTGGTGTGACGTATTTTGAATACGCACGACTATGAAAAGGAAGTTCGTAAGAGTAAGTAGTTATTGATGAATATAAGTATCAACTAATCATTGTCTGAAAACTTTTGATGTATACTTTCAAATATCCACAAATAAATTCTCATAGAACTGGAATTTCATTGCAATTGCTCTCAATTTATGCTGAGATTTACTAACTGTATTCTAAATGTATGGTATTGAATAGACTGTGTATTATCATGATTTTAGATGAACTGGTAGAAGTTAAACATCACCAGAAAATTATTTCATTTGTTACTAAATAAAGCATTTTCAAAACTGTTAAATTTAGAAAACCGAAAGAAATTAATGATTTCTTTTAAAATATTCTCAACGTTCCAAGTCACTCGAACAGAAGTGATTTTACTGTCTATTGGTTCAACGTAAAAAATAAAAAGTTGTGATTACTGCTTCTTTAAATTAAACTGTTTAAAATAAAAATATCATGTAGAATTGATCAGTATTTCCCGCCAATTTGTAAAACTGAACAAGAGAATGAATTAAATATTCAATTATTATTGAAACCTCAGTAGGCTATTTATTGGCTTATTGACTCACGGAAATACATTGTAAAATATCAGTTACAAACTAGTCGCGCTGACGTTTTCTATGGATTAAGACTAACAAAAAAAAGTTGTAAATTTATTTACTTTAAGATTTAATAAAATGTATAATCTAAAGAGTAAATAAATAATTCTTCTGGTAATCATTTCCGAAAACAAATAACCTATGAAAACACATAAACAGTAAAAATGATTAATTTTCAAATGTGTCTTTTTTATACATGCTGATTTCAGCTGAATAAACAATTAAAGTTAAAAGTACATTTTACTTCAACTTTTATTTGATTACTGTTGATTACTTTTTAGGTTGATATATTCAACAATCTTACATGATACATGATAAACGTGAGTATGTTATTGAAAATTAAAACAACTTCACAATTCTTCAGTTTGAGGAATCATTGTATAGTGATAAATTTACCTATGTCAGGTATAGAATTAATTAGGTTTACTTAATTCTTAACATGTTGCTTGATATAAAAGATAATAAAAATATTGAAATGATACTTGAAAGAAACCAGAGTGAATACTACTGAAACGATCAAATATAGAATGAAGTTAGTAGCTAGTCAATTGCTAGTATGTTAGATGTTTAAGGGAAATCCAAGACAGTCCTTAAACCCAGGTTTCCTTCTAGCTAGTATTTGTGAGCAAAGCCTACCTGGAATCACGAGGGAAGTGACATCTCCAAAATGATTCAAATCCAACTTACCCATCTTCAATCAGTCAGTTGAAATAGCTCAGTCCTACACGAGATTAGTGGAGTCCCCAATAGCTCAATACTATATATAACTGTTTGTCTTCAGATAGAAACTGCTACAGCTGAAATTCTGAACCGATCACCTAGAAGCACTGAGAGGCTGTCTCGTCGTGATGTGGAGCAAAATAGCAGTATGCATCCACGGCTCCACACATGATTCCAGTTGTGATTGTGATGTATTCTAAACCTATTCTTCATAAAAATAAAATTTAACTTTTGTCACAGTACATGCATTTCCATATCAGTTTAGCAGAAAGTCAGATATGAATCTTCCTTGAAATATTGCATCATGTCTTACTGCAAGTACGATTCAATTTGTTCACTACGTATCATGACTATGTTACGCCGAAAAAAACTGAACTCTATCAGTCGCAACTTTTATCTCGAAGCAAGTAATCGATGAGAATGCTACAATGTTTAAACTGGACATTTATAACGCATTCGAAACCCTACTCTATCAACTCATAGTTTCGTTTATCAGTTTATCTTGATCTCGCACTGGCTTTATTTCTGCTTGCTGTCCATTTACTCCTATACTGCATGTAAGTGCATTCCATGTGCTTACTGAGTCGTTCTTTCTTCTTCCACCTAATCTCACACGCTGCTCCTCATACACCCGTCGGCACATAAGGTACCTCCGGGCTAAACGCAAACCAATCAATGGCTGAAGTTACACATTTACGGAAGTCTACGACATAAAAAATTAAAATATCTACTTAACAATTTATATTTCAGAGATTCATTTGGTAAACAGTCTCTCTGTTTTTTTTTTCTTAAATTTCTTCAAACTATCATCTACATGGCTCTTCTTATTTATATTATATGACAAATACTCTCTCAATCACTACTGTAAATTTAAAATTTCTAATATGAAACAAAAATCTATTTAAAACAAACATTTTACTAAATCCACTATAATGAATGTGATTATGTGAATGTCCTACTGTTTTTTTTTCTTTTTTGCAAAATAGAAGAAAACCAATTACATAATTATATAATTTCGTAAACATTAATCATAATTTCCACAAAATGAATGAATGATTATCACTTACATTGTCAAAATTTGATTGAAATGGTTATTCGTGTGTATGTGTGTGTGTGCATGTTGTTTACATTGGAATAAATTTCCGTGTAATCAATTATTTACTTTGTTCATTCATACATTAAATACAAAACACAAACTTTTTAAAGAAACTGTTAATCACAACATTCAAAGAATTGACATATATAAGGTCAAATCAAATTTCTGATTAATGTATATATTTATAAGCAGTGTATTTAATTAACTAAACATTGTGCAATATTATTGATGAGAATTAATGTGTATGATAATCTTAAGTAATCAGTTAAAATTCCAATAATCATATACTCATAGCCATTTCAATTATTGATTATGATGGTTAAACTGAATAGTGATCAATGTCACGTTTGGCATTGAATACTTATCGATCAGCTCCAGCTACCTGACATAAAATGCATCTAAACTGGAATTGGTAGATGCGTCATTCAAAAGTTTCGATGATCACTAATCACTTATAAAACTTTCATTTTTTAATTTAAGAAAAGGTTTTAAAAGTGAAATGTCTGGATTTGAAACTGCTGAGTGAATATTAATTCTTGCCTAATTCACGTAGCTTTTCGGTTGTTTTAGCAAAACGAAATATATATGTATTTTTGCGATTGTGGAGAAAATTTGTAGCTCAGGTGGATGATTGTGGTGATGTTTCGTTATCTGAGCTGGATGTTTTGTTTGTGGAGCTTTCACTGTTCTTCTAAACAACATCATCATCAAAAACTTCAGATAGAAGTGAAGCATTCGAATTTCTCCACGTTTTTCCTGTAGCTTGTTCTGCTAACCTCGATCTTGATTGGTTGCTGTTGACCTTAAATGCTTCACTTCTAGCTGACGTTTGTGAAGATGATGTTGTTCAGAAGAACAATGAAAGCTTCACAACCAAAACATCCAGCTCAGAGAACGAAACACCACCACAATATATATATAATGGTAACTATTAATAAATTACGTTTTTGACTGTCACTACGTTTTAACAACCATTTTCCGAATTCTGTTACATAATGCAGCAAAAATACAAATTAAAGAGCTGTCTTTTAGGAAATTACTTCATTCGTCACAAAGTGTCATAACAATAAAACGTTAGATTAATGACAGTAACTCAAGTTGAATAAAAAATTGATAAGTTTGTTCTAAAAATAGTAAACTCAACGATTTGTGAAGACTATCTCTTTTTGATAATTTTTGTTACGAACTAATGGTTTTGGAATCATCAATAACAATAGGCTAACGAAGAGCTGTTTCGATCTAGCCTCAACTTCTCCACTCATGAGGAAGTTTAGCCATGTCAAAAGTGTATCACTTATTAATTGATGACTTTCCACAACTATTGCACTATACTATGGATCGATTAAAGTTCGAAATGAGAACCTTTTAATTGTATCCCATTTTTCTGAATGTTAAGTACTCGCTAGTGATACCTAACAGTTCTAGATGAGGTCGAATGTAGAGGTGTGAACACACACAGTGGAAGAGTTACAATTACTGCTTTCTGGCGTTCAGTGTTTCACTAGTCAATGTCGTTTCAAGTCAAAAACAAATGTTATAGGTGAATGTGACTTGAAATTAACTTGTATACTGAATTCTCCATATAGGAACAATTGCCGAATATGAAAGAGAAATCGTCAGATAGGGATTGACTATTTGCTTATCTTCTACAAATTGACTTTCCTTATATTATCATAAAGTAACAATCTAACAACCGAAAAATTTCATTACCAGCAGGGATTTCAAACATCTATGACTTCATCCTCAGTTTTCATTAATTTACCTCAGTCGATAGTCAAAGATAACTTTCTTCTTCCAGGTGTAGTTCTTTTTTTGACAAATATCACTCACAAAAAATCGAGTTTCTTCTGCTAACATAATTTTTTTCACAAATCACAAATGATTACATCATACTATGAAAACCTATTATTAAAAGCTTAAAAGTATATTTAAAAAACCGGTATAAGTAAGTTTTAGCATTAATTCAACATAGATTTATTAGCTTTAGGCTACTTAATACTTTGACATGTTAAAATTCCATTTTTCAACCAAAAATTGCTTGACAAGCAATGTATAGATTAACTAAGCTAGAAAATATATCTAATGATATATTGTCATAATGTGTTATTTAAGGTTTTGATAAACAGTAAATCTAATTTAATAATATTTTTAAAATAACCTTATCCTAGTTCATTTCGGATTCTTTTTTGATAAATTTTAGCCTTTGGCAATTAGAATCAAAATACAATTTGACTTTTAATTCATTTCGAAAGACAAATAAATTTTAAAATATTCTAATAATTTAAGTCGATTAACATTTTGTTGATGTTTCTTTTTAGTCAAAGTTATTCACTAAATTAAGTGACCAGTTAATGTTAATCAATAGGATGTTATCCAGTCATTGGTGCCTGACTAATTGTACTTTCCCAATTTCAGTTTAGTCATTAGATTATATGATCTAACACAGTGTGATACATTATGTTTGAAATACGATGGTTATAGACAAGTAACAGAGATTTGTGATATCTTCAATTGTGGAAATGGATGAAACAAGTTAAATTATCATTTATCAATTCCTTCAAGAAGATTAATAAATCCCAGTTAGTAGGAATCTTAGTTCTATAGACTTCTGATTATTCTTTTCAACTGGCACAATCTAGGTGGTATGGAAAGGTTGGTAATATAGTATTGAAGAGGTATATTTTTGAAACCCCAAACTTTACCAACTGCGGAACTCTTGATTTCGAGTAGGATGCATTACACAATCTTCGATTAAACATGAAGTTAAGTGAATGGAACTGCAGTTTTAAGAATACGTTCATTGAGAATACCCCCGACCGTAGCTGATACCTTGACGTAGTGGTCGGGCTTGCCTATCGTGATGACCCAACCGATCTAAATCGGCTGGAACATATGTTCCTGAAGGTTCTACCATGCCAGGCAGGTTGATTGGAGAACGACGAGACTAAAAGCAGCTACTCAAGGTCTGAGGGCGAAGTCGTACTGCTGACTGCAGAGGGGTGTGACAGCAGTAAGGTGTTTCCCTCGGACAACCAGCATCTGCAGCTATTCTGCCTTCTCACAAGGAAGGAAGAGTTAGAAAAGGTCGACCCTAAAAATGTCACACCTCAACCTACTTCACGGATTTCCGTCTCTGTCAGTAAGGGCTTTCCACTAAAGGCTTTCAAAAGAGGAGCTAATAATCTAAAAACCTTTCATAAAATGACCGTGCGTGACCGGCCTCAAGCAGCAGTCCCTTGGACTCTGCTGTCATGCCCCCACGTCTCTAAGAGCGACACTAATCTACCTTCTTTTTCAGGTCCTCAGGAAACATCCTTCCACGGTGTGGGCAGCCGGGAAACAAAATCCGCCCTCATACCCGTAACAGCACACGAGACCAAATTGGTCACAATAAAATCCTTCTTACACCCCCTAATACCTCTCTTATCTCTACGACTAACTCTTCTCACATTCCTTCATCTCACCGCACCGCCAATGCAAACGATGCGAGTTCACGAAACGTCATTCCTGGTCTCCCTAAACCCTGTTCTGAACTACATGTTGGAGCATTTAATGTACGGACATTGTGTCAAATAGGGCAACAGGCTTCCTTAGCTAGGAATTTAGAATCTCGCTCAATCGATGTGTTCTGCGTCTCGGAAACGCGCATACAGGATCCTAGTAAAGTCATTAATTTGATTTCACCTTGTCAAAATAAAGGAGCAGCTCGATTTACTCTTCGTGTATCTGGAAGCCCTGATGCTGCTTTCCGGGGTCTCGCTGATGTAGGTATAGCATTGAGTCGCAGGGCAGAACTAGCTCTCCTAGACTGGATCATTGTAGATAGTCGCTTGTAAGCTGTCTGACTAAACCTGATAGTAAGGACTCGGAAAGATAGGGACACTCGCAGTTGCCTCTTCGTCATATCAGCCTACGCCCCCACTGACTGTTGTTCGGACGATGTAAAAGATGTGTTCTACAGAAAGCTTTCGGACCTCCTCCAAAAAGCTAGGCACTCTGATATAGTAATAATGGCTGGTGACTTTAATGCTCAAGTAGGTAGACTAAGTGGAAATGAAAGACACCTGAGTGGATCTAATGGTGTCGCGACTAAGAGAACAGATAATGGCGACCGTCTGTTGCAGCTATGCTCAGATAATCGCCTATTTCTAGCAAACATGAACTTTAAGCATAAGGAAAATCATCTCGTTACCTGGTGACCCCCAAAGTCGTCGCAACGCTGGACCCAACTAGATCATATCGCCACCAGCCACCGACGGAGGGGTTCGATAGAGGACTATTGCTCATTCTATAGCACATGTTTAGATTCAGATCATGCCCTAGTGCGAGCTCGTATTTGTTTGAGGCCGACTGGAAGCAGGAAAGACACCGCCAGAAAACCTCTTAGGATTATACTTAATGATAATAAAGCTAAGAATATATTTCAGGAACAACTAGAAAAACAGTTAGGCGACCATGTAAGCAATACCGACCCGGAGGCAGGTTGGAATGTCATCAAAAAGGCTGTGGAAACAGCAGTGAAATCTGCTAGCCGTAAGTCTAGGAAGAAGCCGTAGATTTCCGTAGCATCTACCGAACCGATGGATGCCCGAAAACTCATCCCACCTGGCTCTCAGTGCGATGAGGAGTGGAGTCAGATCAGGCGCATGCTAATAAAAAGCCTACGCAATGATCGAGAACAGTGGTCGGTAGTGAAAGTGAGAGAAATGGAAAAGTCAGCAGCGATAGGCAACAGTAGGCAACTATCCAGACTCATCAATGAAACTGGTATTAGGAATCCGAATGTGGGTGAGACTATCTCAGAAAAGGATGGTCTTATTATCCATTCTCATTCCAGGAGACTGGATCGATGGGCAGAACACTTTAAGGATCAGTTCAACTGGCCTTCACCAACATTTCGGTTACCCACGATCCCCAGTCATCCTGAATGGCAAATCGATGTAAGTCACCCGACTCTTTATAAGTCGAGAAAGCGATAAGAAATCTGGAGTGAGAGCGAGTAGCGGGTCCTGATAGATTGACCCCTGAGATATTTAAGGATGGTGGTCCAGTTTTAGCAGTAAAACTGACCAATTTTTTAAGTAGAATCTGGGAACTGGACACAGTCCTATCCGACTGGTCTCAATCACTGATTGTCTTAATCTATAAGAAAGGACAACAGTCCTCTTGTGACAGTTACAGTGGAATAAGCCTAACTAATATAGTATCTAAATTGTTAGCCTCCATTATACTTAGATGCCTAACTAGTGCTCGTGAAGAGCAGAATAGAGAAAACCAGTCTGGTTTTTCACATGGACTTGACTGTATAGACCATATCTTCACACTACGACAGGTCTTGGAACACAGACCCACATTTAGGTGTTCGACAATAGTTGTGTTCCTGGACCTTAAGGCGGAATCTGACTGTGTGGGCTGTGAGGTTCTGTGGCAGTGTCTGTCATTGAAAGGTTTACCAAAGAATTATATTAACCTTATACAAGCTCTCTACTCGAATACTACAGGTCGAGTGAGAGCTTATGGCGAGCCGTCATCGGAATTCTCTACTTCAAGTGGTGTTCGTCAGGGATGTTCACTCTCTCAATTATTGTTTAATTTTCTCACAGGCATGCTCCTAGATATAAGCTTACCCTCGTCAGATTTTTCAGGAATGGCCCTTCTATTAGGAAAGTCATTCTTTGTTTTATAATATGCCGATGACATAGTTCTATTCTGTGAAGACGCTAACAAAATGCAGAGTCTTCTGACTACCCAATGCAACGATGCAAGCATGTTCAGGATGCGATTCTCCCAGTCCAAATGCAAAATGCTGCTTCAGGTTGGGTTGGATAAGCACCTGAACTAGTGAGAGGGAATGATTCAGTTGAGTATGTTGACCGCCTCACTAATCTTGGGAGTCTCATCAGTCTAGATGGCCTGGTGTCTGCCGAAATCTCATCACGGATACGGAAGGCTCGATTTGGTATTGCCAACTTGCGTCACTTATGGTGTGGGTGAAATATTCATCTGCTAACCAAAGGATGAGTGTACTGCTCAGTAGTTCGCTCCGTCCTAATTTATCGCTGTGAAACATGGGTATGAGCAGAAGATATTCGTAGGTTACTTCTTTTTGATCATCGGTGTCTCCTAAGCATCGTGTATCCTGGGACAATGGAGTAGGCAATGCTGTTGTTAGGAAATGGGTGCAAGGTAAGGATGACAGGTCAATATACGAAGTATTTAAACTTCATCAGTTGAGGTGAGTGGAACATGTTGTGCGTATGCCTGACCACCGACTGCCTCGAAGAGCAATATTTCGTGGTGTAGGAGTAGTTTGGAAGAAAGTTAGGGGCAGCCAGACCAAAACATGGCATAAATACATAAAGTCACTGAGTGATGTCGGTAGGTGTCGACTACCTGGTTGGGGTCCGCGAGATGTTAGTAATCGATGGTTAGAAATCCTGAATGGTATGGCTCAAAACTGTTTGCAATGGCGCAGAAGCATTCATTCTTCGTGTTCTTTCAAATCCTAAACTTTTTAATTCTTCATCACTTGATCTTTTTAAGTCTATTTCACTAGATTCTACTACTATGGGATTTGAATTTACAATTATATATCTATGCTGTCGTTGTATGGCAACATGAACTGATGTACGTACGTACGAAGTTCTACGTGGCTATTGATTGATTAATCAAATAATTGTACGGTTTACTTACGTGTGGAGTAATCTAATATTGTACGCATACAAATTAGCAGACTGTTATTAAAATCATATCAAATGCTTGGTACTGACTAATACATAGCGACAGATCATTTTAATAAAATCCTTGGTACTACACTGTGATGTATTATTTCTCCGTAAAATTAATAAAACTATCTGCAGGTGACTTGAGAATGAAAATTCTACGTGCATTTTTTTCTTGGTTTCAAATACATAATACCAGTATTTTATGACCATTGCTAAAATGAATATTTTAAACTCTTCAACATTTTCAGAAGTTAATTATGACAATATTTCTGAGAATTTGCTAATGGTATAACAAAAACTCACATACTAAATACTAGTATAATAAAATTTTCTAACTTCTTAGTTTACATCAGAATCAATGTAAATTAGTTTGAATTTAATAAGTTACAATCTAGATATATCAGTTTCTTCGTATCAAGTAATTGATTATCATTAGTGAGAAAAATTACCAGTGCGTTCTACAATTCAAAATAATATTATCAATTAGTATCAATAATACTTGAAAGCAAATTCATTATAGTTTAGGAATTGGATAGCGGCAAAACGCTTCAAAGAATTTCTGAATTATAAATTTCATTTCAAGATTGATTCAAATGAGCTATTTGATAGAAGTTAAAGACTGGATTCTTTTTTTTTTAAATTTAGTTGATTTGTCACAGTTTGATATGAATATTTAAAAACAATTAAATGTTAATATATATATGTGATGAATTTGTAAATTATTAATGCATATAAATTTTATTTCTATGTTAAATACTCCTTTGTTTCTATTAGAAGTAGTTCACAGGATTCTGTAGTTTTCTAATCAATGGACAAATTAACTTGCAACATATTCTTCAGTTAGTATATTTATTTGAATTTTAAAAAAATATATAGAAAATATTCATTACCAATAAGTGGTATCTTTATTTTTAATAGTAAAGCAATTTACAACAAATCTAACCATTTCTCTATCTTCTAATACAAAAGAAGTAAGTTTTGGGACTGTGGAATAGTTCGTTGTGTAAATTATATATATATATATATATATATATATATAATTGAGTTATTAGTGAAACATCTGCTCAAAGAGTTAATATACCATGGAGGTTTAATCAACTTAGTTACGATTATCAAGTGTTGGAAGGTTCAATCACATAAGCACAATATTCATTGAATAAATCTTTAGGCAGTTCTACTCAATAGCCTAATGAATTATATTCCCATATTTGACTTGAAAAGTACTGTAGCCGAATTTCAGGACCGAGTTCGTCTTACAAATTGCTAGACACTATGTAGAATTTTATCGTACATGAATATTGGTTAATGTTAATCAAAACTGGCAATTTGTAAACATTCTTATCCTCAGACATACATCTTTCTTTGTTTCCAACGCATTGAAATTTCTGGATACTTCTTGACAGACTGAATACAATTCAACAGTTATTTTACAAACTGCAGAAGATTTTTATCCCGTAAATGATATTTCTATAAATTTGCTCATTATGGGACATAACTTGCCAAATTACCACCTCATAATTAAGCATAAATGTAAAATGGTATCAATGAACAAAGATGACTGTTCAACGAAACATCTAAATTAATACTATCGACATAATACTGTAAAAAATGTATTTAAAGACATTTCAATAGAGAAGATAATCTCATATATTCATTTATACAATACAATAAACATGAGAAGAAAATAATCTATACAGTAATAGGAAATAAATTATTTATAAAAATGTACAATTATTTGATATTAGCATCAAAAAAGCTTTTGTTGGAAAGAGTGGAAAAGCAAAATAAGCTAATACAAATGAGTAAAAGTATTCTATTATGAAATGCGATTATAAACTCTGTGTGAATACATACATACATACATAAATTATAATAGGCATTCATTTAAATGAATAATAATATACTTGAATTTGTCTGAGGATTCTATTAAACAAAAGGAAAATAAACAAGTTAGGATAACTGTTTTCTTTTTTTTAATAACAATGATAATATTGATAAACTTTGCAAATTTAATCTAAATTGAGATAATATATCTGTTATAGAATGAATTAACAAAAATTAATTTCATGAAAAATGAAAAAGAATAATCTGCATATCTCAATGTGCATGTAATATGATATACATATATGTTTGTAATTGTACATTGAACCAATTAAAGTATCACAGAAATGAGAGAGAGATTCCAAGTATACATTCAGTCACCTTGAATGATGATTCCAAGGCTAGATTGGGTAATCAATACTGAAAATGCACATCGAAATAGTTAAACAATAAATGGCATCATCTTTATACAAGATATATATATATATTGATTATTGTTTGCTCTTTCACAATAATATAGAAATTACAAAATGAAGAAAGGAATTCAACTGAAATATTCTAATGAATTCAAATATAAAAAAATGTAAATCAATGATATTCTGTTGATCTGTAGTCTTACTGATAACATTGATCAATAATAATAATCATACTAACATTAAATAATCAAGTATTCAATAAGATCACTTTTTCAGTTGTTCTTGATGTAGATGAGATACATCTATTGCCATTAATAATAGAAGAAGTAGTAGTATCGTTATTGCTGGTATTCTCTGAGTCTCGTTTACAACTAATAATAATTGTTCGTTCACATTCAGTTTTCTTAATCTGTTGATGTTGTTGTAATTCTTCCATTTCAGCAATGGATCCATACACCCAATCGATGAATTGACGACGACAAGCTTCAGATGGCATATTTAAGCTAATTACAGGTCCGTTTGAATTACACAATTGAACTCCATATCGATAATCTGATCGAATCAACAAATAATCACAAAAAATACCAATTTAGACGAAATCAATAAACACGAAATTCAAAAGATGAATTTTAGTCAAATATCAAGTCATCCATTATTTTATTCTGAGCCTACCACCTCAGCACATTTTCACAACGGGGGGAAAAACGCATGGGGTTCAGGTTCGGAGTTAATTTCCACATTATGAGCTTTCGTTATAAATACAATATTGTCTTTCCCCTCCCCCCCCCACATACCACATCATAGAGTGAAGCGTTTTATATATTTGTTTTTCCCCAATGATTATAAACATATTTCAAATATTATCATTGTAACAAATATTTTCCTTCAACAATCCATTGTAAAAACTTAGCAGGGAGTCTTTTTAGGCAGAGAAACATTGTATTATTTTACATTTTTATTTGCGTGCATAATCAGTAATTAGGTTCAGAGCAAGATAACTGAAGATTGTGACAAACTAGCAGTGCGAAAAAACAGACATGCGATTAGACCGAATTTAGCTTTTACAAACTTACACGTAATTTATTTTACCAGGCCTATAGTCGGGTTGTCAGTGTTATATTTGAAGATAACAATTCTCATCGCTCTAGGCTCTTATGTATGTAACTACATAGCACTGTACGATACGATTTGCTTTGGAATTTATGTGCATAATCTCTCCGGTGTGAACTTAATGTTGAAGCTCGTTAGAACAAAGTAATTATGTGTATTACCAGTGACGAATCATATAGCTTACCGTATGATATTACTCTGACAGAGACATGTGAGATACTTCGTGACCGTAATATAATTTCCATTTATGACTCAACTGTTTTCCGTAATCTCGAGGAATTCTATGTATATTACATAAAATATAAGGCTCAGAAAAGTTATAATACTTTTCATATCTAGCACCATTAGAACAAATATCAGATTATGTAAGTTTCAAATACTGTTCAACCAAAATAACGTCACGTCAAAATTATTAACTATTAGCACAATGATAAAGCAAACTTACAATTTGATTCAAAGACTAGCACTCGAAGGTCAAGGAATGGATAAACATTTCTAACTTGATAAGTTGCATCCCCTGTAAATGGTTCAGTTGAACAGAACACCTTTTTTGTCACATCTTGAACCAGATCGGAAGGACTGTAACTTCTGACATCTCTGGATAGGGCATTTCTTGGTGTATAATGACGACTAGTAATTTGATCACCCAAAGCTACTGAAGCGACAGAATTTATAAGTGAACCTGAACGTAAACGTGTTGTACTCAATGATTTTACAATCACTAATATATCATTAAATATTAATAAGTAGCGCCATCGAGCATTATTTCTACTCGGTAATCTTCGAGGAGCAATTTTTTCAATTTCTTGTGTCAATATCCGACCGACGAAACGGCGATGACGTTGCACAAAATTGTCTGTTTTTAAAGGACCAACCAAAACACCATCCAAAGCACGAAGTTTATCTGATGGATCTGGCAGTGTTTTAAACTCGGATGCAGCTATACGATCATAAATGCCAATCAGTAAATCGGTTGACACATCATGATCTGAATCAATTCCACGATTATTATTAATAAAGCCTTGTTTAGTCATTCGTTTTCCCAATTTTCCAACATTAGGATTATGAAGATCTGTGTGTAATAAAAGTACTGAATATGCTAAAACTTCTACGGTTTCGGAACTATGAAAATTTTTCTTGACACGTTCTGGATTTTGTATTATATATACTTCATGAAATATTTGCATTAGATAAGCAATTTTTTGAGATTCACCCTGAAACAAAAAATATACAAATTGTCCAATCAAGATTTGTAAACAACCAACTCCATTGAACTAAATTTCATAGAAATCATAAATCAATCTACATTAGATTATCATTGAAAAAAACTAGAAGCACCTCCTATCCTGGTGTGGAACTCTTCAATATTGAGCATAAGGAATTAAAAGCCATGACTTTCGATCCCGTGTACGAATGCCAACCATCAGACAAACGAAGTTAATATTTAACTTCAATTAATCGACGGAATCGCGCAGCCAGCTTCAAAAAGGTTCAACAGCCTTCAGAACGACATACTGTCATCTTACTGAATTAAATTATTAGTATATAATATGACCACTAGTAAACTTCAAAGTAATTCACAATTAATAATAAGTCACTAATGAGCAACATTTAGTTAAATTTACGAAAACTTACCGAAGGATGAAAGTGACTAATAACTGAACGCAAAGCAACATCCACTTCCATGTTTTTCATATCGATTAACAATAAAAATTCCCTGTGAATTAAATTAAAAATTAAAAGGATTGATTAACCAGATGAAATCTCAAAAAATTCAAAAACTTTATGCCTATGATTTAAACGAAACCATAAAAACTAAGTATTATCAAAGAAACTTACTTCAAAACTTTTTTCGCCAATGTATCATCGAGTAGACCAAAGTATTCTCCAATAGCTTGCCGATTTAGATTTGGTTCATAGAATAAAAATTGAGCAATTTTACTAGGATCAGACAATAAAATGTAATTTCTAATAAGATAATTGACTCCTTCGACTGGGTTCCTGTGTTTAAGTTAAAAAAAAAAATAAATATTATGAGAATGCATGTATGAAATAAATTCAGCGTGTGCAAGTTTTAATATCAATATCGTTCTTATTTTACCTGTTACACATTTACACAAATATGAATATCAAAGATTTCTGCCCTACATTAGAACTTTTCACACTTGTATTCAATTCGAAAAGATTTTTGCTAATAAGTATAAACACTCCAGCTTCTCGTGGGCTACTAATGGTCCAAAATAAAAATGGAAAAAAAGTAACAACCCTAATTTATAAAATCTAGCTTAACAATCGCTAATACAAATTCTATTTATCTAAGTTACTCACCTGTTAAATAAAGTGCAACCTGCCAATAAATTACGTTTATTATTTGCTCGCTTCAAAGACTGACGTAATGTAGTCGCCCAACTTGCCGACGAAGATCCTACTCGGTTTCTTTGTTCTCTCAACTCTCCATTCTGACTTTCCACATCTGTACCTTGGAATGCAGTACTTAACTGTGATGAAAGCCCTGAATCTTGATCACTAGACTTGTTCAGGTCGGAGTACATGTTGGTCAACGATGATCGTGATTCAGGTTTGTATGTTGCAAGTCCTGAGGATGTAGATTCGAGGAATTCCGAAGGAATCGGTAGCCTATGTCGACGTCTCATTGTAGGAGTATAGAATGCATTCGAAAGAGACTTATGAGATCCGCCGTTCTTATCAACCGAATGACTCAGACTTGTGAAATCCGAAAAAATTGAACTAACACTTGAATAAGTACTGTTTTGATTTTGAGAACACGGGCCATCGATTCCAGTAGGTGGGATGATAAACCATGGTTCATCTCCTTCACTCATACCTTTTTCGGAACCAAAGGTGTGTTTGTGAACAGCTTCAGTCACATTAGGCTTCACATCTTCTCTATTGTTACTCTTCAAAACAATAATTTTCTCGTTCTTTCCATCCCCAGAAGCACAACGGTTACAACTATTTGTTTGATCAACATCATGTGACACAAAGTTGCTGGGAGTATTGACTTCCTGAGATCTTGATGTTCTGAATTTTGTAAAATCAGAGTAAACAGGAATGATTTAGAACATACGAAAAATAATCGATCGATAAAAAAACATGCTTAGGAATTTAGTTAGGCTATGAGCAATATTTTCTGGATCATAGGGGATAAAAGCAAAAAAAAGTTTTACAAAGACTCCATATGTTTTCAAAATGGATTCTAGTTTATGGGAGAAATTTTACACCAGCTGCTCAAACATTTGAGTGGTCTGAGTCATTCATTCAGGCTTTGTCCGTTAGACCCACTTTACATATGTGCGTGTGTGAAAGGATAAAATTATGCACGTGGAAATCTACTTTTATATCATTCCCATATAAAACACATGGTTGTCTCACTCCACCCTGGATGTCTCTATCTTCATTCAAGCCGTCTGACCCTCTGATAGGGAAACAGGGTGGTGGGGTGAGAAATAGATGTTATAAATACCTGATCTTATAAGGCACACCACCATTTCACATAGATCTTCTATACACGTGTACGCAGAGACAATTTTTATTTATTCGTCTGCGAAATTCTCATTTAACATAGGTAGTTTATTTTTGGATCTGAGCTTTTTCTATCTGATCCACTTATGTCTCAGCTCAGACACTTAGCTATGGATGAGTCATGAGATTTATGTATCACGATAAAAACCTTGGAGTTTTCGCAAGTACAAAGCTCAAATATAAAAGTAAAACGAGAAAATTTCTCAAATTCCAAAAAATTAAGTTGTTACATCATTCAAGCTATAACCAATGAACTGACTAGTTGGTATCCTCTGGATCAATACTTTGAAAATTCTGACTAAGTTTTATCGTGAAGCTTAAAATTACAAATATTCAGAAGCTAAGACTGGTGACATTTAAAATTTACCAAACATCTATTCAATTGAAGATGGCTGAAGTCTCGGACTAGAGTAGAACAATCCCTTAAAAAGAGTCTTTTTATGAAAAAAAAATAGACAAAATGCTAGTGATCAAGGTGTGGTTAATGCTTGTGTTTAAATTGAATTGTACTATACATAATAAGCTATCAACATTTCACATTTACTTGACGGTTAAAATACAATCGGAATTCAGTTTTGCCAAACATAGAAATAAAATCTAAAACACAATTCAAGTTCAAATCTCTTATTAAGACAAACTGAATACTTCAGCAATATTGAAAGATAACTCACATTACAGAATTATTTGAAATATATCTATGTCTCAAGAGACTACGACGGGATTTAAAAACTTTAGCATAAGGTGTAATTGTCTGCTGAGCAATAATCGTTTCATTTTGTTTAGATAAACATTCTTGTTGTAATTGTTCCGACTCGCTAGTGATAACTGATTCTGTACAGTCAGTTGTTAGAGATCTATGAGGCAATGATCTTCGAGGATGTTTAACATTTTTCTCAAACCATCTCGTGAGACTGCTTTTACGTTTAGTACAAGTGGTTACACTTTTTGGTGGATTTGATTCAATGATATTGGATAAATCAGAGAGAATTGTGGTAGTTCCTTTAGCAGGCTGGTCAGAAGTCATATCGATCATTCCGTCAGTCAATTTTACATGCTCATCAGTATGTAATGGTGATCTATCTCTATAATTTAGTGTAGATCTCCGTCTTTTCCATTGATTAAAATCAAAATGAGGATTGATATTCTTCTTTTCTGATTTGTTTATATTATCGGTCACTGGATGATGATCAGCAGGTAGAAAAGTCATACTAAACCGTTTTACAAATCGTGTTAACTTTGAAGCAACAACATCTGATTTAAAGTCTACTTTTGATGTTGGTTGGATTAAATTTTCCGGATACGTAACTGGATTCAAGTTTCGATTAATATTTACATCAAATTTAGCAGCTATAACATGTTGTGGTGTCGGGCGTATAGATGTTAATCTCATCCGTGGTCTAGGTCTATTTGTAGTAAGTGGCCGTAAAGCATTCAGTAATACCGGCGGTGAAGATTCCATTTATTTAAAAATATGTTTAATGTGAAAATAATCTTGCTGCATTCAGCATATAATTTAATTCAATGTGAGATTTATTTATTTATACCAATCACCCTTTTTAATGCGCTTTATAAACTATGATAAACCGACCAATCATATGCTTAGGGATTTTTCAATGTAATTAACCAATCAGAAGTTAGTATAATGAAAACATGTCCACGCGACATTTTTACTCGTGGTTAAAAGATTAGAATTAAACAACAATAATAGGTTTAAAAAATAAATGATTAAATATACTAAACTAAGTGATATAATATGAAGTTTGATTTGCCAGTTCCATTCAGCAGTAACCAGGATATGATTTAACATTGCGTACGCAGTATTTTTTTTAATACTGACTCGATTGTCAAAAAAAAGTATTGGATCAGAGTCAAAAGATCAAGCCGTAGGATTTGTTTACAACATTGTGTGAATAAAAAGTGAGAAGTCCCTAATTACTGTAGTGAACTAATTTTATTTTTGAAAAATTCAATTTCCCAGAAAAAAGAGTTTATTTTTCTCTTCAAATTATTCACACTAAATTAATCATTCAACAAATTAAGGATTTTCGAAGTTTGTGTATTTTATGTCTACTTACACAAATCTTGAAGACTTGGAATAAAATTTCTCATTTCCACATTCGTTTCTTATTGTTTTAAACTTATCAGTAGACTTTATGCTTGTCAAACATTTACAATTCTGTATGACATTAACTGGATAGAGTTATTCAGCAGTACGTCATGATTATATGTTCCTCGCTGGTTAACACTCGTCTGTCATCAATACGAGATTGATGACTGAATTGGTATTCATATCAGCATTATTAGAGTTCACAGTTAGAAAAGTGGCCAATGTTCTTCTATACTGAGTAGTCTAGATGTAATATACACCCATATTAGAAATTCAAAACCATCAGCAAAAAATTTTGCTGAAATTAAATACCATTTATCATTATTCCTCTAGGTATATATTTAAAAAAAAAATGGATTAATGGAGTCAATGAACTCATTCATATAAACACATGTACAAAGAAAACTGAAGAAAGAGAAATACATCTATGTCTTTACTGCTAGACCCACTTGAAAACTTATATAATGGTATATAATGGTAATAATAATAGTAATAATAATAATTAACCTGTCTTAATAAACGTAATAAAAATGTCCAACTTCTAGTTTATGGACACGTTTATGAGTTTTTTTTTCACGAGGTCAATTAGTAAATGTGTATGTGTGCATGAGTGTGTGTGTGTGTGTGTGTCTGTGTAAGCTGGAACTATAAACAAGATTTACTTACTCTAACAATTAAATGTGGAAGAATGTGAAAATGAGGTCATTCAATGATTACATCGAATGTAGACAAAGATGAATGATGAAATGGATTTAAATGATTTAAACAGTAAATCAACATCATCACTTTTGACAAGTAAAATTCTATCCCATTCATATTGGTTGAATCACATTTTAAGAGAAGTATATATATATATAGACAAAACAGTAATCGAAAATCAAAAAAAACATTATATAAAATTTCTGTTGACTAATCATTTGTTTAGTTAAATTTACAATAAATGAACTAATTAAGTAATATAATATAATTTTACTTAATAAATTGAATAGGAAAAGAAATGTGTTTCCGATTTTTCGTTGTCTTTTAAAATCTTCAATTTGTACGTGATTAAGTATTGAAAATAATTTCAATGATTAATGCTGATAATGATATTTTTTATCAGTTTGACAGTTTTATTAAGTTTCAGAAATATGTTAAAAGAGTAAATAAGTAATAAAACATTAAACTATTGTGTTTTTCTCAAATCAAGTTTTTTTTTATTTTAAAAGTTTTGATTGGTTTAATTTTCTGCGTTCATTAAGATATTTAAATGAGATGATTCAGTTGAAAAACACTTTAATGAAGAGAAGAATTTTTAAAAAATTTTGATGCTAACATTGGTGCTGGACGAATGAATTTGAACCAAAAAATCTTTAGAATATCGAATTCGTATTCTTCAAAATAAAACATGAGACTTTTTACTAGCCTTCATCCACCACTCCACCAGGAATACAAACTTAAGAACTTCAGATTCAAAGGTGTGCTCTTAACCTGCAGACCATTGAGACAAAACCACTTACCAAAGTGTGCAACCACCTTTCACTAGCATTGCTGAGTGACTGCCTCACTTTAGACATGTGCTGAACGAGCACTGGTAAGGAGTTGTATATTACGGACGAAACAGTTATTCAGTGCTTCAATAATATAATATTCATTAACTGTCTTATCTTATTAAATATTAATCTGTTAGATTTTGTTCAGTAGTTTAAAATTTGGCAACCATTAACTAATTAAACAAAATTTAAAATCTGAGAAGTGAAAATATCTTTTCAAGTTTACTAAGATTTTTTCCTTTGGAAATTCGAAGGAACTTTCCAAAGAGAAAATTCACACCTGTGAAATAACTAAGTAGAATTTTTTATCAAATAATAACAATCTGTTTGGATCATTCAGTTAATTAATAATCAGTTTATTTTTGAAAATTCCTATTGAATGTTTAAACCAGTAGTTTTATTGAATAACTTCTCTCATCTGTCTCAGTGAATTACATTTGTAAACATTAAAAATTATGCATAAAGTATGTGATTGAGTTAATCTGTGTCCTTTGAAAAAAAACTAAGAATGTTAATGTTCTCTCAAGTCCTAACCTTCTAAATTCCTCATCATCTCTATCTTTCACTTTATAAAGTAATCTCACTGAACTATACTTCTTGAATACTACCCTATTCTCCGTTACCAGTAATTGTTCTACTATCTCCACAACTATGGGATTCGAACTGACAGTGGCGTCTCTGTGCTAATGCGGTATGGCAATCTGAGCTGATGTACGTACGTACGTACAAAGTTCTACGTTGTAATTGACTGACTGACTGATGATAGTTGAACAATAATGAAAATAAACTTTGTATAAGAGTTAGTTACGATCAAGAATTTTAATCTCAGTCTTTGTCAGTTACTGATATGGAAGATATATTAGTCATTGATTGATCTCATTCATAGTGCCATTGAAAACCAGAAAGCACTGGACATATGCTTCATATTACTTTAAGACTATTCGGCAAGGATTAAATCCAGAACCTTCAGGTTTTGTGGTAATTCCGTGACCATTAAAAATTCAGATTGACATCCAAAATTACAATCCAAATTCAATTAATTTTCAAGTTAACATGATAACCATCCATTTGATATAGGTGCTAGCTCTTCTAGTTATGATCTGATAATTGTACTGTTATTAATAGATTTTAAACTAAATTAAAAATAATAGACTACCAATCAATGCACACAGCAATCTTTTTTATCAACGATTAAGCCTATTTTAAATTGAATTATATTCATAAAATCGTTAACCAGGAAAATAAATTTTGTCGTTACATAATAAAAATATGTTTGTGCTTTTAATCCATTGTGTATTGATCTTGTCATTTTGTAAATACTGTTAGTAATGTTGTCACAATAATGAACATTAAAGTATCTTCATTTCGAATTGATTAATGTTTAAAACCGATCAGTTCTGGGAACATATGACTACGAATACAGTTAAAACAAAACAACAGACTATTTCATCATGTGATGACTTATGTATCATTAATAAGTATACACAGAGATGAATGCACACAAGCAAAATATACCAAATGTTACACATTTCAATGCACCACACGCTAGGGAAATGTTTATATTATGTTTTTACAGTTCCGGTTGATTAATTATTAAATAAAATCAATATTCTGTTAATGAATAAAGAACAAAATGCGGGTAATTGTTTCATACAAATGAACACGAGTATTCAATGTGTGAGTATGTATGTCTGTTTGTATGTATGTGTATGTTTGTGTTATGAAATTCACAAACTCTGATTAGTATACATACACATATTACGTCATATTTAAATGAGATTTTTTAATTGACATTGGTTTAGATCATATCTCACACTTGAAAAAAAAGAAAGAAGAAACATACAAATGAATTATGAGTATTTATTCATGTTTAATGAAGAATAGTTATGAATGATAATTTGAGCAATCATCACAATAATTTAATGTATATTTTGATGTATTCAATGTTTAAAAGAATAATGAATAAAGTTCAAGTTGATTTGTGATTAAATTTCATGAAAAAGTTTTACGATCTCTGTTAGATGAATTGAAAAATTAAAAGAAACTTTGAATCATGCATGTTCTAATCTATTTTAATGATTGAATGTAAAGTTATAGTACTGATGAAAACAGTAGAAAATTAATAGGAAATGAGTTTCATCTTACGAGTTACTTGGTTATATTTGGTTAATAGTGCATTAATTTGAGTTTATTCAGTTTCAGAACGAAAGTTTTGGTTACAAAGTTATTACAACTGCTTACAAACAATTAAATTTCTGAATGAATACTTCGTGAACAAAGTGAATCGGAGGCTTGATTAACATTACTAACGTTCAATTAACAATTCTGTTCAAAAATCAAACCATAGTATCAGGTTTTCATTCGAGTTTCATTGTTGAATGTTAAGTAACAATTCAGTTTACGCAATAAAGTCAACAACAACAACAACAACCATTTCGAATATCAGAAATACCAAAACTTTAAGCAAGACATACTGAATTTCACTATACATTTTCTTAATATCTGTTCTTCTTGACAAAATTACTGTTGAATAGAGAGAAATTATCTGACAATGACTACATTAGTTTTTTGTTTGCTAAAATTTACTACTGATAAATCTATCTGACATTTAAGGAGTAGTATCTCTACTTCTGGATTTATTGTGAAAAATCTTAACTAGTGTAGTTAAACCATGCTGAATAAAGACAATTATTCACTTCAGGCAATAAACGAGGATTGGATGATTATGAGAGTTGATTGGAGCTAGACATGTACACCAATGATTGCCTGCTTATTTTCCAAGAGGTTGAGCGTTAACGCACTAGCTCGAAATTCTTAGATTCGATCTCTGTACACGGGGTCTTAGATACGCACTGTTGAGGTGTTCAGTGCTTCTTGGTGTTCTAGTCAAGATCATTTAGCAAATAAACACAATGAAATACATGACAGTACTTTCTTAGCCAATCGTAGAGTAGTTTCATTACAAATATTTATTAAATTAGACTAGATTATAACTGTTTAGCTCTTATGTAAGGAGGCATTGGTATGGTACTTAAGCTTGGATATGTTCATATCTAATTGTGAATATTCTGGAACTAGCTAACAGAAAGACTAAAACATTAGTTTCATACTGACTATTAATATTAAGGAGGTCATTGATGGCAAATTATGTTGTGGTAACTATTATAATAAAGCGGAAAAACTATCGAAAACCATGGATAAAACGTGGAATGCTTCAACACTGTGCATTTTTAAAATCTGCTACTAGTTGGGACTAGCTGTTTTAAGATTTTGTGTCAAGAAGCAAACTATCTTATTTTCTAAACTTTTTTTCTCTGGCTATCAATCCATGATGAAAACTGTCTTTAGAATCAAGAGTTCTTCACTAACCGATCAATTAAACAGCATTGTGTAACGAAAAAGTTGTGACTGATTTATTACATCACAAAATCAACTAAAATAATAATCGATCATCAAATAGAAATAAATTTTGTACTCTTGTTTAATTTATATCATTGCCTAATTCATTGATTATTTCATTGTGTCCTCAATTCTAGTGTAAACAGTAAATGAAAGTTTACTATCATCAGTTTAATATTTATTGAAATAAGACTACTAACACCAACATCAGATTTACTTACTGTTCGAAATATATAAAATTATGTTATCCATTCAAAACTAGTTATTAAAGAAATTTTGAACACTCTGAATTACTTAAAATGAAATTCACAGATTGAGTGTTAATCATCATTCTATCGATTACGTTATCGAATGGTTTTCATTTATTTCCTCATCAAGCACAACTGTATTTTTTTCTCGATTGAAGATTTCTAGTTCATATTCTCTTTATTCTTCCCTTTTAGAGAACTGAACTAATTTAACTAATCTTAAAGTTATAACTTTGTTTATCGATCAGAAATTCAAGTGAAATAATGACACAACTAAGTTGTCGGCGACTAATAACTTCAAGTACTTCAGTGATTAAAACAATTAAAAAGCTTATATGCGTGCCATTTCAATTGTCTCAATTAAGAGCTAAAGTAAAAGGAGAAATATCATCTAATCTTTAAATTGATAGCGTTATTCACATGCCATGTGATAATACGTGTAAAATAAATGATAAATCTTTCTTTAACTATGCATCATTTGTATCTGTATATGCATTTTCAAAATAAAATACATTATTGGATTAAACTATTAGATTTTTCAAGTAAACATAGGTATTTATTTTGATATAATCATAAATATCAATAAACTGTTAAATGCACTCATCATGAATTTTACATGCCAGCCAGTTAATCAATACAAAGTGAGTATGTGTATGTGAAACTGTAAACAAGCATACTTAGATACACACACACACACACACCTATGGCGTGGGTTCTATTACTGATGTGTATATGTTGGTCGATTGGTTGGTTTAACAATGACTCTATTCTAAAACATTCTTCAATAAGGACATATGACACTAATCAACGCATTAACAGAATTTATAGTCATGTACTGCATCATCTTGGATGAATGCAAAAAATGTATTGAATAATGTAGTCATCATATTTATATATATAATTTCTATAATAAATATTATTATTACGATACAATTGAAAGATGATTGAATGTATTTTAAGAATAACTTGGTTATCAACAAATAATTACTTTGTATCGAAGATCAACTAACAGCTTAAATACCGTATACATGTTTTTAGTGTCATGTAGATATTATCTTTTAAAAAAATATTAATTTTTACCTAGTTAGGTGGTGATGTGATTATTTTTTGAAATAATTTATATTGATTTTTTGTAGTCGAATGTATAAATTGTGAGTATTGTTGAGGAATGCCAAACAAAAGTAAAAATCTGCCTAATTTTCACAATTTCACTAATTTATAGTAGAACTGAATGAAGTCAAACTTCATACTATGCAAAACTTTGGTATCAATAAATCAAATAAATAATCAAACTTGATGTTAACTATGAGCTCATTAGTGACTAGGTTCATGGTAGGTTTACAAAATGTGTAATGACCTGTGATCATAACCTATGCTATCATCCATGTCGGAAATAATACTCAAGGAGGATGGAACAATAGCACTTATACTGACAAAAATAAAAGTTGTTGATTATTGGTTTCTAATTCAGTAATCGAGATAAGTGCGCCTACTTTGATACCGAATGTTCTTGGGTTCTAATACTTTGTATAAATCAATGGGTTTTCAATGATTACGAATTCAAATCTAAAAGAGAACTAAAATGAATTTCGATTCTTGAAGATAGTTCAAATAACTAGAATAGTGTTAACAAGTTATCTTATCAAGATGCAGATAAGGACTTCCACTTGTATATCTACGATTATACAACAAAACTGATTTGACTGAAACTTTTTGATTATTATGATTATACATTAAGTCAAGATTAATTTCGTTTCATTAAGAAAAGAAAAAAATAATTATTTATGATTGAAACATAAACACACGGAAGTTTACATGGATTTTAAATTGATTCTACTGAAAAATATTTGTTTTAAACTTATTGATTTTAATGATGACACCGGTGGTTATGTTTATTGATAAATGTATAATTTTTTCCTTGAAAATAATCGGATTATCCAACTTTCTATTGACTCAAATAATTCAACGATGATTTTTTATGATACTATTCGTTTCATTTGTTAATATAATATTTCCTTGAAATAGACAAAAAATGCAATCCTAGAGGAACTTTAACATTGACATTTCTAGTGAAAGATAATTCACATGAAATAAATATTAGCTTAACAAAAGGAAGTGAATGGAAAAATTGTGAAAATTTATTGAATATAAAATGATTCAAGTTCTTCATTGTATATGTAACATAATTTTTTGACAAATAACTAACACATTTGAAATCATCAATCAGTCATTGTTAAACCACCATTAGAAACCTGAAAGCACTGGACGGCCGTTTCTTTCTGGCATGGGACTCATCAGCAGTACGCACCCGCACATCGCAGGATTGGAATCCGGGACCTTCGGTATTGTGCGCGAACGCCTAACCACTGGACCACTGGGCCAGCGCCCAACGGCGTCGATGTCTAACTCTAATTGATCTAGGGATTTTGCACACTGCTGATGAGTCCCATAATAGGACAAAACGGCCGTCCAGTGCTTTCAGGTTTCTCATGGTGGTCTAACAATGATTGATTGATGATTTCAAATGTGTAAAAACACTAATCTCCATAATTCTAATTGAAAATAATTAACAGTTAGAAAGTAATATTAAACTGATAAATTAAACCGTTTTAAAATAAAGCCATAATCCTCCTAGAAAGCTATAGTGAGAACTATCAACTTGATGACTGAAGGATTAGGAATATTTAAAGTGATTATTAATTTACAATATAAAGTACGCTGAAGCTAACAATCTATTTTTAAAGTGAAAAGGCACTAAAAAGTAACTTCTTTGGGAAATAATTTTGTCATAAAATTGTACTGATTCCTTATTTGCTTTAAAATATAATTTGAAGTGAATTCAGCACATTACAAATATTTCAACCATTAAATTATTAGACTAATCATGACTTAGTCTACAGTTATTTATTAGATTAGACTTGAGTTAGCTGATATTTTCATCATAGTTACCAATAATATATAATCATGGGGCATAAAACTCTATCAATAATTTGATCTATTCAGAATGTTAAAAAAGGTATATTTTTATCTGTACATCATACATTTTTATTAGGATTAATAAAATATATATGATCAAGGATAGAGCACACTAATGTCGATGAAGTTTCATTAAGATTTATGCACCTGCTCATCTGATCCCACAAATACCTTCATCACCAATGTACTTCTCCCTTAAAAACCCACATTTTTTATTATCATTTTTTCTGTATTCAGTTTATCTAGCTCTCTCTCTCTCTCACACACACATATATATTTTTTCCTTCATTTTCCCAAACAAGCTGTTCATAATGTCAACACACACCCACACTTATACTTATTTAGATAAACCACACATCATTCAACTAGATTTATTTGAATCAACTAAAGTACGTAAATGTCAACTTTAATTTGAATGACTGATAACAATAATTATAATAATAATAATAATAATAATAATCGTAATGCACAAATTGATAAATAAGTTAAGAAGAATCCAGTTTCATCCCAGGAAATACAACCAGAAGTATATTATTAATATTATTGTATTTTGAACTTTTAAAGCAAGGGGGGCGGGTTAGAAAAATATGATTAGACTGATAAATGAAGTCAGACATTTTGTCCAATGTGTCTTGAGCAATAATAATTAGAAATCATCATATAATATAAAATTTATATAACCCAGATGGCTAAGAGGAAATTACTTTTATTCATATATTCTCACACATACGTGTATACATCCAGTACACATAAAAAAATATATCCCATCTCACTTTGACTACTAATCAACTATATAACCACATACACTTTAAACCCCTATCTATAGATTTAACTACTTGATGAAAAATGCGGGAACCACGTGCTTTGTTGTTGATGAGAACAAGTCAAAATAAACAGATAAATATTAAATAGGAAAAAACGAAAAAAAACAAACAAACTGAATCTGTTCTGTGTAGTTATTTTGTTGTGAAAAACCTTATTTCATCCATTCTACATATATATACATGTGTTTAATGAAAAGTACAACCAGTATTCTGTTTCTTTTTTCAAAGATAAAATATAGAACTTTTGATGCTGTTGTTAATGTATAACAATATAAGGGAGAATTGAAATAACTATCATCTAAGTACTATTTCATTAGAGATTTGATCATAATGGTATTGAACCTGGACAAACTAATTTATTTAATTAGTACGTACAGTGATGAAAAACTATGTAGAGGATTTGTCAACAACTATTCAAAAACAAAACAAAACAAATTTGTCAATATTCATACAGAATTTGTTTACAAAATGAGTCACGTTTAGCATAATCCATGAATTAGAAAAGTACAAGCAAAAGTATAAGTGTAAAATGACAAAGCTTATCAGTATTTTAATGATCTGAATAGGATGTTGTAAAAAAAAATAATCTGTGTTATGCTTAATTTACGAGTAATGTTCGTTGTCATGATAAAATCAATACATGCTTATAACTAATAAGTTTAGTGGTTAGAGATAATCATAAAAATAATCTGAATTTACAATAATAATAATAATAATAATAATAATAATAATAATAATAATAATAATAATAATAGTGTCATTCATTTACTTAGAATAAGTTTATATCGTTAGTGTTGAGTTACACACCTCGTGTACAAATATATGATATCATATGGGTTTTGAAATTGAACTAGATGATACAGCAATCGAACCAGTGAGCTGCTAATTGAAAATCGAGTACTTTATTCACAAACCATGAACGTGAGTCACTTGATTAGAAGTGCTGATCGATAAAGTATTTTTGAAATTGCTTTATTAGAGATTTGAATCCTCAAAACTGGGGGGGGGCAATTCGCACTAATGTCATCTAGCCTATTGGCCATATTATCAATTTGAAGGACAGAATTTGGTTTCTTGATTTATTGCTAAAATTTCTATACTTTTAACAGTATTTTCATTCATTACATAAATGTACTATGATAATGCTAATACTGATAGTGTCACGTAACAACTTTGAGACAGTAATGACAGTGAACTCATTTTTAAAAGAAAACTGGCTCAAATTGTATCAAATTAACAAGTAATATTAGGAAAACAATTGAATTAAACTAACTGGATTGAATTAGTTCTTGAAAAATAATATGTATGAGATTATGATTGTAGAATTGGAGTAGATGAATTGATTATTCAAACATAGACAATGTAAAAAATCAGGCTTATTTTCTATAATATTTTTTAAAAGGCTTTTATCAGTGACGGACAGTATGTGAGGTACCATTTAAAACCAAGGTCTATAACACGGTGGTTTCGCCCTAGTATGATACTCCTCGTCAGTCTATACCTGTTAACTTAGCACTTTCAGCTCTTATGGTCTGCAGGTGACTCTTGAACCCTTGAGTTCAAATTCAAACCACTACATTTCTAATATTATTCAATTTATTATCTATCCCACTCATCAGTTACTGGTATAAGGACAATTGTTTCATGTTCATTATGGTTGATATACGTCTGTGAAATGTTTTGAGGATGGTATTTGTTACAAACTGATGCTATCTTTTGAACCATTAAAAACCATGGAGTAGTGTATATAATATTTTTGAACTCTTAAGTAATAAGCATCTATGATCCAACTATCCTTGCGATGGATTTTCGATACTTCAGAGGAGAATTAATGATCGATGAACTGATAAGATAGTACCTCCTTGATGATATTTGTTAAACATGATGTTTTATGAAATACTGAATGAAGGTGAAAAGATGAACCATCTGACTCCAATCTGTTTGTCTAAATTTATTAATTGCTAGGTGCATTCTCATTTGGAGTACTTTTACGTGCAGCCATAAACCAGAATGACATAGTTAACTTGTCTGCTGGTTCTCAGTGGGTATTTAACTGGCCTTGGACCATAGTGGGCAACACTTGCAAATAAAAATAGACATAAAAAATGACCAATTTTTATCACACTCACCAAGGATATTTCCCATCATCTCTGCCAATAGATTTGAATTCATAAAACATACTGATGAATTTCAAAATAAGGTTATATTCAGTTAACACTTATTTATCTATCAGTTTGTGAAGACCATTTATCGTTTCAAAAATAACAACGCTACTCATTTGTTGAGAAGGTGGCAGATGGAATTTGACCCTTTTGATGTAAAACAGTCAGAAGATGAGTGCTTACATGTATAATTTGTCAAAAAAACATATGAAAACTGGTGAAGGTTTTTGAAAGGCAGTATACATACAACTGATTAAGAGTCTCGAAAGAAATGACAACACTCATTGGGATACTAATTAAAGCATTCACCCTCGATCTAATAAACATGCGAAAAGAATTCAAGCTAAAACATAATCGTTTTAATATTGTGACTCATAAAGCCATCAAGTTAGGAAGCTCATCAAAATCAAAAACATATTTAGCCATGTGATTGCATATCATCAAGTGATCGAAAAGAAAAGTTGATAAAGATAATTAAAATGTATTATAATTGCTTCATAAAAAAGTTGCAAACATATGTAAGGCAAGAATATTCAAAAAATTCTACAAGCATTATTAAAACGGGTTGATCATCTAAGAAATAGAATTGTTATTCATTATAGATAAAATAATAAGTTGACTTTATCATTTTATCATAAAAAAAAACAAATTCATTGAAATAACCATTGAAGTAACCATCATAAACAGTCAGATATTTATTATAAACTTTAACTCTTGAAATATGTCATCGATTTTCAAGACTCTTCCAGGTATACTAAGTACAAACTTTTTCGTACAATTTTCATCAATGAAACTAGATATGACTTTCAAGGTTTAATTTGTGTCTTTATTATCTGTAACGAACTAACCAATTAAAATTATTATGATGAGTAATAATGTGAAGAAATTAGTGGATTCTTCAGATTCTATTCATAACTAACTGACTTTGTTTGAGAAACCACTGAAAATTGAGTCGCATCAGATAAATATCTAGTTTCACAATTACAGTTCCCATTGATATCAACCCACTATTACCATGTAATGTTCCAAGATATATTTTGGGAATATGACTTCCATGATACTATCCAAAGATTTCGTTTCAATATATCTACTGGTCAATCCAATCAAATCGTGACCTAGTGTGATTTTCATTCATCATCTATGTGTTGTAGTCAAAGTTTTGACAGAATTCCCTCCGCTGTTTATAGCCTTAAAATTTATCTAAAATCTAATAACCAATATATACACACAGCTTATGAAAGATGATTCTTCATCAAGGTCCAACAGTGACTAAGAAATCATTCAAAACCAATGGTCGTGAACACTCACTAGTGTGAATTCCTTGATTATTTTAAAAACAGTTCCAATAACCATACAAACGAAGTATATTGGTTCTAATACTGTGTGTTTCAGTTTATTAAGTATTTTATAAATCTGTAGTCAAAAGTAAATTCCAAAACGACAATGAATGACATTTTGATCTGAATAAAAACAGGTGTTCAGAAGTTTTATGGCTAATATAAGTTGGCTTACATATTGTCCTAGTCCATAGTATCATTAGAGAGTAAAGTAAGCCACAAGAAATATCATTAATAATGTATTATATGAAGCTTATGACACAATTAGTCCTTTTTAAATTCAGGGTAGAATATAAAACTAAACATATATATGAATTTTTACGATAAAAGCAATAACCCAACAACCGTTTTATTCCCTAAACTATCCAGTAAATTTCCAGTTAATAGCATTTTAAAAATTAGACAACCGATAAGTCATCTTGAATTACTATCAGATAGCTTATAAGTATGGATTTCCAGAAAACCATTTATTCAACTAACCAATCAATAAGTAGTATTGAGATTTCATCTCAAATCGAAAAATTTATCACCTCAGTTGCTTTAGCTTCATGTTCACTACTACATAAATTATACAGCTTAGAGATGTTTTTAAATTATTGGTACTGGGTTAACAACAGCAACAACAACCTAAAATAATATTGATTGTCAAATATTTGAAACATTGTAGAATGTATTAATTTCGATGTAGAAATGAGAACATGATTGAAGAATTACAACATAACTGAGATTTAAGTAAATAACTTGATTTATTTAGTATTTTATATCATTTCAAATAATAATCATTATAATTATCCCTGTCTGATATCATAAATATATTTAATCTAGCAATGGATCGAATATTCTGAAATTACAAATTATTAACAATTTTAATTAGAATTGAAGGTTTATTGACTGTAATTTTGCTTCATGAAATGACTGAATGTGAAGAAAAATTGAAAAGTTGTATCTGCTGGATAGCTGTTAAATCCTAATACAAAAATTAAGAACAGTTTACAGATACAGACTAATATGGGATGATGAGGCCCAGTCGTTCAGGGTCTCGTACTAATCATCAAGACAAACTAGCTATTGAATGTTTCTTCGCTTTTAGTAAATCGTCAACTGATTCCAGTCTGTGATGATATCTAAATTTTTAATTTGTTATCTTAGTAGGATTATAAAAAATGTGGTTAAGTGACAATGACATGTTATTATACAATACTACAATATTTATCAGAATAAACAGTAAGTTAGTAACTTCAACATAAATTATTGATCAGATTATCTTGACATATTAATGAAGATTTTAATTTATCTATATTCTGAATAGAGAACAAAGCGTATTTAATCACTTTAATCAAATTTTCATTAATTAAAAAAATTCAACAAGCATATCAAATAATCATCTAAAGTTTACATACACAATTACCTTTTACGGTATGTACGTTTCCTCATTTCTTTGATCATATAAAACTGAATTTAAGTGTATTCCTTATTTACAAAAGATAAGTCAATGAATGTATTGTGTACAACCAATATGAGTAGATAGATGTATATTTATGTAATTGAAACATGACTGATCTATTAAATGTGATTATTTGACACACACAACTGATTCCAACATAAATACGTACGTGAAAATCAATACAGAGTATCACTACTAAAAGACTACACATTGGTTGTGCATAATACAAATAATTAGATTTAATTAGAAGTGAATAGGTTTATTTGCCAGTACAAAAAACAAAATTGATAAAGAATTACGAAATAATCTGATCTAATAGTTGTTTATTTTTTATTAAAAAAAAACTATCTAGCATTTGATGAATATTGAAATGATCAAATTTTAAAAACAATTAGAAATACCACAAATAGTAGTAAAAGTTAACCTGATACTGACTGGTCTTGTGTGCATTGAAGAAGTAGTAATCATAATTCATGTCATTATTATTAAAACATAAGTAATTATTTGTTCATATTTTACCGTTATCAGTATTCAGGACTGTAGTTGATCAGTCTATATGGACATTTATGCACCTTAAGTAGATGCGTTGATATAACCTACGAACACAAGTGTTCAACTGATGTGATGTGCAGAACATTCCTTTCCGTTTCTGTCCATGACGAAAAAATTTACTGAAAATATTAGGTGGGCGGTGGTAATCTATAGTATAGATATCAGTTCCCTTAAGATTTGGATGTTGGATTTTGTGTACATTTCTACTGAAGTAGTGCATTCAGAAAGAAATTTTTAACTCTACCAATCACAATAAACAGAAAATAAATAAGTTAGTTATCAAATGATTCATTCAAATGATGCTTAACTAATGCTTATTCTATAATCAACAACAAATCTTATTAAGTCATACAGAATAAATTGACTGACGACTGAGCAGTAAACAATGTTATGTTTGTCTAATCCTTAGCACTAATCCGTTTCTGTTCATCAAGTTATAATATGAACACTAGCTTTAGTGACTAAACATAGTCTGCACTATTTCGATGTTAAGTGTTCCGAAGCGATTTGGAGGAAACCATGATATATTTGTAAAAATGATAACAAAGTATTTGTGTAGAAAAGAATATTTTCTGATCAATTCTATTCCCCCCTTAAACGTCTAATGATTTGATATGAATATAAATTAAGATATTGTAGAGTATTTGTTTTAAGTTTTGTAATATATACTTGACCAGTATACTGTCAAATTATGGAAAACAATAAAAAGATATCTGTAACTTCAAATGAATCTTTACTTTAAGTTCCTCATTATTCAGTATGTTGGCAAGTTTTCGACCACAACAAAAAAAACCCGTAAATTAGTTTGTTTAAGAGAGTAGTCGGGAAACACATGATGTGGATATTTGAAATAGACTGTTGTAATAAGCAATTTATCGACTGATCAACTGAAAGTCTCACACGGCACATCATATCCGAAATTTCATCAGCATCATCATTCATTCTTACTATTAGATAATAATTTCTTTTTAAACATTTTAATGAATTAAAAAGTTGCGTTATTTTGGGTGTTATCATTAGTGAATAAACACATTTCATCTTATATAACTTATTTGGTCAACTCTACTTATACAAACAAATGAAAAATCATTTGATATGCAATGAAATGGACCTCCCTTAATCATAATAATATAATCAAGAGATAAATATTAATAATAATTGTTAGAATATGACAAATTAATACTTTTAATGTTTACTCAATGTATAGTAATGATTAAATGAATGGAAATTATACGGTAAATTAACGCATACAACTCTTTTCATTTGTCAAAAAGCATAAATTCATATATATTTAGTCTTACCCTTCAGTCTACTTATATTTTTCGACCGAATATTAGTGCATACTTATCACAATTTCTTAATTTGATATTGTTAATTTAATTGTATATGTATATCAAGTCAGTTAATATCCTGATTATGATTACGAGGATCAGCATAAATGGTATAATAACATAAGTTGAATGCCAATGATAATTATGATAATCAATGGTAATAACAAAACTTTGTGTTTAAATGCTGATTCATTGTTTGTTTATCTGTATGTTTATTTTTCTTACTTAATCGTAGGTTATCTTTCTTCTTGAGAAAAGAGGAGGTGAACGTATTTGTACATATCTTCATATATATATATATACATATATATAATGTTGGGTGTTTTTGAAAACTGAATAAATTCACAAGTAATAATTATAACTTGTAATTTTTGGTGTAGATATTTATGATTGATTTAATTACTTTTTTATACGAAAAAAAGTACGAAACATATTTCCTTTAATCCGTTAATGAACACATTTTTCAAAAATCACTAGCAGAATCGAAAGTTTTCCACAGCTAAACCATTTCGATTGTGACTAAGATTGAAATAGTACCCAAAACTTGATAAATGACGGGTTACATATGACTAGAAAAACTCCTTATCAAAGTGATTACTTCATTATTCAATCAACTAGTCAACAGTCCATAATTTTGAAAATTATAAATAGCCAAATATAAGTAAATGAGAAAAACGTTTCCAATCTAAATCCGTCCATTTATCAAACCTTACAATTATTGTCGAGACTCTCAATGAGAATACTCTCCAACATTTTTTGCTTTCTATGATGCAGTTATTTATGAGAAACAGTTTTGTCTCCTATCGATGTCTCTTAATGCTTTAGTCTACTATTGGATGATTGATTATGAACTATTCTGTCAATTTCCCGTAGTCTGTCAAAGATATCATTACAGTGATATGTTTTGTGATGATGTAGTTTCAAGGAGATAAAAATAAATAGTTGTATATCCAACAGACAAATATACATTATTTCTTAAATTATTCTCATCCAATATTAGAGAATTGAATATATAGTGGTGAAAATCGGTTTATGTTAATTTTGGAGCCCTCATAATTTATTCACCAAATAAGACGATTCATTTCTGAGTATATCTACCATCTTTCGTTTTCATTAGTCGTTTTTCAAAAGAAGTATATATATATATATATATATATATATATATATATATATATACTCATTATGATTTGAAGATGTAGTTTGATGTGTTGACCCTTTTCTTTGTTTATAAGCCTTAACAATTGAATGTTAATAAGAAAGAAAAAATATAACAAATGGTACCTTTCTCCAATTTTATTCGACGGTGTTTCTTCATTTTAACTTAAGTATGTCTTCACTAGACACTTCAATAGAATGAACTACGAATTGTGAATATATAACTTTTTGTTAACTGTTTTTTTTTCTTTCTAGGGATATTGATGCTGAGGATCGACTGTACAGTAAACATAAACATATAAATGTTTAAAAAGAAGTATGTAAATGAAACGAATAACTTTCCTATAGATCACTAGTACTAAATAAAACTTCTCTTTCTTTAGAATGTATGGATGAAATGTAGAACATACAAATCGTCTTATTTAGGACTCATTAATTGAATTTTTCAACATCCCTGTGTTACACTACTCACCACAATCCACCTGTTTCAGAAAACTTTCAGTAAATTGACGATATCAAAGAAACTTCCATAGGACAAGCACATGTTTGATAAGACTTCGAAAATTAGCCTTGAATATCTGTAACTGATTACCAAGAATGATAAATAATTTTTCATTCGGGAATGAAAATCTTGATATAGGATTACATGTTTTAAACACTATTAATTGTTTCAAGTTTATTAATAATTGAATATAATACTCTTTCATAAAATAATTAATAGCTGTTTTTGTGAAATTATTTTTTAGTTGAACTAGTTTTCAAATACCACCCATTGGGAGTAGTAACAAGTTAATCATTAATGAACGATTTTGAGTTGAATTTCAAAAATTCCAAGGAAAATTTTTTACTAATTAAGTTCAACCATATTGATAGTGACATTCGGTAATGGTCATGTTTCATCCTGAGTTTATTCAAGTTGAGATTATGAAATACCAGATCAAAATATTCTCTGTTAGACTTAATGTATTACGACTTGATGTCACGTGGAATAGCCGGTGCCAACGACTGACAAAAATAAAATTAGAAAAGAAAGTCTGTGTTAGCGCTCTACAGTTTTAAAGTATTGTTTGGTTAATTTTAGTTCGTTCCTTCAAAAACATTCGGAGAAAACGGTGTATTACTCAAAAACAAATTGTTTATCCACAATAAATTGACGATTTTAGTATGCGTGAAACTTTCACAACCATTAAAATTTATAACAGGAGCTACTCTACAAGATATTATAACCTTCTTGTAATTAATTCTATATGTATTTTCATGTAAATAGGGAGCTGTATGCAGGATTTTTTACTTTATTCATTTTGATATTTCAAAAAAATACTTCATTAGTAGATCGAACCATTAATACTACTTAAGTTTTCGCAGTAGAAGAAGAAAAGATAGTGAGAAACATAATTCTAAAATATTCATTTGCAATTTGACTGGATAATATTTTATTGTTACATACAAGCAATTAGTTCAATGAATAAGGAACAACTTAATATCCAAAGTAATTAGTAGTCTAATGCCATATGTTGCAATGAATTCCAAGTGAGATAATCAATATTTTACTCAAAAAGGCAAGTTTATTAGATTCTATCTTTAAAAAATACAAGCAAATTACTTGATAAGCATCAATACTGCAACTCTTATTCATTCTTCAACATATATATATTTTTAAAGGTCATATAACATAAATTAAAATAAATTAGCTTAGTATAACAAATTAACTCCAGTGTACAATTTGTAAACAGATGGATTAATTTCATTTAAATATTAAATGGGGAAAAAAAAGAAAACTGCCCCAAAAAAAAACACCGTGACACGAGGTATTATCAAATTATTTTAAAGTAAATAAAATGTTTTCATTTTGTTGACCCCTCCCTTCAGCCGAACTAAAACTGATCTTTTCTGTTCTAATTCTTTGTATTTCCTTCTTAAAAACACTATTCAATCGTCATCATCCACCCCTGAATAGAAGACTAACTCAAAGTTAATCCCATCATTTAGGAAACCGATGGAATAATCCACCAAAATAGTTAGTCGGTAAAATACAATCAGAAGTCATTATTTTAAATGTAACATAAATATGTTTAGGTTCAAACACGAAATCAAACAAAAATTATACAGTTTATGCGAGCGACATAATGTTGACTGTGTTTTAAAAGAAAAATATTGAAGTATCGCTAAAATATTGTCACTCCCAGGTTATTAGAAATTATAGCATGAAGTGAACAAAACAAGAAAGAGGTTATTAAGAATTTGAACAACAGATGTGGTGAATTAAATGATCACAATGAAAGCATACTACTATATACCATTCATATTTCATAAATACAACAGGACTATCATGGGCAAACATATTCTATTGACTTTGACATATGTCAGTAGTATAAAATTCATTTAGAATTGTCAACTAATAACAGTAATTTTAGTTTAGTTATTTAAATGAAAATAACTAACTGGCTGGTAGACAACTCTTGTGCAGTTTTTTTGTTATTCTGGTTCGTCAACTAAGACAATACATTTCATTTAACAGAAATAGTTAAGTTATAATTACCAATCAGTTAGGGTGTTTAGGATAAATTTACTTTTGATAAATATAGATTATTATTTGTTAGGCTAAGTAAATCATTTGGTCTGTGTAGCTTGTTCAATAAACACGATAAGTGAAATCATAAAAAATATATTTTACAATATTCCGAGTATACTGATCCCATTTTTTCTTGAAATACCCATTGTTCGTCCCAAAACATTTATCGCATCTATGTTTTACTTCTGTTCAAACATCACCATTAACCTCGTTTAAATTTTCACTAACTCCAATGGAGTTCAACCCTGTCAGGTGAAGCAGTAACTACCAAAAACAAATGGGTGAGCTCGCGCAAAATCCGTAGATCAATCAGAGTTAGACATTAACACCGTTGGATGCCGACCCAGTGGTCCGATGGTTAGGCGTTCGCGCACAACACCGAAGGTCCTGGGTTCGAATCCCACGAGGTGCAGGAGTCGTGGATGCACACTGCTGATGAGTCCCATACCAGGACTAAACGGCCGTCCAGTGCTTCCAGGTTTCTAATGGTGGTCTAAAAATGATTGACTGATTATTTCAAATGTGTAAAAACACAAATCTCCAAAGCTCTAACTGAAAATAACTCCATATTGTCTTAGCATTGCTTCAGCATGATTGTTTCTCATTAAGGCAACAAAATACAATGTTAGGGAACTAGTTCTAGTTATAGAGGAAAGCGGTCTAATAAAACAGGAAATCGAGAATAATCACTTTAAAACCTCGAGCTCATTTTTCTAATGAATCAATCTAATTGTGTTCGGGGTCTACAGTAAAGCCCTTGATCAGCATAAAATGAACTGTTTTCTCGAATGGATTATCTCTTGCACTACCCATTCCTCCATTGTTTTATGAATCTACTGTGATACCCTGTCAATATTGTAGACATAAAAAGATCAAAAGTGATACACTGAGATTTTAATTTCATATAGATTTTAGAATATAAGTTAACAGAAAAAAATTATAAATAATATTATATTACATACCCATGCACAATGCACACAATATTAAGAGTTTAGGCGTATACAGTAATTTTTAACTCATACGAACCTTAGCTGGTGAAATAGTGAAAATCAGGTTTATCATCTTACACCTCAGTAGTTGGAGCTCAAAAACCCTACAAAATCCAACTCGAGAAATTTTCATGCAGTACCGGTTCAAATCCCAAAACGGACAATTTTAACTTCAGACAACTTTTGATAAAACAAAATTCGTATTTATTATCAGTGGTTAGATGATAATATCAATTCCCTATTTTAGGGCTTTCGATAATAATCGTCTTGACCAAAGCTAGATCCGTAGTTCTCTCAAGGTTATTGCGTGTTCACTATTCAGAAATCTCACACTAGAAAGAAAACTGTTCTGAATTTCGAGATTTTTAGTAGTCTCCCCTAAATGACGTTATTTTGTAATCCAAATTAGCTTTGGATAGCTCAAAATCTGTACGAAACCGCTTTATATATATATATATATATATATATATATATATATATATATATCTGCTTCATTGTATCCGAATCATTTCATAATTTATCCCTATACATCACAAGAAACTATGATGCATTGAAGCAAATAAAAATCTAGAAAAAACAACCTGAGTATAAAACAAAAAAAAGAAATCCACAAGCAAAATGTCAATTTTTTCAATCCATAACTAAAACCATGACAACACATTTTATGTAATTATAACATAAACACAACTGTGTTAATAGTAGTATTCGTAGTCATAGAAGTCGTTGTGATGATATTTTTTTCATATAAAAAAAAAAACTCACTATATGGATACATTGTATATACTACAGTTTAAATTTAGTCAAGCATATTATACCAAAATGAACAATCGCTTGTATAATATGTCATAACCTTTTTATTGTCTGTACTAAAATACATGATTCTTATTTGGTCTTCTAAATAATTCAGGTCTATGTCAGTGAACATGTTGCAATAACTTACAGGAGTTTCTGAATGAAATAAACGAAAACACAAAATCGATGGCTCAACAGAATCTCGATTATGAATCAACATTGAAACAAACCTCACTTCTTTCCTCATAGTTTGTTCGCTTGCATTATTCATCTTCACCACCTAAGAGATGATTTGTTCCTTTGACTAATCATGCATTAAAAGAAATATGCCTTAAAAAACAGTTTTATTGTTGTTTTTTTCATAGTAGAATAAATTACATGGTTTCATTACAAGAATTCATACTGTGATTTGTTAATCGGATAAAATTCATTTGTCTTAGTTTTCAAAAAAATACGAGTATCAGAAAAAATTTGTTTCATTGTGTCAAATCTAAAAGCATTGGACAGCCATTTTATAGAAGCTGAAAATTTTTTATACAAGAGCACGTGCGACTTCAAAATGTGTTAACTTTAATTAGCAAATTAACCATGACGCATTTTGGCAACTAAATTAAAATCTAGACGTTATTACTATCGAATTTAATCAAAATGGCATTATAATGTGGTCATCAAACATATGAATAAACACGATCGTTCACAACTTCTCACCAGAACTCCGGGAATTCATCCCGATTCCAGTTAACGTGGAGTATATGATTATTATCTCTGCAGATTTAACATCCTAGGCCTGTTGCAGTGCCGGGTCATTGATGTTCACTGAAGTTTTGATTGTGATTTCGCAAGCTGAAACGCCCTTATGTCGTTTACTTTGACTAGGATCACTTGCCTTTAAACTTAAAATGTTCCTCAAGCCACTGTACGTAAACCGATATTTGGTTTGTAAAATTCATTAAGTACAACAATCGTTCAAGAGATAAAAACCGATCTTTATCGCGTGATTAAATTCAATCTCCAAAATATCTACAGAATTCCTTTTACGAAGTAGAACTAGTTTTAAGGTTTTAACGACAGATAATCTTATTACTTATGCCTACTTGGTTAGTAAATTTTGCATAAGTGGATATTAGAATAACCGACTGAATTTATGTTAACGGTGTTAATACCATCGATTATGTTAAAGTAGTACTTTCATTTTATCTAAAAAGATACCGGCTATTAATTTCGGACAATCTCTAAAAATGGGATAGAATCAAGGTTTAAATTGTACTGTCACTATCACGACAGAGTTATATGCTTAGCTATCTGATGAGTCGAAAATAATTTGTAACAGAAGTAATGGATTTCATTGCTAACCACTGACTTAAAATATACTTAACTGAGATTACCTACGGAAACACTATAACGACTGATCAACATTTTTCAAAATTTCTAAATAGCTATCAACACAAAAGACATACATATGGACGAAGAATATTCTTTCTAGTAAGTTATTATTCATTCAGGTTTATGCTTCAAATACATTATAGTTTATGAAATTGTTTAGGACAATTTATTCTGTCAACAATTTTTTTTCAACAAATAAAATGAACTGAGTTAAACTTGTTTCAATGTACTATGTATGAATGATGCATACAATTGGCAATTCATAAATTGGTAAAATACTCTATTAATATGACCGAATGAATCACTTATTGATCTCATGTGTTGAAAACAATTCACGTCAGAAATAATATGATAAATAATTCATAAAGTGTTACGTTTATTAATCGTTGTATTGTTTTGTTTTTTTTTATTTTCTACAAAATCGTCATCTTTTTTATAAGAATATCGTAGACAGAAGTATCTGTCAGTCATTAAGAGGTGTATACAACTTGTCTGTATTACAATGAAAGATAAATTTAGCAACTTCTAAACAAGATGAATCTACTATTTTTATTCATATGCAAAAATTCTAAATCTCATTGAGGAGGTAAAATAAAATGCTTTAAGTATTAATTAATTTTAAAAACTATGTTTGAAACTATGAAGAAACTTCCACCCACCTCCATATCATATTCGAATTAAAATTACATTTACATTGAAGAACGCATGAATATAGATTTTAATTCAAAGAGAACTATGTGTACCACATTTACCTTGGTTAGTATTATTCATAAGAAAAATTACTTGTTTTCATGAAAAACTTTTGGTTAAAGTGAAAAGCCCTGTGTGTATTTTTTTATTTGTTTACTCAACTATGAAATAATCGACTTCAATATAAATCATTATTTGAGTTCACTAACGTTCGTTAGTATTATAATAGTTCAGTGGTGTTGAGCTCTTTCTCTCTACCCCTCCCACCCACATACGCGGATACCACGAATTTCCTTTCTTACTTAACTGTACATTAACTTGAAGGTCATTAGTTTGATTACACTAACAGTACTGTTGAGTACTGTTGAAATGACCGAAGATAGGATAAAGCATATTTTCTGGAAATCTATTTGATTTTTTGTTCTTAAGTTGCTCAACTTCAGTATAAAACACAAATCTTAGTTAATAATTATTTATGTATTCCATCTGTTCTACTCTTTCATCTAGCAAAGTATCAATTATCAGCTCACTTAAATTTCATCAATCAAAGGATTATCCACAATACATATCTCATGAATATCTCTGATGACAATTGGTAACCGAGCGTTTAGCGTTTAGCGCAAATATATACAAGTGTGTGTGTGTGTGTGAGTGGATGTTTGTTCGTGTTAGAACTGGGAGGTTTTAAGTTTGTCACAGTTATAGACCTTTGATAACATACTGCTCTTTAATTTAACATTTCCCGATCAGAAGTAGCATATATTACGTAAGCGCTCCATAATATATCTGATTAAAATGGTGATAACCTTATAAGTTTTCGAATTCAAATTATTTTTACAGACAGATTAACACTAGTGAAATAGTTATTTTTGGAAAATATTTATTCATCACAAATAATAATCCTTTTCTGTTTTAAAGGAATATTATTTCTTCTACTTGAAGCGATAACAAGACCTTTGGGAAAACTTATCTTATTATCCAGTCAAATATTCAGTGAATAACTAACCTAGTTAAGTAATTATTTAATTAAAATAACCTATTAAACCATAAAATACGATTGTGTTTATCGTCGTAATGAAGTTAATAATATCTTCACACATTTAAAGTTTAAAAAAATATATTTAAATAACACCTATTATTTTTTCTAGATTATTATCTGGTTGCAAGCATATAAATGTTTAATACTTAAGAAGTTTTTAAAATCATAACCAACATTAATCATAATCAGATAACAATTAAAGTTATTTATTTTGAACCAACTAATTGAAAGCTACTAACGTAGATTTCACATTTCTCAAAACTATTTAAAACGACTGTGGATTCTATCAGATGAATCAAGTTACATGTACCTTTGATTCAACAAGCTTTATTCATCAATGAAATAGATTTGTAGTGAAGTTTTTTTTCTTTTTTCCATCCAACACTCCTCTACTACTGAAGTCTTTTAATTAATACTTCCATGATCAACACTGTTTAATATCAGTTGAAATATCGATGTAGCAACTGGTTCCCTAGAACACAGTGAATTATCTTCTTGATAATTTCGAAAGTTTAAAGATGATTAACATAATTATGAACATTGAGATCAGTGCAACTCAGGTAACGATGTGACTGGTAACTTGCTGTCTATCATCAATGACACAGCCGAGTATAATAAGTTTTTATCCTACACTGTTACACCAATTTAAAGTAAGGGTTAATTGTAAACATCATCACATCACTTTATTGAAACTCACTGTTAACAACACTTCATCTAATCAATGTAGAACTATATTTTTTTCTTTTTATGTAAGTTGCTTTACTCGAATTTTAAAATGAATTTATAATGTGTTACATTTAAACTATGGAAGTTAACATCATATTCAGATCATTTTTCCCCAACTCCACCCTTTTCACTTGTCAGCTTTTTAAACATTATAATTCTATTCACAGGCTTATGATTGTTATTTATATATTGCTAACTTTAAGATGAATTAGCTTAGTTTAAACATAATTACAAGATGTAAAACGAAGGCACGTCTGACACGTGTTTATTTCTTGTAACCTAGGCAGTAGTAGTTGACAAGACAGAGAGATATTGACAATAGAAATTATCATTATTAAACAGAATAATTTGTATGTGTAATTTAGGTAAAGATGAATATGAATGAAATCATGACTGCAAATCATTTAGCTTATTCCTTAATCACTGCCCACATGAATTATTTGAATAAATAAAAAGAAATTTAAGATTTACTACTGTTTTAGTGACAATTTTTTCTCGTTTTCTTTCAACATGGTAACATAATTTATTTGTTTTTTCTTATTGGCCATAGTAAGATGAACCCGTATATATGACTGATTTCATGAAGAAAAATGTAAATCAAAGAGTTTCATTTTGTAGAAAAATTAACAATACAGGCGCATTTGAAATCAATTAGATTTCAGACTAAAACATTGAGAACTTTTAAAAACAAGAGAAAAATAATTCAAATTAATGTTAGAGATTAAATTAATTAATTTGTAACATTATACTGGTTGTAAAATTATCAATTAATCAATGATTAGCCAATTAATAAATATTGATTTTTATTTGTACTTATACTTCTCAAAACGTCAATAAATATTCGGGTAGTTTCTTGTGTAAACCAGTGATTTAGGTGAAAATTAACCCAAAACCTGTATCTAACTTGAAACTTGAAATTCAATTATCAATTAAATTCCTAATAATAGTTGATTGTGAAAAATTATTCATCAATGCATAAGTGAATAGTAAATAGACATCGGAGTTGTTTTTTTTTGTTATTCGTGATATTTCCAAGAATCTTTTTTCAATATTATAAATTAATTTTTCACTTAGCTGATATTTCTTCTTTAGAATAAATCCATTTTTCTGATTAATAAGAAACTTTATTTTATGCCAGTTTCTTTTATAAATTTTGTCTTTATACTTAATGTACCATATTGTTAAATTGTTCTACTGTAGGATGGGAGTCTCATCAGTGCTGATGGCCTGGTGACTGACGAAATCTCAGCACGGATACAGAAGGCTCGATTGGCTTTTGCCGACTGGCGTCACTTATGGCGCAGGCGAGATATCCGTTTGCTAACCAAAGGACGAGTGTACTGTGCAGCAGTTCGCTCCGTCCTACTGTACGGATGCGAAACATGGCCGTTAAAAGTAGAGGACTTTCTTAGGTCACTAGTCTTCGATCACCGGTGTATCCGAAGTATAGCTCGTGTATCATGAGACAACCGTATATGCAATACTGTCATTAAGAAACGGGTTCTAGGTAGGGATGGCAAATCAGTAGATGAAGTAGTGAAACTTCATCAGTTGAGGTGTTTGGGACATGTGTTACGTATGCCTAACCACCGACTGCCACGACGAGCTATGTTTTGCAGTGTAGGAGTAGACTGAAAGAAAGTTAGGGGCGGCCAAACCAAAACATGGCACAAATGCATGAAGTCACTGACAATTGGACTGAGTCATGTTGGTAGATGTAGGCTACCTGGTTGGGGTCCGCGAGATGATAGTCTTCGGTGGTTAGAGACCTTGAACGACATGGCTCAAAATCGTTTGCAGTGGCACAGGTGCATCCACTCTTTGTGTTCTATGAAATCCTAAGATTTTGCATTCCTCATAATCTCTGTCTTCTCTTTCTAAATTTATCTTACTGAATTATACTTTTTGAATCACATCTTCGCTCCCTAATCTTCTCTTCAGTGCTGCTAATACTCCTATTATTGCTATCACTGTTGGATTTGAACTGACAGTTGCGTCTCTGTGCTGATGGTGCATGGCAACCTGAACTGATGTACTTACGTACGAAGTTCTGCGTTGTATCTGTCTGTCTGTCTATCTTCTGTAGGATAGACAGAAAGTAAAAGTTTATCTTATTCACTTAAAGATTTTTGTGAGATTCTTTAACTGAACTCGCAAGCACGAGTATGCAAATTGTAGCTTTTTTCACTTGACGATAAGCTTTTTGTTCTACCTACTCAACTAAACCATAGTTTCTATAAGTTAAAATTAATAACCGTGATGGTAAATAGTTTCAAAGTACACTTCAAAACGTTGTAACTATTTGCATGATTAAGTGGAACATTTCAGTGTGTGAGATTTTAGATACATCTGATTTCAATTCACCAGATGTGATTCGTCATACATCCATCTTAGTAGCTAAGTTAATTAACAGAACATGAATAATGTCAACTGTTTTTTTTATCTCTATGTAACAAATTGAGTAGAGTTATTCAATTATTACCAGTATTTGATCGTAACATTCAGATGTTTTCCAATCTTCATTTGATCTCATTTCATCATAAAGACATAGACACAAATTCAAATGTATCCTTGAGATCTACTTTTTTTTTCATTGCAACTTATTTTCTATATAAAATCCATTTTTTTGTTTAATGATATTTTTAATACTGTCTTCATTTACAGATAATTTACTTGGTAATAATAACATGGAATCCATTCAGGGTTCCTGTTTGTTTGTGTTTTTACAACTGAATGGTTGATTAAAAAAAAGTTTCCTTTTACTGTGAAAAAAGAAAAAACAGATGTTGACTTTAATTAAAACACGAAAGATAGACAACGTATTACTTATTACGCTGAAGAGACACATAGATACTTGTATGTTTATTTCAAGTCAAAAACTAATTACAATATGATGATGTGTGTTTGAATTGATGATAAGAAACTACTGTTAATATTATTATTATTATTAGTTTTCTGAAATGGTAAATCATAAGGAAAGACAATTTCATTCATAGACTTATACACCTGTCTTAAATGATTCATAAGAAGAAGTTAATTCGAAAGTTTTTGACATGCGTGTCACATGTACACATGCCCATACTCCTTATTAGTTTACCTTTAATCCAGTTCATGTTAACCACTGTTGGGTGTTGTATGCTTTTTGTAAGTTTGTTTAATATACCATTTAATTAATATTATGATAGAAACAGTGTTAACAGTTTAGTACAACACAAAAAAATGGGAAGAGAGAATTCAACCAGGTGCCCGGTTGGAACTTATTATTCAGAAAAAAATTAGGTTAACATGTAGTGATGTTTGTTTATTGTTATATTTTATCAAATAAAATCATATTTAGAACATAATAAAATGTGATAACTTGTAACTGAAGAAAAGTAAATAGATAATAATTAATAAACTACTGAATTATTAGAATGTTATTAATTAATATACGATGTTTTTTAATTTGAGACTTATGCACAACGTGTATCCATTGATCATGTCAAATATTTAACTTATAAATTCATGAAAAATATAATGATTCTGAACTACTAAGAATTCGTGTGTTAAGAGACGAAACATGTTTAAATTAATCCATGATATAAATTACCTCTAAACTGACTGACGACCACAAACTTCACTCTTTACAAATCTGATTTAATTCGCCTTATAAATGGAGAAATTCGGTATGTGGAGAGTTTCAGAAGCATATAAAATTGGACTAGTGGTCCGACTTTTTTCCAGAAGCTTTCAACAATAATCAGTAAAAATTATCCCCATCTATCTATTCCAAAACAAACGTTAAGTTATAGCAGATTTGATTCAACCAGCTTTTAGTAAATTAACGTGAGTAAATATCGATCAAATAACCAGAAATATACTAAAAGCTTTCACTATTTAGGTAAATAAATAGTGACCGCGAGTGGGATCGAAGATTCACGTTTCGGCCTGTTTGGGACTCTTCAGCCGTGTATATCTGTATCCCAGAGTTGATGATAACTCCGAGATTCAAACCCACTATTGTCCGTTTCAAACGTATATTAACTCTACGATGCAGGTCTGAAGAGTCACAAGTAGGACTGACTGGGTTTTACTACTAGCCATTATCCACCTCTGCGTATAATAGCAACATGAAAGCAATTTATAACCGATTCAGATATGACAAACGAGATTAATCAGCTTCAGTCCTAAACACCAATAAAAGATTCGAACAACCAATACAAATGAATCTTTCAATAATTGTTTCGTACTCTTCAAATACTGGTCATCACTTTATATCATAACACGTCTAGAAATAAAATAATAAATCCTAAAAATTCAAGGTTGGTATATCAGTGGTTCTTATTCGAAAACATGGATTTCACTAAAAAGGAGTTATCTTCATGTAGTTGGAGGTTTAAAATTATTTTACTGATTTGACACGTCAAAGTGTATCATATGCTGCCAACTAAAGAACATATATTAAAGCTTAAATGCTTATTTATTATGACTGCATGCAGTAATTTCAATACTGAGTTGTAAATTTGAAAGTGTAGAATTCAATCATACATGTATTTACAAAGAAAAAAACCCATGGAAGTTCAGTATTCAGTGATCTTTCTTCTAAAACATATTGATGATGTGAATCAACTTCAAATAATTAAGGTATTTTTGATTCGCTAATATCCAGTCTGTGATCTTATATAACCAAAATTTATTAATTCTTAACACAAACCAAGTACAACAACCAACGACTCTTAAATAGAATAAAGTTTACATATAATACACCATTAAAAAACGACAATATCATAGTCTTACAATAAAAACGGAGACAACTATATCAGTTATATACACTCAGAATCACATCTCACAGGTTCTAAAACCATTAGTAATGATGGTTTGGGATAATCTGTAATCAGAATGGCCGAAACATTTTATACAGTTCTAAACGATAGTCAGTGACTTCATGAATTGATGTCATACATTAGCTTAACAGTCCTTAGCCTTCTGGTTTACTTGCCATCATTGTCCATCTGGATAGGCAGTGGTTGATCGTGCAAATAATCACAATTACTTCAGTCATTGAAGACTCATAGCCTTTACAGTCGCACTCGTACACTCATCTGATGTCGTACTCATAGTCATACGACTACTCAGCTGGTAATTACGTTATTTTCATTCAAAATTTTTAAAACAACTATGATCAACCACTGACAATCTAAATATTGTTTTTACATCCACTAAGCAATACAAAGTGAGGTGTTACACGAAATACTTGTCCACTGATAGAAAATTAATATATCTATCTATGACTGTAGACAGTTCCATTTGGTTCTCAATGATCATATTAATAGCTTCACTTTTATTATTGAAAATACAAGCGATTATTTCAAATGTGTAAATTACTACATAAGATTCAATCCATCAGCTTTCCTACTGGGAACATTAGAAATTAGTGAGCGCTTTTTAACTGTTTCTCTCTTATTGTATCATTTAAAAAAATACTACTAAAAAAAAATAAAGAAAACATGTGTCATCATTAAGTTCACCTCAAACAACATGAATTTTGGACACGTATGTATACATACCAGGTAGACGACATACATAAACCGTTAAAAAAAATTTGTCTGTACATAATCCTCATTAGATTGTGTTACAAACATACAAAGAAGTTGTATTGCAAATTAATCAAGCTTAATGAATTAGTGGTATGTATTCGTAACTCTGTTTATTCTATTCTATTCTATAGTCTACTTTCCATTCTATACTTGACCCTAATTGTTATCTCAATCTTAAGATCAACCATTGAAATGAGACAAGTATATGCTGATAATGATGATTTTGGTAGTGATGGGGGTGATGTAATTCAGGGATACTTTCAGTATTTTCCTTTTTTTCTCGTGTTTTTTTTTATTATTTTTTTTTACAAAAACTAACATTGTTATTTTAACGAGCAAGTTGAATAGTAGCACCGTGTTTTTTGTTCAAACCACAAAAATGAGGAAGAAAAAAGCCCAAGTTTGTTATATGATATATATATATGATCATTTAACCACATATCAGTTAAACCGTTTAGATAGAAATTTAAGTAAAATAAACAAAATAGAATTTAAAAGGTGTATCTTTCAAAGATGGTTTGAAAAGAGGTCACAGGGTAGCTCACATACACACACGCCTACATTTACAAGGGATGAATAAATAACCTGATGGGGGCAAAACTAAAACAGTTTTTTTTGGTAGATGTTGTTATTATTCCAAAATGTGACACGAGGTCGATCTCATGTCAAATATGGAAGATATTTTCTAAATTTGGAAATGATTGCTAAATAAATAAATGAATGAATAGTTACAATACAACTGAATTTCTTTTCTTTTCAGTCATCATTTAAAGAAAAAAATAAAATAACTAAACTGGTTACTATAAAAATGACAGTGAGTATGAATGTTTGTGAAGATTCATTCAAATCAAATGATTAAAAAAAGGGAGAATGATATATGACTTTTATTTTTCTCAATTTCCATTAAGATTTAGATTTTCCTTCAAAAAGTCAGTATTTAAGATGATTGTAACATCGTTTTAAATATAAGGGTCTTCTAGTTTATTAGAATGCAATTTATATTTTGAAGTTATTGTAGAGAAGGTGAAGTTGAAGCAAACTTGATAACGGGTTTGAACTCTAATCCATTTACTTTAAACAGTTGAGTAAGACGACTAGACTTCACATTACTTTAGTGAATCAAGGCTAATTGTATATATTTATATTTCCTCGAATGAGTCTGGAAAAAGAGATATCAGCACATTTGAGCATCATTTAAACAGTCGGTTTCATTTTTAAATGTTGATATGGGAAAACTAAAACCCATTCATATGTTGAAAATAACAAAGAATATATAATAATATTTCAATATTCCAATGTGAAAAATTCTTGCATTAGTGTATGAACAGCCATTGTATATATGTATATGATATTTTCCAAAATAATAACCAATCAGTAGTAAAAAAATTATTGCCCATGGGAATGAAATCATGAATTCTTGACATGAGCACTTTAAATTGAATGTTTAACATATAAGTAGTAATGTAAGTTTAATTTATTATCTCATTAATTAGATTAATCAACCATAAAGAAAGATTTCTAGTTTAAAGTGAAGAGTTTTGATTGCAAGATCATTTCATTTGTTAACGTCCTAGTGATAATTTATTAAAATCTAATAATATTACAGTAACAACCAGATAATCTATATGATTCAAAGATATAGATTTAAAAAGCACAATTTTATTTTACTATTCTGAAATTTGTTATCAGTAGCTTTATCAGTTAATTTGTTGCTTTTCAGTTGCTGATTTAACTGACTACTATTAACTACTTATTTTCAAATAGTTCACTATATATTTCTGACACAAGATTAAATCGATCGATGCGAAAAATTTAAATTTCATTAGAAATCTATAGGTAATGTATTCAGTTAATGTGAACCAAATAACAGACGATCAATTGTAAACAAACACAGTAGTTTTTTATTTGAAATGAAAAACCAGAAAACAATAGCTATTGAACTTCAACCTAATCTCGTATCTTGTTTTAAAAAAAGCAGCTGAAAACACTGATGATTGACAGAGTTCATTCATGTTAGCAGTGAAATTACACAAAATCTAAAATAATTTACACATAATCTACTGCTTTTATTTTCTAATCAGATGTAATCAGCTTAAACAAAAAAAAGTTTTAATACAAATACAATTAAACTAGTATACAAAAATAAAGGTATTATTTGTGTGAATTTTGTTTTAAACATTCAAACTAAAGAAATCGTTTAATAATTCTTGCATAATTCTAATTGTTTTATTTTCTTTCACATTATTCTTACGAACAATTAACATTATTTTAATGATTAAGAAAAGAAACAGAGAGAGAGAAAGACAGCAATTATGAAAATCCATTTTTGATACAATAAAAGGTCATGTGGAAAAATGATTTCATGACAGGAACGATTTCACTATTACAATAAGAGGAGATAGGTGACAAGGAAATACAAAATAAAGCGGACAGAGTGACAGAGAGAGAAAGTGAAACAGAGATGAAAAGACGAAAGAAAATAACTAAACAAACAATAAAGATGAATCAATTTCATTCACGTACCAAAACTATTTCCGTCAATCTCCGATATTCATTTACTTTATACTTTGAACATATGGTCTGTTTGTTTTTCAAAACGGGAATACATTTAACTCTATTTTCTCTCATCATATTAAATCAACTGTATTATAATTACTGATACAATTCCCTCTCTCTCTCTCTCTTTGTTTTATATTCATTGAGCAGATGTGCGACAGAAGTTAATTTTAGTATATGAAAATTATTTACTCTTGTTCAATGTTATAACTATTATAATTAATAATAATTATACTATTTTTATCATTATAATCCGGTAAGGATTAAGAAAATCAATAAAGAATTCTACACACACATATACATATTGTCTTAAATTAAGACTATGTACACATGACTTGTGGCGCGTAAAATTAATTGAACTACATTTAAACTAATCTAATCATGAACAGTGAATTGTATGTTTGAAAAGAAAGTTACTTATTTTTAAACAGATATATAAATCAATGAACAGAAATTCCAATTTTTATGAGTTTGAGCACGTTCATATGTTTTTTTGTTGAATTGTTTAACTTTTTTTTAGTAGAAGTAAATATCCATCATAGCTATTTCATTTCACTATCAGATTCTGTATTAATCTATCAAAACCATGTTTTAGTTAACTGATGAGGTTGTAATCTAAAGGCTTAGTTTTGTTAAAATGACATTTCTTAAATTTTCTTAAACTTTTAACGCATGTAGCTTTAAATAATTTGTCATCATGAAGCAAAGTTACTTTATAGTAACGGGTCCTACAGGGAAGAATTTTACCTGTTAAGAATCTCATTTAGATATGCCGATATTTGAATGAAATTTTTAATTGTTGGCCTATTGATTTGTGATGATCATCTTTTGTATATTACATTATATATTACTCAAATTGCCTTGATTGATTTAACATTTTCATATGAATATTCATGTATATTAGGGTAAAGCCTGATGACGAACTAATCGAAAACAATATTGTTCGCTTATATTGTTGTGTTGTTCTAATATTACACAACAGTTCGCATCATTAATAATCATGATTGAAAAACTAATAGTAAAAAAATGACAGCCGATATGTAGGAAGATATGCATGTAAACGAAGTTAATATTTCAACCTATTCACTTTTAACAAAAACTAATCAGCTTTAATTGTGACTGTATTTCATCATTGGGAGTTACATAAATTTTCATTAGATATCCTTTGAGGAAACTTATTCATAAAGTGAAACACAAGTTCTCCATGAAACTTTGGATAGATTTGTATAGAAATCTAAACTACCACTTGAAACCTTAGAATGATATCAGATAAGTTTAAATAGTGTAGTTTGATAAGCGTATGCATAACTCCTCCTCATAAAAAAGTGAATTCTTAGTAATGATTACTATTTTTTACATTTATTAGTTTCATTCATTAATACATTTCAAGAAAAACTAGTAAGTCTTTCCAACAAACCTCCAACTATCCGGTAGGTTTCACTGGATGCATTGATTCATTTTAATGAATGGTGATCATGTATTTTGTCTCACACTAGAACATCACAAAAATTAAATCCCTTACAGTTACAACAGTTCACCAGTCATTAGGCACCATGAAAAAAATAATAATAATGTCTTTTTCAACCATTAATTAAACTATCATTTATCATAAACTGTTTTATACTGAATCATTATTAAATTCAAAACATAAATTAATTTCAATGACCTGAAATATGATTCAGCCCTATAGTATTATTAAGGTGAATATTTATGACTAATCTTGTCAGATTATTTTCTAAGGCTACACAATTTTGATTATAAACTGACATTACAAAAAGTCAAAATTTGTGGCCATAAATTCTTCCATATCATATTACATGACATTAAATAATCGACAGCTAAATTAGTGTCATAAATTCAGGTCAATAAAAAATCAACACATAATATTTTAGTCATTATTATTTGTGTTTTAATTCAACAAAGATTTATTTTACTTTTTTAACTGAATAATTTGAAAATTCATTGATGAATCAAAACACTCAAAGTTAATGATTCAAGTCAACGATGTCATTAAATTGACAACAAAGTCAACAAAATATTGACAACAATTATAGTGAAACGTGTAATTCTATTGTTCCATTACTTGGAAAAGGAAAGAACTTATCCCTGAAAATGCATAAATTAATTGAATGTTTAACTGCAAATTGAAATCAAGCAAAAGTTGTTTTTAGGTAGTTGCTTTTTACATTGGAAAAAGGAAGAATATATGCTAGCCGTACATCTAATTGGTCTACGAAGATTTTGTCAAGTCATGCATAGTTGTCAACGATAGATGACATCATTTGAAAATTAATTGAAAATTAAAAGATCATAGATATATACTACTGAGCAGTCATAAAATAAAATGAATCGGTTGTCTAATACACCAACATAAGTAACCTTATGAATTCATCAAATTGAGGACCGATGTCTTCTAACAAATAAACTATAAACTTTGAAGTGACTAACTCATTTAATTTAAAGTGGCATTTTTATAATGACGATTTATTCGAGTCAAAAATGAACGTGTGGCTTTATCTAGAAGCTCACAAACTACTGAAATTAGTGAGTAATATAAACATTAAATCAGAAAGTGAATATATCTCTTATGATATTTTTATGATTAAGTATAAGCGTGTTTGGAATTAAGTACTTCGTAGTTTATACTAGGAAAATTAAGATGTACATAAATGGCTCAAAATTATAACATGAAGGATAACAAGACAGGGAATAGTGAACTGTGTATAAAATCAGGTCATGGGTTAGTATCCATAGGGAGTTCTGAATGTGAGCTGTTGAAGAATCTCAAGATGCAGTGAAAGAACCGTCTCCAAATTATATGATTATATTCATTCATTATTTACTGAGCATGACTTCAAGTCAAAAATTGAATGTGATGTTTTAAAAAATAAATCGATTTTATTCGAAATGTAAATTGATTGAAAAATTTTCTCTTCAAATAACGCATATCATCAAAACTAATATTCAGCTTCTAACAAGTGTCCTGTGGTTTTTATGATCAATTCCTTATTATGATTATGAGCGACTAGTGTGATAACTTTTTATTTAACTAACTTATCATTTTATTCAATAAAACAAGATGCTGGTGAATTTAAATTACACATAGTAATTCATAATAATGAATTTAATAAAAGGATCGCATGCAACCATATATTAACTCGTGGGGGTACGCGTGTCATAATTTTTCAACGTTAACATGATAATAAAGTGACGAGGATGACCTGTTAAACAGACGAAGAGGATTAAGTATGATGACATGAAATATATATATATATATATATATATATATATATATATATATATTGATTACTTTAAAGAAAAGATATTTCGTAAATCAACATGAATATATATTTCTTTTCTTTAGTCAACGATAGACAAGTAATAAGTAGTTGCTATGATCATATGGTCACAAACTTCTTTTCTATATATATGATGGATCAAGGAAGTTTTGTTACTGGTCTACTACTTAAAGCAACATGTTGACTTAGCTTTCGCGTGCATCTGTTAAAAGAAAAAGACAAGATGAAAGAAGTGGTTGGCAGAACAAAAAAGGGAAGGAAGAACTGTGCTGGAAACAAATATAAATTACCTAAATATGAATTATAGATTTCATGTCAAGATAAATTAACTCTTATATAACAGATTAACAGAATCGATATTTTATGTTATGATAAACAAAACGAGAATATCTACAGTTTGATTGATATTTTCTGGAAAAAAAGTTTGAATAATCAACACAATCATACACACACAAAACCTTTTGGATTACGTTCATATTTAGTCAGTTTGTCATAACGATTGATTTTTATCCAGTCACATATTAATATCAAAATAAACATTGCTATTTTATATACTCGCACAAGTATCTACATTTATATAAAGAAATAATAAAATGAAGCTGTAGTATTTAATCGATGCATACATGACATTACTTTATACATTTGGTTATTTTCTGCGAAATTCGACCAGATAAAATGTATTTTAAAAAAGTTAATTCATGAAAAAGATGAAACTGAAAAAATATGAGTAGTATAAGTTGAATAATTATGAACTAGTCAAAAAGAAAAGATTATATATGTTTCAGCGCACGGGAAAGTGGGTTTGACTGAATAAGAAAATCTGTAAAATAAAAATAATATAATCATGACATCATACAAGAATTGTATTCGAATACATGAAAAATGACACTTTACGTAACTCGTTATTAAGTTGACTTATTTGAGATAAAGTCAAACAATCTCTCTCTCTCTCTCTCTCTCTCTCTCTATATATATATATATATATATATATATATATATATATATATATATAACACCAGTTCAGATTTCATGATATTATTATGAAACAATAGACTTAGTATAATCTGATATCTAAAAAAGAATGTGAAAAATAATACCTGAATGGAAGCTTTTATTAATATAAAATTAATGGTTTCAATGAATGAAAGTTTATAATATTAACTTGATATGGAAAATTATATATATCATCATTTCAAATTCAGCCATTCATTCATAGTATACATTAGATATAATCCAGTTATATATCTCCTCGGAGCTCAGTTAAAATAGGTACAGCCAAAAGAAATTAGCTTTAAATGGATCGAATTAACTACACCAAAAACAATAAAGATATTCACTGCTGTTTCTGAAAGCAGGATACAGGCGAAATCCCATTATGAATGATTTTAAGTAATTTCACCTAAATTCCATCATTATTCATCATGATTATCTCGTAGATAGTTTTAGGTTGGCAAAAATAGTGCGAGGATCTAATTCATAATTTGCTAATCTTAAAGTGAAATATATCTTGTTTTTGATTCCAGATATTCAACTAGGTCGATTAACCGGTAAACTCAAAGAGGACATCTATTTACTAATCATCAACTTTCATTAAAATTTTATTAGTCATGAACATTATGATACAAACAATTTATCTAAAAGAAAATCTGTCATTTAAAAAAAAATGCATTTTCATAAAATTTATAACTTCACTTTGCACAAATAACACACAATTGTAATAATATAATGAAAATAATTATTAATTGATATCAATGAACAAAGCCAAACTTTTAATTTAACAGTTCATTTTATCTGATAAGTAAATAGTGATAATTTCAGCTTAAAAATACATATTTCAATACATATTTCTCCTCTATATTCTGTGATTTCTTTCTATTGATTGTTTTCTTTAAAAAGAAATTGTTTTCATTCACCTTAATCAGTCTTAGTTTTATAATTATTCCGATATCGACAGATCTACAGATTTTAAAATATTAACTGACTTATTTCGATCATACTCCCTTTTTATTTTGAAAAGAAAACTCTAACGACAATGTATTAAAGCTAATTCCTTACTAAAATGTTCTGATATGGACACAAAGAAAGTTAGCTGTTTACTATTTTTCTCAAATCATTGATCTTCTGATTCATTTCAACTATAAATCAAAAATCTAGAACAAATGTTTCCATTGGTAATAATAATAAAAACAATCAAATCATCAACATTTTACAAATTATATCAATTTAATTGCATGAGATATTTGTACATGTATATATATGGATAGTTTATGCCCTTTTTATCACAAATAGGTGTTTATTACTGTTATTTGAGTGTGAAGCCAATGTAGCAATTTTAGTGACATTGAACAAAATACTGTTAAACAAAACTAGATATAGGAGAAATGGCATTTTGATTATTATCAAATAATTTCATTCAGATATGAACGCTAAACTGAAAGGTAATAAATTCTACATGTATCTAAATATGTTTGTTATATGTGCAATAAAACTTGGTTATACATTGGGAATAATTGTCCATTTATTTAGGTTAAGAGGATATACTCAAATTACTTGAGATTTCAGAATTGCTAAAGTAAATCAAACAATATTTTACATAAATAAAGGTGGAATTATTCATAGTACATAAAATTGATAAGGTTTTGAATAGATTTATTTCATGTGTAAGTTGTGTTCCTTACAGAATGATCGTGTTTGCGAAACTATCCGAAACCAACGATACACTGAACAACTTTTCCAGCTAAGTATGAAACTCCTCAACAGTGCTCACTCACGACTCAACAAGAGACTGAATTTTGGTATTTCTTTAAATGTCTAGTATTAGAATCGTTGTGCTAGTCTCCAATGGAAAAATCTACAACTTCAGACGCTTGATAATGCCGTTGGAAAAACACACTTCCTTTCGCAATAGATTTTAGATTCTACTAGTCATGACTTCTCACTAGAACTTTGAGAACATCAACTAAATCAATAATAAACTGACTGTTACAGTTTCAATTGAAAGATGTTTGTATTTGTTGCTAGGGGATTTGTAGAGATGAATTCAGTTTGAAAATTACTATGAATTAGTTAGTAATAAATGGCTGTTTAGTCCTAGCATTGCACAAGTTAATGGTATGCACCGATTTACACTAATGAGATGTAACGCAATAGTTTCCATTTCCAACTTCAAGCATTTATCAATATAATGAGATGAGCATTCAGTTTCGTCACGTTTTGATTTGGTCGAATAGCACAGACTACAGTTGCTTGGATATAGATTATTTTACGTACTTACTGACCTTGTTATTTAGTTTCTCGTTCTGGTACATACTAATCAATCTAACATTATAGGACTGGTTCAGTAAATGCTCACTGACGTCAGAGACTATCAGATCATCTTTACTTCTAATCAAAGAAATTAACTGATACAAGATGTGATCAATGCATCCAACAGAAGATCAATCACCAACTTTTCTAGTTAAACAGAAAATATAAGTTTTTACATGATAAAATATCACCTGTTTTTTTTAAACTAGTGCCCTCTTAGTTATTATTTATTTTACACCACAATGTTTACAACTGAAAATCATTCATTAATATGTTATGTTGAAGGCCCTTAGGGAAAAATTTTCACTATTTATTAGATGTAATACAACTTACAAATAAACACTGAAATGAATTTGGAAGGAGAATGTCATTCAAGCAAGCGTGAAACACAATTACAGGTGAATTCAAGCGTTGTATTTTTCTTTTTGTATACCAATTTAGAGATGATGCAGTTTATCGTTTCTTCCAAAATAAATTTGCATGATTCAACATACTACTACTACTACTACTACTACTAAGGAAAATATCCTTACTTATTGTCATCAAAACATCATCAAACAATCAAACTTGTTTCTTTTCATTTATTTATTTGTTTATTTATTCAGTTTATTTTCATCATATCCTAACCTGTCATCTAAGTTCATTATTTTTTAGACACAGTAACCTATTCCTTTCCTATTTTTACATAAATAAATAAGCTATTTTTTTATTACTCTTCAGTGATGATGATATATTTATGAATATTGTAAAAAAAAATACAATGAAAAATATAGTTACTAAGTTCAATATAATTTATAATTTTTTCCCCATTCAGTTTTATTAAATATGAATTAATGTGAACAAGAAAAAAAGTGGCGTTGACAATGACAATCAACAAAGAAAACTTTATTCATTTGTCAATATTAGTTACATATTGATTTATCAGCATTCTACATGTATCCATTAAAAAAAGAAAGATTAGTAAATTGATTTACCAGTTAAGTAAATAACAACAACAAGATTTTAATAAGATTTCCTATCATAAAAAAAGATAAGAGAAAACAGTTTCGCTTCATGTTTACTATTACTAGGAAGAATAGTAAATATAACTGTTGCTAAGTGGAAAGAAAACACGTTACACATACATATTCAATGATAAAAAAGGCAACTAATTAATTAAACTGATAATGAGATAATTATCTAGTACTAGTACTTCTCTGTTGAATGAGTAATTTTAAAAACGAAACTATTGGGAGAATAATTTGAATTGGGCAATTAACTTTTTCTGTAAAAATTCGGTTGATTTAAGTTGAAATTCAATGACTAATAATCAGTGTACGTGTAATTATTTAGTTGTTTTTTCAATTTCCAAACAAAAAAAATGATACTGATATTGATAAGTGGTAAATGGCATGAAAAAAGTGCACAAGAGATAATTAATCAATGTTGTACGTGTTAAAAACCCGAATTGCTTATTGAATAAATTGTTGTTTATTTAAACGGTTACAAAAAATAATTGGTGTAGACATTGGATAATCTCATTTAATTATGTTTATATAAAGCGAAGATATTCAAATGATCTTCGTTTTTCGAGTTATTATTTCATGCTTACAACACTATTGTACTGATAACATTATAACATATGTACTATCTGTATTTACAGAATATTTTATACAATAGTCTTTACTATTTTGACAACCTGAAGCTCCTTTCATGAATCATAGAACGACACTTATCTAAGAGAGTTGTTTTTAAATCAACCCTATTATTAAATTCTACTAAAAAAAACTCTCACACTTGAACTAATTAGTTTATATCATAATCCTATTAAAATTGTAAGCTAAGTTATGATAATGAACCAATCAAATTATATAACTGATTTCAGTTTAAATATAAATTACAGTTCTTTATAGAAAATTAGTCCAGTATTCATTGAATTTTTGTATCATTTAGATAATGACTATTAAATCAAGACTATGATAGTTAATTACAATTTATTATGAAATGAGTTGATAGTATCTACTTATTAGTTCATTGATATTGTTCCTGTGATGATGGTTAGATATTGTTTGTATAGTTGGAGAATTTCAAACATTCCTTTCTTTGTGTCGAGATGATGAACTAACAGAGTTGGATATTTTATTCTGTATGATGTAAACTAGTGATGTAAATCATTTGGAAACTTGTCAGATATAATCCTGAAGTATTATCTTAGAATATTGGTAAAGCTTTGTAGTTTGGCATTGTTCATATATTCAGAACTACACACTGATCTGTCCCAACTGGCATAGTTGTGTCTTGAACAGATTGTTCTAATATAGTGTGATATTACAGATTTTAATTATTTAATCTACTGCTTTTTACATTTGTGCATAAAGGAAAGATTGTCAAACTGACTTACTAGCTGAATAAATAATGAAAAACGTCAAATGTGGTAACGCTCAATGGCAACAAAGATTGTGTCAAGTACAGTTCTGGATATCAACGGAGGAAAACTATAAAAAATTGTTAATACTTTTACACATTCAGCTAGTTAGTAGCCAATTGGACTCAGTAGTTCATTGAATAACAAAATAATCGTTTGACATACCAGATACCGAATCTGAGTATAAGTATGAACATTACCATTGTGATCCAGGTGTATCTAGTTGACAAGTCTAAAATAGGAGGAGATACACTTCTTAGATTCCACTACTAGTCAAATATCAAATATACCATAATTAGAAGATTTTTAAAAATAATCTAATAGATTATCCATGCGAAAACTGAACACACACACAAGTCGATCAATAATATACAGGTACGAAATACATAATCATATGTTTGTTGTAAACATTATTAAAAAAAATGAGCAAAAAACATGAAATATCAAAAATTATATTGAATCACCAAGTTAGTAATGTGTGAATTCCTTAGGAATTGTAAAAAATAAAGAGAAGATACCCATATAAGCACATATTGTTCATTCGTGCACAATTCTAGACTACCTAAATCAATTCATGCGTTAATTTTCACAAAAGGACAAAATTCTTTTTAAAAAAAGAAGTCAAATAAGAAAGAAACATTAATCATTTCACCTTAAGTTTTATCATAGCAACTAAAACGTCTTAATTATTAGTATATATATATATATATATATATATATATATGTATATCTGTAAACCTCCCATTTAAGTTTCATTCTACACATGATTTCATTTCACTGATTTTGCCTTGGGTTATAACAAAAAAAATTAACATTCATCTATTCGAAAAGAAACCAAAACAATATAATGATACTAAATGAAGAAGCCAAAAAAATGTGTTTACTCGAGTAAAACGAATAACATGGTCGATGCATAATGATTTGTTTGAAACACCTGTACAAAAAAAGCATTGAATGATGTACTATTCTATTTCACTGGTGTTATTATGTACTAAGAACATATGATAGGGTCGGTGATTAGTATGAACAAGACGGACAAGTTATAGTTTTTTGTCGTACACAGAGATTATGAATTGATAATTCACCGGTGAAAGTAAATCACTTCTTAGTGAAGGGAATATTTGTTTTTATCTCAAAAAAAAATTAATCAGTAGTAGGTGATTGATTAAATTTTCTTAGTGAATTTACAACCATTAGTTTATGGACAGATTTTTTGTCGAATCATATGAGTTTCCACTGAAATTTCTTTAAAATCTATTGGAGATTCATTTCACTGATGATTTAGAAACTTTACGAGTTTAAAAGAATAACACAATTTATCAAAAATTGTTTAAATGTTAAAAACACCAACTTCTACTATGTTATCAGGATCACACTTTCAAGATTTTTCAAGATATTTATTTTTATTTTATTTTTCAAGATATCAAATTCGATAACAAAGGCGATGAGTGTTTTCAGAAAAAACTTCAAGAATCGTTCGCGAACAATACCGAAAGGTCCCGGGTTCGAATCCTGGGAGGTGCAGGAGTCGTGGATGAGTGCTGCTAAAGAGTCCTATACCAGGACGAAACGGCCGTCCAGTGCTTCCAGGTTTCTAATGGTGGTCTCACAATGATTGATTGATGATTTCAAATGTGTGGGAATCTTTTTGTTTGATAATTTTTTCAGATTAGTAAATTTACATGAACGATCACGCCAAGACATTTAAGTGTTAATTTTATTGGCGTATGTAATCAAAATCATTTTTATTAGTAAATACTATACAAGTACAAACAATTTTTAAACGAATTTTCAGTTTCAATAAATTAACTTTACTTCTTGCTAAAATGTTGAATGAATATTGGAAATGGAGTTTAGATTTCTCAGATATGCATGACAATTGTTCAAATGTAAAATTAGTCAGTTATCAACTAATGTATTAAGATTAATGGGTAAATACATAAGAAAAACCGCTACACTTTAATTTTGCATTAATTTGAAACGATCCACAGACAATAGTTAAAACATGAATGAAAATCACAAAATTTTTATACAGTTAAAAGCACTTGATATTCAATATTGAAATCATTTAATTTATTCATAAATCAACCGAGTTGTGGCTAGACTTCATGTTCAATGTAATCACCCAAATAATTCTAGTCGCAGATTAACAAGTTTCAACATGTACAGTAAATAATGCTTACATTTTTATTCAATAAATAAATTTCTATACCAAAAAAAACAGGATATTAATCATTGTCTACTAACTGATTTGTGTAATCAAGATATACAAAATGAATTTTATAACTAGACAAAAGTTATCAGACTTATTAATGCAGTATAAAATCTCGTGTAGTTCGATCATGTATCCAAGTAAATTATCATACCTCTGAATTACAAAACTGAAAATATTAATATATATTTCGGAATATTTTAATCCCTGAAGAATTCTGTCTAATTATCTAAATAATTTTCTTTTAATCAATTGATGTCAACTAAGAAAAGACAATGAAAAATGAGAATAAGTAAACTGGTGTATCGTCCTCTGTTGATATTTCTTAACAGTACTCATACACATTATACTACAAAAGATTTCAATGTCTAGTGAAGGAGTTGGTATTTTTCAAAATCAAGCATTGAAAATTGAACAAATGTGGTTTTAAATTTCTATCACTCTTTTAACACATAATAGTTTATAACTAAACAATTTAAAAGTTGAATAAAACAAATATTTGCTTCTCCTTAGATTTCTAGTTGAAGCTAATGGCCAATGAATACTACCCCGAAACTGCATTTGAAGAGTTGGAATCTTTAATGAAAGTTTTGTGTATATCATTGAACTAAAAGACCGATTTTTTGCTGGCTCACACATTTGCACCGCCAAGAATTTTCAAACTGGAAATAAGGCGGTCTAGGGATATTTGATTTTCAATAGTCATCTAACCAAAACCACTCTTTGATGTAATCTATTGCAATTAGTTCATGTGGATCATAAAATGATATTCTTGTTTGTTATTATGAAAAAGTTGTAAGGTCTTAGTTGATGGATTTGACCATTACTTTATACTCTTTCTCCTTATATATATATATATATATATATATATATATATATATATATATTTCTTGAAGTTCCTAGTCTATTTAGGACAGCTAGTAACTGAACCATATATATATAATCGGGTTGCTGGAGAATGAATAATAAAGTATTAACAAGTGTTTTCGACTCCAATATTGTACAGTGCCACCTGTAACCGAATTAACGTTAGTAAATTAATCCATGAATTCCTTAGAAGTAACGCAAAAACCAATGAATACTGAACAACTGATTGCTAACTTCTCCGTCATCCAGGAAACCGGTCGTATTGGCAACGTCTCAGGATATGAAGTTGGGAGACGGTGTTACAAATACTGCATGAAGTATTAGTTTCCTCAAAATCCAAAGTACGCCTTATGACAATTTCTAACTAGAATGAAACTTATATCCTCCAACTAACTAAATTTTGTAATCCATATCTATTATAAAGCAAGCTAGTTTTAAACAGTTTTTGTGATAAATGGCCACAACCAAATTACTCCTAAAACCTTTGAAAAATTATCTAATAGTCTAATAGGATTGAATGTAAACAGAAATTAAATTGTAATAAATCATGAACATTTATATCACAATAGCCGAGTCATTTTAGTCATTCTAGAATTAAGTGGTTTATCAAAATTAACATCAATTATTGTCATAGACGATAACATAATAATTTGGTTTTCGTTGTCAAGTTAGGCACAAGCCTCTTTTAATGACTACGTCTAAGTTTTCGTTCGTTTGTTCATTAACGATCATAATCATAGTGTTGAAATGATTTCCACCTGGATCAAAATTCAACTGCAATTATGATCGCAAATATTATTATGCATAGGCTGATCTAAGGCACGTGACATAAGATTTATGTACATATAAATCATTGCTATTCAGAAGTCAACATCAAAGTGAATATCATGCTGTTCTGGCTTTAGAATTTTAATCACAGTAACTATTGACATTATTATTACTACTATTACTTTAACTCATTATCCTGTTGCTAATTTATTCATGTTTCTTTTGTTAAAACTCTAGAAAAGAGATATTGTTACATTAGAAAAGTGAAATCAACCGAAAGAAATTGTCGCCATTTTTATAATAGTAGTATAGTAACATACTTATTTCACATGTGACAAGATAAAATGACATTAGCTGGGTTTGACATGTGTTAGAGTTCAGGGATAGGATGAATCTATGTATGCATTATAACAAGAAAAAGGAATTATATCATGAACTTTGTTATGCAATGAAATTTATATATTTTAGCTCTTTTGATTATTAAAGATAATTTTTGCATAATAGAATTACCTTGAAATCTTGAATGAATCATTGTTAGACTATCATCAGAAACCTGAAAGCACTTAATGGCCATTTTGTTCTAGTATGGGACTCTTCAGCAGTGAGCATCTATGACCTCCGCTAGAAGGAATCGATCCCAGGACCTTTAGTTTCACGAGAAAACGCTTAACTTCTGAACTACTAAAGGTGTTAATTTCTAATTCTGATCAATCTAAGGATTTTACGCAAGCTCACCCATTGTCTTTAGCAGTTACTGTCTACACGCGACAAGATTTAACTCCAGTGGTCACGTCTTATCACTAGAACTCTGAGAATTCTCTCACGAAGCTAGTCACTAGTGAGAGCATTTCATGATTTTTGCATCATAGTTTTACTTTGAAACCATGAATGGAAGATAAACTAACCTACATGGCTGTAAATATTATCGGACTTATCTATTCCAAAAGAGTAAAAGTGCTACTGAATAACCTTTAATTAAATCAAAACAATCGCTCAATATTCCATCAGTTAGACTCGGTTCTAAAATGATCACTATTCCACTTTTAATCAATCTATCGACATTAATTTCTGTCATTTGAATGGTTTATTCATTTCAAGCAAGTTGTCACCGCAGGATATCGACTTCGATAAAAAAATACAAATAACAGTGGATAATCGTTTTTTGATTATTTGATATACATCAGACTGTCGATACTTATAATAATATAACAATATGATAACGATTTATCAGTTCACAGTTTTTAACTTTTCTCGAACTTAAGAATAAAATAATATGTGCTTACTGGTGACTAGCTTCGTGAGTAAATTCTCGGAGTTCTAGTGGGAAGACGTGACCAGTGGAGTTCAACCCTGTCGGGTGTAGGCATTAACTAACAATGGCAAATGGGTTAGGTCGCACAAAATCCGTAGATCAATCAGATGCGCACTGTTGATGAGTCCCATACCAGGACGGAACAGCTGTCTGGTGCTTCCAGGTCTCCAATGGTGGTCTAACAATGACTGATTGACGATTTTAAATGTGTAAAAACACTAATCTCCATAATTCTAATTGGAAATATCATAATAAAATAAATACTTGATATTATTATTCCTTATTACTTTAAACATTGAACAATGAATTATATCATGCTTGATTTACTAACACACTCTCTGACTCCCTACATACCTACAGATTGCAGCTTGTCATTTTGTTTATCATTAAAATGTGGTATGAAATCAATATAACAGAAAAAGTCAATGAACTTGAGCGCGGTTAACATCAACTTTTTCAAAAGGACTAATCGACAATTTGATTATGTCTTAACTAAGAAACTGTGCAATATATAAAACTCGACTTAGTTCATAATGAATACCAGCAACGATTTATGATCGAGAGTATTGATGAAGTTAATGTGAAAAAGAAACATTGAAGAAAATTTAATAATAATCATCATAATTATATATAAAGCTGATGATGATTTTGTTGAAAGAATATAGGGGATAGAAGTAACAGCATATTGGAAATTATCATATGAATTTCGCTTATTTATATACAATTTTTACTAAAAATGGAACTCAGTCTAGCTTATATTTAATCTATGCATCAAATTTAGTGTTTTCAAACGTAAATAATGATAATCTTTTCGAATTAAGCAAAACGCAGTTCAAATGAACGCTCAATTATGCTTATAAATGTATAATTTCCTTTGTAATTTTCATCATTACAACTATAATTCACAAAGTTTCGTAGTAATTAACCATGAATAATGAAGTGTATAAAAGAATATATATATATATATGTTTTTAAATTTCTACTTTCTAAATTTCCCAATTATAACATCTATGAATCCATTCGACTGTATAATCCTTAATTATTGTCTATCATGTAACAGAAATCAATAGATCCTAAATTTTGTTTACTCAAGCATAATACATAACTTCTGCACGTGGTACTCGTTATACTTAATCATCTACTCAATGCATTCATGTCACAACCATCCTACTGCCCACATTATCATCAACACGCAAATTTAAATAAAAACATGAAATAACTGAAAGAATTTAATTTTTTACAATTTTCAGTCATATTTTATTTCGGCAAATAAAAGAAAATATGAATGGATACATAAATACATACACAAGAATCTAGAAATTAAGACATATATCAACGTTTTTTTTGTCTGATCAGAATATTTCATCATTTCATTACAGAATGTTTAAAGTATCAGATGTCTGATGATGTCTACATTTTAATCAAACATCAGTTGGTAAAATGAGATGAAGACGATATTTTATCTGTTTAAAGTGTCAGCATCTTCAAGGTCATCTAAACACAAAGATGATATTTTATATAGAACCCTTATTTTCAACCAAATTATTGACACATATGTATATTACCAGCATAATTCAATGTCTGCTGCTGTGTGTTTTTCGTTAAAGCTCATATTTAATAATCTAATATGCGGGGTACGCAACATGATGTCTAATTTAATTGAGAATTATGACCATATTTATGATAGTTTTGCTCATCATTAAATATTATGATATTATGTTTTGGTTTAACGAAAGGACCTGTATGTTGTGTAACATGGGCTTACTCATTCAAGAAATGGTTCTTTTACAAATAGCATTTGAATTATAAATTAACCTGTAATTATTTTTAAGCTTTACAGCTTTATATTATTACCATTATCAATAAAATATCGATACAAGTTGATAGACCCAACCATAACTTTGAAAATATTCTTTTCATCATAAGAAATGTAAAATATGCAGACACAAACTTTGAGTATGCATAGGCTGTAAGTGTTTAAATTAACGAGAATAATTCAATGATTAATAATATTCTCTAGTTATTTTTATTTATTCAGTAATGCATTATAGAAATGTGTTCAATTTCTCTTCTTGTGAGATATAGAAATTTCAGCATTGTACTCATACATTTGACGAAACTGTAAAGTCAATAATCCTACAATTGAACTACTGGTAGCACTAGAGAAGTTAAACTGATGAATAACTGTTTCGTATGATTATTTGACAAAACTAAACACTTTACATGTACAACTGATGGAAACCAAACGTAAAAAGTTACAAGGAAGTGCTTGTGATGTCATACATTTTCGATCAGGGGATACATAGCAACTTGATTGGTAGGATTCGATTAGCTCGAAGGTCTACACTAACAATTAAAACGACAAATAGTCTATGATAAGACAGTGTTGAACTGCTGGTATATCTTATTTGCTATTCTCTATTAGAGATTGAGGTCCTTAAAAATTAGACAGCTACCTACACTATTTCTGGAAATATCCCACAATCCTACATATAACATTGTTCATTATGCGAAAGCCATACACTGACTCATTGATTGATATAAACCATAGACATAACAAAATGAAACTTTGGGACATTACAAAAATACAGCAAAATTCAAAATTGTCACATTTCATTATTTATCTATGCCATAGTAACAAATTTGTTAATTAACTTATAATTGACACTACATTGTTTCCTACTTATTTGTTTTACTCTAATTCCCTTTTTATTTTCTCAGTAATTAACCAAACTAATATTTATGTTGCTATGATTGTATACTGTGTTTCTAAAGGAAAAAGGGTAAGTAAAGTACATATATTTTTGTATGATAGGGTGGTAGATGGACAAATCAATATGCAAGCATATATATATATATATATATATATATATATATATATATATATATATATATATATATTAAATTAGCGTTGATTTCAACAGAATAAAACAACAACAAAACATTTCTCATTAATTTTTGTTTTCATCTATGATGGAAATAATCAAAGTATTAAATTTTATGTTGTTTTATTTTTGACTAGTGAAAATATCACATCATACATATAGATGTACCAATGTTATTATTATTAATATTGAATTAGATGTATGAGATTTTTTGTAAGTATTTCATCTAAATCGTAACAACGAATAAGAATAAGAAGCGTGTGAAATATCATATGTTTGAAATTCTCATATTTTTTTGTTATGGAGTTATTTTAAAACGAAATATTAAATAAACTAGTTATTGTCATGGTTAATTTACATGAAATAATTAAAACCGTGTATATGTAGACAATTTCATGTCTATTCATTTATGTGTAATATCAAGGTGAGATAAAGTATTTCGTCATTGTTTTTATTAATTTATTGTAATAATCTGTAACAAAATCAGAGATACTGTCTGTAGGTTAATAAAAGAAATAAAATGGGAATTTATGGCAAACATTCCTATGAAAATACCTTAGTAACTCTCCACTAATCAGTAACTAGAACATATTGTCTAGTTATGGTTAGATTCTATTGATCAAATTGTTGTTGTTAGACTAGAAAAATATACCAAACAATAGATGATTGAAAACATTCATCAAAACGAATCACGTACATTGTCTTATTTAAAATCGTATTAACTGTAACTTATTTCTGAATTTAGATATTAGGTGTTAAGGAATGTCAACAAAGTTTTGAAATGTTTTAAAAAACTACAAGCTACTTTAAAACGTTTTCAGTAGTATAAGTGATTTTACAACATTCTTTAATATCACTATCACTTATAACGTGGAACACAGATGATGTATTTTTAATATTTATAACCTGGAAACATCTAATTCCTAAACACATCATTTAAAATAATTTCTTGGTGTGTGACGTTAACCTATGTTTCCGACCGACTTCGAAGATGATGCAGGCTTTCAGAGGTATACTCTAAACTTGACAATTTAGGTAAAAATTTACAAAATAAGATTGACATGAATAGCAGTAAAATAATGTTTGAAAAATGAGAGATAAAAACGTGTATCAGTTGACGAAAGTCGGAGGTAATTTCATACAATCGTAATACCAGTGTTACCCTTCTTTTAATTTGACTGACACTGTAAATTTGAATGAACAGATAATAAACGGCTATGTCACCTAGATAAGGTAGTTTTACATGAGCATTAGGTGTTAATAAAATACCATGTCAATTATTAGGAAGAAAGAATAGTTTTTTGAGTAAGGTCATTCATAAATTAGAATTACGTTTATCTGCACACTAACCATTCCTGGAGTGACATCTCTTAGGAAACATACTTATCGAACGATCTTTAATAAAAAAAATAAGGCATTAGGTCAGTCACATCAACAAATATTTCCGATTATCTGCAATTCTGATTTTTTTCTTGTAAAGAACTTATCGAAGACACTTCCTAAACATCACTTTAAATTTATTTGCTTGGTAAATTGTTGATTACACATGAAATTTGTAATATTTTCATATCTATGATTTATACAGCTTGAAAATACACAAATTTCAAAATTTGTCGTCATAATTTGTCATTCATTTTTGCATAGATTACCATGCAACTTGAATACGACTTTAAAAAAACAAGAATGAGTGGATATTCCTAATTACTTTGATTAAAAATTAAACTTTCATAGCATACACTTTGGTGAACTGAGCTTGAAAATTTCTGTAATATAATATAAACTACTTGTTAGTAGTTCAATGTATATAGTGAAAAGAGTTTGAAAATTATTTAACAGGTTGGAATAAAAAATGCGTTTAACTAAAACTAGGTGATAAGTTGAGTACTAAGAATAGAGTGCTAGTAATTCGTTACTAACCAATGCATTTATTTAGTGCTCTTTCTCTTTTATCACAAAATTGATTGTTGATTCAAGGCATTTTGAACTTAACAAACCTGAAATACATCATATGTATTTTTAAACTAAAACTGAAATATTTTCTCCGAACATTTCAAATGTTCTCTCTAAATTATAATGATGTTGACAACGGAATTTTCACATGTTTTACCCGATTATTTACCTATTCACCACCACAATATTACCGTTTAGTCAACCCCCAGAGAATATTCTAGTTCATAAAGTAAAATTATTAACAGTTAAATTAAAATGAAAAATCATTTGTGAAGGAAATGATATGAAATTGAGGTAGATGTTTTTGGTAGTGTTGTGTATTCTGAACTGAACTGTCTAACTGTAGAGTTTTATCGTCGTCTCAGATAATAACTTCGGTACTTTACTTTATGTAGCTGTAAGTAGTAAGTGTTAGTAGTCTTTCAAATTTTACAAGTCTTTACAAATGTTTGGCAATGATGATGATAATATTCAAGCAAATATCTTTCAAACCTTTTCCCAACAATAATATAAATATTATGTATGTTGCTCTATAGATTTAGTTGGATAACGTGCTAGGCCTCTGAAGCGATAGGTAAAATGTTTGTACTCCAATGTGGGCATCAACACTGGGATACAAATACCTCTAGATGTTTAGTCACAAATAGAAGAAAGTGCGAGTTTTGGACTCCATTAATATCTATAACTATCAATCTCTTTTAAATAGACTGTGTCGTAAACATTTTTAAAGACATCGATCAGGTACTTAGAGACTTAACACATGATCTCCTCAATGTATGATTCACCGAAATACATATATATTTTTCAAAGTGAATCATCTGCAGATTTAAGATTCGTAAAATTCAAATCTTAGTGACAGGGTTACTTAGTTTAGAAAAATTCGAGTACTGATTTAATTGCATATTGTTGGTCATTAAAGAAATGACTATTTAGTGTTTGGGACGTTAGACCCCCAGAACTCGCTTGATAAATGCCTTATTTTTGATTTCATCGTTTGCCAGCATGGGCTGTTCGGTTGACCTTGAGATTTCATTTCCCACCAGGATAATCCTTAGCTGTGATTGGCTTCTGTGTATTTTAGTGTGCTATTATTGTTACTCTACCAAGGACGTTTCTATGATGTATGAATAAACGACAGTTGTGTGCTTGATTGTATTGTGCTTGCTGGGTGTTTATAGAATATACTCTCCACGCTTATCAAGACTTCTGTTTTGCCGTTTTCGGATCAAGGTAGCCCACCTGGAGGCTGGTTCACTGTCTCGTTCACGTTTATCAAATAAGGTGAACCCGTTATAGCTTCAAGCATACCTACTGACGAACCTAACACTTAGCAACCATGAAAAATTGTAAATATGGCCTACAGAATGATGCTGAAGACATCTAACCACATTTCGATTCATTAATTTTGCTACCTTAACTTAACCATGATGTTGTCGAGAAACCTCATGCGCAAGTGGATTAACTATACTTGTTATTCCCGATATTAAAACTAAAACCATAATTGTACTTCGTATTGACTAGCAGTTAAATCTATAGTATTTCATTTTGCTTGAAATTTGCCAGCTGGATATAACTGTACATATGATGCATTCCTCGCTGAAACTCAGACCCTACTGATTTACAATAAATTTATTATTGTAAACAAAAGCTGCTGAATTTGATTTTGAGAGATAAAGGCATTACAGAACTTTGTGCTGATGGTGTTGTTCAGAAGAACAATTAGAGCTCCACAACCTAAACATCCAGCTCAGATAACGAAACACCACCACAATGGCACTATGTCTGTATATATGTTCAATTCAAAAGCCTCAGGCAGCTCTAAACATATGCCCTGGATTTCATCAGTTAGTAAATAACACTGCGATATAGCTACATATATAACTGATATATTTTTGAGAGGAGATAATACATTAAGAAAGGGTAAATAACTTAGTTTTCCAACTACTCACAAAGTCAAGTAAAGATTCTCATTGTCACTGATTTTGTATTCTTTAATTCCCGACCACAAATTAATTCTATTCTTATCCTTCTATTATTCAGCATCGTTCAAACTACCATAATATCGAGGCAAACAGTTTAGTGAATACCTAGGTAAACGATGTCGATCGATAAGTACACATAAGGAATTAAAAAATCTAGGATTCAATAGTATTCTTTAACGATGTCCAGTTATACTTCATCGAAAAAAATCAGTCAAAAAATATGCTAATCAGAAAATGTGTATACGTGCATATTTGTGTTCACAAATTTACCTATTCAATACGTGTGATCGAAAAAAATAGAGTTCCTTAATATTGTTATCTCTCTTTCCTTTACCATTGGTATGAAATTCCTCTTAACTATGTTTAACTAAACAAAAAGCGTTCGACCGACTGTCATGAAACATACTGTAGACAAGTTGTTTAATTGACCGCACAATGTAAAATATTTCATTTTCATAAAAACTAAAACAAAATCATGAAAGATTTCCTCACATAGTACAATCTTTCGCACCATCTAACGAAAGATCATCAAACTTAGTATTATCATTATTATTAACTATAAGAAGTTCAAACATAAATAATGACAATATAGTGAATTAAATTTTTGATTCATATAAATTAACGATCACAGGTGACAAAATAATTTTGTTCAGTTGTTTTATTATCTGAAAACATAAAACGATTGTTCAACTATAAAATATTTCATTATTCTGTGATCTAAGTTGAGTAAGCTGACTTCATGTTTTTTGGTCATATTCAGGGTTACATGAACAATGAAAATTATTGAGAAGATTCTCATTCAAATATTTTATCTATTAACGTTTATAACAGTCAGCTAAGTTGCGTAATAGTTTGAATCTTTACTCGTATTGTCTGATTTAGTTTAAAGTTTTTGGCAAAGTGAACAGTCAATTCAGTTAGAATTATCTAAAAACTTAAATCAATTATTTAATTGCTAAATCATTATTATAATTTAACAATCTAGTTTCATGATAAAATAACAAGTAATTGTACATGGAGAAAAGAGATAATAATTTATTTTAAAAATAAAAAGACTAGCAAACCCCCCAAAAATTTATAAACTCATAGCTACACAAATACGTTTCTTTAAATATTAAACATGATCTTTGAACTATCTTGATTATTACAAAAAATATCATACTTAATTGGCTGAATTTCAAGTTAACTATTAATATGGCCTATTTAATAATAATTTACTCATTTATCTGAAAAAAACATAAACTTTTTGCTTAACTAGAAAATTAAACTCCATTTTCATAAATTTTTCTGTAGAAGTTTTAATTGAATTAGTTAAGAAAACCAGACGAAATTTATCACAATCTCATATGAATATTGTTATGATTATTGTTATCTAAGTTTCATCATTATTTCAAATGATTTCAGCGTTTGAAATCAATTAAATAAACTTCTATATTTGGTTTTTATAATATTACCTTTAGCATTATTGGGTTGTGAAGACTGATAAGTTACTCATTGAAATCATGAATCGATCAATGTTAGACCACCAACGGAAACCTGAAAGCACTGGACGGCCATTTCCTCCTGGTATGGGACTGTTTAGCAGTGCGCATCCACAATATCGGCTCAGTGGTCCAGATATTAGGCGTTCGGAAGTAAGACCGAAGGTCCTGGGGTCGAATCCTAACAGGTGCATGAGTCATGGATGCGCACTGCTGGAGAGCCCCATACCAGAACGAGACGGCCGTTCAGAGCTTCCAGGTTTCTAATGGTGGTCTAACATTAATCGATTCATGATTTCAATGAGTATTACTTTTTTGTAACAAATTTAACAATAATGAACAGAATGAGAAAAATGAGTATTTTTTCAGTGATCACTGTCTTAAATTATTGTCTGTATTAAATATACTTCATAAATGAGTAAAATTAGGACCCAGTTTTAAGAATTCAAACGAAACAAGTCGATGAAATTGTAAATTTTTAATTCATAAGATAAACTATATATTCGAAGACAACATGCAGCGTAATGCATACAAGGGTACTGAAAATTAATCGAGCACCAAAAACAAAATCAACAATCTGCTATCAAGTATTAAATTTCTTTTCTAGACTAATGAAACAACTTCATACTAAAAGGTGAATAGGGAATTTTCAACAAAGCATAATTGAAATTGAAATATTCTAATTATACACTCTAACTACAATCAATAGTATACAGTTTCATTGAATATATTTAATAAAACTAAACGAGTACAGTTAGAGTTATTTCAATAAATGAGTTGAAAAGTAAACTATCAGATAAATAAAAACGTTATCTATCTATCTATCTATCTATCTATCTATCTATCTATCTATCTATCTATCTATCTATCTATCTATCTATCTATCTATCTATCTATCTATCTATCTATCTATCTATCTATCTATCTATCTATCTATCTATCTATCTATCTATCTATCTATCTATCTATCTATCTATCTATCTATCTATCTATCTATCTATCTATCTATCTATCTATCTATCTATCTATCTATCTATCTATCTATCTATCTATCTATCTATCTATCTATCTATCTATCTATCTATCTATCTATCTATCTATCTATCTATCTATCTATCTATCTATCTATCTATCTATCTATCTATCTATCTATCTATCTATCTATCTATCTATCTATCTATCTATCTATCTATCTATCTATCTATCTATCTATCTATCTATCTATTTATCTATCTATCTATCTATCTATCTATCTATCTATCTATCTATCTGTTGCGTAATACTAGTACTACTTGTGACAAGAATTATTATCGTTATTTTTGTGAATATAAATGTTCAGTAAATTTTATATATAAATTATGTAGAACATTTTATTCACTTGGTACACAAATATATCACATTTTTATCAATATTGAGAATAGTATTTTTAGTAAAAAAAAATAAACAAACTGAATATTTACACACAAAGTAAAAGTTCACTGAAAGTTAAAAATTTCAATACATAAAATGTATAGATAAAACGTGATTTAATATCGTATTTAATATCATATGTTGTTTCAATGAAACAACATTGTAAAACAAAAAAAATGGCTACCAATTCGTATTGTACAATTTTCGAAATATTGATTATGTAAAATATCTATTCAGACTGTTGTGCAAGTGCGGTTTGAATTTCATTAGTCATTCATTTTTGTGTTCTGTAATTTATTATTATTTTTTTCACCTAAGATTAATCCACTGATTACTAATAATGAACGAAACTGCTACCTTTATTTGTAGTGTGTTTGTTGAACACTCATAACTGAACACTTTCAGTTTCATTTAAAAATTGATTAAAAATATTTATAAGTTATGAGGTGTTGTGGAAACGAATGAATTTCATAATTCAATTCTCTGGTTGATATTTGTTAGATTATTATTATAAGCTATAAAACACTGGACAGCAGTTCCGTCCGCGTATAGATCTCTTCAAAAGTGCTTATCCACGAATCAACCAATGATCAAACCTAGGGACTTTATGCTTCCTGATAAGTGCTTAAACTTCAGACCTCTGAACCAGCATCCGATTGTTTATCTGTTTAACTTCAACTCATTAATGATATTGTGAATATACCATTAATTTCCATTGGTGGAACTTACCTCACACCTGATATGATTTAACTATGCTCAGTGGCTTAAAGATCAAATGACTGCATGAGACATAAACGTTATCGGTTCAATCATCGATGGAGGAGTTGATGTCCACATCCGAACAGTCTAGTACCAAAAGAGAACAGTTGCCTAGTTTCTCACGGTTACTTCGCTATATAATCTAAGAAATTTACGAGTTAGTTGATAGCGAAAGATTCTCATGACCATTAGAGCAACATATTCAAGTAATTATTCCGTTAAATACAAAAAGAATGTATGAAAACGATAGATAGAAATGACTACGTTGCAATTATTAGAACATTTGTTACACAAGAATTTGAAGGTTAGATAAAGCGAACGATCAAATATCTAAAGGTACTAGACAGTGATTTCATTCCAGTTAGGAAACTCATCCATTTTAGAAATAACCTAGAAAAATTTAATTTTTTTTAGAACAGAATAAATAAGCAATTAAATATCTCATTGATTATTATCACTTTGATTAGTTGAAAAATATATCTGGTTTTCATATTAGTTGTAGAGTGAATATTATTCAGCAAATAAAAATTATACATAATGAAATGATATTGTTCAGTCAATATCAATAATGTCCATTAAAATAATATTTTGAAATAAAATCATTAGAGTTTTCATTAAAGTCAATAATATGTGGAGTCATGAAATGAATAATTCACTAAGTAACCGTTAACATTTATCCTTTATTAATTAGCACTGCAAAGACGTTCATATATCGCCAAGAAACGAAAGCACAGTAACACTTCTTGACCGCAGAAAGTTAAACCGACGAAATGCTGATTCCATTAACCTAAATCATTGTTCGCAAAACAGGTACAGAATAAATGACTGTGACAATATGCATTAAATTTCCGCAGAAACGATAGTTTACAGAGTTGACAAGAAACATACCAATTAATTTTCGTTCGATATTAATATTTAACTGCATTAAAAGCAGTGGTTTCACATATTTTTCAATTACACTTATGATTTCGTTTTTCATAGTGACATTAAAAGTTGTTTTATAGTTTATCTAAATTAATTTTTCACATTATACAACTCAGAATCTGTTTTCGTTTGAGTAGATAGAAAATTTCTCTTGAAGTCTGAATTTCAAAACCTATAAACACAAAGTGAACTATAGAATAATAAGATACCGAATGCTGACATCTATCACACAGAGTATAGAAATTTCATAAGGTTTTCATCAACGAACTATGAATGAATATTCGAACTAACAACAGTTTATATTCATATTTCATCAACGGTTAAATTATGATTGATCTATAATTTGTTTCTGGTAATTTTGTTTGCAAAATTTAATTTTTATTACTGTAGAATGTTTGTAGAGATTGTTGCGTTTCATAGTTCGCATCACGAACTAATTTCAGGTGAGCAACCATCGAAAACTAGGAAGTATGTTTCTCGTTATTATCGAGGATTTAGCATTCCATGCATATTCCACATGGTTCGATATGAAGTCGTCTACTAAGAAAGACATATTTTCATCTTGAATGTAATGAAAATGAAAGTAAGTGTGTCAACGTTTCGGCTTCTCTACAACTATGTGTAAGAGTTCTGAAAAACACTACTAATAATATAGCCAATACTAAAAATCCGATCTCAATTCGCAAAATGTTCTAACACCAATTCTACATCCACTATGTACTTTCACAAGAATGCTAAAAGACTATTTTTATTCCATAATCTAAATCTGAATGGTAAAGTTCTATTTTGTGACGACCACATCTGAAATTGCCTTATCAATGGTTGAATAACTGTTTCACATCGTGTAAATAAGTGTTGTTCCATCGAGTCTAGATATCAAACAAACTTTGTGTGAAGAAGATTACTCTTTGATGAATACTATATGTGGTGGGGGTACGGTGATATAAGAATTGTTTACGTTCCTGAGTCGATCAAGATATCATCTGTTCAAACTAGTAGGTGAACAAAAATGCCTGTGATCAGCAACATCACATCATATGTATCACAGTGTTAAAAATGCTCATATCCCTTTGAATGTTTTATTGCTAGCATTTCAACAGTTGAAAGTTGTCTAAATATAGAATCCGATTAAATAATCTGTAAACGTAGAATTGAATTCTCATTTCCAAGTTTGAGTTGGATTATCTAATTTTACACATCGGCTAGTATTTTTCATTGTTTCAGTGAATATCATAATAAAGCCACATAGTTCATACTTATCCTGTCATTTTTCTTAAAATATCAACTTTCACTACTCTGTCTGTCATCATTAATCACATACAAAAAAAATATACAATACCTCAATAATGCTATCAATTTCAAATTATTTTCGTTCAACTCAATCTACTAATCTGATACTCCAATGATCTCAAATAGATATCTAAAAATACATTTCTAATCCTGAATTGGATCACTTCACATTTTTGAGTTGATTACTAGATAAAAAATACATTCTGGAGATAGAATGAGATAATCTGTGATTATCAAGTGAATTGAGATTATGTAAACAGGTGTTTTGTGGTGACTTATTAACATCAAAGACATTTCTAACTGTTAACTGAGCGGTTGTGAGGAGTGAGCTGAGGAGTAAACCGAGTTGTTTAGTGCTTATGATGGTATCTCCTAATATCATTTCAATATGGTGTAGTAGTGACCATTGGAATATGAATGAGTGTTAGGAGAGTACCATTGAGATGTATGAAGTAGTCTAGAAAAGACATTGTTTGCAAAAAAAATATGTACACCTTATCTTTTATTTTAAAAGCAAATAGATTATTGACTGTTTTCTTTTGCATGTCTTTTTGTCTTTAAACCATAATGATCATGCCATGTATTACAGTCTCATTCCATTTTTCATTCTGATACCCACTTCTCATAAACTCTTTATTTTGTGAGAAATACTGATTATTGGCAGAACGGGTTGTGCTTTATTCGTGTTTTTTTTATGTGAATTTTAGTCTATTCCATCATCAGACTTGTGTGTGTAATGAAATCATTTGGGTATTCGTTCAATTTTAATATGTTTTATCACTAGATTGTTGTCTTGTCTAATGGATGTGAAAATTTCCAACAGTATTTAGTATAAGCCACATGAGATTGTTATTTAATCTGAAAATGTAAATTAGTAGGTTATTTGGAGCCTAGTGTGAGATCAGCACTGATTTTCTCTCACCAACAAAATATTGAACAAGACAAATGAATTAATTAAATCGGCAAATAGATTACGATTTTTGCTCAACATTAACATGAAAATAGCTTTTGCTACTCATTTAAATATGGCATGTCATATTACTGTCTTTTATTCAGGTTTTCTTCAAAATTATTTAAGCGCTAAACTACTACTTACATATTTCCAGAAAATATACAAAACTTGCTCAGTTACATGTCTTCCCTGGACTACTTCATACATCTCAATGGTACTCTCCTAACACTCATTCATATTCCAATGGTCACTACTACACCATATTGAAATGATATTAGCAGACACCATAATAAGCACTAAACAACTCGGTTTACTCCTCAGCTCACTCCTCACAACCGCTCAGTTAACAGTTAGAAATGTCTTTAATGTTAATAAGTCACCACAAAACACCTGTTTACATAATCTCAATTCACTTGATAATCACAGATTATCTCATTCTATCTCCAGAATGTATTTTTTATCTAGTAATCAACTCAAAAATGTGAAGTGATCCAATTCAGGATTAGAAATGTATTTTTAGATATCTATTTGAGATCATTGGAGTATCAGATTAGTAGATTGAGTTGAACGAAAATAATTTGAAATTGATAGCATTACTGAGGTATTGTATATTTTTTTTGTATGTGATTAATGATGACATACAGAGTAGTGAAAGTTGATATTTTAAGAAAAATGACAGGATAAGTATGAACTATGTGGCTTTATTATGATATTCACTGAAACAATGAAAAATACTAGCCGATGTGTAAAATTAGATAATCCAACTCAAACTTGGAAATGAGAATTCATTTCTACGTTTACAGATTATTTAATCGGATTCTATATTTAGACAACTTTCAACTGTTGAAATGCTAGCAATAAAATATTCAAAGGGATATGAGCATTTTTAACACTGTGATACATATGATGTGATGTTGCTGATCAGAGGCATTTTTGTTCACCTACTAGTTTGAACAGATGATATCTTGATCGACTCAGGAACGTAAACAATTCTTATATCACCGTACCCCCACCACATATAGTATTCATCAAAGAGTAATCTTCTTCACACAAAGTTTGTTTGATATCTAGACTCGATGGAACAATACTTATTTACACGATGTGAAACAGTTATTCAACCACTGATAAGACAATTTGAGATGTGGTCGTCACAAAATAGAACTTTACCATTCAGATTTAGATTATGGAATAAAAATAGTCTTTTAGCATTCTTGTGAAAGTACATAGTGGATTTAGAATTGGTGTTAGAACATTTTGCAGATTGAGATCGGATTTTTAGTATTGGCTATATTATTAGTAGTGTTTTTCAGAACTCTTACACATAGTTGTGGAGAAGCCGAAACGTTGACACACTTACTTTCATTTTCATTACATTCAAGATGAAAATATGTCTTTCTTAGTAGACGACTTCATATCGAACCATGTGGAATATGCATGGAATGTTAAATCCTCGATAATAACGAGAAACATACTTCCTAGTTTTCGATGGTTGCTCACCTGAAATTAGTTCGTGATGCGAACTATGAAACGCAACAATCTCTACAAACATTCTATAGTAATAAAAATTAAATTTTGCAAACAAAATTACCAGAAACAAATTATAGATCAATCATAATTTAACCGTTGATGAAATATGAATATAAACTGTTGTTAGTTCGAATATTCATTCATAGTTCGTTGATGAAAACCTTATGAAATTTCTATACTCTGTGTGATAGATGTCAGCATTCGGTATCTTATTATTCTATAGTTCACTTTGTGTTTATAGGTTTTGAAATTCAGACTTCAAGAGAAATTTTCTATCTACTCAAACGAAAACAGATTCTGAATTGTATAATGTGAAAAATTAATTTAGATAAACTATAAAACAACTTTTAATGTCACTATGAAGAACGAAATCATAAGTGTAATTGAAAAGATTGTGAAGCGACTGACTGTGTGCCAGTAAAAAATTATATCTAACAATATTTAATCGCAAAACGCAAGAACTAAGCTGTATTTGTGAGATAATAATATGTTGTCTTATAAAGTTCAAGTGAATATTCTTGATCGTTACCTTTCAGTTGTAGATTGTGAGATTTATAGATAGTTATTAATCTTCCGTTTATAGTAATAATAATAATAGTAATAATGACATTCACAACTAAATTTTTGTGTCTACCTATTGATTTCTTGAGAACATTTTAACAGTCTATTCTTACTTATACCTGTTGGCAGCTAAAGAATCGTTGCGCCTTTTAAAAAGGTTATGTACTGAAATGCCATACTCGCAAAATGGACATATTGTTTTTAATTTAATTACTACATAGTTTTAGTGTAATGAATGCATAGTTTCTCTTCAGCAATAGTGTTAATATTATTTTTAATGGATTATTTCCTTGGGATCGCTATCCTATTGTAATCAACGAAGACGTTAAGACAATTTGAGTTAAATGTCTACTAATAAGATGTGTACACCCCATATTTACGTTTCATCTGAAAAACATGCAGATTTTCGGCTGTCTGTTTGGAGATGTTTTTTTCTCACACCAACTATACTTTTAAGTTATTAGATAGGAAGCACTTGATTTAGGTTTCAGGCTATTCAGTACTCATTTACATGGTGCATCTGGAATATTGTAAAGCATGAGCCTTGTGCATTTACGAATTCAGCCGTTCCAGCGGCGAAAGCAACATAGGGTGTACACCCAAACAACTGAACCAACGAGTTACTGAACACTCTCATTCGTGGTTAGAAAATATAACTAATCAGCAGCATTTTATTACAATTGATCGACACCAGTCATGTAATAGTAAGAAATAAGTAATTTAAATTAACAAGTCATACACCTATTAACTTCTCTTATGGGTTCCAATCTCATCTCATATGTATAACAGAAGCCATAAGGAGTCGATTCAACAATCTAAATCTAACACTTCTATCTCTTCTCTGAACGAATTGACCTCAAAATTCGATTTTACTTATTATTATTATTTTCTATATTCTGTTCATTTTGATTTTTTTTTTTGACCTCTTTTTTCAAATATGCAACTCACTATTCAAATATTTGAACACTTCTTATTTCAGTGCCTAGTTTTCTGAACCGTTGAATTACACCATATTGATCTTAAAATAATGTTTAAAAGTGCACAATTAAATAAAGTTCTAATTTAGGCTATGAACTGTCACTAACATATAATTTGTAAGTTTAAAAACAACTATTTATAACACCGAAATAATCTAACAAAATGAAAAGTGTTCTATGAAAATCATTTATGTATGTAGATTATTTCAAATTACACTTCTCGTGAATGAGTTATCCCATTTGAAATTGACCCATTACAACAAGTATGTTTTCATGAATCCGTCGTTGGTTAGTAAATAATGGTATGATATTTAGGTTTTAGTATTGATCGAATTTTATCGATCAAGTTTTCTGATATAACGAGATAAATGGGTGACATTATTTTAGGTGTACATTCTCTGCATTAATTCAGTATGAATTAATGACAGGTGTGAACTTTCGCCCAATGTGACATTTATATTCACTAAATCAATTTAAATGAACTATATGTGATGTTTTTGTTTTCCCTATATGCAATGATGTGTGTAAAAATCATTGCATTTTGGCATCAATTTACCCTAGACTTTCGTGTTCTTATTTGCACTGTAATAATTATAATGATTTCAGATTTTCAAGCATGAGCAATAGTGTCATGGATAAAATAGCAGTGATGAGGACATAACATTTCTAATGTAATCAGTAGGCTAATTCATTGGATCTTATTGTTCATTTTGTATTCATTGTGAATATCTCATTAGAATCAGTTCACCCAGTATTTCAGATATACCTTATTAATGAACACTAATCAGTAAAAAAAAATTTGGATCTAAACTTTTCTTACCAGTTACCTTTAATCATCTTACATTACTGTATCACTTCAATTGAAATAATTATATATCTTATATTGATTTTTTGAAAGATTTCACAAGATACCTATCATGTCAATAATAATCAATACGAATTCTATTAGACCTGAAAAATCTTAAAAGTTATGTGAAATAATAAAGTTGAAATCATGAAAAAAAAAGTTTATTCGCACTGTTCACTTACAATTCGCATACTTTATAAACATTTCCTTTAATGATTCTCATTGTTTCTGTTGAACATTGAGTTGAATTTTTCCCATTCAATGTATGTTTTCGATAATCAAAAATTAAAGTATTAAATGTTTTCGACGAATCATTTGAATGTGATTCAAAAGACTGATATTTTCGATTGAATTTTCCGACAATTGCAGTTACAGTAATTGGATGCCTTTTATTTTTCATAGGGATTTCAAAAATTCTTGAAGAATTTTGTTGAATATCATTGTCATTAATATTGTCATTTTCAAATGATGAATATGATGAATGAAAACTAGAAAAATGTTTACGTCTCAATTTTAAATCTAAAACTTTAGTGAACATGGAACCTTTGGATTTAGTTGTTCTTGTTTCCGAGTTCATTATGATGAGAAAAACTTCGAATAGAATGAGTTATATTATTGATACTAAGTTTTTCATTAGCATAGACTAATTTGTATTGCATCTTTTGTATTGGTAACTATTATGAATATGATAAGAAAAATTTTGTAGTCAAGGTTTCAGTTTGGCCTTGAGCCAACCAATATAATTCATTGAATGTGTAGGTTAATGAATAGTCAAAATACAATTTGAAATGATATTATCTTAACGTGATAACAAAAACAATTAACAATTTTGTGAATGTAACTTTTGTGTTCAACTAGAAAATAAATTCAAGTTAACACTGAAAGACATAACCAAACGACTGTATTTCTAAACTAGTTAAAAATGAACCCAATTCACATTCATGATGTGCATATACAAGGTTAGTTAATATGCAAATAAGACCAGGAAAGTGAACTGTTTTTAAATAAGGCAGTAAACAAAAACTAGTCATCATTACTAGCAGAGGTGGATACTGGTTAGCAATGGAACCCAGAACTTTTAGAACTTTTTGTTTTCAATTAATTCAGAGAATAAATAATGATTTATTGAAAGTTTTTTACTGTGATGATCATCTACCTTTTGATATTAAGTTGTACTGAATTTTAATTGCAGCACTATACCATGAACTGTCTGAAGTTGGAAATGTTAATTATTCTATTCATACTGAGTGGTTTCAAGGTAACTTGTCTGTTGAGGAACCTAAGTTTGATCGTTTATGCTGTGTCTTGAATGAGTGATAGAATTAGACTAAACATCAGTTCAATGCTTTCTGCTTTTCAATGGTTATCTAACTGCAGCTGGTTTGTGATATAAACTATGAATAACAAACAGTTTGTGACACTCAAATATATCATACCACAAAATATTTACGGCTGTATAATTAACCCTGTACCAAAGTGCTTAAGTTTTCAAAATGTTATTTACTATACATATAATAGAGAGCTTACAAATAGTAATGTTTTAACTGTTTTGTAGGTAATCAGCTTATCAGATAGCAAAACAGATGAGGATATGATATACAGTATGAATAGTTCATATGGAATGAAAATCAACTAGTGACCTAAGTTTAACTAAATACTTAGTCTGTTAGAATCAATATTATCCTTGCATTGAAACTACAAGCTAGCGACATCAATAGTCAATAAATAACGAATCAACCTGTAAATAAATGCACTGAAATAAACAAGCAAGTAGCTAATCGATTGTGTTACAAATCATAACAAAAGTTGAACTCACTCTTTGTTGTGTGAATTATGACTTACAACACCAAATATTTCTATTCTAATGATATTTTTCTCGTCTCACTACAGATTTAAACGTTTAATTTTATGATTGATTTCAGACTAAATTGATTTTGAAGAAAAATAAAGATCATTTAAGCACTTTAAAAAAGTAAATAACATTATTTCCCCTTACGGTTCAATTATACGTGTACTAATCACCTTGATGGGTCGAACCAATTGTTTGCAGGCCTCTGCTTTGAATTTCACCATTATCGCTACATCCAAAACTGCTGCGCAGTACACTCATCCTTTGGTTAGCAAACGGATATCTCGCCAACGTCATAAGTGACGCCAGCTGGCAAAAGCCATTGGAGCCTTCTGTATCCGTGCTGAGATTTCGTCAGATACCAGGCCATTGGCACTGACGAGACTTCCCAGCTGGGTAAGGCGGTCAACACACTCAACTACTTCACTCCCTATCACTAGTTCAGGTGCCGATGAAACCCAATCTTGAAGCAACATTTTGTGTTTCGAGGAGGAAAACCGCATCCCGAACATGCTTGCATTGTTGCTTAGAGTAGTCAGAAGACTCTGCATTTTGTCAGCGTCTTCACCGAATAGAACTATGTCTTTAGCATATTCTAAGTCGACAAGTGAATCTCCTGGCAAAATCATGAAGAGTCAGACGATGGAAGTGTCGTATCTAAAACCATGTCAGTGATAAGTTTAAATAAAAATAGAGAGAGTAGACAGCCACTTGAAGTAAAGAATTCCGATGACAGTACGCCATAAGCTCTTACTCGACCAGTGGTGTTCGAGTAGAGAGCCTGTATAAGGTTAATGTAATTCTATGGTACTCCTTACATTGAGAAACACTGCCACAGCACCTCATGACCAACATAATCAAGTTCACCTTATGAGATCGAGAAATACCACTATTGTGGGGACGTCTGAGCGTGTGTCTATGTTGCAGGACCTGACGAAGAGTGGATATCTGGCCTATACAGCTACGTCTAGGACTGAAATCAGCCTAGTTTTCTCGAGTTTGCTCTTCACGAGCCCTACTTAGGCGTCAGACTAAATGTGTTAAATTGATCCCTCTGTGATTGCCAAAAGAGGACTTTTGTCCTTTCTTACAGACTGGAATAATAGGCGGTTGAGACCAGTCATATGGGATTACGCCCAGTTCCCAGATTCTACCTAAGGTCTCTGCCAACCGCTAAAACTGGACCGCCTTCCTTAAAAATATTAGGGGTCGATCTATCAGGACCAGCTGCTCTACTTCACTTCAGATTTCCTATAGTTTTTTCAACTTCATAAAGAGTCGGAGGGCTTACGCCGATTCTCCATTCAAGTTGGCTGGAGATCGTTGGGTATTGCTGAAGGCTAGTTGAAATGATCCCTAGTGTTCTGACAATGGATCCGATTTCCTGGATGGAGAATGAATAATGAGACCATTCTTTTCCCAGATAGTTTTACAAACATTCGGATTCCTAATACCGATTTCCTTGATGAGTCTGAATAATTGTCTACTGTTGCCTTTTCCATCTCTCAGGCTTTCACCACCCAACACTGTTTACGATCACTGCATAGGCTTTTTATCAGCCTGAGCTTAAGCTAACTTCGCTATTCGACATGTTCGGATCCATACGGGATGTTTACGAGTATCTATCAGTTATGCAGATGCTACTGAAATCCACTGCTTCTTAACCTTATGGTTTACCTTACCAGCAGATATCGCTGCTGCTTTCACAGCTTTTTGGATATTGTTCCTAGTTGTCGCGAGATGGACATCACTTACGTGACTGTCTAACTGTTTTTCTAGTTGTCCCTGAAATATATTCTTAGCTATACTATCATTAAATAGGACCCTAAGAGGTTTCCCTGCGGTGTCTTTCCTACATCCATTAGGACGCAGAAGCTCGCACTTGAGCATGATCTAAACAAGTGCTCCAGAATGAGCCACAGTTTCCAGTGGAGCCTCTCCATCGATAAGTGATAGAAGTGTGATCTAGTTGGGTCACCTTTCGGGTCGTCAGGTCAAGAGATGTTTTTCCTAATGATTAAAGTTAGTATTTGCTAGAAATAGGCGGTTACCTGAGCACAGTTGCATTAGATGGTGACCATTAGCTGTTCTCTGAGTCGCGAAACCATAGGATCCACCCAAGTGTCTTCCATTTTCGCTTAGTCTACGTACTTGAGAATTAAACTCCACAGCCAATATTACTACATCAGGATGTCTAACCTTTTGAAGAATGTCCAATACCTTCCTGTAAAACCCTTCAGTGGGAGGAAGCACAGGCAGAGACAACAAAGAAGCAACGGCAAGTTCCCCAATCTTTCCGAGTCCTTATTGTTCCGTTTAGTCGCACGGTGCACAAGCGACTGTTGAGATCCAGTCTAAGAGAGCTAGTTCTGTCCTAGGACTCAAAGTTATATCTACACCAGCAAGGCCACGGGAAGCAACAGTGGTGTTCCTAGATACACGTACCGTAAATGATTGTTAATCCTAGGCAAGGTGAAGTCAAGTTAGTGATTCTACTCATTTCCAGTATGCGCGTTTTGGAGACACAACATACATCGACAGCATGGGATTCTAGAGTATTAGCTGAGGAAACTCGTTGTCCTATTTGACACAAGGTTCGAACATTAAAATCTCCAATATATAGTTTAGAACAAGGTTTCAGCAGACCAAGAATGGCGTTTCGCATTGGCGGCGCGGAGTGATTTGGGAAAGTGAAAAGGGTTGGTTGTGGAAATAAGAGAGATGTTAGGGGGTGTAGGAAGGATCTGACTGTCACCAATTCGGTCTCGTGTGTTTTTACGGGTCTGAGAGCGGTTGTCACTTCCCGGCTGCACACACCATGGAAGGGCGCTTCTTGAAGAACCTAAGGAGGAAGTTAGATTAGCCTTGGTCTTAGAGACCTAGGAGTGTGACTGAAAGCCCACGGGACATGCATGGCCTTTTTATGAGATATTTTGGAAATATAAGCACCGCTCATTAAATGTCCTTACATCCGGAGAAGGAAATTCATGATGTAAGGTGTGACATTTTTGGGGTCGACCTTCTCTAACCCTTCCTCCATTGTGAGAAGGCAGCATCGCTGCAGATTCTGGTTGTCCGAGGGGAATACCTTACTGCTGTCACACCCTTCTGCAGTCAGCAGTACGAATTCGCCCTCAGACCCAGAGTTGGTGCTTTTAGTGTTACCATACTCCAATCAACTTGCCTGGAATGGTAGGGCCTACATGAACGTATGTTCCAGCCAAGATAGCTCAGTTGGGTCATCACAATAGGCAGGCCTGACCATCACGTCAAGATAGCTGCTACGGTCGAGATAAGTACTAGTTATACTATGTTCATAGCAAACAACAATGCCAGTAACAGCATAAGTCTTTTGTCATCACGTCAGTGATGGATACTTAGTATGTGATTTCTACTGAGAATATAAAAAGTGAATTCCGGTCACATCCACCTAATGGGCTTTAAATAAGAAAAGATACTTATTCTGAATCCTATTGTACCTCGTTATTCAAAGTGTTATCAATCTGGATCCTGAAGAGTTTGAAGTCGGTCTTTTTCTTTTCCGTGACTCCATGAAGTCACTGACAACTGAACTGAGTCATGTTGGTAGATGTAGGCTACCTGGTTAAGGTCCGCGAGATGATAGTAACCGATGGTTAGAGGCCCTGAATGGCATGGCTCAAAACCATTTACAGTGGCGCAGGTGCATCCACTTTTTGTGTTCTCTCAAATCCTAATCTGCTGAATTTCTCATGACCGTTTTTTCTCTTTTTAACTGACTCCTCTGAGGTGTACATCTCGAATGATATATTCGATCATTAATCTTTTTGATTACTGCTAATACTTCTACTATCTTTACCGCTATGGGAGTTGAACTGACGAGTCTCTGTACTAATATGGCATGGTGATTTGCACTGATGCACGTACGCACAAAGTTCTACGCTGTAACTGACTGATGACTCCTTTGATAAACTAAGTTGTAGTTGATTGGTTCACATTTCCAAATGATATAACATAGTTATTATATAGTGTTATCAAATAGTAACTGTCTTACTCCAGGCTTCTTCAATTACAATATCCCATTCGAACTTAACGATATACATATTCAATAGCAGTAATAAATACATACCATTATAACTAAGTTAAATGAACTTTTAAAGTTTCTGAATGATTCGAAGATGTAGTAATCAAAGTAACAAATTTTAAATAATCCAAATGTAATAAGTAGTCTGATTACGATATCCTATATTATATTTAAATGATAATTTTTACGATATCAACAAAATCAATTAAATCCATTCAAATTCATCAGAGTACGTTTAACGCCACTACACAAATTATTCTGTCTATAATGCTTCAATTGCATTTTCAAAAATACTTTGATGCTTCAGTATTAAACAGTGAACGTAGTGAAATAAAATAGTTCATTAAGAAATGGATATCAATTATTAATATTAGTATGCATTTACTGATGTGTTGATCAGTTTAACTGTACATCTTCCTAGCGATCCGGACAATTTATTTGTGTTAATCATTCGTGTGGCTTTGAGTGTGTTCTGCAGCATTTACATTGCATCGTAGCAATGTAATTCTAAAGAAATCACTTAGGTTAGGTTCATCTCTAAGTATGCTTGAAACTATTACGGGTTCACCTTAGTCGATAAACGCGAACGGGAGAATGAATCAGCGTCCAGGTAGGCTACCTAAACGGCTAAAGAGAAGTCTCGGTATAACGCAGAAAGTATATTCTACAAACACCTAGCAAGCACAACGCAATCAAGCACCCAAATCTCATTTATTTCTACATCATAGAAACGTCCTTGGGACAGTCACAAAAATAGCACACAGATACACAGCAGCCAAGGATTTCCCTGGTGGGAGATGAACTCCCAAGGTTAACTGATCAGTACATTCTCACAAACATGAAATCCAAAATAAGGCTTTTATCAAGCGAGTTCTGGCGATCTAACGTCCCCAACACTCCTCCTCTTTTTAATAGCGTGCGCTCGTGGGGTCGACTTGTATCTTGACTGTCGTTCGCCGCTGTCTGAGAGGATACCTTCAGTATTAACCGAAAAGTGACAATTAAAAGAAATATAATTTCTCTAAAATTTGATCATAGCTTAACTCGTCAAATTCTCCTCACCGTTTCTGTGTGTACTTAATCATCAGAACTAATGAGGAAGATTTACACTGTTTGATACATCATCGAAATGTGAAAACTCAAGGTAATCCATGTGAGAAGAAATAAGAATTCATGATCCAGATTATCATCACCGATAATTGTTCCATCAAGCCAGTTTTTGTTTATATATTTAAAGCTTAGAATTATTATTTGAATACCATTGAGGAAAAGTTTGTAATATCTTTTGTTATTTAAAGAATGGATTACCGTTTTCGATTAATAACTGTAACTAGTTGCGTAGATTAATTATGAGAACTGGTATTAAATTAATCGTAAAATATAACTAATGTGATCATCAGTATTTACATTTACATATGCCGACAGCTTATATTTAAGACCAGGGTGATAAACTTGACCTATTAGTGCTTGGGAAAATTGACGTACATGTTTACCTCAAAAAAGGAACCTATGAACCAACAAACTCTGTTTTAAAATTTTTGAGAGCGGCTTACTCGTTGCGGAAAGATCAGGCTTTGTTTAAATTGCGAATAAACTTCCTCATTAGACATGATAACACCTTCGGGTACATATAACCAACTATATATTTTGTTGGTCGAATCCGATGGCCAAGAAACGAGTTGATATTTTGCAAACTAGCGATCAATGGATATACTAGAGTATGCCTATTATAAAATCCAAAAGCGGAACGTAATACAGCACCCAAAGTATAATTCACACCAACACGAACCAATAAACTATCATAAACAAGTTTGTTGTTCGCATAGAAACTTAGTGAGATTATCAAATAGAACTGCTCATTAATTAGAACAGGTGAGACAATGGCTAGAGAATGAGACATTCCACAAGTGTATAATAAGTAGTTTAAACTAGCATTTTGATGAATATTGTGTCTGGAACAAACCTATTATAAAGAAAACCAAGGGTCTGAGTATCCATCTAATTCATAACATTTTCAACTTTTTTTCACATGCTATTAGATCGATAATAGCGAACTAGATTACTAATTAAACGTTTTGGATTTCATAGAATTACTTCAGGCTGAATTATCATAAAAAATTATGTCTATACAAGATTCATCAATAATGTTATTTTAACAAATGTTCTTTAATTAATTACAATTAATACGATGACAGAGACTACATTATTCATCTTGAAGATTATTTATTACTTTCTCCACTCTCTATTTTATTTATCATCAGGAAGGCAAACCTATCTAAAATAACACTGAAACTTATTCAAAAAACTTAGCAGGCTTTAGTAACTGATTATTAAGCAAAATAGAATACATTTTATTATGTTCGTCACTAGGTACGCTTGAAGCTATTACGAGTTCAACTTAGTGGATAAACGCGAACGAGGCAATTACCAGCGTCCAGATAGGCCACCTTGAATCCCAATCTGTAAACAGAAGTCTTGGTAAGCGTAGAAAGTATATTCTACAACCACCCAGCAATCACAATACAATCAAGCACACAACTCTCGTTTATTTATACATCATAGAAACGTCTTTGGGACAGTTACGAAAATAGCACACTAAAATACACAGCAGCCAATCATGGCCATGGATTTTCCTGGGAAATGAAACCTCAAGGTCAACTGATCAGCCCATGCTCGCAATCGTGAAATCCAAAATAAGGCATTTATCAAGCGAGTCCTGTGGATCTAAAATCCTCAACACATTTCTTATTTGGATACTTAGTGTCTTAATTTGATGAGCGTAGACATTCTATTACATATCTGTCCAACGCCTGGAAAGCTGGTAGAAAACCCGAGAAAAAACCGATTTTTAAACTACACTAACATTTGATCAGAGAGCAAAAAATGTGCTTTTAGAGTAGTTAAAAGAGGTGTGATGAAGATAAATAAAATATTTGAAGACCAATGTACGAGGAAAAGATGTATAACTCATGATACAACAAAATAACCGAGCATAAAATTTTATTCGTTTCATACATATTTATAAACAGAAACTTGAAGAATAGTCGTCAAAAAATAAATGCTTCAATAATGAAAAACACGGACTCAGTTATTTATAAGAATCCAACATCTCTGGAATTAAATTTTCATAAATTTTATAATCAACATCCATAAATATACAAAAGATTACACGTTGAATCTGAAATAGAAAAGAACAAAATATTTAATAATACCTAATAAAACTTGATAGTAATATATAAAACATAACGATTAAAAGTTGTCTATTTACCAGTAATAATAATAACAATCAACGCCTATCCTTGGGAAAGCATTTTCGTATTACTTTAATATTTTGAATAAAGACTTCATAGTTTTGAAGACACTACGTAATGCTATTGCTGATCTAATTTGGAGTCATTCAAGTTCTGAGGGATTATTCGGTGGGTTTTCTGTGTAATTCAAATGTTCTCTGGTTGAAGTACGAACTGACTGACTGACTAAGTCAAGATTTCACGAGATGACTGATCAATGTAGAAGGCATCACAATCGATACACCCTAATTTTTAGACAGTTTTGCTTTGACATAAAGAGGGTTTTATCTTTTGAATAAACTATAGCGTTTCAAAGGGTGTTGGTTGTTTTGCAGTATGCTTTAATTTTGCATCGTTTTAAGACTTTTCAGGGTTCTGTTGCATTATGGCGGTATGATAAAACTACAGTACTAATCCATGGTATTTTATTCGAACTATTATCTAGCAGTAAATCATTTCGTTTTATTACATTTTTAACAATATTAAATTGTGAGATGTTGATTATATGTTTCTGCTTTTTTTTGTTTATCCCCTTCAGATCTAATAATCTTGGTCGCTCCTCTTGAGAGATTTAGTAAGGTCAGAGAGATTTTTGCATTGAGTGTGTTGAATTGAAGTCAATATAACGACCAGTGTGCCAGTTTTCGTTATATACTAGAGTTCTACGCGGATTTCCTTTAACCACACAATCTAAAAATGATACCTCAGTGTTCATTTTGATCATTGTACGTGAATTTAAGGTGCGATGAGAAAGTATTGATCAGTTTAGAGAAGGTTCGTAGGAAAGTCTTTTTCATGACGACAACAGTATCGTCAGCGGAATTCGTGGTTTAATGGTATTGGCGAAAATATTTGATTCTGCATGTGGCGAAACAGGGTGGATACAATCGGGGACACTGAGGATCCCATTGCTACTCCGTTTGTTTGTATAGCGCCCCGTTAAAGGTAAATAAGGTTGAGTCTGAGCATGGTTTTAGGGATTTCATGATTAAATTGATGCTTTAAGGACATCTGCCAGATAAAGTATGATAACTCTCAAATAAACCACTAATATCATGCACATAAATTCAACTCTTCTTTCACATTAAAAGTGTCACATTTTTCACACCGATTTACAAACACAAGTACACAACCATAGTTCATATAAATCACCTTGACCGAATTAACATGACATTGACTTGGCCAGACCTATTTTTGATTGACTGGTTGTACTAAATATTTTTGCTCTGTTCCTCTGTACTACTTAAATTCCGGCTAATGTAATTCGTTTATTTATTCTTTGAAGTGGTTTACATAGGAGTCACGAAATGTCAGAAAATTTCAACTCTCCTACTAATTAGAATACTAAAAATATATCATTTTTATTATTAACAATTTATCCTACGCTTAATCTATTTGAGATTATCAAGCCAATCCTTGGAATATCTTGAAATGAATAAGTTTTAGTTGAAGACAAACTGGTTTTCAAACTGACATATATTTTAGAAATGAATAGAAAAGCAACGGATATGGGATAAAAGTTTGTAATCAGAATGTAATTAACCGTATACCGAAAATCTAAGGGCAAGAAACTACAAACGAATGTTGATATACTGTATTTATTGAAAACAAAATCGACGCAACTCCTCCAAATAGTTACAAATCTACAATAACGACCGAATTTTGAAAACGTAATTGTTGATAAAATGATATTCAATTTTTGAATGACTCAATAATAACTATAACACCAATAATATGTCGATGTATGACAAACTCTAACATTATTACTCAGTATTACCGAATTAAACCAGTAGCTTTAATTAATGAGTGGTGTTAAACACGTAACTAACCTAATACTGTTAGCTTTATTTGTACAATTATTTTTATAGAGTATGCATAAGGGTATGCAGGGGAGAGTCGCATAAAAGTCGCTACGATAACTGTCTGGAAACCGGAGTGTTGTATAGAGCAATTAGAGCGTATTGAAAATGAGATATAGAAGAAGGCAGTCAAAAACCTGCTGGTACTGTAAATGGATGTTTGAAGATTATGTGGACATATTTTGTAAATAAACTGTCTTCTCCAAATATATGTATTCCACCTAGACCTTGTCACCAATATGCTCGCACCTCTATACAACATTTTAATTAAACCATTAGAGAAATTATACTAATTCTTAGTTAGAGATGATTACTTCTGAGTTTCTAATCACCTCTTTTGGTTATTATTAATAGATGTCGATTATGAGATAATCCTCCAATACGTAAAATGGTACCACAAAAATATGATAAGAATGCATTTTATCAAACATAGATAATTAAAAAACCAACCTCTTGATGAGATTTAAGATAGGAAAGCACTGTACGAAGTGCAACCTTGGCGGCTGCTTCATTAGGGAAACCTTGTGTTTAAATATGAAGGATCAAAATATACGATATATAATTAGATACATTATTGGTATTAAATGTGTTGTGAAAATACACGCTAATCTACTAGATGATATTGTAAAATGCGTATAGAGAAATTTTGAGTAACTCAAGTAGACGTTTTTGAGTCCTGTAGTGAATATATCGACCGACCTTCAATAGCGTAACAGATCCAGGAACACAAATAAACCTACCGCCCGCAAACTCCTTTACAAAATATCTTGTGGCTGTGATTACTACTGAAGGGAGTATCTAGTATGATATGTTATTAAAAACCAAGAGCATCAATATTCGTAGTATTTAAAGTTCATAATGAACTCTTGTGTGAAGTGTCGATGAGTTTTGCAGGCCTGTATGTGGTGCGAATATTTACTCGAGTGACTTTTATTTTGGTACAGATATACCTTCGAAGATAAAAGGGTTTTCCTTCACCATCTTAGAGATAAACTTACAGTACAAAGATGATAGAACCATTCACATGAATGCCCTGATATAAAATATTTTGGAGACCAGGGAGAATGTTTGTGATGCTTTTCGATTGTTGAACATAAAATGCTTATCAACGATTGATCCATATAAATGTATATTTCAATTATAAAGAGTGACTTGGTAACAAAACATTCGGAAATGAGTATTTATATGATTTTTTTAATGCTTCTAGCAACTTTGCTAAATACACACTTTTCATGCATTTGGGAGTAAAATCCACAAAATACAATCAACATACTTTCCATCTAAGTTAGTGTTAGCATAGACCGATTACACGGTTTATTTAATTATGTAATATCAGATCCTAAGGTGAGTAGACACAAATCAGCCAGACAAACGAATTACAACCTAGCAAACTGCATAGGTTCAAGTTGCCACACCAAATCAGAACAGTGAGGTGTGATTATCAAAATGAATACCAAAGTAGAAGTAGTGATAAAAATAAAAAGCACGGTATCTCTAAACCAAGTTAGTAATTATGTTCTTAGACAATAAAAACCATAGATGAATAATGAACGTAACTCGATAAGATTATAAATAAGAAAGAAGTATTACAGACATGAACAAACCAGTAAGAATTACAAAACTATTAAAAACTTACCATAAACCCCTGTAGATATGCAAGGAAATGCAATGGACTGGATATTGTGCTCAGAGCATAGCTCCAATGCCTTTCGGTATGTGGACTCCAAAGCCGCATCATCTCGTCCAACTGGTCCGACACAATGAATTACATCTAAGGTTTAAAACAGTATAGGATATCGGAATCAATAACCTGAAAAAATGACAGATAATAATTCTGAAAAGAAAAAATTACACCTATCATAGAAAAAATGAAACAAACGTCCTCATTAGTAGGTTGACGTAGTCATAAAGTAGGGAGGAGGATTCTATAAGATGATACCGATTTTTTGGATTTATGATTTTTTGCTGAAACTCACCTACAGAGAACCAAGTTTGGAGGAAAAAACAACAGAAGCAAATTCAGTATAGACCGACATCGTCCATTTGAGCTTTCCTGGGATTTTCAGAACTGTTTGTATTGCAAATAGCTATTTCATTTTACGGAAAATGAAAAAGGAACTGGATTAGGATGAATAGTCATATTGACGTGTAAATATGACGACAGAACTCGAGAGATAACTGTCCATCTGAAGTTTGTGTTGATGATGTTGTTCAGAAGAACAATGAAAGCTCCACAACCAAAACAACCAGCTCAGAGAACTAAACAACACCACAATAACTGTCTAAAGCTGATTATACAACCATTTTTCTCAACGTTTCTTTTCTCCTGAAATGTTAGCTTCACATTTGGTGAACTTTACTACCGATAACAGAAACTCATGAAATGAGGGTGTGGTACTTTTAGAGTAGACCTCCAATTCTCTTAGTCTGTGAGATAGTAGAGTTATTGACTGTTTGTGGGAAGTACTTTATTACCCATACATCTCAGACACGACCCCCCAACCCTAGAATTCGGAAACCGCCTTAACTCTCTCTCCTCTTGTTCGGCTGATGTTGATTGCCGCCTTTTTGTCCCTCCTTCCTTAAATTTTATCAAGAGTACCAACAGAGATCCATTCCTTGTGGCCCAGAACCTCCTGACATGTTAAAGTGATAGCCTTCTCGATCCCTTTCCAATTGTTCTCTATGGTAGTTTCCTTTCCATCGAGTAGATTGTCAAAAGCCTGGAATCTATTGTTGAGGGCTATCTTGAATTCGTTGAGCTTTCCAGTATCCCGACGAAAGGCCGTAATAAACTTTTGTGATGTTGTCCGCCACGTTTTTCAGTGTTTCTTGAGTTTCAGTTCCATTTTGGCGACCAGCAAGTGGTGATCTGAGGCTATATCAGCTCCTCACTAGGTTCTCACGTCCTCCATGGTCCTTCTGAACCTTTTCTTGATACGGATATGGTCGATTTGGTTCTGAGTAGTGTGATTCAGAGAAATCCATGTAGTTTTGTGTGTGTTTGTGAGGGAATATTGTGCCGCCGATGACCAGTCTGCTGAAGGCACATAGGTTTGCGAATCTCTCACCGTTTTCGTTCCTTTCTCCCAGTCCATATCTTCCCACGATGTCTTCATATCCAGTGCTGTCCATGCCAACCTTGGCATTTAGATCTCCCATTAGAATCGCCAAATCCTTTTTTGAGCGTCTGTAGACGATTGACAGCGGCGTCTAGTAGAATTGATCTTAAACTTTGTCATTGTAGTCATTGGCAGGTGCGTGGCATTGGATGACGTTAATTGTAATATCCTCTTTCTTTCTTTTGAAGGATGCTTTAATGATCCTGGGTCCATGAGATTCCCATCCTATTAGTGCCTTTTGTGCATGTTTGGACAGCATCAGTGCAACTCCTTATGTGAAGCATTTTCCTCTTCATGGCCAGAGTATAACAGCAGTTCCCCTGAAGCTAGTCTCAGTTGTCCTAGCTGTGTCCAATGCGTTTCACTGATGCCGAGCACCTCGAGGTTGTATCTTTTCATCTCTGCCGCAACTTGAAATAGTCTTCCAGTCTCCCACAATGTACGAACGTTCCATGTACTTAAAAGAATGGTTGCTCTGATTGTGAGAAGGGGCATCGGCCTCATGACTTCCGAAGGGACTCAGCTTTCATCATGAAACCTAATAACTCTTCTGAATGAAGACCTGACTCCCAGGTCAGAGTTAAAATGGTTTGAATTATTTTTTTCTGGTTAGCGTTTTTCTAGCGAGTTAGTTTTCTACGGGATGGGGTCACCAACCCCATGCCCAACCCTCCTCCTTTATCCAGGCTTAGGACCAGCAGTAGCCCCAGAGTTGCTCTAGGCGGAGTTAAGAGAGCACATATATGAAACCATCTATAGGAACACATGTACATATATATATTTTGGAATAAAATAAAGAAAACACCACAATACGTATACAGAAAGGTCAAAGGAACACCCCTAACATCTATAGAATACTTATGACGTAACGGACTAATACCTTATCACAATTTCCGATAGAAGAAAGAATCCAAAATGAGAACCAATAATATTTTGATAAATATAGTCTAGTGGCGAAATCCCCATCAGCTTGTTTGGACGGTATGATCAAAATCTTTAGTAGCTAGTTTGTCAAAAAGAAGCAGTTCAAAATCTTTAATCGGCAACTTGGAGGACCAATACACCAACAAGCATAATAAAAGGAAAAACAATAAGGGACAAGATAAAATACAGTAACACTAAAAAACAACTTGTTTGTGCATTGTTTGTTGACCCTACAGAAACTACAATGAAGAAAGCAAAATAATATTTAAAAATGAAATGAATGGATAATCTGATCTACTTCCTAACAAGTACCTGAAATATAGCTACATGAATTTAATGTTTTCGCATGACATAAAATGTAAAAAGAATTTAATATATGACTTGGGCACTGAATAAACTGGTTTAACGTATGAAGCAAAACAAATAAAAGTTAGTTTTTAAATAGAATATCCAAGATGAACATACATTTGGAAGGTAAATTGAAACCTGGAGTAAGTTTTGCATCACCAGTTGGGCAACCACCAAGTTTTTGACAAGCTGCTAACAATTGTGAGCCAGCTGCTCTGTGTATTGCACCATCAACTCCCCCACCACCTCTCAACTGAGAATTCGCAGCATTTGCAATAGCGTCGATTTGGAGATGTGTTATATCTCCACGCCATAAACTAATACGTGATTCTAAATTCGACACTGAATCACCTGTTGCTGTCAAACAAATTTTTTGGAGGCAGTTAAGCATTTTAAAAGAGTAGTTTTTAAAGGAAACAGTGGTAAGTCGATAAATTTAGTTATTTTACACTTGCCAAAAGCAAATATTATAAAAGAGATATCTGAGAGTTTCATTTCACTTTTGTAATTCCCAATACATGTAGCATGACCAACTTTAGACTTTGTGTATACGAAACTGTAAACGGTGTTACTAGTAAAATCCCCTGCTTAAGTCTGGCTAAACTGAAAAGCACGAAAAATCTGCAGTTCACAGATTGAATTTTAAGACGAATTTAAATCTTCATAGTTGGAATCATGCACTAATTTTATCTACTTCACCAGTGAAGACCTAGAAACACTAGACTCACATGTCATACTAGTATGGGACTCTAGCAGTGTGCATCGGCAATCTCGTGCGTAGATACCTAACCCCTAGACCATTGATCCGGTATCTAATGTGTATGTGCACTGTTGAGGAGTCCCATACTAGGATGAAATGGCGATCCAGTACTTTCAGGTTTTCAGCGATGGTCTAGCTAAAATCAGTTCGTGAAAATCTCCTCTACTAGTAGAATTTGAATTCATCATTGTACTTAATAAAATGTTTTAAATATTACAGACCAAAAAATCTTACAGTAGCTTAATCAAATAGTTTTCTATACTTAACTTTGAGTTTTGAACATTGAGGACTATGATAATACCTAACTACCAAGATCAAACCCAGTCATGATCATCTAAGACCTGATGTAAACATGCACCCATCTACATTCCTGTGCATTGAGGAAATCGATAAGATTATTAGCAACAGGATTGTAGTAGTGGTGCCTGGTGATGAGAAGGATTGAAAATAAAATGATTTGACGGAATGTGAGTGTAGAATGTACAAGATTAATGTGATCCATTTTCGAAGTACAGGTTTATGTACTCAGCTTCAGCCCCAATGTCTGTGTGATACTCGAATTCCCAAATAAAAGTAGGTGATACGAGATTCGAACCTAAAACTTACTGCCTGGAAGCCTAGTGCCTCAACCACTAGACCACTGACTTGCAGTATGAAATGGTAATGAAACTTAAGGTCCAGAAGAAGACGAAGAATTATTACATTTGCTCTGTTGTGACCGATTCTGAGCTATGTTACGGAAGGTCTGAAACTGTGAATCACAATAATCAGATCGATTTCAATCAGATGGTTAGCACCTAAAAACATGGATAAATTGAACAGTTAATAGCTTCATGGGTTTATGTTACCTACAGCTTTTGTTCCTTTCGGATCTACTGTATATTATCATGGCTACTCGGAGTCTGCATACAAAGTTTGGGCTATTATTTTGGGTAGATTAAAGAACAGTAAAATCCATTTAACATCGAGCGTACTGCTATGATAAAATTGTATTACAAAACAGGTTAATAGCACAGGTTGGTGAGTCATTCTGCTCAACTATAACAATCCTAAGATAAATCCCAGGTGAGTAGTTTAATTCAAAGCAATTAGGTAGCTGAGGTTAGCATTTGTCACCACACCAAAATTGTAAAGCTAACCAAGTATTAGCAAGATTAACCACACTTAAAATTGACGATGAAATGGAGAACCCAATCCCGAAGGTCTAGAAAAAACTGACCAGTCTAGTCGAAATTTTGTGGGGATCTACCAGAAAATTCAGTAGAAATTTTCAGGAAGTCGAGACAGAAATCCCCCTTTTTTACTGGTTTGAGGGACTCGTATAAAGCTTCCGCTGACTTAAAAATTCCCTGAAACTCCATCATTTACCTCAAAATCTCCGCAAAAAAACCCGAATTTTCTTAGGTCTACTACCGCTTATTTACTCATCAATTGTCAAGGGATTATGAAAGGATGGTGGCATTGTACGAACGCAGAATGCTTACAGCTGGGATTTTTTGGGGTGACCAGTAGACAATTGTAGTTATGTAAGGGCGAAAACTGTATCAGGGAAACTTAGTACTTGTAGTAATCCTGTTCAACACTAAACAGTACAGCCATGGCGGAAATTTCATGAGAAAATCCAGGTGAAAGTGGATTTTTCATGCACATTGGATAAGAATGACTTATTTAGTGTAAATTCGATGTGAATTTATTGTCGATTCGGGATAAAGTCCCCAGAGTTGTATAAATTCGGTGAAAAATCCTACGTGTAAATGTTGAGTTTTATTAAACCTTTATACAAATATTCGCACAACATTCCTGACGGTATCTACCAAATACACTAAATTGTTTCAGTTTCTCTTAAAGTCGAGTGCCTAGACACTCGATTGGGTTATAAAAGTGGTACTAGTTAGTATCAAAAGCTTGAAGCAATCTCCAAAGAGTATATTCTTGAACAGTACTCTCACTACGAACTTCATGATAGGTCCAACACAAACGTACCTTTGGCGACTGAACACCAAGTCGGTATATCCGCAAGACTTTTCAGCATCCCGGTGGACAAGTACCTAGAACGAATGACCTTGAACATAGTGCTGAACAGTACAATATGCAATGTCTTTGCGACATGTCGGATGTGAGGCAGTTACCCACCGAAGACAATAGATGAGGTGGCACAATATCTTGGATTGATAGAAGTTAGCACCGTAGGATGCTCTCTCATTGGTTTACAGGTTAAGCGCCAGTGTGAGACAGTGAAGGTCCTGGGTTCGATTCCCGAGTACCCGAAGTCGTGGATGCTCACTGCCGATGAATCTCATACTAGGATGAAACGCCTGTTCTGTGCTTCCACGCTTCTAATGGTGGATTAAAATGGATAAATTCATGATTTCAATGAAACTAAAAAAAATCTGAACTTCCCTTTAATGAAAAAGTTATCATTAGCCATTTCATCTCTTTTGAGCTCGCCTTCTGATGTTAGGTAACGGTCCCTGAGTTTCTGTGTAGCTCGAGAGGGTAAATCGAGCCACACGGCTGGAATAGTTTTCGTAACCAGACTGTAGTCATCACGTACCGAGTTAGGGTATGACACAGTATGAGACAGACGGAACCCGTACGTGCCATCAAAGAAGAAAACGATAAACAAGAGCCTAAAATAGGGGTCGGGAATATCAATCAAAAGCACGTGCATTCAAACAATGGAGTAAATTTCAATATAATTGAACAAGACGGGGTTGCAGAGTTTGCGGGTAGATGGATATGCTCATTTCAAAGCATGTTGCTGAAGCACAACAATGCAGCAGTTTCTTAGTTAAATAAAAGTCATAATGAGGATACTACTGTGGTGGCAAATAAAGTCCCAAAACAAATAGATTTGCCAATCTTCGACATTGGTGCTGACCTCAACATTTTTACTAAGTTCACTTAAGTTGATGGCACTCAGTCCCGCATCAGCTGGCGAGTTTAGTTCACCAAATCCTCGATATCCTGGCCACCATTCAAATATAGCCTCCATTCCTTACAGTCATGAATTCCGATTTTACTTGGCTTTGAGTATTCTTACTTTGAAAAATCTTATGACCAGAGAATAATCTAACTCTAAATATCTTTAAGCACTAAGTGGTCTAATACACTCGAAGAAATACTGTGGGTCTACTCCTTGTCATCTATAATGACATAGTGACATTAATTTTTTCAAGAGTTAGACTGCCTTGCCCCTGAGTTTTCTACTCATGCCATTCTGGCCTGACAACAGTGAATCATGTTTCTGCTGTTCAAGTGCTGACTCCCACAAGTAGGGAGTGATAGACCCACGTGTGTAATCTCTTGCGGTAGTAAAAGCACTACCGTGCTAGTGGAACAGGTACGTTATAGTCGTTATGTTTGCTAGTGACTTTTCCAAACCTTACGAAGACCTGAAAAAATCAATACTTCAGCATGGAGTCTAACTAATCAACAATGGTTAAACCGAATTTTACACAACACTGAACTACAACATAGCTTAGCAACGGAAGTGTAGTTACATAAGAGAGGTCAGTGATCAACGAACTTATGACTAAGGACTCTTCAAACAACTCTTCCAGGTCAAATTGCCACAACAGATGCAGGCTGCTACCCTCTCTCTGCGAGGTTTATTCCTCTGAACAAACATATCAATCAAGCTAAAACCAAATTACCGACGATTGCAATATTATCATGCCCTCCCTGAATCATCAGCACAATCACGAACGGTCAAAGCCTTTTGTGAGAAGCGCACAGCGTAAAAGATAAGTTTCCAGATGGCGAGAAACACATTACTGGAATAGGTGTCAGTGCCACAATATCTGTGGCAAATGTTTCATAAAGTTAAGGGAACCATTCAATTCAATACGACGTCACTGGCACACGTTCACAGCATCCATGGCCATCTCCTTTATATCCCTGGCATGACAAAGGCTCTTTATCTAGTCGATACTTGAGAAGAGGTTAACAGCCTTCCAGAAAACAGAAAAGAGACTTCACACGATCCACATTTCAATCTACAGGTGGCAAACGAAAATCCGGTCACTGCTTGGAGAAAAAGTCTCTTTTAACTGAACGCGAGTTCACCCGAACCTATTCACTGAATTTTCGTCGTGGTTGTAGAATCCTTTTTGAATGTTTTGTTTTTTGGAAAATCCCTCCATGTTTGCGTATTTTTGCTATGACATGACGGACTTTTTCTGTTGACATTTTTGGTACTTTATTTGATTCCAATTTGAGATTTTATCATTGTATATTGTTATTCTTTCTATATTTTGTACTTACATTGAAGTTTTTTGTGTTTGCTTCTGAACTGTACATATGTTGTTTAAATTTGATATAATATGGCTACCGCCACATTTTTGGATTGATGCAGTGGCCGCTGGACTTAGTGTCACTTATCTGTCACTGTGTCTGATACTCTGCGGAGTAACTGTACCCTGGAAGAAGCACTATTTCCAGGTAATGCTTTGTATTTCCATTTTTTAATTAATAAAGACGCTTTCTCCTAGAATTTTGTTCTTTTTGAATTGGTTGGGACCCGGAACTGGGAAAAGCGTACAGGAGTGCCTCTATTGGAACCCATTGGAACGGCCACTGTAGAAATTCATTTACAGTGGTAGAAGTACTATTACCTGTCAATGACTGAAATACATTGGGTTTAGTAGATATTAATACCAAACTGTTTGTCTGTAGAGTTTCATTCTCCTATTGTAAGTTATGTTCCGTCCCAATTAAACACATAACCGACCCGTACTCAACAAGTACCCTAAGATGTACCAAACTCGACTAAAATTACTGTGTAACTAGCAATGCTGCACGTCACATCGCGACTATAGAACCACCTACATTCCCAAAAGAGCGACGACTAACCCCTAAGAATCTAAGACTTACCAACTACGAAACCGATCACATCATAGATTTAGCGATTGTCCTACCACTAAACTGAAAATGGGCATCCCGTTGCATGTAATCCCGTAAAAGGACAGCGTTGATTGGCATCTCAGCGGTAATTATCAGTGACCGAATACGAAAACCACACTCGATTGTTACCCACCGCGATACATTCACGAATTAACAGCTTCCTTGAAAGGTATAACTGCTTTTGCAGAAGTCACTTGGTAAAAACGTATAACCAAATCCCTATGACCTCGGAAGACATTCCTAGAGCAGTACAGTACCTTCGGCGGGGAACTGCTGGCCGCGCAGTATGACACAGGGCACACCCAACACGGTGGAAGGTCAGAAAGTTACTCCTCTCACTGGTCACAAAATTTTAACTTTTGCCTTTAGCCTATCTTCAGGAAAGTGATCTTTTTAAGGCTCCTGGCACTGAGACTAAATCATGAGTATATAACAAATATACGACATACTTCTGGTGTAACTAACGTGGCTGCAGACGCTTTGTCTCATGTAACTTGAACACCTTCCAAGGTGTCAAACAACTTAAACTCATTTAAGATCTGAAATAAGATGCTGATTTTTCAACTCCAGTTGTAATACATCTATAGGCAAAAACAGTGCAGTAACTATCGTTGTCTATCAGACCACTAGAATATAATGACCAAAAATCTAAAGGATCTGCCTTGTCACAAGTGGCCACTGGAGAAAAATCCTACGACTGACTCAATCTGATACTTGTGATTGATTTTACTTAGTTTATTGTAACCCAACTCGGCATATGTCCCAGTATGTGCTGTCTATTTTGAATCGATTGAATTGCCTCCGACAATATCCGGAATCACTCTGGCTGTATATTCACCAACCTAATAACATGGAGTTCATGAAGCTAAAGAACTATATATTAGCAGAGTCATCTTCTGCACCGTACGTTTTGGGAGAGGACTTTGGAGAGAACAAAGTCTCCTAGGATTTAGATAATATAATAATAATATATATTTATTCTCAAATAACTACGTTACAAGAGTCACGCCAGTTTACAGGCTAGATCAAATTGTCACAAATGCTTTCACAATTACTGTAAAGTTATAGCAGTTAAATTAATTATAAGAGTCAGTTTCTGATTGCATATTTACACCATGTCACTGACAGAAACAGTATAATACAGCCACATTTTCAATAGTAGAGTACAAATAATTAAGGTGCACAATAGGTGTAGAATTCTTTTTGAATGTTTTGTGTTTTGGAAAATCCCTCCATGTTTACATATTTTTGCTATGACATGATGGACTTTTTCTCTTGACATTTTTGGTATTTTATTTGATTCCAATTTGAGATTTTATCATTGTATGTTGTTATTCTTTCTATATTTGTACTTATATTGAAGTTTTTGTGTTTGCTTCTGAACTGTACATATATTGTTTAAATTTGATATAATATGGCTACCGCCACATTTTTGGATGGACGCGGTGGCTGCTGGACTTAGTGTCACTTACTAGTTATTGTTTTGGATACTCTGCGGAGTAATTTAACCCTGGAAGAAACACAAATACCGTAAGACTCTGTATTTCCATTTTATAATAATAAAGAGACGTTTTCTCCTAGAATTTTGCCCTTTTGATTTGGTCGGGACCCGGAACTAGGAGGAACGTACAGGAGTGTTTCTATTGGAAACAATTAGGACAGCCACTGTCGAAATAAATCTACAGTCTGGTATTTTCTTCTATTTTGAATTATACTTTGGAAATATCCATCGGAACATATATATTTTGGAACTATTCGGATTATTAAGAATTATAAAGAAACATTTGGAATTTTAATCGTTTATCACACTAGACTTCCTTGGAGGAAGAAGTTGGATTATTAATCATTATTTTTGAACTGAACCGTGGAATTACTATTTTGTATTGTTACCTTTTCTACTGAACTTTATTTATGATGTCAAACCGAAAAAAATCACACATGAGGACGGTGGAAGAGCTCGACGGATCACAGGGCTCTAGGCAAGTCGTTAGTGATAACTTTTTTATGGGTAACCCACATGTTATGTCTGATATTTATTATTGTAAGTCATCGATAGAGGGTTTAGAACTACCTAAGGTTGAACTCTCATTTTTTGATGGAAGGTCTCGCGACTATTTTAGGTTCATACGACAAATAGAATCGTTTATAGAACCTCGAATCAAGGATGATCAAGTGCGTTTATTGTATTTAATTCATTATTGTAAGGGAAAAGCAAAAAATGCGATTGAAGGCTGTATTATTATGGATCCACAATCAGGATATAAGAGAGCTAAGGCCATTCTAAAACAGCTCTTTGGACAGTCGCATGTAATAGCGCGAGAAACCTTAGAGGACTTATTTAGAACTGGGAATGTAGAATTTAATGATCCTGAATCATTGACGAACTTGGCTATTAAAATGCAGAACGCTGCTTTAACTTTAGAACAGTTAAATTGTACAGCTGAACTTAACTCTATGGCTACTTTAGAACGAATAGTAAGGCTCTTACCTCGTCGAATGCAAGCCCAGTGGGCAGAGCTAGTATTCAAGTGGGACGAAGAGGAGAGAGAGCCCTAGTTTAATGAATTGACGGAATTTATTATGTCTCGTGCTAAGATAGCTAGTAGTAGGTTTGGAAGATTAGCTTATCAGGCTAAAACAGGAAATAATACGGAAGCTACTAGTGGTCTGCGTGCGAGACATTCGGATTTTTCGTTTCTACCTAAAGCACGCTCGGAAGATAAGAGATTTGTCAATTATATCACGAAAGCATACGCTGATGAAGGACGAGTATGTGACCGTAACGATGTAAAGCCTCTTGATGCGTGTCCTAGCAAGAAGCCGGTTGGTGTAACAGATAAGATGGCTTTTCTAAGTGTAGAAAAGAAAGAAAAAGGTGAAAAGTGTAGGCATCAAGATGGATCCGAAGTGTGTGATGATAAAAGCCTCTTAGCTGCTCGAAAAGCCTGGAACGGTTATTTGGATTCGAGTAATCAGAGGTTAATGAGTTCAGCAAATATGAATAAGACCCAGGCAGGATTGACTGAACGGAATAAAGCTTATTTTCGGAACCCTTCAGTTAGGGTAAATTATATAACTGGACCTAGAGTAGATTCTAGGATAAGTGATGGTGGTACAGTAACGGCTAAGAAGCCTAGGAGACATGATGCTACTATTACTAAGAAGCCTGAACCTCATGCTCTTTCGGATGCTACGACTAGCCATGGAAATAGTAGCCATCAGAACCTTAGTAGTGACAGTGATAATAAGGATATAGAAAGTGTCAGCAGTTCACTTATAGGGACTAGTTTATCAACTTCATCGAATGAGCCTCCTAGTGTTTCGACGCCATCGGACCTCGTCACGAAGGTTAAGTTGATTGAAGATGCACAAGGTTGTGCAACTGTAACTGTTCCTATTACGGTTGACTGTCAGTCGAGTGATGATGAGAAGAAAGTGTTTGATGGTAACAGCCAGTCTACAGTGCTGTGTGATGACGATGCTATTGTTGAGCATATGTCTTGTGCCGCTGAAACGGATGCTAATGCAGAACGGAATCATTTAGACGTTGATAATAAACTGGATGTCACTGATGTGACAAATGAGTTACCGACGATGATGAATACTGTTCAAACCTCCTCTGCATCAGGAGATGGAAGGATAAATATTGATCCTACGTCATGCTACTTAAGGTCTTCTGGAGACGATGAAATGTCAAAATTGGAGATCCCACCCTTGCATATTATTTATGGGTCAAAAACTTCTGTTGATAAGTTAGCATCACGGACTTCATGGTATCTGCTGATCGGAGCAAGTGGTGGTGGATTGGCGACTCGTCCCCATGATAGAGAATGTAGTCCTTGGATAGGATATGACCAGTTTTGCGACGTGTTGTTCATGTTCGTATGGGTTAATTGGGTAAGGTTTATACTACCGTTAGGTCATTCCACGATAGATAGGGGAATCAAGGGCCTGATGGGAAAGTATAGGTACCTAGTTAACACGATAGGTCATATCCATGTTGGATGGCGGGTAGGCGTACTGCTGTAAGTCCTACACGTTATTCCGGTGTGGATTAGGGGATAACATGGGAACCCTAAATAAAGTGTCATTAACGCTTGCTCTTTTTGCATGGAGGGATTTTGCGGGCCGGTGTAGAATTCTTTTTGAATGTTTTGTGTTTTTGGAAAATCCCTCCATGTTTACATATTTTTGCTATGACATGATGGACTTTTTCTCTTGACATTTTTGGTATTTTATTTGATTCCAATTTGAGATTTTATCATTGTATGTTGTTATTCTTTCTATATTTGTACTTATATTGAAGTTTTTGTGTTTGCTTCTGAACTGTACATATATTGTTTAAATTTGATATAATATGGCTACCGCCACATTTTTGGATGGACGCGGTGGCTGCTGGACTTAGTGTCACTTACTAGTTATTGTTTTGGATACTCTGCGGAGTAATTTAACCCTGGAAGAAACACAAATACCGTAAGACTCTGTATTTCCATTTTATAATAATAAAGAGACGTTTTCTCCTAGAATTTTGCCCTTTTGATTTGGTCGGGACCCGAAACTAGGAGGAACGTACAGGAGTGTTTCTATTGGAAACAATTAGGACAGCCACTGTCGAAATAAAACTACAATAGGTTCTTTCGCCGATTTGCCGAGATCAATAGCGAATTTGTTGGGAAAGGTCATATGGAACGCGCTTGATACGAACTGTGATCCAGACAGTCATGTACATTGGGTGCATGTTCCCTAGAGTCGCCAAGGATTTCCCACCGTGAATGGGGTTCTGAAAAGGAGAAGAGAGAGAGAGAGAAAAAAAGCAGAAGTGTGGCAAGTGTGTATATATAACCAAAGCACTACTTAACCTGTCATGTTGAAGTAGTCAATACAGTAGTAAGTCAAGATAAAATTCATACTGACCACTTAAATTAAAGTAAATTATGGGAATATAAGAATATAACGCACAGATAAAGGAGTACAGCAAAAAGAACGAAGAGTTGTGCAGTGTCAGGTGGATAGAAGAGAAGTCGAAGTAAGAAGCTGGATTTATGTACGTTGAAATCGAAATTTCAGTTGAAAGTGTAGAGTTTGTATAAAGAAATCATGATGATTAAAAGTTCTCACTGTCTAACTGTTTTTAGTTATTATTATTATTATTGAATGCCAACCTCTAAGTCATACTGTAAGCGCCTGAGTAAGAATGTTGCAGGTGTCTCGACAGAATAGCGACCTCAGCATAGTTTTGGAAACATGAACCACAGAAGTAGCAAGCGTATAAGAGCAACCTCAGTGTTACTGATTAGTCATCTCATCAATCTAAAGAGCCGAAAGCAAACAAAATGTTCTGCTCCACAAACATGGGTGGTTTGAAGTTATCGCCCATACCATCAATGTTTGCTGGTCAGTAACTCCACCCTCCCTCCTTTTGTGTTGTTAGGCTCATGTTAAATGTTTAAAAGAAGCTATTGAGTTCTACTTGGTGCTCCATGTCTCGCATCCTGTTGAGAAACACTATTTCTGCAAGTTCCTTTCACAAACTCGTCTGGCTGTTACAACTTATGAACTATTGGTTAGGCATCAATGCTATACAGTTAACAGTTATGGAGAAATAGTAGGGATTTTCAAACAAGATATAAGCATTTAGAATGTAGTGGGGAAGATGTACTTAACTAGCTAAGCAGGAGATATAAAGAGTATCACGGTTAAAAGTTGAGCAATAAATAACACTAAGCGTTCAAGGTAAGTCAATAGCTTGTAAGTGAGAACAGTATAATTGATAATAGGCAATGTGAAACTCACACAGTTGTAAGTGTTGATAAGGTTGCGCCCAGGAGAGTAGAGTGCATTCTAATCAACCAGTTTACAGTTGAACAGTGTCGAACGACCCAGTTAGTAGAGTAACCTGTCTATTTCAAATAAAAACTAAAGAGATTTATATTCAACTAGAAAAATTTAATGCTACTTGAGAGGGTAAAAATAACTAAACAAGACGCAGCACTGAGTTCATTTTGTTTAAAGTGTATGCAGAGCTATTAATATGAAAGCAGGGTGCGAGTGAGTTCACGAGTGCAGAAGAGTCAGTGCAACTGAGAGCATCATTAAGAAGTTCAACAAACTCATGTAACCCACTTGCCATGCGTATTTTAGAGGGAAGCCTATTCCATATAAGTGCATACTTAGAGAGGAAGAAGTTTTCTCGAGTTTTGGATCTATACTTCTCAAGTTTGACCGTAGATACTTTATCTCGAAGGTTATGTGTACAAGGGCCATGGATAAGGACTAAACTGCAGGAGGAATATGTGAGCTTGTGCAGGAGTTTAAAGTAAAGGATCAGATTGGACTTAAGCCTTCTTTTCCATGATGGATCGAGCCCGAGTTCAATACATCGGGTTGGATAGTCAATGGGTGAACTATGATTTAGGACTTTCCGAGTAAATTTCCTTTGTATTCCTTCAAGCTTCAACATATCAGACAGGCATAGGTTAGAAAATAAGAAAGAGCAGTATTCAGCAATAGGTCTTACGCATGTTTTATAGCGAATTGTTCTGGATTCTCTATAAAGGAAGTTACGAAAGATGAAACCAAGCATTCTTCTCATTCGGGAAACTTTATTGGAGATATGTTCGGAGAAGTTAAGGTTGTGCGAATAATGCACTCCAAGGTCAGTTACGGATGTGAGTTTGGGCAATACATTCCTGTTGAGAATGAGATCTAATTTGGGAGACATGTCTCCGAAACACATCCAGCTACACTTCTCAGTATTAAGTTCAAGGTTCCATTGCTTACACCAGACATCTACAGTATTGAGTTCGTGCTGGATTGTGTGCAACAAGTTTCCTAAGTCAGATTTGCTAGTTTGATAAATCACTTTTAGGTCATCCGCATAGAGGTAGGTTTTACCAGTGTTGAAATAACTGCATATGCTGTTGATGTAGATTATGAAAAGCAGTGGACCCAAAACACTGCCCTGCACAACACCACTGGTAATTGGTCGAGGTGTAGATGCATGTGAGTTGATTTTGGTAATCTGATATCTATCTGTGAGGAACGACCTAATCAATTGCAACAGGTGGCCACTAATACCGACGGACTGAAGTCTGTTGATTAAAAGATTGTGAGGTACCTTATCGAAAGCCTTTTCGATATCGAAATACAACACGATTGCTAGTTGCTTTTGATCGCGTATGCTGGCAACCTCATTAAAGAAATCTAAAAGACATGTGGTGCATGACCTAGTTCTAATGAAGCCATGTTGAGAGGGGTCAATGTGACCTTCCCTGAGTAAGTGATCAGATAGTTGATCTTTTATCACTTTCTCCATCACACGTGATATAACAGGAGTGATATTAACCGGTCTGTAGTTTTGGACTAAGTCTTTCGGTCCAGATTTATGTACTGGGACAATACGAGTCAACTTCCACGATTCGGGGTATGTACCAGACTCAAGGGAGATGGTAAAAATTTTAAGCAAAAGCGCTGGAAGGTTCGGTCCTGCCATTTTAAAAAGTATGGAAGGTATCTCATCCGCACCACAGCTGCCATTGGGTTTAAGGGTTTTAATTGCCACTTGAATATTGTTAAGATCAAATTTGATGGTACAAAGATTATGCATACTGCTACAGTCAGTGTTAGTATCAGGGGTAGAAGATGTGTTCAGATTGAAGGAGAACCATGTACTAAACAGTTCGCAAATAACAGCTTCGTCATAATAAGTCTGTCTATCTTGTAGTATATAATGAATTTTGCGATCTGAGTCCTTTTTATGCGTTTGTTAAGCAAACGACAGAGGTTTTGGGACTTACACGCAGTAGCGAGAGCATTATTTTCTTCGATTTGCCTACGCACTTAATGTTGATGTTTTACACCGTCAAGTATAGCGTAAATTTGGTACAGGATGCCGAAGTCCTTAGATTTGCAAAAGGCCCTTTTCAGTTGACGTAGTTTAGCCCTAGCTTTGTAGGTGATATAAGGAGTAACTGTTTTGAAAGACGTTTTGAGTGGGATAGTAGTGTCTAGAGAAGATTTGATGGTGACGTTGAATATATGTAATGCATCAAGAAGTTCAAGACAAGAAAAAAACACAGTCCAGTCTGAGTGCTGAATTAGAAACCGAAAGCTGTCCCAGTCAGCATGTTTATAGTCTCTGTATTGAAAACGGTTTACTGTTTTAGATTTGTTACATTTAGCAAAAAACGGAAGGGTGCAGAGGACAATTTTATGGTCACTGTTGTGAAACGTTTCGCAGACAGACACAGATGTTGGGGTGACATCTTGACAAAATACCAAATCGAGAATGTTGTGGTTCCTAGTAGGCAGGTGCACATGTTGAGATGGTGGAGAAAACTTGTAGCTCAGGTGGATGATTGTGGTGGTGTTTTGTTCTCTGAGCTGGTTGATTTGATTGTGGAGCTTTCATTGTTCTTCTGAACAACATCATCAGCACAAACTTCAGATAGAAGTGAAGCATTCGAATTTCTCCACGTTTGACCTGTAGCTTGTTCTGGTAACCTCAATCTTGATTGGTTGCTGTTGTCTTTTGATCTGTCGTTGTTTGCAACTTTATTTTGATTGCACCCCCCTTTTGATCTGTTTCTTGATCTTATGATTTTTCTGATTGGTTGATAGATTGAGTCAATGTCGATGTGTTGGTTGATTGCTAATTGGCCTGAGTGCCAAGCTTTGAAAAATTATCTAGTGTTTTTGTCCTCCCCCTACCCAGTATTTCCACACTGTTCCAATCAACTGTGTGTCCATAGTTGTCGGTATTTATTGAGATAAGCGAAGCGTTGTCGTGGCGTTTGACTGCTAATTGATGTTCACGTAAACAAGCTACAGGTTAAACGTGGAGAAATTCGAATGCTTCACTTCTATCTGAAGTTTGTGCTGATGATGTTGTTCAGAAGAACAATGAAAGCTCCACAATCAAAACAACCAGCTCAGAGAACAAAACACCACCACAAGGTGCACATCTTGTTGCCAACCATGTGTGTCTAGGGGACCAAGTAAGCTATCAAAGCGTAGTGGACCGGAATGTGTCCGCTAGTTGATTCCAGGGAGGTTGAAGTCACCACAAATAATTTTGCAGGTGAATTCAAGACAGGCAGCCCTGGCAAACGACTCACCAATAGAAACGCCAACCGATCGATGAGTGTTTGGAGCTCGATGTATTCATCCAACCAGTATTTTACATTCATGGGCGTGCACAGTCAGCCATATCGAATCAGGCACTTGATTAAGAACAGTATCATAAAACATTTCTGCTTAGATGTCTCTAGATACATAGATGAGGCAACCACCACCCTTTTTAGATCCTCAGTCACCGCGAAAGAGTTCATAAGAGTCTATTAGAAGGTATGAGTCAGGGACATCGGAGGAAAACCAGCTTTCAGTAATCATGACAATGGAAGGATTGTTTAGAATTACCAGAGAGCGTAAGTGGGTAATCTTACTGATAACAGATCGGGAATTAATTAGCATTAGTGTTACATAGGATGAATACTCAACTTTCAGGGATGCGCGATGGACATCTGGAGGGTTGTATGTTGTGTGTTCTGAAGAAGGGCTGGAAGTAGGAATATAGGCTTGATTGTTATGGTCAGTTAATTTGGGAGCGATATAGTTAGAGGGAGCCCAAAGAACAGATGAGGAAGTCGCTAGGGGGAACAAGGGTGGATCGTTTCGTGAGTCCATTGGATAAGGTATAGTGGAGTAAGTCAAATCTTTGGACAATGTGAAAGGTGGTTTGTCAAAAGGACCAGACATAATGGTGTTACAGCTAGTAGGGGCAGACAGCGGCAAAGATGGGTTGTCATCCATTACATCACAGAATGCAGAGAGCATGACTTGAAGGAGGGGGGAAATATCGCCCTCAACAGCTGGAGGTAGGAAACAACTCTGTTGAGGGGGTGAGCGTTAAAAAAGGGTTAAGTACATGTTTTGGCGAGACTGAAGAATTGCAAAAGGTATTTCGGCTAGGATGGCGTCTAGGAACATTAGGCGGATGCACAAGTAGGCTAGTGTTACGAGTTATCTCAGCAACTCTAGGCATCCTAGTCTTTTTGTACGCAATCAAGGGTAAAGGCTTTGGGTTAGAAACGGGGAGGCGCCTACGGTTAGAGTTTAGGGAGGTATTTATGGCATGAGTGTCCGTATTCTCAGGAGTCCTAGGGTTTAATTTTAGAAGTATAGTAGCGTACATATGTTGTAGCTGAAAACAGCTGGCCAATTCTTTCCATACCCGACTATCATATGATATTCACTGAATGCAATTCCAAACAGATACCTTTCTGTGTTAGGCAATCCCATCAAACATCACATAAATTTGTAAGGGTTAGTAAACTCATCGGTTCATACTAGATATCTTGGTAGGCAGGAGAGTAAGTATTGGATAGTATCACCGTCTGTTTCGATTTTCCTTCCATCATGAATCAAAGAAGAGCTGACCACTGGGATGTTTCGATAGTTCCACTCCAAATAGATTTATTCGAATTAATTAGTTCATGTAATTCATTCACTTAACTTAGTGATCTTTCGACTCTCCTTCCACAGTGTGGGCAGCCGGGAAGTGAAATGCGCCCTCATAACCGTGAGAGCACGCGAGACCAAATCGGTCATAAACAAATCCTTCCTACATGCCCTAACTTCGCTCTTATCTCCACCGCTAACTCTCCTCACATTCCTTTATCACGCTGAAGCGCTAATGCAGACGATTCGAGTTTACTAAACGTTATTCCTGGCCTACTTAAACCTCGTACCAAATCACTTGTTGGAACATTTAACATCCGAACATTGCATCAACTAGGGCAACAGGCTTCCTTAGCCAGGACTTTAGAATCTCGCTCAATCGATGTGTGCTGCGTCTCAGAAACGCGCACGCAGGATCCTAGTAAATTCAATAATTTGATTTCGCCTTGTCAAAACAAAGAGGAAGCCCGATTTACTCTTCGTGTGTCCGGTAGCCCTGATTCTGCTTTCAGGAGTCTCGCTGGTGTAGGTATAGCATTGAGTCGTACAGAAGATAGATAGTAGATAGTCACTTGTGCACTGTCTGACCAAGCGGGACAGTAAGGACTCGTAAACATAGGGACACTCGTCGTTGCCTCTTCGTCGTATCTGCCCATGCCCTCACTGACTGCAGTTCGAACGAGGTTAAAGATGAGTTTTACAGAAACCTTTCGGACCTCCTCCAAAAATGTTAGGCACTCTGATGCAGTAATGATGGCTTGTGACTTAAATGCTCAAGTAGGTAGACTAAGTGAAAATGAAACACACCTAGGTGGATCGTATGGTGTCGCGGCTAACAGAACAGATAATGGCGACCGTCTGTTGCAAGTATGCTCAGACAACCGCCTATTTCTAGCATACACTAACTTTAGACATAAGGAATAACATCTCTTGACCTGGCGAACCCCGAAGTCGCCTCATCGTTGGACGCAACTAGATCACATTGCCATCAGCCACTGATGGAGGGGTTCGAAAGAGGGCGATCGCTCGTCCAGATTAAGATCATTATGGAAAAGAAGGCTTAAGTCCAATCTGATCCTTTACTTTAAACTCCTGCACAAGCTCACATATTCCTCCTGCAGTTTAGTCCTTATCCATGGCCCTTGTACACATAACCTTCGAGATAAAGTATCTACGGTCAAACTTGAGAAGTATAGATCCAAAACTCGAGAAAACTTCTTCCTCTCTAAGTATGCACTTATATGGAATAGGCTTCCCTCTAAAATACGCATGGCAAGTGGGTTACATGAGTTTGTTGAACTTCTTAATGATGCTCTCAGTTGCACTGACTCTTCTGCACTCGTGAACTCACTCGCACCCTGCTTTCATATTAATAGCTCTGCATACACTTTAAACAAAATGAACTCAGTGCTGCGTCTTGTTTAGTTATTTTTACCCTCTCAAGTAGCATTAAATTTTTCTAGTTGAATATAAATCTCTTTAGTTTTTATTTGAAATAGACAGGTTACTCTACTAACTGGGTCGTTCGACACTGTTCAACTGTAAACTGGTTGATTAGAATGCACTCTACTCTCCTGGGCGCAACCTTATCAACACTTACAACTGTGTGAGTTTCACATTGCCTATTATCAATTATACTGTTCTCACTTACAAGCTATCGACTTACCTTGAACCCTTAGTGTTATTTATTGCTCAACTTTTAACCGTGATACTCTTTATATCTCCTGCTTAGCTAGTTAAGTACATCTTCCCCACTACATTCTAAATGCTTATATCTTGTTTGAAAATCCCTACTATTTCTCCATAACTGTTAACTGTATAGCATTGATGCCTAACCAATAGTTCATAAGTTGTAACAGCCAGACGAGTTTGTGAAAGGAACTTGCAGAAATAGTGTTTCTCAACAGGATGTGAGACATGGAGCACCAAGTAGAACTCAATAGCTTCTTTTAAACATTTAACATGAGCCTAACAACACAAAAGGAGGGAGGGTGGAGTTACTGACCAGCAAACATTGATGGTATGGGCGATAACTTCAAACCACCCATGTTTGTGGAGCAGAACATTTTGTTTGCTTTCGGCTCTTTAGATTGATGAGATGACTAATCAGTAACACTGAGGTTGCTCTTATACGCTTGCTACTTCTGTGGTTCATGTTTCCAAAACTATGCTGAGGTCGCTATTCTGTCGAGACACCTGCAACATTCTTACTCAGGCGCTTACAGTATGACTTAGAGGTTGGCATTCAATAATAATAATAATGACTAAAAACAGTTAGACAGTGAGAACTTTTAATCATCATGATTTCTTTATACAAACTCTACACTTTCAACTGAAATTTCGATTTCAACGTACATAAATCCAGCTTCTTACTTCGACTTCTCTTCTATCCACCTGACACTGCACAACTCTTCGTTCTTTTTGCTGTACTCCTTTATCTGTGCGTTATATTCTTATATTCCCATAATTTACTTTAATTTAAGTGGTCAGTATGAATTTTATCTTGACTTACTACTGTATTGACTACTTCAACATGACAGGTTAAGTAGTGCTTTGGTTATATATATACACTTGCCACACTTCTGCTTTTTTTCTCTCTCTCTCTCTTCTCCTTTTCAGAACCCCATTCACGGTGGGAAATCCTTGGCGACTCTAGGGAACATGCACCCAATGTACATGACTGTCTGGATCACAGTTCGTATCAAGCGCGTTCCATATGACCTTTCCCAAAAAATTCACTATTGATCTCGGCCAATCGCCAATAGAACCTATTGTGCACCTTCCTCATTTGTACTCTAATATTGAAAATGTGGCTGTATAATACTATTTCTGTCAGTGATATGGTGTAAATATGCAATCAGAAACTGTCTCTTATACTTAATTTAACTGCTATAACTTTTACAGTAATTGTAAAAGCATTTGTGACAATTTGATCTAGCCTGTAAACTGGCGTGACTCTTGTAACTTAGTTATTTGAGAATAAATTATTATTATTATTATTATTATTATCATACCCTAGTGCGAGTGCGTATCTGTTTGAGGCTTACTGGGCATAGGAAAGACACTGTAAGGAAACCTCTTAGGGTTCTAACTAATGATAATGAGGCTAAGAATATATTTCAGGATGAACTAGAAAAACAGCTAGAGGTTATTGTAAGCGGTTCCCATCAGGAGGCAGGTTGGAATGATATCAAAAAGGCTGTGGAAACAGCAGCTATATCTGCTAGCAAGGTAAACCACGAGTCTAGGAAGAAGCCGTGGACCCCATCAGCATCTACCGAACTGATGGATGCTCGAAAACTCATCCCACCTGTCTCTGAGTGCGATGAAGAGCGAAGTCAGCTTAGACGCATGCTGATAAAAAGCCTAAGCAACGGCCTCGAACAGTGGTGGGTGGCGAAAGCAAAAGCGATGGAAAAGGCAGCGGCGATAGGCAACAGCAGACAGTTGTTTCAACTTACCAAGGAAACCGGTATTAGGTATCCGAATATGAGTGGGACTATCTCAGAAAATGATGAGACTATTATTCATTCTCAATCTAGGAGATTGGATCAACGGGGAGAACACCTCAGGGATCAGTTCAGTCGGCGATCAGTCACACTTCGTCTGCCCGCGATCTCCAGTTATCCTGAATGGCTCTCCGAATCTTTATGAAGTCGAAAAGTCTATAGGAAATTCGAAGCGAGGTAGAGCATCAGGTTCTGAACAGCTAACTCCTGATATTTGTAAGGATTATGGTCCAGCTTTAGCAGCTAGATTGAATGAAACCTTAGGTACGATCAAGGAACTGAGCCTAATACCATCTGAATGGTCTCAATCAGCGATTGTCTCAGTCCATAAGAAAGAATAAAAGCCTCTTGTGACAACCACAGATGTTTAAGTCTAACTAATATAGTATCTAAAATACTGACCTCAATAATACTTCGAAGCTTAACGAAAGCTCACGAATAGCAGACTAGAGAAGACTAGGCTGGTTTACGACCTGGACGTCGATGTATAGACCAAATATTTGCACCATGTCAGGTCCTAGAACAAATACACACTCCAGACGCCCCATAATAATAGTATTTCTCGACCTTAAAGCGGAATTCGACTCTCTTGATCTCGAGGTTCTGTGGCAGTGTGTATCATTAAAAGGTGTACCAACCTTGTACGGGCTCTCCACTCGAACACCCTGGGTCGAGCAAGAACTTGTGGCAAACTGTCATCGGAATTGATTACACCAAGTGAGGTCCGTCAGAGATGTTCACTCTCCCCATTCTTATTTAACTTTGTCATAAATATGCTTCTATATATAACATTATCTTTGTCTGAATTTTCAGGAGTGAACCTTCTAACAGGAAAGTCGCTTGTCGACTTAGGATATGCCAATAACATAGTTCTGCTTGGTGAATACTCTGACAAAATACAGAGCCTTCTGACTACCCTAAGCAACAATGCAAGCATGTTCGGGATGCGATTTTTCCCCTCGAAATGCAAAGTGTTGCTTCAAGATTGGGTTGCATCGGTACCTAAACTAGCAATAGGGAGTGAAGTAGCTTCACTTATCTGGGGAGTCTCATCACTACTGATGGCCTAGTGACTGACGAAGTCTCAGAACAGATATAAGAAGCTCGACTGGCCTTTGCCAACCTGCATCACATACGACGTACGCAAGTTATCCGTTTGCTGATCAAAGGACGAGTGTACTGTCAAGCAGTTCGTATGCGAAACATGGCTGGTGAGAGTAGAAGACACATGTAGATTGCTTGTCTTCGATCATACGTGTCTCTGAAGCATTGCTCGTGTATCCTGGGGCAGCCGAGTAAGCAATGCTCTCGTCAAGAAACGAGTACTAGCTAGGGGTGGTAAATCAACAGATGAAGTAGTGAAACTTCACCAGCTGAGGTGGTTGGGATATGTGTTACGTATGCCTAACTACCAACCGCCTCGAACAGCTGTTTTGTGGTGAAGGAGAGGGTTAGAAGAAAGCTAAGGGAGGCCAAACCAAAACATGGCACAAATCCATGAAGTCACTGACAAGTGGACTGAGCCATGCTGGTAGATGTAGGCTACCTGGTCCACGAGACGAAAGTAACCTATGGTTAGAGACCTCGAATAACATGGCTCAAAATCGTTTGCAATAGCGCAGTTGCATCCACTTTTTGTGTTCTATTAAATCCTGATCTTCTGGATTCCTCGACACCTCCACTTTTGTCTTTCTAAACCTATTTCACTGAATTCTACTTCTTGAATAATATTTTGGAACCCTAATCCTGTCTGTTACCAGTAGTTCTCCTACTATCTCTACCACTATGGGATTTGAATTGACAGTTGCCTCTCCGTGCTAATGTGGTATGGCAACATGGATTGATGTACGTACATGGGAAGTTCTGCATTGTATCTGTCTGCCTTTCTGCTTTCGACCCTGACATAATAACAGTTGATGTTTTCTATTTGAAAAGGATTTACATGCTAGCCATTTTTGTTTGAATGAACAATAATTATCTACGCGGACCAGAAAATATCTCAACAACTCACCTCAGCTGATAGAAAAGTAGCGTGAAGGGCTGTACAAAAGGGCATAAAAATATGGCACTAAATAAGTGAATAATTCAAAAAAACAGATAGAAGATGCATGAAGAATAATTTATAACTAACCACCGGTTGTTGATAAAAATTTTTCTTAACAAACATGGAATGCATATTAGTTTCACATGTACAGAGTACGGCCAGTCTATAGATGTAAGAACGCCTTGAGAACAACGATTTCGTATTGCAACCATTCAAAAGCAAACTGAACAAAAGAAAATTAAAACTTAAAGGAAAGTCTCTAGCGACTGTAACTAGCTGGTCACACTTGTTAAGTTGTAAACGATGTGCAAATGATGATGGCAAACATACGAAAGGACAAGAATTTATACCTAAATACGGGAAACAATAATATTAAATTTGTGTCTAAGAAAGGAAGAAAAGAAGTGTTTATCCCATGGATGTAAGCATTCGGAGAATAGCACTTACGTGAAGAGGACCTAATAGCGGATTGTCAAGAAACCTAGCTAAGCAGATCTTTTGGATTTACACTCCGGATCAACAATACAAGTGACTTCTGTAGATGGTCGGAAGACTAAGATTGGATGAGATCGATGTTATCTGGATCAAGTCAAAATCATACCTCGTGGTTAATTATTAACTTAGATTACTCCGTTTTAGTATCCTGGAGCCTTGGCTAGTTTGCGGACTGCATAGAAAAATCACGATCTTACTGACAGAATGAGTGATATATGACTAGGACGGCACTTAGTAAAGCCACTGCATCATGCCACAGTCTATTTCATACATATGACTTATCGGAGTTATTCGTCCCTAACCTTAGCGATATTCGGATAACCCGTACAACGTACACTGTCTGTCGTCCAACTCAGAAACCACTCAAATAAATGGATTGACCTGGGATGCAGTGACATTTCGCTAGCTCTGTAGGTATTCTCTGCCGCTTCCATATTTTCCTGTTCCTAGAAGTTCACAAATAGAATCAAAAACTTAAGTTCATTCCTACCTTTGATCCAGACATCGTGTGACCAGTCCGAATACATGTTCACTCAAGATGGTAATTAACTTCTATTGGCATCAAAAGATTATAGAGTGGCATCTACCGTACAAGAATCAAAAGATTAACCCCACTAATCGGGTTATGGGTGCAGAATCTATTTTGAAGGCTTTGTTTTTGGAAAATCCCTTGTTAGTTATTTTAAAACTAATTGTAGTTATGTCATAACTAACAAATCAGATTGGTTAAGCGCTCACCACGTTATCTAGTCTGACCGGTCTATAAACTTTCTTTGTTGTGAATGACCTATCGATTGAAGGATGTTATTATTTTATTTTAAATAGATGTGACTCATGTTTTTTATTCATTTTCTAAAGACACGCTATGGTGGCCGGTACGTTTGCTCATCTTACTTGATAATTGAAATTTCCTTATTTATTGTACTAATTTAATCGTTTTTTTGTTTAGAAACAGATAAAGTTTAAAACCAAATTGACTTCTAATTGTAGTGAATGAGAACACAGGTGGGGCAACCGAATTGTATTTAACGAAAATTACAGAGTTACTCAGTAAAATCGGACAACCATATCGTAAATCGTTCATTTGCAAAAGATCAGTTCATCCTACGGAACTGGACTGTTCCTGTTGCCAAACATCAATCCATTGTCACTATTCATGCGTTTCATACAAATTCCATTGTTTTCTAACTCTTCCTTTCTTGATCTTCCCCACATATTATGCTACCAGACTTTACGTTGACACTCACGTTATATACTACTTATAAGTAGTTCGCACCACAGCACCACACTAATAACTATAGCTTTACTCTTGACTCTGTCAGCGGCAACATTTGCGGTTTTAGAATTACATCTGTAGGACAAATTAAATCCTACATCCCTCCATGTATATATATTTGTGTTATGATATGACTGACTCTTCTGTTTGATATTTTGGTACTTTATTTGATCCCATTTGAGATTTAATCATTGTATCGTGTTATTATTTCTATATCTTGTACTTATATTGAGGTTTCCATCTTTCCTTCTGAACTATATGTGTTGTTTAAATTTGATACTTAATATGGCTACAGCCATATTTGTATTTGATACTCTAGCAGTAACTGACTGGATGTACTTTTTCTTCCAGAAACGGAACCTACTGTGGTAATTGGAAACTCGAAGGTTTAATATTGTTTTGGTAATTGTCTGAATTTCCCTTTTTGATTAAATATAGAACCGTTCTCTCCCAGAATTATCGTTTTTGGACTTGGACTGGGCGGGACGCGTATGAACCTACACCATTCGGGTTAAAAGCGGACTGCAAGAGTAATATCATTTTATAATAGGAAATAACATCATTCCAGGACAAGTGAAACATTTATTGGGCTGCGGTTTCCTCTGACATTATAGGCCGCTTTATAAACTTCTACTTTTCCTTATCACAAGATGTCCAGGTGTTCTGAAATCCACATGACAGTAACGTTTCTAAAACAAAAAGATGTTTACTGAGATTTCTACGAGATACACTTGGTGATACTGTTTTCCGAATATATCTGGAAACATTCGCATATCTTTGGATCTACAAGAACAAAAACATTATGAATATTGTCACCTCTAGCAAACATTACATCAAATCTTGAGTGGTTTGGTGCTTGAAATCCGCAATTTCGAGTAATCTATGCATGTGTTAATCGTTCCATTTTTGGGGAGCTTGAACTTTCTATTCAAATTTCACAGCATAATACTTTGTTCACTTCAGTAAAAATCAATCATAAAGTTTCTTGAACAATATTATACACCTTACGTGGTTTGTTCGATGATACTAAAAGTACTCCATGTGGATCATAGAATAATCATAAAAGATATGAACACGATGTTATAATTTACACAGCATTAGAAAAGAGAATGAGATAACAATTAAAAGGCATTTTCCGACCTTTTCGGTTGAAATATGCGAGCTAGGAACTCCACTAGTAGAAGTAATAATGACGAAATAAGCCTTAAAGTCTTCTGGAATATAAAGGTACTGTAGCTAGCAATTCAATTGGTATTTCATTATCCTGATTATTATCAGGTAACTTTGTCCTCTTAATTTTCTATGGCTTTTCATTGGGAAGGTGGCAAAATCAACCGATTCAACATATCTCTCAGCAACTTGCTGCAGACCTTCCACAATCTGTTTGCAGAACCAGGAATCGTCATCACAAGGAATGGATCTCTGTCGATACTCTGGATCAGACTCAAGAAATAAGAACGGGAAGACGACAACCTAGAATAGCTGAACAAGAGCAGATAAAACCTAGGCACAGGCTTGAGACACAGCAGCAAACAAGCAGGTAACGAGGAGCTAAATCGTTCACTGAGAACAGCTGACGAATTTATTCCCAGTAAAGGCCACTATACGGCAATGTTTTTCACTCTCACCCTTTCTCTTTCTTCTGGTTGCTGACTTAATTTTGAAGACAACAACATTCAAGGGTGGGATGTCTGCTACTGGATACGACCAATACAAAATACAACCTTCGGCACTAAACTTAACGGAACTCCCCCTAGATTGCATATCAAAAGCTGGAACAGAACAGAAGAAACCTTCATTGTGGTAAGTGTCAAATTGTATAGAGAGACTAAGTTTAATTATGGTTTTCCGCGTAGAATGAGGACATCACTGAAATCATCCAATCGGCAAATAGTAATATTAAACCATCTTCTAATCACCTCATGAGACATCGGCATTATAAGTTCTGTCAAGCCGTGATTGAACGGAAAGCTTTCGGCTTCTTTAAAGTCTCAGGAGGTTTGTCGGAGCACAGCTAGGGTACAGCTTTACTATCTGGACCCCGCTCCCCTGGCCCACACACACCAACAATTGAAGATGACAACTGCTAGTATGGCCACTTGACAAAGAAGCTTCGGGAGATGCGAAAACCTTCACGAAATTGTTAAGATATTCATAAAAATATCCCGAAAATTGTTCTGTTAAGTCTATTTCTGTCGTATGTTTTCACACTTTTCATATATTTCAAACTTTTCACACATTTCACATGTCGTTTCCTATTGGTCAGTATTTACGGTCGTCCTAACTGTATAAATATGCATCGCCTGTAAAGTTCTAGGCTGTATTCTGACCCGATAAACAATTTTCACCTGAGTTCTGATATACTGAGGATTCGGGAATCAGATTAGGCAGTTGTACTAGAATATCTTAGGTTCGCCAATCGGTAGAATTTCGAGCAGCCACATCGCGGACCACGATAGTATTCGGGCAGCATCATTAATAGACAAAGCGCATCTGATTCAAATGTGAAGATGCAGGTTAGCAAAGCAAGAGCAGTATTTCTACATTTGAAAAACATCTGGAACTCAGAACAACTGTCATATATACATACATATATATATATATATATATATATATATATATATATATATATACACGCCAACTCCGTCCTGGGCTTCCCTTTCCGATTCTGTCTTATTTTCGTTCATTCTTCTAATACCTTTCTCTATTTCTCGGCGTAATGTTCCTTGGCCTTCCTCTTTTCCTTTCACTTTGCTGGTTCCAAGTGATGGCTTGTCTTGTGGCTCAGTTCGGTGCTTTCCGTAAAGTATGTCCTATCCACTTCCACCGCTTCTTCCTCATTTCCTCCTCCACTCCAATCTGGTTTGTTCTATCCCGCAGTACGTTGTTGTTGATGGTGTCTGGCCAACGAATCCGAAGTATTTTGTGTAGACAGCTGTTAATAAACACTTGTATTTTCTGGATGATGGCTTTGGTAGTTCTCCAAGTTTCCGCTCCATACAGTAGAACTGTCTTGACATTTGTATTGAAAATCCTGATTTTGGTTTTTGTCGAAAGTTGTTTGGAGTTCCAGATATTTTCTTGAAGAAGATGTGAAGTATTTTCGCAGTTGCTTCTACATCTGCTTTCATTGCCTCTGCTGGAATGTTGTCTGGTCCTGCTGATTTGCCAGTCTTGATTTGTCTGATGGCCATACTGATCTCCTCAATTGTAGGTGCGTCAATATTAATTGGGAGGTCCATGGATGCTGCTTCGATGTTGGGTGTGTTCAGTGGAGCTGGTCGATTTAGGAATTCCTTAAAGTGCTCTACCCACCTATTTCACTGTTCTTCAGTGTTGCTGATTACTTTGCCTTCCTTGCTTTTCATAATTTTTAATACAAATGTTAAAACGGCTTTACTATTCTACTTGGAGAACCATGAGGGCCATCATCTACAAAAGAATAGTAATGATAATAATTTGTTCTCAAATGAGGATGCGTTTCATGAGGCATGCCATGTTTCAGGCAAGATCAAAATAATAAGTGGTATAAAGACTGGGGGCAACTTATACGGGTTAAGGGTTTATAGCATTTCGTATGATATACTTCTTCGCGGGAGAACAATTGTTACTCCAAGGAATCAAAGAATCAAGGAAGAAACAGATTCTAGAGGAAGAATTATATTTTATACTGGCCTCGTTGTTACGTCCAATTCTTTGCTCCTTGATCCTTAGAAGTACGGTATGCCGATCTATTTGCAATTTACGATCCCAAATCAAAGCAAAACCAAATTCCAAAGTTAGGTACCAAAGTTTATGCTTAATTCACAATAATCGACCAAAATGTAGTTCGTTTATTACAAATAGACGACCAATGTCGTTCTAACAACAAGAATTATAATAATTACAATTACCTTCAATTTTATAGATTCCTGGAGCAAAAAACTGCAAACGAACAACCAAGACAAACAGGAGTCCAGAAATGTCCGAAAATAATAATTCAAACAAGTTCATAAGTTAAGTAAAACAAATATACCCAAAAAACACAGTGAAATTAATGATATTTATATAAAGGTTTTAATCAGCCAAATGTCTTCATTCCTCCCGTAACACTCGTGATATCGAAATAATATCGAGGCAAGACAGCGTACAAACAGCTAACGTCCACGCAGGAGACGTGCGAAGAGGAGACTGGGAATAACACGCATGGCGCGCGAGAGATAGTCTTTAGTACAGATAAACGAGAGATGTACAGTATAACAATTATTGTCAGAATTAAGTTAGGCACCCAAAGGGATACAGATACCCGTACAATGGATTATTTCGGTGCGAGATGCCGAGGTCTGAAAGAGATAAGTTCTAACTGTCACTCAGAACTGGCTGCGTGAGCAAGAAGACAAAGAACAGAAGAGGTCTACTTGACTACTTAATAATATGGACAAATAATCGTCTATGTAGAAGTACTCATCTCCTTAGAAAATAGGGCAACTTCTTAACCAACGATATCCATTCGTCCTTTAGGACATTTCAGATGGTTACTCAACGGTCGTCTCATTAGGTCCCTTCTGATTGGCTCAGTATATAATGAATAACATCGCGCTACCTGTTATAGAGAAGTAGAATGGCCTAGAAGTCACTAATAGCTAAAACTTCAAAACTACAGTACAGTGAGGTGTAATGACCTTTAAAACGTTTTGATTCAGTCCTAAACTTCAGAGCAGAGCAAAAAGCCAACCTCCGACTATAAACTGGAAGTGAACCGTCTAAAAATGTTCAAAGAACCTCAACTAAGTCGACTTCCAGAATCAAAAAGCCGATGTATGAAGACAGATTGGCTAAATTTACCTATTTCTAATGTGATACGGAAGGACCAGCGGTGACTGGATCAAAGTTTTTAAATTACGTTGAAGCGGATCCGAAATAAAACAAAAACAAATAGTTCTTTAGGTCTTCCATATTGACACTGAGCCCATGAGTTTTAGTGGATACACCCTAGCTGAAGGTGTTCGGTTACACGTTAACACCCAGTCGCTTTACGTCGTGCAACGTATTTCATAGCATAAACTAGAGTGCTCACTTCACTTGTTTCTCGATATCCCAACCATGTTTCAAATAAATATTCAATAGTACTCTTTCCTGGCTTTTGGCTTGACTTGGCTTTAAGTATTCTTATTCTGAAAGATGTAATGGACAAAAGCGTCGTCAAACTCTGAATATCCATGACATTCTCAGCTTTACGATAAATTTGCAGCCAACATACCTTCATTTTCCTCATTCTCGAAAGCAAAATTCATGATTACAGTCTAAAAAAGTTCTCAAGCCTAGAAAAAATTACTTGCTATCGACATTCCCACTGAATCGTCAATGAATTGAATTAGTTTCCTCAGCACGACTGGATCTCATTCGGTAGACGGGTTCTAAAGAAAACTGGGTTCGCCGAAAGACCAAAACTGCCAGGACTAACACAGGCCACGCAACCGCCTGTCCTTTTGAGACTGAAGTCGAAACAACAAAGTTCTGGGCTGAATATCTTAGTAAATTTTCAAGTTTGGTGTTACAAATAGTTTTATTTGAATCGGAGTAAAGACTCGAATGTCTCAACATTTGGAGAACCTTATCTCACTTATCCAACAATCTAAAAGATACCAATGGTTAGTTGAGAGAACCATGTCGAAGTGACAGATGGATTTTGAGCCTTCGTTTAAGTGGGTCAGTGACCAACCAAGGCGCGCTTACGTATTTTAGCTTTTCGGTTGGCTTACACTTGAAAATGTTGCCATCTGCAAAAGGTAAGTGTTTATTCTGTTGATTAGAGAATAATTTTCGTATGACTAATGTGACGTCTTTCTCATCTTAGCTCGAGAATGGCAGCAACTTCAATCTAAGAAGTTTTCAGAAAAACGCAAATTCGGCTTCGTAGAAACTCAGAAAGATGAAATGCCACCAGAACATGTTCGTAAGATCATCAGAGACCATGGAGACATGACCAACAGAAAGTTTAGGCACGACAAGCGTGTTTATCTGGGTGCACTGAAATACATGCCACATGCAGTGTTGAAGTTGCTAGAGAACATGCCAATGCCATGGGAACAAATCAGAGATGTGAAGGTATTGTACCATATTACCGGGGCTATTACATTTGTCAACGAAATACCATGGGTTGTTGAACCGATATACGCTGCTCAGTGGGGTAGTATGTGGATCATGATGCGTCGGGAAAAAAGGGATCGTCGCCATTTCAAACGCATGCGATTTCCACCTTTTGATGACGAAGAGCCTCCGCTTGATTATGCTGATAATATACTTGATGTAGAGCCTCTAGAACCAATACAGTTGGAGTTAGATCCGGAAGAAGACGCCTCCATAATCGAATGGTTTTACGAAAGGAATCCTTTGGTAGAATCAAAGTAAGTGTACTGTGCATAAGTCTTAGATGTTCTAATATGTATATATTTAGACCGACACCAACAATACTTGATATTTTATATCTTAGTTTTAGTTGCCACTTTGACTGCCAATGCTGTGTTCGCATGTTAGGCTTTCTGACCGTCTACATTAAATAAGTCTAAACCCTAACGAAGTGTTTACGAACCTGTATTACATGCTTAGGTTTATACTATAATTTTCAGAAACACTTAACAACTTAGTAACACCGACATGTTCACTGCTGATGATCGCTTCCTAAACATGGTCATGAAATGTTTGTCAGTTGTCATAACTATTGTTTTACATTAAAATGAATAAATCATTGCCTGGAACCACTGGATGGTCGTTTCGTCCTCGCACGCAACCTCCGCTCGCAGGGCTCGAGCCCAGGGCCATCGGTTTCTCATGCGAATGCTTAACCTCTATACCACTAAGCTGCCATCCGACGGTGTTAATGTCTAAGGATTTTGCGCAACCTCACCCACTGTCTCCGATAGTTACTGCCTACACCCGAAAGCGTTAAACTACAATGATTACTGCTCCTCAGTAGAACTCCGAGAATTTCCTTTAAAAAGCTAGTCACTAGTGAGCACTGATTTTTCGCCCTAAAGTTACAGAGATTGTTGTTTTGCATTAAAGTTGTCTATGATAAAAAATCATTGTTCAATAGATAGTATCATCAAAATATGTAGTAAACAGTTATAAAATGTCCCAAGTATCGTTCTTGCTTAGACTCGGCTGATTCTACAATTAGGTTTTTGATTTTTTTTAGTTTTGCAGTTTAGTGTACCGACTTACTACAACTGAGTCATGAAATCGGTCAGACAGGTGGTCTAATTAAGTTTCAAGAAGGTGAAGGGTCTGTAAATATAACTCACTGAAGCATATCAAAATGCGTCCACGGTCTCCACTTTTTGTCACTTCTAAGGAACTGAACCTCGTTCTTGTACTAGCCCTGAATAACACCCTTAGTTAGGATTCACTAGTAATGGGTTGCTATCAAATGTGCTTAACAAGCCTATTTTAGTTATTGCAGATTCTTAAAACCTATTGGTTGTGGTGTGGTATGTTTTGAACACGTAGTTTGTAACTATGTACCCATAGGTTCAAGTCTTCGTCATTGGCGTAACTAGATGTTCGGTATATGGATCAGTCGCTAGCTACTAAATTGTAATAAATGTACACTAAATTCGTAACTCTCGTTTGGGGTTTTGAGTAGACAAGCTATAACAAAACAAACCATTCTTGTATTTTTTTTCGTCACCAATATGTTTCGTTAGTTTCTAAAAAGCCATACCCACCTTGGAATTCATGTGCTTTTTAGAGTACTGTTTGTAATATAAAAAGAACCGAAGTCGACAAAGTTTTCAGGAAACAAAACGTTATAAAACACTCAAAGATTTGACATCGAAATTCTTAGCTTTGAGTTAAAAGCAAAAGGAAACTAGTGTGTTTAACCTTCCAAGTAAACCATATGTATTTGCTAAATCCTATACCAGCAAGAAGTTATTGTTTCTGACCTCTAATGTGCTCGGCTACTGAACTATAACAGATGGACACTTCCTGACTATTCACTATGCTATTTCATTTTGTCAAGTTTTACCCTGAACTCACTGAGTGCGGACTACTTGTAATTGTGTTGGGTAAAGTATTTTTTAACTTATACTCGGGTCCTGTGCTGGGTCGTGAGTCGTGTATATGATATTAAGTAATCCGACTTATATATAACTTACTAATCGAGTTTCTAGTCTGGTTGCAGTGAGATCTTAGTCATTGGTTGTATGTACGTAACGACCGCGAACAGTGGTGGGTGGCGAAAGCAAAAGCGATGGAAAAGGCAGCGGCGATCGGCAACAGTAGACAACTTTTCCGACTTATCAAGGAAACTGGTATTAGGAATCCTAGTGTAAGTGAGACTATCTCAGAAAATGACGGGACTATTATTTATTCTCAATCCAGGAGACTGGATCGATGGGCAGAACACTTTAGGGATCAGTTCAACTGGCCTCGAGCCACTCTTCGGTTACCCACGATCTCCAGTCATCCTGAATGGCAAATCGACATAAGTCCCCCTAGTCTTAATGAAGTTGAAAAGCGTTAGAAATCTGAAGCGAGGACGAGCTGCAGGTGCTGATAGACTGACCCCTGAGATATTTAAGGATGGTGGTCCAGTTTTAGCAGCTAGGTTGACTGAGATCTTAGGTAGAATCTGGGAACTGGACGTAATCCCATCCGACTGGTCTCAATCACTGATTGTCCCAATCTATAAGAAAGGACAAAAGTCTTCTTGTGACAATCACAGGGGAATAAGTCTAACTAATATAGTATCTAAAATATTGGCCTCAATAATACTTCGGCGCCTAACGAAAGCTCGTGAAGAGCAAACTCGAGAAAACCAATCTGGTTTTCGACCTGGACGTGATTGTCTAGACCACATTTTCACACTACGACAGGTCCCGGAACACACACACATTTAGGCGTCCTACAATAGTTGTTTTCCTGGACCTTAAGGCGGCATTTGATTCTGTCGACTGTGAGGTTCTGTGGCAGTGTCTGTCATTGAAAGGTGTACCAAAGAAGTACATTAACCTTATACAAGCTCTCTACTCGAACACCATTGGTCGAGTGAGAGCTTATGGCGAACTGTCATCGGAAATCCTCACTTCAAGTGGTGTTAGTCAGGGATGTCCACTCTCTACATTCTTGTTTAACTTTATCATAGACATGCTCCTAGAAATAACCTTATCCTCGTCTGAATTTTCAGGAGTAGACCTTCTACCAGGTGGCTGGCTTATTGACTTAGAATATGCCGATGACATAGTCCTACTTGGTGAAGACGCTGACAAAATGCAGTCTTCTGACCACCCTAAGCAACAATGTAAGCATGTTCGGTATGCGGTTTTCCCCCTCGAAATGCAAAATGTTGCTTCAAGATTGGGTTTCATCGGCACCTGAACTAGTGATAGGGAGTGAAGTAGTCGAACGTGTAGACCGCTTCACTTATCTTGGGAGTCTCATCAGTGCCGATGGCCTGGTGATTTATGAAATCTCAGCACGGATACGGAAAGCTCGATTGACTTTTGCCAACCTGCGTCGCTTATGGCGAAGGCAAGATATCCGTTTGCTGACTAAAGGACGAGTGTACTGCGCAGTGGTTCGCTCCGTCTTACTTTATGGCTGTGAAACATGGCCAGGAGAGTAGAAGATATTCGTAGGTTACTGGTTTTCGATCATAGGTGTCTTCGAAGCATTGCTCGTATATCGTGGGACACCCGAGTGAGCAATGCTGTTATTAGGAATCGGGTGCTAGGTAAGAATGGCAGATCAATCGATGAAGTATTGAAACATCATCAGTTGAGGTGGTTGGGACATGTGTTGCGTATGCCCAACCACCGACTGCCTCGTCGAGCTTTGTTTTGTAGTGTAGGAATAGGTTGGAAGAAAGCTAGGGGCGGCCAAATCAAAACATGGCATAAATCCATGAAGTCATTGACGAGTGGACTTAGCCATGTCGGTAATTGTCGACTACATGGTTGGGGTCCGCGAGATGATAACAATCGATGGTTAGAGACCTTGAATGATATGGCTCAAAATCGTTTGCAATGGCGCCGGTGCATTTATTCTTTGTGTTCTCTCAAATCCTAACCTTCTGGGTTCTTCAACAACTCTAAATTTGACTTTCTAGACTTTTCTCACTGAATCATACTTCTTGAATAATATCTTCTAATCCTAACCTCTCCGATTACTCCTAATACCTTTACTACCTCTTCTACTATTGGATTTGAATTGACAATTGCATCTCTGTGCTGATGTGGTATGGCGACATGAACTGATGTACTTACGTACGAAGTTCTACGTTGCATCTGACTGACTCACTGGTTGTATAATTACAGTAAACTGTTATTTCTTTATTATAACGCTCGCTGGAACTTGCCACGTAAAGCTAATGAAATGAACTTGGTAAAAGCTATAAACACTGATTCGTGTAAAAGAATTCCACAAATAATAGTAATAATGGCCTTATTCAATACTATGTTCAATGCATTGTAGGATTCTTAGGATGAGTTAGACGTACTGATTACTGTATACCAAAGTACGATTGATTTGAAAGTGGACATCGATCATCTATATAACATTTTTCTAATATACACACTATCAGTATGGATAACCCCAGGATTCACTTATATCTTTTTCTTTGTAGATACGTCAACGGTATCACTTACCGACGTTGGAATCTGCCTCTAAACATAATGTCCAACCTCTATCGTTTGGCCAACTCTTTATTGACTGACCTTGTCGATGACAATTACTTTTATTTGTTCGACCTCAAGTCATTTTTCACGGCTAAAGCTCTGAATGTCGCCCTTCCCGGAGGTCCGAAGTTCGAACCCTTAGTCAAAGACAAGACTTTAGAGTAATGTGTTTTTTCATTAATTATTTGATTTATAGGGATGAAGATTGGAATGAATTTAATGATATTAACAAGATCATCATTCGTCAACCTATTCGTACTGAATACCGAATAGCGTTCCCTTATCTTTATAACAGTTATCCATTTCAAGTGCATTTATCTTGGTATCATACTCCTAATGTGCTTTTCATTAAAACTGAAGATCCTGATCTCCCAGCCTTTTATTTCGATCCTTTGATCAACCCTATATCCCAAAGACAAGGTGTAAAGGTAGATTCATCCGTTTTTCGTTAAATTCCTTTACAGGGCCCAGAATTACAACCAGAAGACGATGAAACGTATGAACTTCCTGAAGGACTCCAGCCGTTTCTATCTGAAACTCCTCTGTACAGTGATAACACAGCAAACGGAATTGCTCTTTTGTGGGCTCCAAGACCGTTTTGCCTAAGATCAGGGTCTACAAGACGGGCTATTGATATTCCTTTGGTCAAGGCTTGGTACAGAGAACATTGTCCCTCTGGCATGCCTGTGAAAGTAAGCCTACTTTGCCACTCACTCTTTCTTCCCATAGGTTCGTGTTTCGTATCAAAAGCTACTAAAGTATTTTGTCCTTAATGCCCTACACCATCGTCGACCAAAACCTCAGAAGAAACGTTACTTGTTTCGTTCGTTCAAAGCTACTAAGTTCTTCCAAATTACTAGTTTGGATTGGGTTGAGGTTGGACTACAAGTGTGCCGTCAGGGATACAACATGCTTAACCTTCTCATTCATCGAAAAAATCTTAATTATTTGCATTTGGATTATAACTTCAACTTAAAACCAGTGAAAACGCTAACTACCAAGGAAAGAAAGAAATCACGATTCGGTAATGCTTTTCACCTCTGCCGAGAGATACTTCGCTTAACAAAGCTTATTGTAGATAGCCATGTCCAATATCGCTTGGGAAACGTCGATGCTTTCCAGGTAATTTTATATTTTGTTTCACTGATTATTATTGGGATCCTTGTAAGCTAAGTACTTATTAATATTATCGCTGTTGTGATGAAAACGCAGGGGTCCGGAATGTGGTCATAATGTGGACCACATAGTACAGAAATCTTTGGCTGTAGCTTTCAGCATCGATTTTTGTTCTAGGACATTGCCAAAACTGATGCACGTTTCTTTCATTATTTAAAAACTGATATGGTTGGAAATCTTTATTAGTAATAGCTTCCCTTTATTTTCAGTTAGCAGATGGTCTCCAGTATATCTTCTCACATGTCGGACAGTTAACGGGAATGTACCGTTACAAGTATAAACTTATGCGTCAGATTAGGATGTGCAAGGACTTGAAACATGTAATTTACTACCGTTTCAACACTGGGCCAGTGGGTAAAGGCCCAGGTGTCGGGTTTTGGGCACCGGGATGGAGAGTATGGTTGTTCTTCATGCGCGGCATAACACCATTACTGGAACGTTGGTTAGGAAATCTCTTGTCACGCCAATTCGAAGGGAGGCATTCCAAGGGTGTTGCCAAAACTGTTACTAAACAACGAGTTGAGTCTCACTATGACTTGGAACTGCGCGCCGCCGTTATGCATGATATATTGGATATGATGCCCGAAGGTATCAAGCAAAACAAAGCTAGGACTATTTTACAACACTTAGGAGAAGCTTGGCGTTGCTGGAAAGCCAACATTCCCTGGAAAGTAAGTAATCCATGTTTTAGTTATATTTATTAAATTTTTCACTCTCACTGCATTAGCATCAATTAGATGTCTTACGATGGATACTTAAGGATTTCTTTTTAACCATCATTGAACCTTTCACTCTAGTTCCTACTTCAGTTTGTATCCGTCAAGAGATTTGTGAGATTACTGACCCAAATAAGCGTTAACGATGTATTGAAAAAGCACTGTAACTAGATCACAAGTTTAGGTTTGTACTAAACCATTTTAATAATTTCAAATGCATCCCAGTGCCAGCCTAAAAACTTTTGCTTGATTTATGAGTTATGAGCTATATTTCAATCATGATGTGCGATTTCCAGAATTCTAAAAATACGTATACTTTTGCCTGCAGCAGAACTAGTCATCTAATATGAGATATTTCAATGTAACAATTGAACACTTTTATGGAATCCATTTTAGTCTGGTTAAGATTAACTTTACTACTTTATGATATTTCAACTAATCAGACGGCTACATTTTACCTGTTTCCTCCATTCATTTAGGTACCAAACATGCCAATGCCCATTGAAAATATGATTTTACGTTACGTTAAAGCCAAGGCTGACTGGTGGACAAATACAGCTCATTATAATCGAGAACGCATTCGACGAGGTGCAACTGTTGATAAAACTGTTTGTAAAAAGAATCTGGGTCGCCTAACGCGACTCTACCTTAAAGCTGAGCAGGAGCGACAGCATAACTATCTTAAGGTATGTTTCGTTCTTGTCTAGTGCTCACAAATTGCTTTAATGTAATGCTAAGTAATAAGCAAGTGAGCAAACCTTTTGATATTAAATAACAATTGAAGTAATAGATACCTTTATGCAAATTATTTGCATTTGATTCATTATTCATGTGTAGATTTTTAAAAATCTAGTTTTTCAAACCATATTTCTGCATTCGTTTTGTCTTTTTTCAGGATGGTCCCTACGTAACTGCAGAGGAAGCTGTGGCTATCTATACAACAACTGTGCATTGGTTGGAAAGTAGGCGTTTTTCACCTATTCCTTTCCCCCCGTTAAGTTACAAGCATGATACTAAGTTGTTGATTCTCGCCCTTGAACGTCTCCGGGAGTCTTATAGTGTCAAAAACAGACTAAATCAATCTCAACGCGAGGAACTTGGCTTGATTGAACAAGCATATGATAATCCACATGAAGCTCTTAGTCGTATCAAGCGACATTTACTTACTCAAAGGGCTTTTAAAGAAGTTGGAATCGAATTCATGGATCTTTACAGTCATTTGGTGCCTGTTTATGATGTTGAACCTTTGGAGAAGATAACAGATGCTTACTTGGATCAGTATTTATGGTATGAAGCTGATAAACGTCGTCTTTTTCCTCCATGGATCAAACCAGCTGACTTGGAACCTCCTCCTTTACTTGTATACAAGTGGTGTCAGGGTATTAACAACTTGAAGGTAAGTTTGACATCGCACTGAGTTGTTAGTTCTCCTAAAACAACGTATTATTTTCAAATACTCATTGTCTAAACTAGTCTATAGTTACAAAGTAATATAAACAGTGTAAAACTGTCTTTAATGAAATATCTACTGTCAGCCAACAAAGCTATGTTAAAATCTAGTTGCTTTTATAAAGGGAGTTGTAGCTTCAGTTGTGCAAGAATTTCGAGGGGATTTCATTTGTAAATCATATGCCTTATAAATATGCATATCTTTCATTAGGTTCATTCGAATTCCATATAGTCAGTTTTTTAAGTTCTTGTCTGGTTAATTAATACTTCCCTCATAGTTACTCAATTTTAATGAAACATTTTTTTTCGTAATTTGCAGGATGTTTGGGAGACTAGTGAGGGTGAATGCAACGTTTTGTTGGAAACGAAATTTGAAAAAGTTTATGAAAAAATTGACCTTACGTTGCTCAATCGTCTCTTGAGACTAATTGTCGATCACAATATTGCGGACTATATGACTGCTAAAAATAACGTCGTAATAAATTACAAGGACATGAATCACACAAACAGTTACGGAATTATCCGCGGTCTGCAGTTTTCATCCTTTATTACGCAGTATTATGGTCTTGTACTGGACTTGCTAGTTTTGGGTCTCGAAAGAGCAGCTGAAATGTGTGGTCCCCCGCAAATGCCAAACGACTTCCTTCAGTTCCAGGTAGGACAACGTAACTGCTTTCTGTTTATATTTAGTAGGACTATGTAAAATAGATAAACTTAAGGCTTTTTTTGTTTATGCTACTTTTTATAGGATACTGCCACAGAAATCTCGCATCCTATCCGACTATATTGTCGATATGTAGATCGTTTCTGGATGTTCTTCCGTTTCTCGGCGGAAGACGCTCGTGATCTCATTCAACGTTACCTAACAGAGCATCCTGATCCAAATAACGAAAATATTGTTGGTTACAACAATAAAAAGTGTTGGCCACGTGACAGTAGAATGCGCCTGATGAAACATGATGTCAATCTTGGTCGTGCCGTCTTTTGGGATATCAAAAACCGTTTGCCGAGATCTGTTACAACAATTGATTGGGACAGCAGTTTTGTCTCCGTTTATAGCAAAGATAATCCTAATTTACTTTTCGCAATGTGTGGATTTGAATGTCGTATCCTACCATCTTGTCGTTCACCCGGTCAGGCTGCAGATGCTAATCTCCCAAGTGGCGTATGGCATCTACAAAACGAGGTATTCTTTTTTATTGCTAGAAAGTATACTTTCACTATTACTGATGTGTTATGCTCGTCACTAGGTATGCTTAAAACTATTACGGGTTCACCTTAGTCGATAAACGAGAACGAGAGAACGAATCAAAATCCAGGTAGGCTACCCTGATCCGTTGACTAACGAAAAGTCCTGCTATGGCGTAGAAAGTATATTCTACAAACACCCCGCAAGCACAGTGATCTGAAGCACATAAATCGCGTTTATTTATACATCATATAAACGTCCTTGGGAGAGTCACAAAAGTAGCACACTAAAATAACACAGTAACCAATCACAGCCAAGGCTTTTCCTGGTGAGAAATGTGATCTCAAGGTCAACTGGTCAGCCCATGAATACAATCCAAATTAAGACATTCATCGAGGGAGTTCTGTAAATCTAACGTCCCCAACATGATGTTTACAGGCTTTTGTTCATTTCATGAACTAAAATCCTTATATTTTCTTTCTTAGATAACCAAAGAGCGTACTGCACAATGTTTCCTTCGAGTGGATGATGAATCAATGCAACGATTCCATAACAGAGTCAGACAAATTTTGATGGCATCTGGATCGACGACTTTCACAAAAATAGTGAATAAGTGGAATACCGCTTTGATTGGTTTGATGACTTACTATCGCGAGGCAGCAGTAAGCACTGTCGCATTGTTGGATCTGTTGGTGAAATGCGAAAATAAAATACAAACACGTATCAAAATTGGATTAAACTCAAAAATGCCTGCTCGTTTTCCGCCAGTAGTTTTTTATACACCGAAAGTGAGTTTGTAAAAATTTCATCGCCTCTCGAAAATAAACCATAATTATTTACAAGATGATGAGATACTCGTTTTTCCTAACCTACTTCTACTTTTTTCCCTCAGGAACTTGGTGGTTTAGGCATGCTCAGTATGGGTCACGTTCTTATTCCACAATCTGATTTACGCTGGTCAAAACAAACCGACGTCGGCATTACTCACTTTCGTTCAGGTATGAGTCATGACGAGGACCAGGTTATTCCGAATTTGTTCTCTTACATCTTGTCATGGGAGACGGAGTTTCGCGATTCCCAGAGTGTTTGGGCTGAATATGCATTAAAACGGCAGGAAGCAAACGCTCAAAATAGGTAAGTGTTCGAAATATAAGTTGTGTTTAGAAAAATATTAATTGTAGTACGAAAATATGTATTTGTATTCACAAGCTTGTCCAAGCATATCAGACAGAAGCTATAAATTGATTTGTTGGTATTGAACTAAATTTAAATATTCCCACTACAGAAGCTTAAGTGTGCGCCAGATGAAAAGACTCGTTAATATAGTGTGTATTCGACAGTTAAATCCTGAAAAGATGTGTACACATCGTTGTCTGTACACTCCCTCAGAGTTGAATCATAAAGAATTGAGAAAGAAACTTTCTTTACTAACCTTTGCCATGGTATGAACTGAAGTATACATTAGATGTAAGTGTATTTGTGATGAATTGTTAATCTAAGTATATTACCAAGCTTTTTCAAAATGTCAGCTGACGGAAAACTACAATTGTGTAGGGCTTTTTATAGTAAACATTGATAAGGCTATTTTAGATGAAAATAAATATCCTTCAAATTAATTCAATTGTTTTCACTTAAATCGGGTACAAATTTTCTGATTTTGTTCTGTTGGCTTTATCAAATAAGCACGACTTACTGTGCGTGATTTTCATATTTTTAAATTTTGATCATATGAATAATTTTTAGACGTTTAACGCTGGAGGATCTAGAGGATAGTTGGGATCGTGGTATTCCCCGGATTAATACTCTTTTCCAAAAAGACAGACATACACTGGCTTACGATAAGGGATGGCGTGTACGCACTGAATTCAAACAATATCAAGTTCTTAAGCAAAATCCATTTTGGTGGACTCATCAAAGACACGATGGAAAGTTATGGAATTTGAACAACTATCGTACCGATATGATCCAGGCTTTAGGTGGTGTTGAAGGCATCCTGGAACACACGTTATTTAAAGGGACCTATTTCCCTACATGGGAAGGTCTTTTCTGGTAAGTCTTAGCTACTCTATTTTGTAGTTTGACTAGCATATGTAACTTATTTTTTCTCAACACCACACGTTTTACCTAAACCTCTGTTTTATTCAAATGTATGGTTGACATATAATTCTCATCTAAACATTAACAACAGGAAGTTTAGCGAAGAGATCTCTTCCCAACGAATAAAGCTTGTAAAATTAAAAACTAGTTAGCACTAAATTATATTGTGAATAGAGTAAGACAATTAAGATGTTTTTGTGACATCCATTAAAGGGGATAGAGGAGATTAAGTGAAATTGGTTGGTATCAAAATAAACTCGTTAAATTATCTAAAATTATCTAAAAAACACACTAATTGGTGCAGTCATTTTTTGTGGCACTTCAGTATATAAATATCTTATAATTTCAGGGAGAAAGCTAGTGGTTTTGAAGAATCAATGAAGTACAAGAAGTTGACTAATGCCCAACGATCCGGGTTGAATCAAATACCTAATCGACGCTTTACATTATGGTGGTCTCCAACTATCAATCGGGCTAATGTAAGTTCTCGAATTACCAGTGCAAGTTTTATAATAACACCGCTCTATTCAACTTAGCAGTAAATACATCTAAAAGTTTTAATAGTTATCATAGCTTAAATGCATTAATAAGTCGTCTTTATTAATTACATATTCAGGATTATACAATATTTTTGCTGATTAATCTAGATTTGAATTTAATATGTTGTTGCGTCATGCTACATGAGTCTCGACGTAGTGTTCAGTTTTTGTAAAGTGCATTAATCTGAACGATTCTAACCCAATGCTTTGATCTATAACTACCCCACATTATTTTTAGCATTTTATTAATTTCCCACCTACCTTGATGTTTTATGATCTTTATCGTAGGTTTATGTCGGTTTCCAAGTACAACTTGATTTAACTGGTATTTTTATGCACGGCAAAATTCCAACCCTGAAGATCTCGCTCATCCAAATATTCCGAGCTCACTTGTGGCAAAAGATTCATGAATCTGTAGTTATGGATATTTGTCAGGTGTTTGATCAGGAACTTGACGCTCTGGAAATCGAAACTGTCCAAAAGGAAACTATCCATCCTCGAAAATCGTATAAAATGAATTCCAGCTGTGCAGATATTCTTTTATTTGCCTCCTACAAGTGGCCTGTATCTAGACCAAGTCTGTTGGCTGATTCAAAGTAAGCTAGCAGTTCCTCAGTATACACCATTCTTGTTTGATACATGTAACTCATACACATCAATACATAGCTTTTATCAACCTTTTTGATCTGATTCAACCAACAAGTAACGATACTTAATATCTACGGTTGAAGCATCTTTTGAGATATTATCTTGTTTATTACCTGGATTCCTCATAAATAGTTTACTATGCTATATATACTCAATCTATGATATGCTAATTGTACCTCAAAGGGCAGTATATATTATTTTCCTAGCTGTTAATAACTATATGAAAAAGGTCCTGTTACGTTCTTTCATCATTTATTACTGATGTCTATTATTTCGAAGACTTTGTTAAATGTGTACTTTTAGTTATCTTTATGGTGTGACTTGACGTTTAATATCAATGAAAAGGTATTCGTAAATTTGTAATTGTGCCTAGTAACATGAACTCAGGCGGAACTCGGATTTTCCAAACAACGTATATAGCATGCTGGTTCCTCTAGTTGCTTGCAATGTAATTTTATCCATTTACAAAACATGCGAGCATGTACGAGTTAACATCAGAGAAAAAATGAGGCGCATAATTGTAGATCTTGTTTCGTACCGAAGGCAAACGACATCCTAATGCAGTGTTGTCCTGATTGGTAGTCTGACTTTAAACACACTAACGTAGTCAAACTAACTGACAGTCCAATAACCTATATATATAACCAGTTTATTAGTATCCTTAGATGAAAAGTATCACAAACAATAAGATTAGGATTAGCGTTAAAAAGGAATAATACGGAATACACTTACCATACCCTTACATCATACATAAGGAAAAATAAAACATTTAAAATGTGTTTACTGCACTACAGATGTGTGTGGTTTGATATGACAGGTGTTATTAGAAATAATGCACAGTCTGATATTCTATTTCAAGGTTGTTTATACTTTCGAAAGTAATCTGGTTTTGAAATTAAAAGATTTTTTACATTGAAAGCATTGCAGTTCTTTCTTATACCCTACCTTTACAGAGACCTTATGGATGGGACTACCACTCAGAAGTTTTGGATTGATATTCAACTTAGATGGGGTGATTATGATTCGCACGATATTGAACGTTACGCCAGAGCGAAATTTCTGGATTATACAACTGATAACATGTCTATATACCCTTCTCCAACTGGTGTCATGATTGCGATTGACCTCGCTTATAATTTGCACAGGTCAGTATTGATTAGTTTGACATGATTACTTAAGCTGTTATCTATAAGCCTAATGTTTCTTCCACACTCGGTTACCACCATTATTTTTTCGTTTAATTGGTTGAAAAAGTGATCTATTTCTTGTGGTTTCCCGATGAGATTTAAAACGTTCCCAGAAGTTAACCTTCAGTTGATATTATTGTTTATACTTTACATTTCTCAAACGTAGTCGTGATTATATCAATCTTATGTGCACTAATGACAGAAAAACTAGTATACGTGTACATATATAGACGAGTGTTTGTTGCATATTTCATCCGTAAATCACTTCTTCATTATTTCCTCCTTAAACGTTCCAACTAACGTAAGTAATGTATCACGCTGAAGCATTATGCCCATAACATCACATTTGTCGTGATCTGTGTTCACATGGTTGACTAATCCGATCCTAATAAATTAGTGGTACATTTATTCAACATCCCTTAAATTGAATGGAAATTTTGATTTCCGAAGTCCTTTTTGTGATTGCAAAACATAAATCGTTTTCTCACTAAAATAATAATAATAATGATAGTTCTCTTTGATAACTTTATATCTTCCTTATCACTTAACTAATCCTTTTTAGTGCATACGGAAATTGGTTTCCTGGCTGTAAACCACTCATACAACAAGCTATGGTCAAAATAATGAAGGCAAACCCTGCTTTATATGTGTTACGTGAACGTATTCGTAAAGCACTACAATTATACTCTAGCGAACCTACTGAACCCTATTTGAGTTCACAAAACTATAACGAATTGTTCTCCAACCAAATTATATGGTTCGTTGATGATACAAATGTATATCGCGTTACTATACATAAAGTAAGTTGTAATTAAATCGTATTAAATCATGTATCTGCGATTTTCATCTACCCTTAATTAAAGTCTTCGGTTTCACTTCTCGTAAAATAAGTTCAAATCATTTAGTCATGCGTTTTATAGCTTTCTTAGAGCATACGTATCCTATAGGTAGTTGAAAAAAGCTTTTGTTCAATTGTTGTTATTATATTCAAGTCTAAGCTTTCTCAGGTATTATAGCTTCTGGATAATAATAATAATAACGATAACAGTAGTGATGGACAGATTGTGGTTCTTTCTTACCAGTACATAAAAGTTTCTGGATATTCTATGTGTACAAATTTTTTAGAAAATACATTTGATCAGTTTCAGTTTGAAAACTGCTACAACGCACTTCATATAAATGTCAAGTAATTGTTGATTTATTCACTAACATACCAAACATAAACCAGGTTTTTAATTCACTATAGTTTTCATGTTATTTTTGTGACTATTCATCAACATAGGACACTAGTTCTATCATGTTTTACTGATAAAATCAATTATTGAAAACGTAACTTGTAAGCGCCAATTGTCTTTTATTCTCTAAATGTGAAACTAATATATTTTTTAGACTTTCGAAGGCAATCTTACGACTAAGCCTATCAATGGTGCCATATTCATTTTCAATCCACGCACAGGGCAGCTTTTCTTAAAAATAATCCACACTTCAGTTTGGGCAGGACAAAAACGTTTAGGTCAGTTGGCTAAATGGAAAACAGCCGAAGAAGTTGCTGCACTTATCCGTTCTTTGCCAGTTGAAGAACAACCAAAACAAATCATTGTTACCCGCAAAGGAATGTTGGACCCTCTGGAAGTGCATCTTCTTGATTTCCCTAATATTGTTATAAAGGTATAGTTCGAGTGTACAAAAACGTTTGCAATATTTTGAACTCATAAGATCAGATTACAGTAGTATGTATAACGTTTTTCCTGTTGTCATAGTCAACTAAAATGTTATTTATTTCCTACTATGTATTGACTTAAAATACCACCTATCCACGTTGTCTATGGATTATCGGTCAGTGGTATCGAAGTTGTTCTTCCAGGATTTTATACAAACCATCATCTAATCATTTCATAATGAATAGTTCTAACTATTTTGTATTTGAAGTTGCTAATTTTTTAGAAAGTTAGTTATTGACGATAAACAGCTTGCATTTTAGTTTTTTTACTCGTAATACGTATCAGTTTCTTTTATTTTTTAAGTTGTTAAATTTAACACAGAATTTTTAATCATCTCATCTAAACATATGCTAGAGTTTATATTTACAATGATTTATATTACCTTTTTTAAGACGTTGATGTTCATGTATTGTATGGACTTGCATCTCTGTATTCTCAAATTGTTTCCGGGATTTCACTTTCACCTGACTATTGGGTAATCATTTACCACAACGTGTCTTAGTCTCGTTTTTAGCATAGTGCGTATTTATTATACAGTTTATGGTTACCCAGCAAATTAAAAATAACTGGAGATTAGCAGTTAAATTTCTCTACTCATTGGCTATGGTCATTTTCATTGATAATAGATGCTGAATTTATTCCTCTTGTTGAAAAAGACTTTTTCATATTACAGGGTTCTGAGCTCCAACTGCCTTTCCAAGCATGCCTAAAGGTCGAAAAGTTTGGAGATCTTATACTGAAAGCATCAGAGCCACAAATGGTCCTATTTAATTTATATGATGATTGGCTAAAATCCATTAGCTCTTACACAGCGTTTTCTCGTCTGATTTTAATTTTACGAGCTTTACATGTCAATAATGATAAAGCTAAAATTGTGCTTAAACCAGACAAAACAACAATCACTGAACCCCATCATATTTGGCCATCCCTTAGTTCAGATGATTGGATCAAAGTTGAATATCAACTAAAAGACCTCATTTTGGCTGACTACGGAAAGAAAAACAAGTAAGTTTTTATTATTAACTATTCTTAGTCAAACTACTGACATAAGAAGTTTTTCTGATCGTTTTCTACAGCAGTTCGGGGCTAAAAATCATTTTATGATTGAGCATAATAATTTCAAGATGATAGATATTGGTTGAATGGTTACGAGTTATAATATTCACACGGCATAACAGTAAAAAATAACGTGATTTGGTTTATTGATCAGCTGGATCCGTTAAATTAGTCTGTAGTTTCTGACGGTCGGAAATAAATCATAAAACTCATTACTTCGTTCAGTGAGCCTATTTGACAGTGTTGTGAATCAGTTACACATGAAATAATAGTAAAATGACCACTTAGAGCAGTTTGTTAATAACCATTTTGCATTACGTGGTACTAAATTTGACCATGAACTGGTAGCGTTGCGTTTTGCATTTATCACTAAACTCCCTATCATGTATATACCATTTTTCTGACGTACGTGGTCAGAACATATTAATTGACCTATAAATTCCCCTAAAGTGTATCTAAGAAATTTCCCCTCAAATTTGTAAGCACAGTGGGATCATTTAGCTCCACATTCAAGATTAAAATCACTATCGTTATCATATGTAATAATACATTGTAGACCTAGACTTAAATAGACTAAAATTTTATAATAAAAAACTTTACTTCGTTTTTCAGTGTTAATGTGGCTTCCTTAACTCAGTCAGAGATACGAGATATTATTTTGGGTATGGAGATTTCTGCCCCATCACAGCAACGTCAGCAAATAGCCGAAATAGAAAAACAGGCCAAAGAACAATCTCAACTTACGGCGACCACAACAAGAACAGTGAACAAACATGGTGATGAAATTATTTCAACAACAACATCAAATTATGAAACTCTGCATTTCAGCAGTAAAACAGAATGGCGCGTCCGTGCAATCTCAGCAACGAATTTGTACCTTCGAACAAACAATATCTATGTCAGTTCGGATGATATTAAAGAAAATGGCTACACGTATATTTTACCTAAAAATATTTTAAAGAAATTTATAACCATATCAGATTTACGAACTCAAGTAAGTTTCCATTTTTGAGACTTTTACGGAACAAGATTATGCATTTAGTTCATTCAGATTAATTGGATTTCTCCAATTTCTTTTAGATTGCAGGTTACCTTTATGGTATTTCACCCGCTGATAATTCCCAAATTAAAGAAATTCGGTGCATTGTAATGCCACCACAATGGGGTACTCATCAAACTGTTCATTTACCTAATGGACTACCACAAGATGAATATCTAAAAGAAATGGAACCGCTCGGTTGGATTCACACTCAACCAAATGAATTGCCACAGTTATCTCCTCAAGTAAGCTTTATTTAGTATTTGAGTATTACTTGAGAACAATTCTCAATCTAACAGTGTTCAAAATTGTGTTGATGTATAAGAATGATGAAGTTGTACATAGTTTGGGTAACACTACTTTAAAAAGCATGTCTAATGTCCCTCTATTTTTACTTATAATAATTCTTCCAGGATTTATTTGACTATGTTCATAAGTGCTGATTTGAGCTCTTGTGTAATGCTAGATTCTCACAGCCCCTTTAATTACTGTTTTTTGCATAGGATATTACAACCCATGCAAAGATCTTCTCTGATCAAGATGGAGAAAAGACCATCGTCATAACATGTAGCTTCACGCCAGGTTCAGTTTCACTTTGTGCACATAAACTAACTCCTGGCGGCTATGAATGGGGTAGGCAAAATACAGACAAAGGTAACAATCCGAAGGGTTATATGCCAAGTCATTATGAAAGAGTACAAATGTTACTATCAGATAGATTTTTGGGTTTCTTTATGGTGCCACCGCAGACATCATGGAACTACAACTTCATGGGTAGGTTATAAACGGTTTTTGAATGTTACTAAATTTCATTGTTATATGCATCATTGAGTATTTTCGATCAAATGATATTTTAAGATCAAACTTTGATTAGTATATTTATCTTATGTGAAGCGGTTGCCTGTTGGTTAAAGCGTTCGACGTTCAGCTAAAAAGCCTTGGTTTCGAACCCCGCTCTACCTTCGACTTGGGCAACTAGGCGGTATCATCTTAAAGTGTGGTTCATACCCAAGTAATTAGCAAGTGAATTAATTGGATGTTTTAAATTAATCTTATCGATATTCTTTCAATTTCTATTCATTTAACAGGTGTGCGTCATGATCCTAATATGAAGTACGAATTACAACCTCTCAAACCGAAGAAATTTTATCATCGGGTTCACAGACCTTCTCACTTTTTGAACTTTACATCTATTGAAGAAAATGAACTAACTTTAACTGACCGAGATAACCCCTTGGCATAAGCTGAGTTTTATCACCACATTTCCGGTCCACTTTGCTCCTATTTTGTACAATAATCACTACAATTTCTCTTCTACTTCTCACAATTTGTATTTTTGCATACATTCATCTGAACGAAAGTTTTTATTCTCTCGTAATTTAGTAAATGGGTGGACTAGACAATCAAAATTTACGCTCTTTCGAAACTAAAATAATCAATCGTTGTAACTCGTACCATATCAGTAGCTAAGGGTTACAAGTTTATTGGGTCTTTTGATCTCGCTTATGTCGCCGCACAGAATTAAATCTCAGAAACCGTCAACCTTAAAACCTCTGTTTATTGTGTTTTGAGTCCGAGCCCTAATTCATGAATGTGATGGAGATCTACATTTGTTTTCATAGCTTATTTTCCTTCATATTTAAGAGATTGAGTTGTGAATGTCAGTCTACAGATCACTTTTTTAATTCTTTGATAACTGGTTTCTATACTGTATAGTTTGAAAAGTTAGATTCGTGTGTAGTTTGTCATTATATATCTTCAAATATAGATGTTTGAAACATATGTTCTTGTAGGTCCTACCATAAAGACACCGTAAGGAAGCCTCCTAGGGCTTTACTTGATGATAATCAAGCTAAGAAAATATTTCAGGAGGAACTAGAAAAACAGTTAGGTGGCCATGAGAGTGATTCCCATCCTGAAGCAGGTTGGAATCATATCAAGAAGGCTGTGGAAACAGCAATGGTATCTGCTAGTAAGGTAAACCACAAGGCTAGGATGAAGCAGTGGATTTCAGTCGCATCCACCGAACTGATGGATGCTCGAAAACGCATCCCACCTGACTCTGAACATGATGAAGAGCGTAGTCAGCTTAGGCGCAGACTTATAAAAAGCCTACGTAACGACCGTGGACAGTGGTGGGTGGCGAAAGCAAAAGCGATGGAAAAGGCAGCGGCGATCGGCAACACTAGACAACTTTTCCGCCTTATTAAAGAAACCGGTATTAGGAACCCGAATGTGAGTGAGACTATCTCGGAAAAGGATGGTCTTATTATCCATTCTCAATCTAGGAGGCTGGACCGATGGGCAGAACACTTTAGGGATCAGTTCAACTGGCCTTCAGCCACACTTCGGTTGCCCACGATCACCAGTCATTCTGAATGGCAAATCGATTCAAGTCCTCCCAGTTTACATGAAGTTGAGAAAGCTATAGGAAATCTAAGGGGAGGTAGAGCGGCAGGTCCTGATAGGCTTACCCCTGAGATGTTCAAGGATGGTGGCCCAGTTTTAACGGTTAGACTGACCGAGATCCTAGGTAGAATCTGGGAAATGGACGTAATCCCATCTGACTGGTCTCAGTCGCTAATTGTCCCAATCTACAAGAAAGGACAGAAGTCCTCTTGTGACAATCACAGGGGAATCAGTTTAACTAATATAGTTTCTAAATTGTTAGCCTCGATTATACTTAGACGTCTAACTAGAGCTCGTGAAGAGCAGACTCGAGAAAACCAGGCTGGTTTTCGACCTGGACGTGGTTGTATAGACCACATCTTCACATTACGACAGGTCCTGGAACACAGACACACATTTAGACGTCCGACAATAGTCGTGTTCCTGGACCTTAAGGCGGCATTCGACTCAGTGGATCGTGAGGTTCTGTGGCAGTGTCTGTCATTGAAAGGTGTACCAAAGAAGTACATTAACCTTATACAAGCTCTCTACTCGAACACCACTGGTCGGGTGAGAGCATATGGCGAACTGTCATCTGAATTCTCTACATCAAGTGGTGTCCGTCAGGGCTGTCCACTCTCTCCATTCTTGTTCAACTTTGTCGTAGACATCCTCTTAGAGTTAACATTAAGCTCGTCAGATTTTCCAGGGGTTGACCTTCTACCAGGAAAGTCGCTTACTGATCTAGAATATGCCGATGACATAGTTCTATTCGGTGAAGACGCTGACAAAATGCGGAGTCTTCTGACTACCATAAGCAACAATGCGAGCATGTTCGGGATGCGGTTTTCCCCCTCGAAATGCAAAATGTTGCTTCAAGACTGGGTTGCATCGGCACCTGAACTAGTGATAGGGAGTGAAGTAGTCGAGCGTGTTGATCACTTCACTTATCTGGGGAGTCTCATCAGTGCTAACGGTCTGGTGACTGCGGTCTGGTACTGCGCAGCAGTTCGTTCCGTTCTCTTATATGGCTGTGAAACATGGCCGTTAAGAGTAGATGTTCGTAGGTTACTAGTATTCGATCATAGATGTTTAAGAAGCATTGCTCGTATATCGTGGGACAGCCGAGTAAGCAATGCTGTCGTTAGGAAACGAGTACTAGGTAAGGATGGCAGATCAATAGATGAAGTGGTCTGAGGGCGGAGTCGTACCGCTGACTGCAGAGGGTTTTGACAGAAGTAGGGTGTTTGCCTCGGACAACCAGCATCTGTAGTGATGCTGCCTTCTCACAAGAAAGGGAGAGGTTAGAAAAGGTCGACCTTAACAATGTCATACGTCACCTTACCTCACGAATTTCCGTTTCCGGAGGTAATGCCGTTTGAAGAGCGGAGCTAACTCTGTACAAACTTGCCATAAATAGGCCATGCGTGACCGACCTCAAGCAGTTTTCCCTTGGGCTTTGTGGTCACGCTCCTAAGTTGCTCAGACCAACTTTAATCCGATTTCCTCTTCAGGTTCTTCAAAAGGAACCCTTCCACGATGTGTTCAGCCGGGAAGCGACACACGCACTCATACCCATAACAGCACATGAACCAAATTAGTCAATCAAATCCTCCCTACACTTCTTAGTAACTCTCTTGTCTCCACGATCAAACCTTCTTTCATTCCTTTGTCACCTCGCGTTTCTGATGCAAATTTTTCGAGTTCCTGAAACGTTATTCCTAGTCTCCAGAAACCCCGCTCTAAACTACATGTTGGAGATTTTATTGTTCGAACCTTGTGTCAAATAGGAAAAAACGTTTCCTCTAGAATCCTGTGCCGTCGATGTATGTCGCGACTCCAAAACGCGCATTCTGGACCATTAACTTCGCCTTGGCTAGATAAAGAGTCAGTTTGGTTTGCACTGCGTCTATGTAGAAGCCCTGATGCCGCTGCCCGTGGTCTCGCTGTTGTAGATATAGCTTTGAGTCCTAGAGCAGAACTAGCTCTCTTAGACCGGATCCCAGTGGACTAGCTTGTGCAATGTGCGACTAAACGGGACTGTAAGGACTCGGAAAGATCGCGGGACTCGCCGTTGCCTCTTTGTCTTAACTTATGCACCCTCCCACTGATTTCAGCTCAGATGAGGTAAAGGATGAATTTCACAGGAAGCTGTTGGATATCCATTATGAAGTTAAAAAAGTTGTAAGAACTTTAAAGCGTGAGAGCAGCAGGCCTTGATGGATTACCCGATATTTTAAGGATGGTCATCCAGTTTTAGCAGTTAGATTGACTGAAATCCTGGGTAGAATCTAGCAACCGGACGTAATCTCATCTGACAGATTCAAACGGCTTTATGTCACAGTATATAAGCAAGTCCCCTCGTGACAATCACAGAGGGATCAGTTTTACAGGTATAGTCCGACGCCTGACTAGGCCTAGAGAAAACCAGGTTGGTTTTGTAACACGTGTAATCAGCAGTCACTGAAGGGCGGCACTCCTTATTTTAAATTTAAATAACGCGGGTTTTTTACAGAAAAGGGATTGCTTGTTGATCAAAGTCTTATGAGTCATCCTGTAAGTTCAGAGCTTGTTCTTCAGCTCCCGAAGCGTCTATGCTTGATCGCCCTGCAATATAAAGAAAACAGAACGGGTCAGCAACATCATACATAGTGATTTTAACTCCGTTACAGTCTCAGTCCGTATATTCACTCTTCGTCAGGTTCTGGTACATAGACTCGTTCAGATGACCTCAAGGGGCAGTGTTTGTCAATGAAAGGAGTACCATAAAAGTATATTGACTTCACATGCTCTCTACTCGTTCACTACCGGGCGAGTTAGAGTTTATGGCGAACTGTCATCGGGATTTTTTACTTCAACTGGTTTTCGTCAGGGCTGTCTACTTTCTCTATTCTTGTTGAATTTTATCGTTGATATGATTTCTGATACGACACCTTCATCATATGAATTTTCAGGAGTACACCTTTCAGGAAATTCACTTATCGACTTAGAATACGCCTATGACATAGTTCTATTCGGTGAAGACGCTGACAAAATACAGTCTTCTGATTACCGAGAGCAACAGTGCAGGCATGTTCGGGATGCGGTTCTCCCCCTCGAAATGCAAAATGTTACTTCAAGATTGGCTTGTGTCGGCACTTGAACTAGTGATAGGGAGTGACGCAGTTGATCGTCTCACTTATCTGGGGAGCCTCATCAGTGCTGATGGCCTGGTGTGTGACGAAATCTCAGCACGGATACAGAAGACTCGATTGGCTAACCAAAGGACGAATGTACTGGGCAGCAGTTCACTACGTCCTACTTTGTGGCCGTGAAACGTGGTCGGTAAGAGTATATGATATTCGTATGTTACTGGTTTTCGATCATAGGTGTCTCCGAAGCATTGCTTGAGTATCCTGCCACAAATCCATGCAGTCACTGGCAAGTGGGTCATATCTTCGCTCCCTAGTCTTTTCGATTACCGCTAATACTGCTACTACATCTACTACTATGGGATTTGAATTGACAAGTCGATTTGTGTGTGCTAATGTGGAATAGCTACTTGAACTGATGTACGTATGTGTGAAGTTCTAGGTTGCTGACTGACTGATCATATAGAGTATGGGAAATCAGGACCTGCTTTTCCATTGTATTGCTTTGATGTTTAAGAAAACAAATTACCGTAATAGCTGAAATATTACTTAGTGCAGAAAACCTTTCGTTTGATATTTGAGATTTATTTGTAAGTATTTATTCTTATGTTACTCAAATTTTCACCTGATAACAGCTGCTGTCGAAATCTTCACAAAGAAGTTCATCTTACACTAGTTTATCAACTGAACTATCACAACTGTATGGGAAGAGAACGCTTATAAAGATAAATAACATCACTTGACAGAACAATCTGTAGTGTTAAAATTTTTACAGATCGTTTTCATCGTGTCAAATATAATTTGACATGTTAGCTAGATTTTTATCCAGAAACCAAGCCTCAATTAGTATACTTAAACCATACCCTTGTGAACGTACGATATCTTGCCTGAACCATATCAGGTCCAGTCTTGTTTGGATCGTTTTCAGACGAATGCACTCTAGAGGTCCTATATTTGAAAATGCATAGATTTCATAAATATGTACCTTATTCGATCGAGACGATTGATTAAGACGGCCTATATATGTGTTATTCGTTATTGGCTGTTGACTTTAACCTAGTTGGTCGAAATCTGATGAGGATCAATCTTGTTGTTGCAACATGTTGATAGAGACAATGATGAAAATATAATGCTATCAACATATAAAAACAGATAAAGCACAGATACATTTGTGTTATCATTCCAAATTTTCGATAACACAGTCCAAAATGATTACACTCCAAAGAATCGGATCGAACTGTCAAGAATCCATAGAACTGATGGTATGTTGATCTGCTAGCCATTAAGGTTTTTTCTGATTTCGAAAATGAGTAAAACTTTATCCGTAAAATATGTCATTTGTAACATGAAACAGATAACGTTTTACCCCTACTGTATATGAATTATGTGGAAAGGTGAGCTTCAACTACATGTCAGGAATCGTTGTACCTTTGATTTTGAGATAACGAAATGAAGCGAAGCAACCTTAGCTGGATATGTGATTAAAATCGTCATTAGATCCGATAAATTAACTAAAAAAGATAAAATCAGGAAAAACAGTGATCATGGTAATTATCATCAGTATCAAGTGCAGCTGCTTTATTTTACCATCGAACAATAATTCAATGCATTACTATTAGCAGTATCTACAAGAATGGACGCCAAGCATTATGTGATGAAAAAGATTAATTCTTCAACAGTATTTTACTTCTATAATCTTCATGACAAAAATTAAGTCTATTTTATAGATAATTATCACCTTAACATTGTGGTAAGTTATGATATATTCTCTAAAGAAAATGTTCAAAGTTCTTTCAATCGTGTTAATCACCAAACAAACATCTGTTTTTATTGTGACTAGTCGCCTTGAAGATCGCTCACTAACAATTTGTCTACATAGCTTTACTCAGTACATAAGCCGCCTGTTTTTATATTAGATGTACATTTCCATTCATAAATTGAATCAGTTTTAGATGTGTTCAGCAAACAAGAAAAATGTTAACCTGCCTGTAAAAGTGTAATAGGTTAACTGTGAGAATCGAACCGGAAACTGGCATTGTTTACCCCACCATAATACTGTATGACGGTATTTTTCAAAACAAGAAACTTTCACTTCATTTAAGATTCACTAGTATTAGATAGGTATTGTTTCTATTGATTTCAGAATCATGTAACTAGTTCTTTCAATAATAATGTACAATCCACTTGGTTAGAGTCACATTTTACTACGTAAGCTCGAATAGAATAACATACATATCTTGAATTTTAAAACTGTATCGGTTGAATATTACTTTTAATACTGGTAGTTTCACAAGCAATTTACTAAACTTTTTACCGTTTTCTAACATCCGACAAACTATTAGAAAGTTCACATGAATTAAACCATACAGTCGTTTGTTATCTGATGCACATGACATTGATTTATTAATAACCTAAACATGTAACTGAGACCAAACTTGAAAAGCTTCTTAGAAGCTAAGGGCATCAAAATTTCACCGGTCTCACAAAGCGTTGTTGATCTCGGTTTCGAATATTCATTTGTCCAGAATTTTATTTTATTTTCGATATCTATTCGAAAATGTTTTTCCCTTCCTTATCTGGACTCTTTCTTACTTGATGGGTCAATCTATTATTCTGATTTAAAAATTGCATTACGCGACATTAAATGCGATTTTTCCGAAACTTCGTGTCTCCATATTTCTTTCATTTTCATCGTTTTAATTTTAAAACATAAATTCACTTATCACGAAAAATTCAGCCTTCTGAATTATTTCATCATTGCTTCAATCAATACTTCTTTAAGAACGTAATAAAAGTGCTCACATCTTGTTTTCAAATAATTGTTACAGATATTTTATGTTCTAAGCAGCTCAAGAGAATTTAAAAAGCAAACGGTTTCAGATTATTCGATTTCCGGTAAGGTTGTAGATAAACGTCTGAAGAGTCCTGTACTAAAACAAAACAACTGTTCAATTCTTTCCAGTCCTAATGTTTTTTAAACCAGAGCAGTACATTTATATAAACTATGATTCTCTGCTAAAATTGTTGTCTTCATTTTATTGAAACTCTGGAAGGTTTGGAAATAAATTTTATGGATGGATCAATGTAAATGAGTGACCAGTTTATTACGTAAACTAATTTCACTTTGAAATCGTTTGTTAGGGTTGTCTGAATCTTCGCTTTGGTGTCGAGAGCTGCAACTAACCATTCGCTTTTAACACGTGTGTCCTTTGCACATAATGATATTGTTATAAGGTCACAAAGATTTCAAGTAGGATTGGTTCGTGAGTAGTAATGGTATCCAGGATACCTAAAGTACTTGTGTCCTAATTGCGGTATGTACATATGTCGAAGATCAACAGAGAGGTTCAAAAAAACTTTACAAATGAACCGAAATTAACCCTGTCGCAGAAGCCGGTGAGTATTTGAACTTAGTAGCTAAGTTAATTACGCATTGAATGTTTGAAACAAGAGCGGTGGTTCGAGTGTCCATATGGACATCGGCATAGATGCAGTGCATCCAGTCTCAAGTTGGTCGAAACATACGTTCTGAATTCTGTTATTAGCCACTCTCTAGAACGATTTAAAAAACTTCATCCGTGTCTGATCACAAGAATGAGGTGAAAATATTTTGATAAAGTAACGATTTACTTATAAGTAGTTTAAAACTTTAAAGAAACTTTTAGGAGCTTAATGGTTTCAAATCGTTTCCTTATGCAAACTACTTTAATTAATTCCAAGTTATCTAAGATACCTGTAAATATGTTAATCCTCAATTACTTATATAATACATTTTTATTATATTTTAATAATCCAGATACAATTTTGAAGAAAAGTAGTAGAAAATAGGTTACCTATTTCACTTCATTGTATCAGTGCCGTTTAAAATCTAACGATTTTAGAAATATATTTCTATCGAAACTTCAATTTGTAAATTATTGGCTTTTTGAAAAAATATCTTAACACTCATATATACGCTTATGCATGAGGATGTAGTTTATTCATTTTCAGAAAACTAAGACTTTTTGCTACTTGCTAATATTAAGTATTTGTTGCATAAAACTAATTCTATAGTGTATCGATTTAGCATTCAGCAATTCACTTGTAAATCCTAACATATATTCAAGAAAATGCTTTAAAAATATTAAATAACTATGATGTGAATGTGCCATAAGATAAAAACTAATCTTTAGACTAAAAGAAACTTTTACTATTGACAATCATTGTATTAAAATACTTATATAATTTAATATATATAATTACTTCTACTTTGAAATTAAATTTACAAAAATGATTTACTTAGAATCTGCAGTGGTGTGTCTCTTGTAGTCCCAAAAGATATACTTACTTACCCTACTTACCCCTATTGGAGCGTAGGCTGTCAACTAGCGAATTATATTTCTCTTTGGCGTTCTTTTAGCGAGTTGGATTTCTGCAGGATGGGGTAGCTAACTCCATGCCTAGCTCCTCTCCTTTACCCGGGTTCGGGACTGACAGTAACCCTGGAAGGCCTCCAGGTAGAGTTTCCAAAAGATATGTGGTAATTTTTTACTTTAAAACTATAAGACTATACACCTATAGTCCTACATGGACTTGAACCTAGACCTTTCCACTCACTCATAGAGCGCCAAATTATTCAACCGCTGAGCTGGAATAAAACTGCTTATATATCTTTTAGCGGCTCACGACTAGACTCCAGGGTGGACGAATGATTGAGTTTGCAATGATACAAATCTTCCTATCCATTTCCGTATATCAAACTTAGGCAAACCCCGTTTGTGCGATGGCGGTAGTACGAAGCCAAATACGGTGTTGCGGATTAATTTATTTTATGTACTCATCTATGCATACAAACATGAGGATGGAAAGCATACAAGCAAAGTGAATCGAATTGGAGAAGGTGAATAAGCCAACTTTGATGCGCTTAAGCAGTGACTAAGTATATATAGTCAGTCAATAATAGGCTATACATGCAATAAACGAGTAAGCATTCACAAACACAATCAAATGTACATTAATCGATGCCGTTATCGAATTATTACAAATACAAAAATATGGTCGGTACTATTATCGAATAATTTAGGCGACTAATAATTGAAGTACAATGAATGAATGGTGAAATTCCACAATCTAACTATATATGGTTTATATTAGCGGAAAGTTGTTTTGCCTTAGTATGAGACTATTCAACAAAACGCATTTACAACCCTATTGGAGATTCAAGACAGTTCATTCGTGTATTGTGAGAACCACTTAACCCTGAGACCATCGAACGGTTTGAATGTCCAACTCCGATCATTTGAAAGTAATGGGCAACATTCTCCAGTGCTATTTGTTGGCAAACTGTTTTGCAATCGACATGGTTGATCTCTGCTGGTTATAGCTTCTCAATGGAAGTTCATTAACTGCCTTTCGAAATTCATCACTTGTGAGCATATGATTTCACATCTCCGAAAACTTTCCCAATATCTAACTTCAATCGACTCGCTATATAATGTGACCACAATCCAATATCGTAGATTAGTTACCGTCTTAGGCCTGATTCTATTGGCTTTCCATATGACAACTACCCAAAAAAAACTTCACGAAACTAAGTTCATAATTTGTCATTAGCGAACGTTAACTATTTTGTCTTTCTTATATTAGCTTCATCATAAATAGTACCATTTAGAAAATCATTTAAAATTACTGGTTCTGTTTATATAACTGTAAAAGCAGTAATAAGACTAAGAATATCTTAACAGAGAATATGAAATCAAAATCTAACTACATACTGGCTTCCTCTACTTGTATATAGTACAAAGGTTGGGGTTTTTGCATGAATAAACCAAACGCAGTTACATTTTTATGTTTAAGTTGACCTATCTTATGTCAACCACAGTTAAATGTTTTCTACTCATTATCCAAAATCACGTTAATCTTATTGTTAAAATATTTTATCCTCCTTTGAATAATACACTGATAATCATCTTAGTAACCTTGGTAATCTGAATTGCTCATATTATATCTGAATTATTGAAAGTTTAATTGAGCATATTATAAAAGTTAAGTATAAATAACTAAGCTACCCATACTCGCATAAATACCATACATATTTACATACATAATGTTATCAGCAACTCAATAGATAAACAAACAATTAATTTTCAAAAAGAAACTCTATTTCAGTTAGCTTCAGATGACATTTGCACGTGACTTCATTTTAAACCTGTCCTGTTTAGAGTTGAACAAACTAAGCATATTACATATGACATCCACATATCTATTATAATCATGTACATATAAAAATGCCTAAGGTGATTTGTTGCTTAATATCCATCTGACTGATGTCTTGTTTTCGACTTTCAAAATGTGTATGAAACATAGATATTTAAAAGAGAGAGAGAGAGATCACTTATTAACACTAAAACTGACTGTTTATGTAATATCTATAACCAAAGTCAGAGTGATTTATATCCACAATTTTTCTTGTTAATATACCGATTTTATTATTTAACCTTTTTTTTTAAAGAAAAATTCAAAAATAATGTTTGTTTATGTTGAATTACATATTTTCCTGTTTTCTTTAATTCGTATAGCAATTCCGTTTAAGAATCAAAACCCTAGTTTACATTGATTGCTTAAACTGGTGGATAATAAGAAATAACATACGGTTTAGTATTCAACTTTATAACATCAAAGTTTAGACATAAGTGTTTGTTTATTGGGAATAGCAATTTTTGTTGTCAGACTGTCGCTTAGTAGAAATTCATTTTCTATTCTAATAACATTGCATGAAGTTCAGTCAGCTTGTCAGATAGACGGTTGATCAGAATGATTAAAGATTTCATTGTCTGTATTTATTTGTTATTAGTGCTTAATAATTAAGTCTACTGAAATTAAATTGTCCACTTATGTAAATATTCTTTGGTTACTTAATTGTATATTCTTAATAAATGTTTATAAAATAGCTACCGAGTTTTCTAGTCATCATTGTAAACCATTCTTCGACCAATAAATTATTAGTGTTTTACTTCTAATTGACTAAAAATGTGTTACTCAATTTTGTATCGTAAATATTCTAGTTCGTTGTTTACTGGTTGAAACTTATTATTGGTAGTAGATTGTTGTAGCCTTAGATTTTATTGACAAAATCACTTGAGTAATAAGTCTAAATAGATAGGTACTCTTGATCAAAAATTTGGTTTTATAGTTTAATAATTAAAGGTTTGCAATGTGAGAATTGGTGTAGGTTATCCATTGTGCGGTGAATACAGTATTGGTGTCAGTAGAGTAGATAGAAAGATATTACTATGAGCAGCTTTAGGGATATTGGGGGAATTATATTATCCATACATTTCCGATTTACTGAAATGATTACATATACGGAATAAATTCACTTTCATTTCAGTAGATTATTTATGATGTACATGATTGAAACACGGATTAAGAACATAACTGATCGAGTTAAACTGATAAAATGAAACTCTCTAAAGTTAGATGGTAGAGTGCTAATCATTTTTAATGATCCAGACACGATCTACAATAATTTGAAATTACCATATATACACCAACGCTTAATAATTGAATAAATGAAATTTTCATGATAAATAAAGTAGAGGCCATGAAAAGGTTTATTAATTAAACAACCAGTTCTAAAAGACCAAATATGTAAAAATTAGATATTCAGACATCATTTTAACTGTATGTTTGAAAATTTGGAATGTAATTTAATGCCAATCAGTAATAATTTCAAATTATATTGTGGTTTGCATTTTTAACTGAGCTATCATAATATTGTATACAGTAATTTTTGTTTCCATGTCGCGGTCTGAAACGTGCAATACAATAGAATCCAAGATCATTAACTTCTTGTGTTCGGGACTTGTCAGGTGAATACATCTAGATATCAATGTTTGTGCTCTCATTGATATGCAAAGATATTACTTATCACTTCAAACATTAATGAGTTATTCATTGGGGTAAGTTTTTCACAATGCAAAAAACAGAAATCTGTTAATATAATAAATGAAACGGTATGGTATATTTTCTTTAAGTGAATAAAGAGATTAAAAGTGGTTATGATATTTTTCAAATTTCATGTAATTTGTGATCATCAATCTACAGTTGGTCATTTATTTTCACTTTAATTGACTTTAGAATTTTAATTCAGTAATATTCATTAACTGCTTTACACGTTGAAAGTTAAATTCTAGTTACCGAGACTTAGTTGTTTTGTTATTGAATCATCGTAAATGGAACAAGTGATTTTCATGTTACACTGTCTAACCAACTATAAAATCTAATATATGATAATAAATAACAAAGTGCTTTTTTTCGTTTAAAGAGAAAAGAGATTGATAACATGAAATTTAATTTTTGCAAGTTAGTTAAAGTATATAATATATATTTATTTCCTTATTACTCTCCAACTTATTGCTTCATACATACATAATACAACAGAAAAGTATCCAACTTATTATATCTAATCTCTGTCACAAATTACACTATATAGTAATGAAGAATGTTTATCTGTCTAAAACTATGATAAATATGAAAACGATCGATTATATCAATTGAATCATTCAATATTGTGTCGCTTATAATTATAAAAAATATTAAAATGCCAAATCAGTTATCCTTATAAAAACAATGAGTTCTTTCTTCGTTGACTTTTTTTTAAATGCACAAATTGTTTGTAAAATGTTTCAATGATAAGAAAGTAGACCTGATGATTGAAACAAATGACCTATACTGGTTGAGTTACATGTTCAAACCCACTTCATTTACTTTCATTTCTAAGGTTTCATTGTATTATTACTAGACCTTACATTAAAAAAAACTGTAAGTTTGGTAGATAAGTACACTTAACCTGTATTTGATACCAGAATTAAATGGAACTTACTATTCATATAGGGCAACTACTGTGATGAATACATAATCGTAAACTAAAACTATCGTTTTCATTCAGTAGATTTTTTATTGGTGAATAACTGCCTGCAAATCACCTTTCTGATAATATGGGTTATGTTATCTAATCAGAATGATCATGACGCAAGATTCTATTTGATTAAGCTTACCAGCGAGGTGTTTTAATAATTTTATTTAATGAAATGAATTCTTCAAACTGCCCAAATATAGTTGACTGAAATAGAGGAATCAATATTTCATTGGGAAAATTTTTTCAGTATTAACAGAACCTCTCATGTTATACATTTCTTAAAATATATGCACACATCTTTTTTTAACTGACATGGATTACAAAAACACAGGATTACGTCACGTGAAATCAAATCAACTTAACAGCCTATTGATACGAGATAACTGAGGTTTCAAGATTTATTGAATCCATGTACCCGATTTCTTTGCTAGTACACTATTTCTCTTTGAAATGTATGTAGGCCTTAGATTTTATGTCACTGTAACAAAATTTTTCTCAACACAATGACGATTATTTTGTTAGTAGACTAGATAGAAAAAAGACTTACTACAGGGTGACAGAGATTTTCACTAAACAGTTGGTAAATAGCATTTCAAACTTAAACTAACGTACAAAGCAGCTATGAGTGAGACTCAGTTACCGAAAAAATACAAATCGTACTGTAGTTTCTAACACCACAAGCCCCAAGCTATGACTACACTAATTAGTATATTGGTTACTGCTGTGATTAGTCATAGAGATGCTCTGAACATGAATACTGTGTTCATGTGACAACTTGAATGATGACTCAGGTGGTCGGTATTAACATTTCGTGTACTAAAATTACCGAATTTGTGTAGACTGAGTGATATTCTATTAAATTTCAAAAATATTTATTCATGTGCTTTTACTGTAATTTGGATTCGACTTTTTTGTTTTGATTACCTTACAGATTGCATACTTTTTGTTAAGGCGATTACTTTGCTCAGTTGATAACTAAATACTTAACACAAAGAAAAATAAACACCCAGCAAACTAAATAAGATACTACAGTTTATCAAACACTCCGTTCACTGATACATTCATAATTTAGGACTACTTTCATGCGTATAAAGGAAGTGCGTGATAATCTTACTCTATCTGCTTGGTGAAAAAAATCTTTGATATCGTTAGGACAAATTTTGTAATGTATGGTTGGAAGTGGAATACAGGAAGGTCGCTTAATCCTATCTGATATTCGGATAATGATGAGAATACTATCAAATGAAAAAGTTAGTTTTCATAAAAACTAAGTGGCTCAGTAAATAACCCATCGTATTTTAAATCAATAGGTACTATGTTCGCATCTCAGTGTAAACATTTAAACTAAGATTCAGGTATATCCAGCTAAAAGGACCGAAATAGATATGCATCTAGGATCCCATTATACTAACCACGACAAAATTATGCTGAAACTTATTCTCACAGCGAGATACCGAGATATTTACTCAAAGAGTTTGTATAGTCGGAGAGATTGACCAAACTGCAGTCTTCAGTATCAACAATGGGAAAACATGAACCTTAAAAGATAATTTTGATGTCATTTGATTATAGTGTTCCTTCTGTCGACTGAATGAATCAAATCAATTTTCTTACCTTATAGATTTTCCAGACAATCTACGTTATCAATGAACTAATAGTGTTTGAATGCTCTACGTATATATTCTTCGTACGATAAACCCGAGCTAAAGTTTATCTTATCAAAATTAAAAATCATAATATTTTTTATGCAGAATGCTTACACCATACATACTTCTACAATCAGTTGTAATTTATGTCTTTAACGATAGATATTCTTGTAATGAACGTCTTTTTGCGACAAATCTTAAAAGTCTTATCATCAGGATATTCACGAAATAGTACGAATAGCATATTTAAATGAACTTACTTTGATGTTTTTCTAAACTTTGCTTGTTATTTGTGAACATTGATGTCAAGATTCAATAAAACCTCTATTATCTAATTAGAGTTATGATTAGACGTAACTGGTCCAAAATAAAATAAAAGTGGTAATAAGTCATTACACTTTTTAAAATAATCTATGTAGTTTGTGAGATTAGCAGTTTCTTCACTGTTTAGACTTCTTTTACAATACGCGCTCAATAGAGAAACTATCACTTCGCATATTTTCTAATGGACACATCATGGTTGGGATATTTTAGTAAATTTGATGATTGATATTTTAGTATTCCGTCAGTTTATTTACAATACATGGATCTTAACGTTTTTTCATTGATCGAAATTCGTGCTAATATTTGACAAATCTGATTCCACAAAATCAAAGTCATCTCATTAGTATATTAGAAAGTTCACACTGTGAATCAAATTCTTGATAGATAAAACCGTCTTGGAGTAATAGATTAATTTGAAAAGATTATATATTGTTTAGAAACTTCAAACAATTACAGTTGTATTAGGTGCTTATTGAATTTCAACATTTTCGTTTAAACTTTCAATATTTCTTTACTGTAAGTAAATTAAAGGTATAATGAATATGGAATCATTGGAAGACTGAGATTAATGCAAATTTTGTGGTAAAAATTTCTCGCTTATTTACTATTTTACCATTGCCAGGACTAACATAGGCCAACCAGCCTTCAGTCTTTTCCACAGTGAAACTGGAAGAACACGTAAATGTGCTTTCTTTTTGCTGAATTATTATGGTCTTACTATTAGTTAACTTTGAAACAGTTATTTGAAGACAGTAGAGGGAAGAAATCTGCCAATATTGAAACTAATTATTATTGAATAAGAATCACATCATTACACAAATCGATTGGATCTATTGAACTCAAAACTATTAGGTTAAATGGTATCAAATTCATTAGGAGATATGAATTGCCTCACATTCCAATCCCCATACAATCGACCGTTTTCATTTATAAGGACTTTGTAATTAGACTAAACTACTTAAATAGTGTAACCTTGTTTCTAATGTAATCAAACAAATGACATCAATTCAACATAGAAAAATTACTTTTGAAATATGTCCAATTGAATGAATTTATATCATTCTTGTGTTAATTAATAATCCAAACAAAATTTTATCTCCTCCACTTTGGATATGTAAGTTTAATAGAAATAAACATTTGTTCTTTTACATTAGTATATTTTATTTTAACAAATATATATTGATATTTATCATCATCGATCCGGTGAAGAATAATTATCAGAAAATTTACTTCAATGAAGAACAGTTATAATTACAAATATTTTCAATAGTTTATCTCACTATTTACTTTAATAAAACAAATTATGAACCTATAAAATATGTCATTTGTCTATATTTACAAACTATTGAAGGTTCTTTTTTGTTTTCATTTCTCAAATCATTATTTTCTTCTAAATTTCAATGATGTTTATTTATTCTTCATGTCTCATTGTAATTTATGTATAGTTTAGATAAACAAATAAATTATTGTCTAACCAGCTGGTCAAATTTATCATCTGTATAACATAGTAGACAATTTGAACAAGTTTATTAACAAGAATATTCTATTCACAATTAGTTTAACACATTTGTATATTTCTTTTAGAATGTTGTAAACAATCTTTTCATGAATGACTGCGGTTATCTTTTTTTATGTAATTTCAACGTTGACTCCGTGTTTAGTATTCAGTACCTTTGGTTATTTTTCCATTCATGTTATATGTGAGGATCGAATATTATAGTGTAATTTTCATTAAAGTGCGCACCAAATATTAAATCTAACATAATCATATAATGAAAATTAATTAGTTACATTTTTTTACAAGGTATATTTTAATCAAGAACCATACTCCTTTTTTTCTCAAAAATTTTCATGATACACTGTTATATCTTGAGAAATATTTTATTATAGTCGAACAGTGAATTTAATTCACGTACATATAGGTGTTATACACTACCACTAAGTTTACTTACAATAGTTACGTTTATGAATTCAATTATAACCTGTTATCAGTTAAAAATGTTTTAAATCTGAGCAGATGTTTTAGAATGTACATATATATATATATATATATATATATATATATATATATATATATATATATATATATATAGTACAAAAATCAAGCATGAAAAATGTTTATAGAGGACCTTAGAAATATGCTATGCACACAAAGAGAATCTTATCTATTAACATATTTACATGAAATTATCCATTCGGTGTGAGTGAAGTGGACTTACATGTCTGTATTTATAAATATTGGTTACGTAATAATATTCCATAAACTAAACAGTTGACTGCCACCTGGAGAAGATTAAAGCTTATTACAAAAGGAGACGCAAAAATGACAGATTAATGATAGATTTCACTAGATCACTTTAGTCACTAGATTCCCCAATTAGTAAGATTGATAATTATCACATAAAAGACATTTTAAGAAATCGCAACTTAAAACCCGTCAAAGTTATACTGATGGAATTGTTTGAATACTTAATCCCACCGTAAACAATTTTACTTACTGCTGATGGGTATAATTCATCATTTAGTAGATGAAAATAATGAATCTAATATATTTTACGTTGTAATATCAGATCTAAGTTGATTCTTTTTGGTTACTTCGAAATTTTGCCGTGTCTGCTGATTCATATACGAACCAACTAGATTACAAGATACAAACATGTAATAGCTCACTTGAAGATAGTTCCATGTATTGTTATGAAAATATAAACTCGACTGGTGTTTTCCAACTCGGTAACGTAGCAGTCAACCAACGGACACTGTGATCTTTTCCATAAAGATTGACATCCTATATTAATTTCACAATATGGATTTATCTGGAGAACGTTTTATTTACACATTGAATACAGAAGTAACAATTCTTCAATCTAAAAAAAACTATGTGGATTCTATTTAAACAAAATACATATTTAAAATAATAATAATAATAAAATAATAATAATGATAATAATAATGTCCTGTTATTTAAAAATCTGTAAATAGATAAGTTATAAAAGAATCTGTTTAAATGACCAAAATGTAAAACGTTCTTGTTTTTTTTCAAAATCTCTAAAATAAATATTAGGCTGTCTCAAGCAACAAAAGATATGATAGTTACAGTATTATTCGGGAAAACGTAATGTTGTTGTTTGTTAAATTAACTGAAAAATATTAAGTAATAATTCCTATTATTTTACTGTTTATAATGAAGAATGTATGGAAGAGGAAGCTAAAGATAATGAATTCGATCTTGATGACGATAAATGTGGATATTCTGTATTGATCAGAAATGGGAGATATGATGACGATGCCATTGTTGGTAAAGGATTAATGAAAGAATTCTTATGCACTTCGTCTGGTGATGTAAAATGTATTGTAGGATGAATACAATTGTTGTTCATTTCATTACTATTATTATAGTTTGATGTAAGAGAATGATTATTGGGATGTGAATGAGTTGTTTTATCGAGATTGTTGATATGAGTACGTAAATGTGTTTTGCAATGATCAGATCGACTAAATGTTTTTGAGCATAAATTACATTTAAATGGTCGTAAATTTAAATGCTTTCTTAAATGTCGAGTTAATTCATCTGAGCGAGCAAATGTTTCGCCACATATTGGTAAAGTCAATGAATTAATCGGAATTTTCCCGGTTATTTTACGTGAATAAGGAAATACACACACTAATGGACGTTCACCTAGAAAAAGAAAATAAACACGTACCATTTTAAATCATTTATTCCTTTTAATCAATTTAGATAATAAGACTTAATAAGTATGATTTTATTTAGATTAACGTAATTGTAAGGATTGTCAATTTAACTGGGGAACTATTAAAAAAGAGGATTGCTGGACAGTTATTTTATTCCAGTTCAGAACTCTCTACGAATTTGTACTCATAGTCCTTATTTGTTATTAAATTTTAAGACCATCAAAGAACAACTGTCCAGTTCTACCTATCTCTAATGCTAATTCAGTTAGAGTTAATATGTGATGAGTATTAAACTTAGTTTACACAAAAAGCATGTAATATTAATTTGTGCATCTTTATTTTAATCGAAGACCACATTTGGATTCATAAATCTGACAATACATAAACATAATCTACTTCAAACACATCTGAATTCATTAATAGTATTTAAGAATCATACTTTTCACAAGCTGAGTTCTAACATCTTAACACTAATCATTAATTTGCAAACTGTAGTGTTAGTATGTAACCGAACATGCGTAGAAAATATTTTGCAGCTTGCTTTCATAACGATTGGAACTGTTTTTCTGGATCATTCAAAGTTAGGCTGAGAGTTATGTTTATGTCATGATTTAGTTAAGTTATAAAGTCATTTCGTTGAACTGATACAATTTGATATAATTAAATACAAATCTTTGTAATCCCTAAAAATTAATTTCTTATGAGAGTAGAGAGAGGAATGATTTTCATGACCTTAAAATTATTCGTATGATAACCCGATTTCTAATTTTTTTCCACCTCTGTGATTAATTTGAACCTAACCCAATCTATTGTAGGATTCAAAATGATATCGTGTCCGATCAGCCTCTAAATCTATTTAGTACGATGTGTACATTTTCTTCATAAATGAAATATAAATTTATCTAATTTCATAGGTAATTTTTGTAAATTGATGGCTGTATAAATGTTTTGTTGCTGATAAGCTAGCTTACCATCAGAAAAAAGGTAGCTACTGGGTTTCTTATACTTGAATCCTACTGTTTCACCATAAAAAACAGTGGTCTATAGAACAATAAAATAGAGTCATACATTTTTACCAAGATTTTCAATAACTAAATATCCATACGATTCCTATTGAGTAGTCAGTTACTTCTCAAAAACGTTTGAAAGAAAACACAACAAAAGATGTCCCCACTTACCAGTATGAATTCGATAATGAGCTTTTAAATGACTTGCCTTTAGATATCTTTTCTCACAGCCTGAAACAAGTGATGTTGAAGAAACAAATGTTAGTCAAATGTCGCATTTGAAAAACGTACATACACTAATTTTACTGTAATTAATTATGTGAAGTAAAAATTGGTTCAAAGTTGTACTATAAGTGCGAATGTGAAAACCGAAGTTATCCTTTCCACAAATTACGTAAGTACAGATGAATTATTTAACAGGGTTAAGACTATTATTTTGTAAACTTTGCTGACGACCTTGAGTGGCGTACCAGACAATCGGAAAGCGCTGCCCATCTGTGAATCAATAAACGGCTAAAAGATTAAAATACCGGTGGGATAATAGCTTTTATCTGAATAAACAACTTCCACAAGCCGGATTATTCGTCGTAATGGAAGGAAAAGGCCAAGTCCACCTATTAAAAGTCAGGCTAGTCTAATTAGTTATGGTTATCACCTCACAGACTTTCCATAGGTAACCGAGACCAGCTTTGATGTTAGGAGGTTAGGGTTAAGTTTTTTCAGTCCAGGTAGAGTTGCGAGTTTAGTTTTTCACATTACAGTTAGGGTTTTCATGACGCACTAGCTATGATGCAATGCTTGGTCATCCTACTGTTTACAAACTTAAGAGAAATAATAGAAGAGATTTAGAATAAGAGATATAAAGGAAGGATATTATCACTCAACACTACTGAAAACTCATTTGATCATAAACCTTATTTTACCATACGATTTGCATTGAAAAGAGCCACAGTCAGTAATTTAGCTCAATCACCATCCTAAATCTCACTTCTCGGTTTCACAATAGAAATTTTTATTAATTTCGAACATTTCAAGGATTATAAATTGTCAAATCTCACTTCGTTAATAGTAACATACAAGTTATCCATTACTGTACTTTAAATTTCGCACCGAATAGATGAGTTATTTTGATGCACATTGGTTTACTCAGGATCATCAATATATAATACTTGTTCCAAAAATACATTAGTCATAATTTAAGAGTACGTGTACACATACCTTACTTGAAATACTTGAGGTTACGTGAAAGTCTTGGTGGTTACTCTAATAAACCGTAGAGATAAGTATCTGGTATTTTACGTGAAATATCACTCACGAATGCAAACAATTTTCTTAGCGTTGAATTCATTGAATTTGCTCCAAATGGTTTTGGTCAAGAGCATCTTTGCATGAGATGAGATTTCATATAAGACATAATTACCCACAGACTTGTATGATTATTGATATTTAGAGACAAAACAAATGCTATGAAGTATAACCACTAGATTATTACTAAGAAAACTGATTCACTTTTTGGAAACCAGGTATTGTACTTTAAAACATATGTATGAACTGTCAAAAGTTACCAATACTCAGAACAATTAGAGTCAGTAAACAAGCTACAGATTCTCAAGTGGGAATGATGATTATTCGGAAGTTATTCATATGGTTCCAAATGTGTAGATACTTGGAAGATTTTCAAAATGATTTGCACAAATGTCACATTGAATGAATAATAATTAGGATAGCAAACAATACATTGTTTCACAGAACTTCAGAACTTATCAACTCAACACGGGATAGATTTATTCAATTATCTTGGTTTTTAAATGAATAGGTAGTTGTAGTTATCTCTATACATGTCACGAAAATCCATGTAAACAAAATTCAGAAGTCATCTTTTACATCAATTCGTTGTGATTTTTAAAAACATTACCACTGGGACAAGATGTGTAACAGTAAGCTTAGATTAAATGGTCAATCACGTTTACTGAAAGATCATTTCCAGGTATTTTGTACACATAAATCTGAGCTAGTTTCAGATAGTTTAACAAAATGACATCAGTTTTATAACTTTGCAGCTCTACAGTAGTTACGAGACGCTATTAGTATCTATATAGTTTTAAATCAGCAATTTATCAACAAGATACTCATCACTTATGGAAAATGACTGATTTCCGTAAGCTAAAAGTTATGATTAGATGGTCAAGGAATGGTAGACAGATTAAAAGAGACCGCTACGCACTTATTGTTAGATTTACTGACCTCAAGAAATTCTGATCTGAATTCTTAGTCGCTGTTGTAGCTGACTGATTCATAGTCTCTAAGACTTAAACTAAACACTTCCGGTAGAATTTTAGTTATACAGGTACATAAGTCTATCTTGGCAAGGAATTGGGCTCCCCTATAATTAGTAGTCATTCTACGACTTTGTAAGTCATCGAGTTGAAACTATGGAGCAAGTGTGATGATTGGTAAAATTTATTCCTGTGAGTGATTAGACGACACTACACTGAATTACATAATCCTCAATTGACTTTGTCAAGAGTTTTGTGTTGACATTTTGATATAACACCAATCAGCATTAGCCCTGTCTGTTTTACCACTAGTGATCAAAAGAAGATAATAAAAACATTCCTTATGTAGCTATAGGACGAATTATTTTGTGAATGACCTATATGATCACAATCAATTCTAAAAAGAATAACATAACAAGCTTGGAATCAGTTTCTAACCAATATCTACCAGTTACATCTCAAATAATCGAGATTTTACAATGAAGTAGACTAAAAATACCAAGTTCATGAATTAGTTACCATATTCAATTGGCGTAACAGTGATTAATGCAATGCCTTACTATGGTTTAGTTTAAAAGGAATGTGGTACTTTTAGGGAGTTGAGTATATCTCCAAGTAAGCATTCAAATGAGTTACAAATTTACGATGACATTTCTTTAGAATAATAAGATGATGAGTTTAAATGACAAGGTATGAAAAAAGCCATTTAGAATAAACACTTACACCAACATAAGCAACGACTAGGCTTTGAGTACATATTTCCTACAGACTAAGTAAATCATTGGTTATTATGATTTAGATTAGATACGAAAAGTACAAAATGTACTTAAAGTTCCAGACTGGTTTTAGTTAGGTTTGTATATTTTTACCAAATGACACCAAACTGAATGTTACAATAACTGAAATCCAAATTCATAACAGATTGTTATGTTTAGAACCGAAGTTTAAGCCACTCATTTATCGGGTCAAACAAATAAATCAAAATCTCTTGAAAATACCTAATAACACTTACAACATCAAAAGTGGTTCGAGTGAAATAGTGATACAAGATTATGACCCAAAAACTATAACCAATAATGAAAGTACGGCTAACTTACCAGGAAATGTACATCCATACTTTTTCTTCATCTTATCTTCATTTTTGGTTGAAAAACATTTGTTCTCAGTATCACTATCAGTAGATTCAACTTTGAGAGAGAAAATCCCTTCTTGGTTTCGAATAGGTGAATATGACGGATAATAGTTACAAGTTTGATGGCAACTGAACGGATATTGGATATTGTTTGCATGTCCAGGTGAGTAGTTGTATTCATTTAAATAGTTTTGGGATGGGGTGTAAGGATAGTTTGTTATCATGTGATTCTGAGAATAGTATGTACATCCAGGTAATTGACAAGCGGTACAATCATTCCTAATGGTATAGTTTGAGAAATTATCAGGAATCAATGAATTGCTGCATACGGTAGGATTATGATACTCATAATTTTGAACAACATTCTCAACTAGTGTATTTGATTCTATGTTACTGAATTCTTTCATTGGAGTTCTTTCCATTTCTACGGGAAAACTCGGCTCGATCTTCATACAGTGATGTGAATTTGTCATCATTTGATCTGAACAAATTCCTAAATTATTCGAATATGACAACAATGTACTTGAAGAGTGTGTACACTCCATCCCTCAAACTATTCCCACAAACTTAAAGTAGCGGTGATCATATAAACCCTGGTTATTAAGGGGAATTCAACACGTTAGTGAATTGACGCTTGACATAAAATCAACCAATCACACTCCAGTTCATTGGGATGACTTATTATAAAAAATAATTTTGAGCGAATGAAATAGCTGGTCATTTGTCACTCATACTTAAATGGGTTGACTGAATAAAATTCCCATTGGATATCATTATTATTTTAATGTTTCGGCAAAATTAATGATCTATTCGGATATTTGTCCAAACCACATAGGTATCTTTGTTGATTCGAATGAAAAAACAAACTCTGACACATGTTGGTCAGTTGTTTAACATTGCTGCATTAAGTCGTAGAAAGTTTCATACACCATACGAAAAGAAAGTCCTATTATCAACCCAATAAACAAATAGTGAACGAAACCTACTTTATGACAGGCAATAAGAAACGAAACTAGTTCAGTTTAAAACAGAAGTTCATTTTGATAAAAATATTCCTGTATATTAAAATAAAACCTGATGATAATCTAATGGAAAACAATATTGTTCACCTATGTGTTGCTCTAATTTTCACAATGGAGGTCTTAAATATATTAAAACAGGAGACTTTACCATGTCAAAGTGATCGAATAGCTTAGACTTCATTTGGACATTGAGACTTTGTAAATGAAATGGTATTTAGGTGAAATTAAATTATTTTAGAAACATGTTTACCAAGGCTCAAAATACTTGAGGCTCCAAACCCATTAGGTTCGCAGGTATATATATGCTACTATATATGCTACTAGACAGTTGTGTCAACTTTTCTTAGAAAAAGTTTTCTGAACTAGATGAGTGTCCTGCTATTGAAGCCAGTATAACAAAAACAACTCACAAAAATGCTTTGAATGATTTCCTCCAAGCAGTCATAAGTTATTCTGTCACAACCCAGTCAGAAAGATTGTCGATACCAATTAATATGAGGATGTGATATCTGTCGACGCCAGGTTCTAGTTTGTTGATACCTTAATCACTGATTGCGAAAGATGGCAATCAAAACTTTAATTTACTTAAAGTACTTGGAACATTGAAACTTGGTCGACAGACTTCAATCGGAGGTAGTGACCGAGCAATATAATATTTTACACTAAAATCATGAATGAATCACCATTAGACTACCATTAGAAACATCGAGGCACTGGACAGCCGTTTCATCCTGGTATGTAATTCATCAGCATTGCCATCCACGACTCCTGCTACTCGCAGGACCTGAACTTGTGACATTCGGTCTTGCCCGCGAACACTTAACCTCTGACCACTGACCCGGCATTCGACGATCTAAACGTTAACTTTTCAGATTTATCAGAATAAACATGATTGGTTTTTTTTTGTATTTGGATAACTTGACCTTACACTTCTACACTAGTTGTAAGGGTTTGCGTTTCCCTATTGCTGATGAACAGGACTCCTATTAGTCACTCTTTTTTGTCATCTATGCATCCTAAGTGGTTTGCCTTGATACTGCCAATCGGTCACAAGTTTTCGGTAAAACTGAATAATGGGAGTTATTGATAAGTTCCATCCCCGTCGTCACTGATAGGTCTTCTAAATTCTTCTCAATTTCTATCCACTTCTAAAAAGCCCGGACTAAGTCTACACTACAAATCTAACACAAGAGAAAAGGTGCAAAGTAAGAGATGAACACTTGACTCCAAGCCTAGTTTATGTACACAAAAATCACTGTATTCATAGTTACTCATGACCTTAGGCTTCTGAACGTTCCAAGAACCATTCTAAATATGGTAGCTAAATGGCTTAATATATAATCAGGATCGTGGAACGTGAATCTGCATCTTGCAGATGTTCCTGCGGGGATTCAGTTCAATGTTGATTTGGTGAAATGGTTCCTGGCGTTTCTGGACCTCTACAGACTTCTCCAAGGGATACTTCGGTGCTACCCGATAGTTATTAACTAGTGGTTGTCTAGAATTAATCGCTCAATGGATAACGCATTCGGCGTTTGAAGTAAAAAATAATGGGTTCGAATCTCAATGTAAAAAACAACACTAAGTTTCAGGCATACTCACTAAACGACACTATAGATTCTACTGCTAACTAATTCCCAATATCACCATAACCGACTTGAATATAATGCTTAAAGGTCCACCGAATTCCAATTCCCTAACTGTATCTTATTGAGATAATATTGGGATCCTTGATTCTGTAACAAGATCCCATGTGAAAATCTGAATGTGCAGTGCTGAAAAGTTCTTGACTAAGATGACACTAGTGGCTCAGTTGCCGTTGACTTTCAACTGGCATCTGTCTGTTTTATAAATCATACAGCTATACTCTAAGAATGATTTTGATCAGCGAGAGTTAAACTTTCACATAAAACTAACATTGTGATTATTGTAAGGGGATTATACAGATAACATTCAGAACTAGTATCTAAAAGTACACGCATAGATATTTTTTTCAGAAATGATACATAATTAATAAATAGTGTCTTATTTGATAAATACTTCCTAAAATTTTATCTATAGAGTGTTTATTAGAGATAACAATTGTTATTAAACAAATATTTAATTCAGATGATATATGACATGATAATTTTCTTACATCATATTTATCTAAGTTGACCTACATTCAGAGAGTTATTGTTCATTATTGTATTTTAACTATGAAATTGAGTTACAATCAAGGTTACTGAATTCATTCAAGCATATTGAATTGTGTCAATAAATATCGGGTACTATAATGAACTACAAATGATCTTAGCTCGGAGAGCCGAGAAGCAAAGTAAGGATTTGCAAACTTTACTAATCCTCATACTTTTCTCGTTTGTTTATTCAATACATAAACTGAAACAATTTTCGTAAATCATTATGTTTGATTATCAAATACCCAGTTGAGTGATTTTAAGAATTTTATTCAGTTTCAAGATGGTTTTCACCACGAACATATGTCATCTAAGAAATTAATGTTTCGTTTCATGACGATACTTTTACATAAATTTGAAGAGCCTATAAGGGATCAACTTCATCATTTTAAAGTTTTAGCCCATAAAGTTAAACGTAACTTACTCATCTTAGTATCCATTGATTCTGATTGTGATTCATTGTTTGACTATAAGTGTGACTTCAGAGGATTATCTAATCAGGTCAAATTCAGTTTTCGGCAACCAGAAGTTTCCTTAACACTACTTGATGATGACTTACCAGTACAGATTCTAGGTCCAGATCTTTTTTATAAAAGCCGTTACTGCTCATTAAATAAGAAGCTTGCTGTTGCATTCTATCAAACTGTTTATCACTGTGGGATAAACAGAAAATAAAAGGTTTGTTGATCCAATATTCGAATGCCAAGAAACATAGTATGATATGTATTTTGCTAAAAATCATAGAATTGTTTTTTTATTTAGTCTAGCTAGTTATGACTATTGGTTATAAAGAAATTTTAAAATAACCAAATTTACTCATTTGCTTGGTTCATTTTTAAATGGTTCAAGCTGTTTCTTATTAGGCTCAAATTTTTGATCAAGATATTCGTAATATTCTACCCTAAATTCACTTCATATTGAAAATTAAACTTTTGAAATCTGCTCGATTGAATTATCTGTAGACTTTCTTAGAGATATAAAAGTGAATAGTTAAGAATTACAAAACAAACACTGAAGGAAATTTGGGTTTCGTCTTCCTAGTAGCAAGTCTTTTTTCGAAAACTACAGCTCTTGGAGTAGAAGTCCAAGTTCTTGAAAGCTACATAAATGATTTTCTGCAGTGTTTTTTTTTTGAAACAGATAATGAAACAATTCCAGTTTATCACATATGCTACTAGAAGTTTATATGCTCAGAATGTAACGAGATTTTATAGATAGTAATCTACTCCTTTGGTAATCATGCTCTCGAGATATAAATATGGGTTTTTATCTAATAGTAATGACAATTTCAAAATGTGAATTAAGCACAAATAATAACGCATTAAGGTAAATTAACATCATATGACTCTCATACTTAACATTTGAAGTTACTTGTTGATGAAGTTTATTGCAATTAATATTTTCATGAGAGAAGTACCATGTAGATTTATTTTATCACATTTTAAACTGTTAATTTGTAATTGGTTCATTTTGCATTTGACGACTAGCTTTGAACACATGACCAAGGCGATTTAGTTCATGTTAGTAGTAGTAAGGCTATGGATTTGCCCAACGTGTACCAGTTCAGTGAAAAAGTTGACAACATGGCAACCGTCGCCTGACTTTACTTTATTCTCTCACTTATTAGATTGATTTATAAATTGTTTGACCTAATTACAAGTTATTATAAATTACAGTGGTATGTTTTACAGGACACAAATAATGTGGTTTTGCAAACATGCTTTGGTGTTCAGTTAGTTAGTATGTCACCAAAATATTTGGTGATATTAGCGTGACTGTTAAATGATAGCACATACTATGTTTATTGCATTTCAATAACTTACCGACGCGTTGCTTATTCTAGGTCTGGATTTTGCATTCACTTTTCACTATCCGTCGAGTTTTTGAATCAAGTTTTACATGACTGATAAGCAGATTTTTAACTCCATTTTACAGCTGAGTTAACACTGAGATTTAACAGAAATCACCTTTGAAGCTTAGCATCAGGAATGTTAACACCTTCACAATTAAAAACTTTGTGTTTCAAATAACCAGAAAATAATGTTATGTATATATTACACATTACTTAAGTGTCGTTCTTGCTCAGAAAGGTATGTCTTGTGAGTCAACTAAGCCCATGCTTCATCGGAATTTGAAACCTATACTTTCCAATGCCATTGCCAAAAAGTTACAAGGATTTTAAGTCACAAATAAATTAGTTATCAAAAAGAATCAAGCTTGTCGTTGGGTCCTACTATCTTGAGATTGTCAAGTTTTAAAGTTTACATGACAAAATTAGTTGAACAACCAGTGAAAACTAGGAAGCACTGGATAACCGTTTCGTTCTAGTATGGGACTCTTCAGCAGTGTGCGTCCAAGGCCTCATCAAGAAATGCGTTCAAGATCGATTTGTGTGAATTCCTCTCCATTAGGCTTGAGCGCTCTGGATCTGACCCCCTTAGAATCGTGTATACGTACTAATTTGGAGTCACATACTAGGAAGAAACATCTCTCCAGTGTTTCCGGGTTTTCGATGGTTGCCTGACTAAAGTTACTTCGTAATGTAAACTTTGAAAGTAAAATTAGTTTTGAATTCGACAGACTTGAAAATAGGACCATGTAAGTCTTTCTCATGAATGCTTTCAAGAAACAAAAGTAAATAAAGTGTACTAATGTATCAAGCCATTACACCTAATTGACACTTCTTATACTGATTTAATTTAACTTGATCTTCATTAAGCATAAGTCAAGGTGACTTTATCTTACACAACAAAAGAATAATAAATTTCAGTGATAATTACTCTCAGATATAATTAGTATCAAGTAAGCAGATATAATCGAATAATGACTCATTAATTAGATCTAAACGTTCCTGTTTTTGACCCTACTATCATAATTTGGTCCCAAAAACTATCACATAAAAACAAATGAATTATCTTATAAATTAGTTGTTTGTTTTATCTGTTTATCATATAAGGCTGTTTTTCTTGATTCTTGAAAGTTACAGTTCAAATTTATTGACCTATGTTATGACATTAAAGAATATTTTTAAACGATTTCTCCACACCTTTTGATATTTTTTCATCTTAAAATTATAACATTTTCAACTATTACTACGTTTCTGAAATTTAACAGATCTATTATGATTATTAACTCTAAAATCTTTCTAAATAAGAACTCTCTTCATTCACTAGAAAATATCTATAGTTTTGTATAGATATTTTTAAGATTTAAGAAGAATAATAGGTAGACAATGGAACGCTAAACCGAATCTCATCAGTAATGAATAGATGTGAATGCGGATTCACAAAATATTGATCGTATGGTAATGAATGAGTTCTTTTATCATTACTCAGGCCATTTTTTTCGATGAAAAGTGATCATATTTCCATCTAGTTCAGTTTCTTGTAAAGAGCAGTTCTTTAGGAAGATAGTTAATTTAACAGATAGATATCAGTTGTGAAAACAATGAAATATCCGAAAAGAGTGGATTATCGTTTCGTTTTAGCTTACAACTATAAAGCAGTTTGTACTCACGACATCCTACTGGGTTGAATCCGGTGCCTTTAGATTTCCCAGTGAGTTTGATAGCTTTCTATTATTTAGTCAAGCGTGAGGTATCGCTTGACATAAATTTACTTCTTGAAATTACGAAGTTAACCTTTAAAAATGACGTCTATTATATACAGTTCAATCGAAAGTTAAATCAAGTCAGACACCAGAAAATTGACTACTGGTTAATCTGACTGCAGTAATTTGTAGACTTTCATTCTGAATCAGTAGTGTGACTGAAAAGAGTAATTTTTATAAAATTTTGATTGAGAATTATTGTTCTTTTATATCGAATCATCTACTTGTTATTATTTTAAAAAAAATAAACAGTTTATTTATGAAAGAAAAAAATTAACATGTTGTTTACCCACATGTTCAAATGTATGCTAAAATACATTTTATTCGCCAATTGGATTATATAATGTTCAATAAAATAGCATCAGTTTTACTTTGATTATGCTAATAAACAATTTGCGGGTATTTAAAATTTTAACTTGGATCACTATTAACATAAGTAGATGAAAGAAATTACAAACTAATTTTAATCCTATTGTTACTAAATTTTATAATGTAAAATTATTATTTTCTTCGTTTTTTTTACTTAGTTCATAAATTTAACAGTAAGTTTATGTTATTATTTGGTGTAAATATATATATCTATGCAACTTTTCTAAATGATGTCATGTGTCTCTTCTGTGAGAACAATTGTTCTTTCATATAGTGACCCATGCTAGGCAATGATTTACAGTTGTCAAGGTTATTAAGATTTACTCGAATTGACAATTATACATGAATGCATAACATTAATAGATATTATTAACATAATAACAGTACCAGTGAAAGCAGTTTACATGGATTTATTTAATCTGTTCTTTTTCATGGATATGAATAATTCTTTAAAAAAAGAGGGTTTCCGGGTCAATTTCAAATAGAACATAGTAAACAAGATAAAAATTATCTTTTCATTATAGAGTTATGGAAATTGCTATTTTGACTGAAATCATAAGTCTATCATTGTTACAGCACCATTAGAAACCTGGAAGAACTGGATGATCGTTTCTTTCTAGTATGGGACTCTTCAGCAGTGTGCATTCACGATCCCCCCTCTCTGGAGTCGAACCGAGGACCTTCGGTCTCACACACAAGAACATAAACTTTAGACCACCGAGCATGCATGCAGTGTTGCTAATACCTAACTGTAAGCGTTTGCGCGCAAGATCGAATGTCTTGGGTTCGACTCTCTCGAGCGGGGCTGGTGGATGCTCACTATTGAAGAGTTCCATAATGGGATGGAATGGCCGTCCTGTGCTTCCAGGTTTCGAATGGTGTTCGAACAATGATCAGTTAATGATTTCAATTAAAAATCATTTGTTCATCTTTAAAACAATTCATAAATAGCATGTGAGGATTTGCGGATTTTCACAAATTAAATGGAGAACTAATCTTATTTAAATCACCAAAGAAAAACTGTTAGTAATAAAGGGCACAGAGCTTCCCGGTAGTGAGCAATAACGACCCCGTTCCCGAGAATCGGAACCAGGACAGTATAAATGTCTAAATTTTAACTACCTTCCAGTACCTATAGATTTCTAATGGTTGTTTAGGTAGAATCAACCTGTGTTTTAAAACACGAAAATCTACTGATTAAGCTTTTTTCCAGCTTTTGTAGTGTTAACAGCGGTTACCAGTATATGAAGTGAAGAATGAAGTCTGGGTAGACGAATAATCGTTTATCGTACACAGTGACTGAATTAGAGGACTCGTGTTTAGTGGCCAGAAAAAGTAAAATTATAACATCAAGTTACTGGTATAATGGTTGACACATCATTCGTGCACTCAGTCAAAGCCATTGCTCATTTTTTGAATTATGATCTCAATCAGTCGTGTTCTCTTATAGCGGAAAAAATACTTTTCAGGTGAACAACGCATTTTTTCTATCTAATAAGTTATGATATAACAAACAACTTCATATTTCATTCCCCAATATCGCAAGGAAATTTATTTATCGGCTTATTCATACATATTCTCTGAAAACAAACAATAAAATAAACTCATAGTTCATTAAAACTGAAATTTCTTGATCACCCTATCATCGTTTACCTAAGAATGATTTTATTGAGAGAGCGAAGCCAACAAAGTACCAATAACAGCAAATGAATTTCCATAGTTTTCTGAACATTCTCTGCTCATAAATAACAGTATCAGTGATATTCAGATTGGGGGCCTTATAATAACTACCTAAAATCGTCTAACACCATTGTATATATATATATATATATATATATATATATATATATATATATATATATATATATATATATATATATATATATATATACTCTATAATCTGAGTCGAACTGTCATGACATAAATTGTTTCAATGAATGAGTGGATGACATCAGTTTTCGTAAAAATATTGGTTAGTTAATTCAAAAAAAGACACCATAAATAATTTTCCATAGGTTTATCACCTTTTTCAACTACTGGTTTTAGTTACTGGCTTAATGAACTCTTCATATTGACCAGCACACACGAAGTCGGAAGAAAAATCAAGTAAACCGTGAATGGGCACTGCTGGTGATCCCCTTACTAGCGAGAAAAGGCTATCCAGTCCTTCCAGGTTTCTAATGGTGATCTAACATTTATCCATTCATGATTTCAATGAAACTCCACAATTTCCAAAACTGAGAATCAGAACCTATCGGATTATGCAAATTGTTAATTGAAGCTGAAAAGACCGGAATCTTGTTCAAACTCAAGTAGTACTGACGTTTAGTTATTTGACAGCGGTTTGATAGCTCACGAAGAAAGTGATAAAGTGAATCGGTCTTCAATCGTCATAGGTCACACATTATTATCAAATAATTCAATGTACAATAATAGATTTAGAAATAATGACTAATTAGTATTGTTCCTGATGTATTCACCCATCAGCTCAGTGGTATATATCTACGTTAAGTAATCCCAATAAGAGATGAAATAATTTTTCAATAATTGCTTTATTTGTTGTCAAACTCAACTGAAAATTAAGCTAAAGATGAAATGTCTATTAATTTCATCTTATAAATAGTTTTCAATTTTTTTTTTTTCATGGTTGAACTTTGTCCGAATAAAATTATATCTCATAAATAAAAGTTAAGTATTTAACACAAGTTCAACCAGATACATCAGTCATATCTATGCATACTTATACACCTGTCATTTATCAAAAATGAAATAAGAGAACAATCTATTATTAAGTGGACAATTCTATGGAATTTTAAAAAAAATATTTTATCATGGTTTTCTTCTATGTACATGTGTTTCTCTTGTATGGTACAGACAAGAAAGGAGACAAAGTGAATATGCCGATATGTCAACCAGACCTTGTTTCTAACCTAATCTTGTATGTAAAATATTTCATAGTTGATTTGAGAAATACATCTCAAATAACTTTATGTTTGAATAATAAACCATTTAGTTAATTATTGGTCAATCAGTTTGTTATTTCACTGAGATGATCATCATTCCTTAGTGAAGTTAGTTAACATAAATGATACACTCTCCATTATGAATTGACAGAGTAATCTTTATTCCATCAACAACCCTCTCCACCTATTCAATATTACAAAATTTAGTAATTATGGAAATATGATTCAAACAACCTATGATTATTTTTCAAAACACAAAACCAAGATTTCATAATTCACTACTACTGATGGATACACCAAAGGCCAAGTTATGAAAGTATGTTTTTCCACTAAGATAGTTGTTATTCCATTTCATTTCATTTTTTTTTTTTGGAAAACATGTAAAATGTTTAACGAAAAAAAATAATAATTGTAGTTGTTGTCAAGTTAAATTAACTGGAAAAATAAAATACAGCTGTTCTTTGTATGTACTCTATACAGATATTGTGAATCATTTCAACTAATAACATTTCATTATAACACACATCATAAGATGAATATTTGGTGATGACTAGTAGAAAAAAAATAACAAACGAAATCAAATGATGAATTATATTCATTGTGTAAAGTACAATTCATTAAGTAAATAGATTGAATTATTGATTTTTTAAAATACTATTCTATTATATAAAGTATGAGTAAGTTACTATGACAGTGAATTCGTTCACAGGTAAAGAACTAGCATATTTAGAAAGAGAAAAAAAAAGAGATAAGTGATTACTTAACTAAAGAATATTGGTTGAAAAAAAACTAATCTTAATCCAAAAACATAGGAATCCTTAAATTAACTTACATCGAATTGAAATTCAAGGTAATTCATATTAAATGTATCAGTTGATATTTATTTTTAGGAGTTTTGAAGTGAATTGTTTAAATTCAAAGATAATTTTCATCACTAGGTTACATGAACAACAGCACTACTATAAACTATCCCGATTTCTCAATGCTCTATTCTTTTTACAGATGATATCATTTTGTGACATAAATCAGAATCAATAAATGTAGAACAAGTTGTAATTATGTGCGCACTAATCAATGATTTTGACATAGTTCTCACTGGTTTCTTGTAGAAAAAGATACAACCTGTGAAGGTAAGATAGGATTAAGAAACTCAGTCACTGAAAATATCCAACGATAATAATACTATATCGAAAATTAATCAAAGTTCAATATGTGAACCATTAGATGACAACTCAGTTTGAAATAAGATTTTTTGTGCATGATTCTTCTTGTAAGATTGTATGTGGTCATTGTTAAAGGATTAAGACAAAACACTAATTCAGTCTACCACTGTTTAGTAGTCCTGATTCTGAAATAATCTCTTAATCTTGTATTGGTTAGCGTAAAACAGCATTTGAATAAATAACTGTTTATTCGAGTTTCAGAAGATTTGTACGATTAATAACCTGCATTCAAATAATGTCAGCTATCATATCACTTTCATCTTTCATCAAAACGAAGAAGTAGTAAAGATGAACAACATTTATTTAGATCAATTACTGAACAAGCACAGAGCATATAGGCTAATTTGAAACAATTCGATATGTATATTCTGTTTGTAGGTGGTTCAGGTTATGAATCACCATCGGTTGAAGTACCAGTGTAAACTAGGGAGAACTATATAATTGTTTTGTCTATGTATAGTACTTAGTATCAACAACCGCAAGAGGGACGAGACTCAGTATCTTTTAGGGCCTTCTTGGACTATCCAATCGATTCGTATTTTTAAATCCAAGTAGCTCACATTGTCGCTTGACTACCATTCAATGCTGCCAAGGATAATTGTTTCATTAGTGAGATAGACAAGCTTTCCCAGTTACGACTTCAGTAACTAATCTAACCTTTAGGTTCCAACTGGTATCCCAACTGATGTCAATCTTTACCGTGATCCATCATCTAATCGAAATATTATCCACAAAACCTTTCAAAAACAATTTACTTCATTTGTTTTTCTGTAAGTTACGTAAAGCTTTGCAGTGGTAGCTTGAATTTTGGCATTTGAATCATACCAGTTTTGTTTGGAATGGTAGTTTCATATTTATTTATTGTTTAATTATACGCTAAATAGCTTCTTTGCCTCCACTTCTAAAATGAAACATGAGGTAATTAGTGATGAGTCATTTAAGTGGCAAGGCTTAAAATCCTACCCCGTCAAATGAAATTTATCCTTCGGTATACATCTACTTAACTCATGATAAGTGCAACAAAACTCTCAACTGGGCAAGGTAACTATGTGACTGCAGTAAATTAATGGACAAAGAACACCATGATTATAATTACAGTTATTTTTGGCAGACCTAATAGAAACTAGTTGCTTTAATAATACGTCAGTCATTAAAAGATATGTTAACAACTACTACTACATATTCAAAACATATGCATGAAATACCACCCAATCAGAAGTGAGAATTTATGGGATTTATTCATATCTCATAGATTATCAAGTAATTAAAGTACATCCAGAACTAAATGACCTCAAAACTAGACACCTGTTATAAAAGGACGCTTTAGGCTTAGCAACACATTTACGGTTTCAAGGCTGTGAGTTTGAGGTGTAAATTATCATGTCTACATATACCATGACATCTAAATTGGTCTTGAATAATACGTAGGCGGCATTACCACCTACGCACTTCACCCATCTTATCTATACCTTAGTTAGACGGTGATAGTAAAAATTAATCGGTAAATGATGCCACACAAGATGTGGTTATGGTACATTTTAATGAAAGCTGTAGTATTAAAAGCAGTGGATACTGTGTCACTATTGAGTTTAAATCTCGCTTCCGGGATTTATTTGGTATCTGTCTATTAGTTTACTATTTACATGATCAATTAACTATAGAACTATGTGGTGCATCGTCTAACTGAGAAACATAAACGAGCAAAAGAGGATCACAAGAATGGGGTAGACAATTCGTTCATTGAAATATTCAGGAATATATCAATCTGAATAATGTAATCTATTTTGAGTCTTTCTCTTCGATGTTGGCCCACCAACAATTGAAGAGATTAGAATGGCCATCAACCAGTCTAGAGCAGCAAAGCAGAAGGACCAGACAACATTCCAGCAGAGACAATGAAGTCAGATGTGGCAGCAACTGCAAAACTATTTCACGTTCTGTTCAACAAGATTTGGGATGAAGAACAAGTAGCAAGAGACTGGAAAGTAGGATATCTGATCAAAATACCAAAGAAAGGCGATCTCAGCAAGCGTGAGATCTACAGAGGCGTTACTCTCCTCGCAATATCAGGCAAAGTCTTCAACAGGGTGTTGCTAAACAGAATGAAGGACTTCGTAGACATCTAACTTCGAGACCAGCAGACTGGATTTCAACCAGATCGATCGTATACTTGCTCAAACTGCAACAATACAGATCATTGTTGAACAATCAATAGAATGGAATTCAACACTGTACATCAACTTTTTTGACTATGAAAAAGCATTCGACAGTGTGGACAGGACAACACTATGGAGGATTCTTCGACACTGCGGCGTGTCGAAGAAGATAGTCAACATCATACGAGATTCTTATGATGGATTAAACTGGAAATTGTGCGCGGTGGACAGCTGAGAGACTCATTTGGGGTAGAGACCGATGTCAGGCAAGGTTATTTACTCTCATCCATTCTCTTTCTCCTGGTGATAGACTGGATTGTGAAGACGTCAACATCTGGAGGGAAGCACGGTATCCAATGAACAGCTAGGATGAAGCTGGACGATCTGGACGCAACAACAAATGCGAGAGAAGACGACCAGTGTGGCATCAGCCTCAACAGCAGCATGTTTCAACATACACAAATGGAAAAGCAAGATTCTCCTATACCACACAACATGCACCAACCAACTCACTCTTGATGGAGATTCTTTAGAGGACGTTAAAAGCTTTACATATCTGGGCAGCATCATCGACAATCAAGGTGGATCCGATGCAGATGTGAGGGCGCGGATCGGCATAGCAAAGGGTGCATTTCTACAGTTGAAAAATATCTGGAACTCCAAACAAATATCAATCGATACCAAAATCAGGATTTTCAATGCAGATATCAAGACAGTTCTACTGTATGGAGCGGAAACTTGGAGAACTACAAAAGCCATCATCCAGAAGATAAAAGTATTTATTAACAGTCGTCTGAGCAAAATACTTCGTATTCGTTGGTCAGATACCATCAATAACGACCTGCTGTGGGAGAGAACAAACTGGATTCCAGCGGAGGAGGAAATCAGGAAGAAGCGGTGGAAGTGGATAGGACACACATTGAGAAAAATACACAAGTGTATCAAAAGACAAGCCCTCACTTGGAACCCTGAAGGTCGAAAGAATAAAAAGGAAGTCCAAGGAACACATCGCGCTGAGAAATAGAGAAAGGTATGAGAATAATGAACGAAAATTTGACATAATTGGAAAGGGAATCTCAAAAGAGAGTAGGTCGGAGAACACTGGTCGGTGGCCTATGCTTCTTTGAGGGTAACAGGTGTAAGTAAGTAAGTGGGTAAGTATGATAGTCTATTCTGAGACTCGACTGACATTTGTTAGTCTTCTTCAAAGAAAATAAATTTTTAAAAAAGCCAGACAATAATGGAGTACAATATATACAGTGTTGTAGACGTCTTAACCGGATGAATAATTCACACATAGTTATTTATTGGTTAGAAATTTCGAAACTGTTTGATTTTCTGTTTAGTTGTCTAGTTGTTTCTTCGTTTAGACAACAGGATTTACATTTTTATGCTAAGAGTAAGAATTGTTCATCAAGACATGAGGGGAGATATACAGACTGTCAGAATAACAGACAAATGTTCGTTTTGCATTTTTCATATAGCCAGCGTGACTTTTACAAATCTAAATAATATTCACAAAATTTGTTTGTTTTTACTTTTTTTGTGATATAAAATTAGGTATAGATGATTATTATTGAAATGAATAACCCCTTCACTTATTGTAAATTAAATGAAATGTATCATTTCTTAGTCAAACATGATAGTAATAATAGGCGTGGGCAAATACATACTGATGTCCTTTAATTTAGGTCAATCAACGCGCAATCTCTCCAATATTTTAAACGTCGTAATATTTCAGAAAAATGTCACAATGTCAAAATGTGTGATAAACAATCGAAACATAATTAATATATTTTACTTATCTAAAGTAATGAGCCCAAAGAAAGAACCATAGGAATGAATAGTTGAAAATGTGTATGTATGTGATTAGTGAAATAATGCCACATAGATTTTGTAAAAAAACTGTATCCATTATCTATAGATATTTTATTAGATGAATGTTTTAGGATTTATTTAATGTTTTAAGCGATATCATATGGTAAAGGTGATTGTTACAGTTAACTGGAGTCAATTACTGTTTCAGTTGTTGTATTTATTGACATCTCAGTGTTTGAATTACTTTTATCTGTTAGACAAAAATTATCAACTGTGGAAATGAATGCTGCTTTTTTTAATATTCAATGATTCTTTATCCAATGTTTTACTATAATTAGAAATGAACTGTTCTAACCGATACAAAGATATATGCTTTTCATAAGTTGTTTGTATGTTAAAAGGAGACTAGAAAACCTAATTATTTCGAGGATAAGGAGAGAAGGAGGATAAGTGAGAAGAATGTAGATTTGAGAAGGGTTATGGGATTTCGTTGTTGATAATCGATTGACCGAAAAATGTATTTATCAATAAATCGTCAGTACCTTGGTGATAATGTTAGCAGCTACAGTAATCATAGGTAATCAATGCTGACAGCAGTGACCAAGCTTGGTTGTAAATATGTGTTTTAAAAGTCTGTTGAACATAGAGTATTAGTTGCGATAGAAGTGGATTGAAATAAACATTTAGGACACTCAGACGAAGAAACTTTCCTCCATTCAACCTTGATTCACTTCTTTAATAAAATGTTTTAGTGACTTCTAGTTTTTAGTCTTTTTGATAAAGTTATCCCTTTTTATGATATGCGAAGGCAGGAATTGTAAACTTAAGTCTTTAAAAGATTACATATAAATTACTGCACCATTAGAAATGACTGTATCTTACTGTAAAGCTTACTATCGATACAACACGCATCTGATATATTTTAACAAAAATAGGCATCTGAATATAATCCATTCATAAGAATAGCTTTTGACATTGCAATAATGTTATTGTCACCAAACATAGAAAAGCATATCTGAGAACTAAATGATTGTCAGATTGTAGGGTAGCATTGCAACGCCTGTTGGTGTCATTCAATTTTACTGATGGACTTTTTAAATGGTCAGTGTAAATGAATTTGCATCGAGGTGCACGTTGTTTGAATCCAAATGTTTGGAAATAATCCGTTGTAGATTTTTACAGTCGGAAAATAACCTACTGAACAATGAGTAATATGCCTCATAAACTCTTCAATCAGCAAATATTATTGTCGATACATGCAGACTGCAGGATTTTGTGGGTTACTACTGGTTATTAATCGTAAGGCTGTGTTAGATTTTTTGATAGTACTAGTGTCATGTTGGTTTACGCAACTGAAATGATATGATGTAATTAGTAAGTAACTTCTTATATCATCATTTAGTGAAGTTACAATGTTAGTTGACATTGAAAACAACTTCTTGAAAGCCAATTATTTAATGGACTTTAATGAGAGTGACGTTAACTAATTATGCAGACACATGCTAATTTTTATCCGTAAAATAACCTCTGCTTTTGAAAGAGTTAATCTTCCTCTGATTTCCGAAATTTATATGAGTTTCTTGTATGTGCGAAAATGGCTGACAAACAATGTGAGAAAAATAAATGATAAATTAATTACTGCTCGATAGGTATTAAATTTAGGAAAAGGTACCGAACTACTTACTAACAATGTTTTCAGTAGACAAAACAGTTTCGAGTAATTTTGAGACTGTGATTTTTTTTCAATTTTAGTATTTGAGACAATCTTGAACCGATTAAGAGATTGAGACTAAAAAAGAAAAGTGGTTATATGTAGAGGTATCTATTTACATGTGTAGATTTTTCATATGGTGACTGACTATCAGAATGAATTAATTTCTGAGATTAATTCTCCTTCATTTCCAATTTTTTGTATCGGTTATCATCATAGTCTAAGGATAACCAAATATTAATTACGACCTACTATGTTTGAATTAAACTCTCAATAGAAATCTTAGAATGATAAGATTATACATCAGTGGAAATTTTGGAGTCCTTATAGAATATATTCATTGTGAGCGGCTTCGATAATTTATCTGTTTCCAAAAGATGGAAATAATATATTTGGCACAATAAGGTAGCCTTTTATATACGGCTTGTCAATTAAGTAAAACTATGTAAATCATTGTAGATATCCATGAAGTCACTGACAAGTGGACTGAGTCATGTTGGTAGATGTATGCTATATGGTTAGGGTCTGCGAGACGAAAGTCGCTGATGGTTAGAGACCTCGAATGAAATGGTTGAAAATCGTTTGTAATGGGGCAGGTCTGTCCACTCTTTGTGTTCGCTCAAATTTTAACCTTATGTATTCCTCATCATTTCTCTCTTTCTGTTTCTAAAGTAATCTCAGTGAACTATACTTCTTGTATAATATCTTCGATCCCCAATAATATCCATTACCGCCAATTCTTCTACTATCTCTACCATTATTGGATTTGAACTGACAGTTGCGTCTCTGTGCTAATGCGGTGTGGCAACCCTAACTCATGTACTCATGCATGAAGTTCTACATTGTAACTGACTGACTGTCTTACATTGAATGGACACATGCATTTATTTTTTCATCTTTCTCTTGAAATTTATTTTTTTTGAACTTCATCATCAAGTGGAAGTAGATCAATAAATGTGATCGATTACTGTAAAGATGTACACATATATATGAGTGTAAGGTATCAGTTCTATGTTACTAATTGGAAGAATCATGGTTTCTTTTACATTATGGATATTATGTATGGTATTCTATTCTGTAACTCTAGTGACATTTGTTATTCCTCTTCTAAGAAAATAAATTTTTAAAAAAGGCAGACAATAATAAATTAAAATATATGCAGTTTTGTAGACAATCTTACCTGGATGAATAATTCACATACAGTTATTTATTGTTTAGAATTTTCAAAACTGTTTGATTTTCTGAAAAAAAGTGTATAACTCCATTACAGTCTAGTTGTTTTTCCGTTTTGTCAACCAGATTTGCATTTATATGCTAAGTGTATGAATTTTCCTGATTGCTTGATATACACTGTTTATTCAGAGTGTGTTCAATTTCCTATCTTGTCATTTAAACTGAACAATCCTCAGGAATATTATTTAGTACTTCTTCTGCTTTCAAATGATTTTTTTTATTACAAACTAAATTTATGTATGATGGTGAAAATTTGTAGCTCAGGTGAATGATTACGGTGCAGTTTCTTTCTCTGATCTGAATGTTTTGTCGTTAAGAAGCTTTCATTGTTCTTCTGAACAACACCATTCAGGTCAGGGAACGAATCTCAACCACAATGAATACAAAGTATTTCATTTGTTTCGCTTTCTATGTGCTTAGTTAAGATTATAATAACCAAGTTGTGAGGTGTTTTGATTTTCAGTTATTTGAAACTCTTTTTGAATTTTATGAATCAAATTTTCGCTGGAATAATTTCCTGATATTCACAAAAATGGAAGAAAGAACACATATATTGAACTTTTTACTTTTGTTAAAAAATATAAAGATGATTCATTATATGGTCACTGTTTATGTGCATGAAATAGAAATATGAGAATTTTACTCATCATGTTCTAGAATGATTGATCATTCAGAAGTAATGAACATCGTATTTTCTTGTCTTCAATGGTAATCGTATTCTATCGAAAAAATTAAAGTTCCATCAATTGTCTAAGTGGCCCAACATTACATGAAGTAGACATAGGTTTCACTATAGATGATACTTGTGTGCAAGGTGCATATGTGAACTTAAATAAAAGGATTCTCCTAATGAGTATGTTGAAACTTGAAAGATCGACTCCAATTATCAAAACAGACTAGTCATGAAGAAATTAATTGCTACCCAATTATTGCCTAGTTTAAAATTTCAGTCACAAATAAGGTTGAATAAAACCTAAATAGCTTGGTAATAAAGTTTTTGAATGCGAGTTTAGCTGATTCTAGTTGTATTTTGGAAGAGTATCAGTTCCCTCGAAATTTCAGACTGACACTTCTCTAGATTACTGACAAGCATGAAACGTACGTTCTGTGTCACTTGATGATCACTTGCAATCACCTAATGATTACCAATCTTAACAAAGATACATTGCTCATCTAAATAGAGAAAACGAAATCAATTTCATTTCCAAAGGAATCTTATGTATGTTGTTATTGTTACACTGACATAATATAATAAATTCCTCTTACGGCAGTAAATTTTCAACTAGTTAATGATTAATATTTCTCTTCTGAATAAATAACTTGAAAAATTTCACAATGGTTGTATTTTTATGAATTTAGTAAGACGTAATAATTTACTTCTTTGAAATGCCATTTACGCATACAAAGCAAAGCCAGACACACCTGTTTTTACTTCGTTTAAAATAAACTATCTATCGAATCTTCTTTTTAGAGAAAAAAATTCTTTTAGCTTTTATTAAAAATAAACTTATCAACTGTTAATCTTATAGTAAGAATTTTTGTAGTAGATTTTTTTTTTGAAAAAAATTTGTTAGATTTATTTATGTAGACAATATTTTAGAATTCGTGCTAAGAAATATAGGTTCAGTTTTTGAGATAGTTGGCATTAAAACAAATTATATTGAATAATTTGTTAATAAAAATTTATCATATGAGAGATTTGCAGTGTTGTTCAATTTGACGTTAGACAACTATTGATTGAAAAGAGAAAAAAAAGGAAACTTGTGAATTTTTTTAATAGTTTTAATGAGAAGCTATTTGACAATGGAAGTTGTATCATGTAGGGCATGAGATATGTATTGTTCGCAGCAATGGATAATGAGCGGTTTCTACAAAGCCTAGAGGTCTTAGTTCAGCTTTCCGGTCAGATCTTCTAATAGCAATGTTGAGAAGTCCCATTCTAGGATGGAATACATGTCCAATGCTTCCTCATTTCCAGTGGTTGTCCAATAATAGTCATTACATCATATAAACGATATTATTTAGTTCGTTTTTATTTCATTTCATTTTTATGTAAATGAATGATATTCTAAGCAACTAACAAAGAGGAGAAAACGAGGAATTTCAGGAAGATATCTACATTTTCTCAAGGAGGTAGGTTATTTTACGGAAATGTTTCAGTCGAGGGTAATACGCTATGCATGAGGGTAATCAAAAGCCTTACGTTATGCATGTAAGATGGGTCTCTGTCTTGTTGGACTGACACAAATAGTGACTTATTTACTCTAAGTAGAAAGATTCTGTCACTATAAGTGACAAAGCTAAGAGACGTAGAGCAACGGCTACCTTAGCTAATGTACTTAGTTGTCATAGTACAACGTCCAACCAACGGTGGAATAGGAGGAAAAGTAGGATTCGCCAAAAATTCTAATTGCTTCCTAGCAAACAACCTGCAGCCAACGGAGATATTTCAATTTGCATTGATATATTTAGCAAGGTTTTTTGTTATCTTTCTTGGAACTGCAACTGTGCTGTTTTAAATGTTTGAAGTGATACTTTTTCACTACAGAATTATTTTTAATTCATATTAATTCAAAATGGAAATTATGCTAAAGCAACAGAGTTAGTTAGTCTGTTAAATTGAGCGGTGAATTAAGTAGCATGTTAAGTTAATAGTGATCGATGTATATTATTATGTTAAATTATTGAACATCGATTTTCAAATTCATATATATCGTCATATCAAGTATATTAAAGTTAAACCATTTTTCTAGTCTGACTTGAAATTAGCTATTCTCTGACGATAAACAGAATTTTGAGATGTACAAGTTAGTATCTTACTGCTAATCTACACGTCAACTAACGTTTCATGTAACTGAATTAAATTTGATATTTTTACTAAACTGACAAATTATATTTTTTAAACCGTAATTTTCACGATACTATGGTTGGATAAAGAATAGAATACACTTGAAGTATAACACAATAAACCATTGGTAAATAGTGAGTTCCAATAGTTAAATAGTGATTATTTCATGACTTAAATGTATTTACGAAAAAAGAAAGAAATTTTTTTAATATAGGCTAAAGTATTTTCTCTGTTGCAATCACTAAAAACAGAAGCCATTTAATTGGATATTATAATTTATTTTGGCTTGTTTTTATTGGTTGATACCGAATCCAATAAGAGTATAGATTTACGTATTTTTTAACTAATTGCTTTAGGTCTTGTTGTCTTTGCATCAGAATACACAGTGTATAGAGAGGATTTGGTAAGAAAAACGTTAGCTTACCTGTAAAAAAATCATAGCAAAATATCAACAGAGTTTCGGTTGTGAGGTAAACAGTTAAATTGTATTAACAATCACGTCAAAAGTGAAACACCTAGCTGTTTTGTAAAGAAAGAGTTTTTCTTAACAGGCATTCAAAGCTAGGATAAAGAAAGGGATGATTAAGGATACACTAACTAAAATCTCGCCATATACTAGTTATTGGATATGTTTGGGACTCATACCTAGCAAACACTTTGAATAAGTAACTCAGACTGCATAGAAAATCAATATGTATTAGCCTAAAGAATCTGTTTAGCATAAACGCCGTACTTTTGTATTTCATTTCTCAACACTACATTCAACAAGTTGCAGTGATGTTGTACATTTAGTGATTCTTATCCTTTATACTACTAACTGTCAAGAAATGATTTCATTCACTGATTTACAGAATTTAAACTTTTAAACATCTTAATTTGAACTACTTAAAGATTTCAAGCAACCTCTAACTTGAACAATTGTGTCATAGGTTTGTAGAGTAGGATTTATTTATGGTACTATACAAACTGTTGCGTTTTTGTTTCTGTGACATAGCAATCGATTTCCTATACATCTTATCATGAAGTACATAGTTACCATAATATGCATACTTAAAAATAAGAAATAAATAAATTCTGAAGTCTGTGAAAAATAAGTGGTTCGTCAATACCTTATATCTAACGTAATTAGGAAGTTTCAAATGTATTTTATGGAGCAAATTCATTATTGTATCAAGACCTTTTATCCTCTTCAAACTGTGTTTCAGATATATATCCATATGCCAAGATCAAAGCTATTAAGAATGCTTGCCTAAAGAAAATGTAAATAGTTCTGCAATAAACTATTAGATCTATGAGGGACTTTTCTTCATAGAAGACAGTTTCAGAAAGAATACTTTTTCATACATCACACTAATAAACACGTGGTAACAACTGGCTTTAAATATTTAGTATAATTCCAAACTATCCAATAACATATGAAGTCAAGCCAAGATTTAAAAAAGCACTTACCTTTTATTATTCATGTTTCCCAGTTAGTTTATATTCATCTGTTTGAATAAGCTTTTTTCTACTCATGACTTATTAAGTATGAATCATCTAGTGATAACTGTAACGTAAGTATTTACTACTATTTAAGTCTTTGTAAAACATTTCAAGAGTATTGGAATAAAATAGCATGAATACCACTTCATCAAAAGAAAAGACGTTTAAGTAACAATCATGGTTTTTGTAATCTGAAAAGTCATGGATATAAATTTATTTGGACATCTAAATATATATATGCTCCTGATATTAAACTATTATGAAATTAGTAACATAACAATGTTACATCTGAGTTATAATAATAAATTCAGTCAAGTAAGTAATGTATAATACAAGCGATTGAAATGAAAATGATGAAGTCAATTTAATTGCTCATACTTGAGTAAAAGAAAAGAATCTTTGAAATAACATCACATCAATTCTTAACATGCAATCAGAATGATTCATTTCAACTGTTTGTTCTTCAGTATTTTTGTTCAATAGAATGAAATTTTTCACTGTTATTATAATTATTAGCAAAGATAAAAAGGGAAATTCACGAATTGTTTTTATAGCAGTCAACATTGGACACTTAATGGAATTGAGTGGGCACTTTGTTTTAATGTGTGACTAATCAGAATTCAGCTTGATTTAGTTAATTTAAAATATCTGTCTTCTTTTAATTTGATTAGTAAAGTGCTGTTATGTTTTTAATGAGCTAGTATACTATGTTTGGAAATGTATTTTAATGTAGGGCTTTATACTTCAAGCCTTCTGGATTTGAAACATTCAAGTGTTTTGGATTTTTGGTGGTCATGGCTGACTGTAGTTACTTCAGTAGACTGAGATTGGTACATTCATTTCGTACCATTTGACGACTGACACGTAGTTAGGACGGTTTGTATACTTTGGATGATTTTTTGTTTTCTAATGTGGTGCTTACTGTTAGATTTGGTCGCTGGTTTTCTTCATTTCCATAACATAACATACAGTGAGATGCTTACAGTCTAACGATATTCGTGCAATAAAGTTAGGTGATTTACAATAGTTAAACGGTTTGTCGACAAAATTATTTAGACTGCTATTAAATTGTAGCATTATAAATATATGCTTTCACTAGATCCCTTTGGTTCATGTGTGTTTTAATATGCTTCTTCTATTCAATGATTGTCCCTAGTCAATTTTAAAATAATAATTTCCTTCGGATTTTACCACGTTTTGCAAGTATGAGTAGTCATCTAATTTATATTTAGTTTTCAGATCTTATTATGCCATTAGGTAAACAGTTTTAATATTTAAAACACTGTTAGTCTGTAACATAGATTATTTATTAACCTATCGAGATAAAAACTATAATTTAGTAAATCTAAAATCAAAATACTTTATAACTATGGGTCATACGAATGCTGTCATCTTTCATATAGAAACTATGAATCTATTTTTAGGTTGGTCTGATGCACATATGAACGCGCGGATCGGCAAAGCAAGGGCGGCATTTCTAAAACTGAAGAACATCTGGGACTCAAAACAACTATCAATCAACACCACAGTCAGGATTTTCAATACAAATGTCTACTTTATTGGGTGAAAACTTGGATAAACATGAAAGCTATCATCCAGAAGATGCAAGTGTTTATTGGCAGTTATCTACGCAAGATACTGAAGACCTGTTGGTCTGACACCTTCAGCAACAATCTACAGAGGGAGAGAACAAACCGGACTACAACAGAGGAAGAAATTAGGAAAAACCGCCGTATGTGGATAAGACACACATTGAAGAAAGCACCAAACTGCATCACAACGTAAGCCGTAAGTTGGAATCCTCAAGGCCAAAGAAAGTGAGCAATATCAAGAAGCACGTTAAGCTGCGAAATGGAGATAAACATGAGAAGAATGAACAGCACTGGTTAGAACTGGAAAGGAAGACACAGGACGGAGGAGGTTGGAGAATGCTGGCCGGTTGCCTATGCTCCGTTGGGGACAACAGGCGTAAGTAAGTTAGTTAGTAACTAAAGAATCTTTTTTGTTTAATTACGCTTTTTTATGATTTTAATGATTATACAATTAATTTAATAATATAACTAGAATTTAGAATACTAATCACATTTTACTGATAGACATTAATTTAGAACGTTAAAAGTTAATGTATTATCAACATTGCTTCTAATCAAAAGTTGTTCTTGTCTTCTTTTTCAATATATTGAATTTTAATAATAATATACACTGTCAATATTTATAACATTTTGTTATTAATAATTACACAATATCACATTCATTTCAACACATAAGGTAATTGCTGCTGTATCTAATTAGTTATATGCTTATTAGGTATTTTTTTATTGTTGATTTTTTTCTTTTTGATGATAAAAACGATAAGCGACCAAAAAATAGCTTAGTTTTTAGTTTGTTAAATGTCAGTTGGAATGAATCATTTTTAATGATGCTTTAAAGAAACTTGCATCGTGTATATTTCATACGTCTTATCAAATCCTATATTCTTGTTATCTTGTATAAGGTTCAAAATATAAAGATTGGAAACTAGTAATCGCGTAATTTTAAGTTTTTTAAAAGTGATAAAATGTAAAATGTTAGGGATTCTACTGTATTTTTTCAAAAAGTGTAAGGATTTTTAAGCGTTCAAGTCTATTTGCTTAAGATGATGTCTTGAGTTAAATTCTACAATGATTAACAAACCTTAAACAATAGCCAGATATTGTTAACCAAACCATTCAGTGATAGTTTTAGAAACACGAAAGAGGGAGTCTTTTAAGGAGATAAAAGTGAATACAAGAGATGGCTGAGTAAAGTAAATTTCCTAGCTCAAGACAATACATGAAAGCATGGTATGTGAAATAATAATTTTCGTCATAAACTGAAATTAGTAGGTGAGCGTTAATGAATCTAGTTACTTCAAGCAATCTGTTCATCCTAATTTGAAACTCTTTTGTAATATATGCTTGACAACGGACATAGGATCAAACTTACTATCCTCGTAGTTATCGATAACTTCAATATTAGTCAAACTGATGCACAATTGTTGACATTCATTTTTTCAGGTTACTGTCATTTTACATACTTGGTTAATTGCATGAATTACAGTTTTATCTCAGACTTTCGAGAAATCTATCTCCAAATTCACCATTACTAAAAATAAAAATACTATTAACTGGGACGATTTTGACAGGGTTTATATATTTCGAAAAAAATTACCACTACAGATTATTATCACTTCGTCTTAATGATAAAGACTGTCAAAGAGTCCCAATCAAAGTTCAAACAAGCATCCAGTGGCTTTTATTTTTCAATGATGTCGACCGTTTGTAATGGAAGTTACCTTTGTATTATAAAATATTTTGAAAAACCATCTAATCAAACAAATATAAATTAAGTCATGCAAAAGAAAATGCCGAAAAGCTTTAATTGTATTCACTTCAATATAGGTCTTTAGTTAGTTGGCTTATTTACTTTGATTTTGGTTTTGAAATGTGCACGTCTTTGGAATGCAGTTTCTCATACAAATATTTCATTTTATCGTACATTTATTATTTTGTTTAGGGATTATTATCATGTTTATTGAGAAGTTATATAGTAATTGTTGAAATCTGTTAGTTTATTGATTTGACAAAAATAACTCCGTTTCTAAAAATTTCACAGAGATAGTCTGATTGATATTTGAATATTCTGAATGACTAGTTTTGTTTATTTATACTGATTAGTTCTTAACATATTTGTTTTTCACGTACTTACATGAACCCGTACAATTGAAAAATAAACTACAGAAGAAAATTAAGTGAATTGAGTGAAGCTGGAAAGGCGAAAGATTAGAAACTAAGGGTAACCAGCTCATATCAAGTCTGAAGGACTTAGGTTAAATATCTGTCGAAGTTGTAGGTGTATGTTGATGTAAGGTCCCATATTAGGGCAAAACAATTATTCATTTGTTACCTAAATAAAATGTCTAGATAAAACGTCTGTCTGTTGATGTAAATTTTGCATTAAGTCCGTTGTATGTTAAAGGACACTTTGATATTGCTTTACTAAATTTCATATTAAGTAATGATCGAATACTGTGAGTAAATGTTTATGATAAAAATGAATTTTAAAGATTGAAACAAACAATAGGTACAATAAATGATCCGGAGTGTTCTACGCACAGAATAAATTTGACTTATCCTATAATTTATAAGCAAAAAACAAAAGCTTTCAAACATGTTCAAGCATTGGAAACTGTGTTTTAAAGAAATACTGCATTATTTGTCATTTAGTTATTGTTTTCATATCAGATATTCATAACGATAACTAAGCACCATAAGAACATTTAAAGATCGCCGAATTAAATGAAGAACATTAAATTCAATTGAGAACAATCATTGTTTAACGTAACGTCTTTTAAAATGAGTGTTAATTTAAATAATTAGAGTCGGAGTTGGACAAGACTATTGGATTCAAATTATTTTAGTAGACTATTCATATGTGATTTTTTTGCATTGAGTTAATCAAACAACACTAAGTGAAATGCAATAATAAAAAAGTTAAAATTAGTTTTTGAGTTAGAAGGCAGTTGAGCAATTACTAACTACTGATGTGACATCGCAATTGTAGACCAGTGTCATTTAGATACTTGAAATTTAAATATACAGTGTCAGTGTTAGTAAAGATAAAAGCTACCTGTTCTTGGAAAATGGTTAGTGTAGACATCTATGAAGATAATCTCACACAAAAATGTTTTCAGTATTTGGAAATTATATTTATGATTAATGGCTTACATTAACACTATCCAAAAGTATCAAGCTTCCATCAAATATGTTTTTAATTGCAGACAGATATCATCTAAAGAACCATTAAAAATCAGGAGGACTGGACATTTTTTTTTAAACATTTTGAAACTGTAGAGATGTGTACGTACCATCGTATACAAGATTGAGGTCAAGCCTTTCAGCCAATGTAAATTCTTAAGAAAGACCGAGTTCAAATTGAACATTTATCCACACATTGATTTATTCACATCAAATTGTTTCGATTATTCTTATGACGAATGCAAGTCAAGGCACATGTAATATCGATCATGTATTTGATATTTAGATATTTTGTCGAAAAGCTAATATTCCTTCATCTATATAATTCTGGGAATTCGTGTCGTTTTATTGGACCTCATTTCATCATTTTCTGATCTCGTTCCAGAAAATCAAAATGATTTGTAGCTTTTTTCCAAGGTTTTTCAAAAATATATGATACATCAAAATTCTTAATATATTTTGTTATTTTTTTTTTGAGCTTTTTTAAAAATATACTGATGACTAGATAAATTCTGTTTAAAAATATTTATTATTATTATTTATTATTTTTTGATAATTATTGAAAACAGAAAATATGCAAGTTAATTCAATACAGTTGTTAGATAACACGTTATTTTGTTGACGTTAGTACACAATAGGCCACTTTAAAATTATTTGAGTGAAAAAAATCTCAACGTTCAACTGTATATAAGCTTGTTAATTTACATTATGTTCTTGAGAAAAAATCTGGCGGAAATATGTACATTAACGAAACATTTTCCGTGTCGAGAGAAAAAAAGTAGTTTTAGTCGTATCAGCTGGCAAATGTAAAAATATTAGACAGAAATAACTTGATAATAAAGATATTGATTGAATTACGTTGATGGGCAAATAGGAAGTGAAGATAAATTAATGCATTAAACGTATACCAAATCATGAATGATGATGATATCAGTTGGTTGGAGGCAATCGGTAGCCACGACCCGGATAACTCAATGATAACATTGTAAATGAAGACTCTGGATGTTAAAGGCTTTGATCTCTTAGGGTGCATCAATCTCTTCAAAATTTCTGGTACCTCTTGCTGAAGAGTGCTAAGTAGCACGAAAATGAAGTGTAAGTTTTATTAAAGGTTTCATACCCACTGTTTTCAACCATCTAGCATCTAAGTACTCATTTTCAAATCACAGTACACAGTACAACTTCACCAGTATTATTCTATCATCATTAACGGACTATGCAATTATTATATTAGTTGTTAATTAGTGATCTGTTAGTTGTAGACGAGTAGTAAATCTATGTGCCAGAGTGAGAAAACCGTTAGGTTTTTTTGTAAAATCGAATCATTTCATTTATTACCCACATAAATTATAGTGGACAATCTAGTTATGTATTTCTTTCAGAATAAAAAGACTAAACTAAAAACTTGACTTATTCCTTGAACGTATAAAGCGATTTATTGTACTGAACTCGTTTGTTTGGGATTTATTTCATTTTAAATTTAAATTTAAGACATAGACTAGTTGTTCGAAGTTCAGTCCTGAATTGTAGTCAAAAGGCAACAGTTTTGTTCATTTGAACAGTTTTACTAAAATCAATAAGAAGATAATAAGATAACAGATCATATCAACGTAAAAGTCTGACATTTTGACTAGTTTGTTATCATATGAGAACTAACTGACTAGAAGTTGTATCAATAGAGGCGTTGGTTTGTATCTTACTGAGTCACCTACTATGTTCATTGTTCACTACGTTCTCACTTCTAAAAATCTTTTTCTTTCTTAGCTAGCCTACCGTACTATCCTGATTTATTCTTCACATAAATTTTGTTTGAAACAGAGTCAGTGGACAGTGTATTCTTTTCAGCAAGGTTTATTTACGATGATTTTTTGAAATTTGAGTGCGGTCCAAGTGCAGCTTTTTTATTAAATACTTAAAGAAATAACATTTTCTATGTAACAGAACACTGTTTTGTCGCATGTAGTTTATTTGGCAATAGAATAGGGATTTCATTCTTTGATATTCTGTTATCCGTGAGTTCAGATTAGCTTATGCTTTAAAGTAGTAGCTTCATGCAATTTTGTTACTAACAATAGATATTCCTTAAGTGAATATGAAAAAATTTTTAAACTTTAAATGGCAAACATGATTTTAAGTATGTTTTATAAATAAATATTTGCAGTGGTCAGCTGAATTGAATAAACAGAACAGACAAGAATAATAAAGGGATGAAGAACAAATCAACTTTTATTTACCATAAAATAGTTTGTTGTTTTTTTAATCCTTTTTATTGTTGCTATATTTGCAGGTTTAATTTGTATTACTTTTAAATTTAGAGGCACAATAATTTGTCATATTGACAAATTATAAATGACAAACGAAATAGTTGAGATACATATGTGTAAGTATAAGGAGATGGAAGGGGGAATAACAAGTGTTGGAGAGAATGAACAGGAAATGTGGCAACTAGTTCTAGATACATTTAACTTATTAGAAATAAATAAAGATGACAAGATGATATTAAGCCTTTGTTTGATTGTATGAATTTGTAAATGAAAACAAAATTATATTTTGAAAGGACCTTGCATTGTTTTCATTGAATATAATTTATTTTAAAAAAACTATATATACCAGGCAACTGTCATATTTGATAGATTCATAAAACGAACTGTAATAATATATTATACTTTAACAACAAAATTTGATGTATCATGTATTTTGAATTTTCAATGTTCAAATTCAAAGTATTTTGAAAAATTTAAATTGTTGAATGAATTCTATTTCAGTTACTTGGTAGGTAAAGGAGAGTCTACCGGAAAAGTTAGCGTATCAACTAATGAATCACTTTCACTAGCTTGTAGTATATTTATCCAGTTTGATTTGTAAGGTGGCAACTGTTAAGCTGGTTATTCACCTATTGGTGTTCTCACTGATGATTAAATTATCGTGGTTAGTGAATGTATTAAGGTTTTGCAGGTAATTACTAAGTTAGGAATTTAATTTAAAGTTTTGCTACAGATTACATAAATTATTTATTTCCGAAACCTAACGAGCAACAGTTTATCAGGAAATAATAGCTCAACAGTTATAGCTTTAACAGGATGATATAGGCCATAAACACGTAAATTGTTACTGATCCCCTCAGAATTGCATAGGTCTTACTAGTGACTCCTAAACGGCATGAAATATAAGTTAAGGGTTTCAAATGGTTAGTATTTAACTGAATAAAGTAGATAAACCTGGTCCTCACAAATATCTTTTCTTTTGCGTTCTAACAAAAATCTGCCTAACCACTTCTAAAGTGAATCGGTACGGAAAAATCGTGAATAATGTAGTGATCATTTGATTGATAGAAATTGATTAGCACTAAGTGACAAGAAATAAATAAAGCTGATCACTATTCAGTAATCGATAAGTTGTAAATATTTCAATTCTGTGTAGTCGTTCGCGGCTCCAAGTAGCTCACTGATAACGTCTTAAACTGTGAAGCTAGTTATTGTGTTTAAACTAAATAGGAAGGGCTTTCAAAATTACAACTTTATTGGCGAGTGCTAACTACGCTAAATCTAGATTTGGACTTTTTCGCCAATCACTTTCTCCATCCACTTAACGAAAGTTGTAGCGAAAGCATTACTTATTTTCTAGCCATAAGATTAATACCGCTCATTGTAAAGAATACAATAATCCCAATGACCAAACTGCCTCTTACAAGTAAAGACTATTCGGTTACAAATAAGTTCCAGTGTTGAGAAACAGATAAATTAATCTAAATTATTATGGTATAATATACACTAAGTTTGGTAATTACCAATTGAACTTTCTAAAGGCATCGTTTGTTTAAGAAAATAATATTATACAAAAAGATGATTAAAAGCTATGTTTAATTACAAACTTTTCTAAAAGGTTCTGTTTCATTCACGGTCAACATTTGATTCATACATAGAATGTAGATTAATGAAAATAATGAAGGGATGTTTTCTCAGTGCTTTTATTATGTCAAGTTTAAAATTAGATTTGAAACCCACATAATTTCTATATTTCTCATTGATATACCAAGAACCAAAGACAGAATGACATTCATAATCGACCAAAAGAATGTTATCATAATCGAGTTTGTACTAACCTACTTATACCAGGAAACGCATTAGTCATCCAAATGAGACTTGTATATAAGAATTTCTACTTGAAGCCTGCAAGCGTGTGGTCTAGTTCTTTGTCGATTTCCCTAAAAAAATTAGACATCGTTATTTATTAAATCAATGCACAAAATTCATTTTTTATCTGCACATAGTTAAATAATAAACTTCATGATAACCTAAATCGAAAGGGAGTTTCAGTGTGATAGTAATATTTGAATACAAACTAATGAATGGATACAAAGTAGCTGAGAATAGGTATTATCAAGAATTTCGGATGATTTAAAGGTAATTTCAATCATGACCTGGTATAGGATGGTTGCTGCTGATTTTACTCATGACCACCGTTATGATGAAGATTACTTTCAAAATATGCGACAAGCTTTTAAAACTCATGTTTCTTAATAATAGACAACCAGATTCTGTGAAACATTTTTGAGCTGTATTTGTAGAGTTAATCAAATTATGAGAGAATTATAAAGAGATAATAGAAATTAACGTCAACCGAAAGTGTAAACTGTTGGATTCTGTTTCACTAGTTGGATGGTGTCATACTCGTCTTGAAATAAAACAATAACTCACTGATATTATTTTATGAGAATTGCGTTCTATCAAAAATAGTGTGTTGAGAAATCTCGAATGAAAAACTACGATGTGTAGTATTTTCTGAAGATTTATGAATGCAAGCCATACAAAGAAAATCAATACACAGGTACATTTAGTTTTGGAATACTTTATTGAGTCCTAAAGTACAGTCAATTTTTTTCGTAAATCTTGATTAATCTGAGATGCATTGTACTGATTTTTTATAGTATTCAATCCAAACACTTGGTGAAAATTATCTTTTTACAAATACCTACTGTTATTAATTTGATACGAATGGGAAATGTAGGTCCTACTTCTAAATAAAAAATGAGTAAACGAGTCAAAAAATTTATGTACTAAATTAGAATCGGATAAATAAATATATATAAACTGAATAACAGGAAGTATGAATGTATGGAGAATACTGAAATAGAATTATTGATAACGCGCCTATGGATTCTACTTCAATAATCATTATTTATAAACATTCATACAAATTGATGAAAACAATCCCTATCTAACCTAGACAAAAAGTAAAGTACTTTTTTAACTTTTCGACTGGAATGAAATACAGAGACAAACTAGAAATGTTTAACACAATACCTGGAAAGAATATGGTGGACCCTACATATGGTAGTCAGTTGTATGATATAAGCTTGATAAAAACCGTCAAATGTTTTGAATTCTTCAGGCTTGTGTCAACTAAAATTTTTCTTTCTGGTCTATTTAATTACGATGTTAAAATGCTTTCAGTTGGCACAGTTTACTTTGCAAATAACTCCCGTCAATCTTTTTAAGAACCTATCGAAAATTATACGGTTTCTTTATGATAAGACAATAGTTTATAGATATGTACAATGTATTTTTATCAACCTACATGCAGACAGATAAAACAGATGCAACGCAGAACTTCGTACTTAGGTACATCAGTCCAGGTTGCCATACCACATCAGCACAGAGACGCAACTGTCAGTTCAAATCCAAGAGTGATAGCGTTAAAAGAAGTATTAGCAGTAATGGAGAAGATCAGGGAGCGAAGATATGATTAGAGAAGTATAATTAAGTGAGAAAAGTTTAGAAGGAGAAAGATAGAGATTATGAGGAATTCAGAAGGTTAGAATTAAAAAGCACACAAAGAGTGGATGCACCTGCGCCATTGCAAACGATTTTGAGCCATGTCGTTCAAGGTCTCTAACCACCGAAGACTATCATCTCGCGGACCCCAACCAGGTGGTCTACATCTACCAACATGACTCAGTCCACTTGTCAGTGACTTCATGCATTTGTGCCATGTTTTGGTTTGGCCACCCCTAGCTTTCTTCCAACCTATTCCTACACCACTAAACATAGCTCGTCGAGTCAGTCGGTGGTTAGGCATACGCAACACATGTCCCAACCACCTCAACTGATGAAGTTTCACCACTTCATCTATTGATCTGCCATCCTTACCTAGTACTCGTTTCCTAACGACAGCATTGCTTACTCGGTTGTCCCAGGATACACGAGCAATACTTCGGAGATACCAGTGATCGAAGACTAGTAACCTACGGAAGTCCTCTACTATTAACGGCCATGATCGAAATGCACAGCAAATTAATTAATTACATTCCTCAAAAGAATAAAAATGAACTATTATCACGCACTAAAAATGATAGATAAGATCATAAATGCTAAATAAATACCTATATATGGTCCGTTTGCAAACATTTTTATCTATATAACTTTAAAATGAAATCATTGGGTCATTACTTTGTGTACACAAAATAGTAGTAATAAATGTAAACGATCATAAAAAAACACAGATTTTATTTCAAAGGATGACTAGATAAGATATTTTTAATTATTAAGTTTTTGAATTTCCACATTTTGATTTCTTGTTCATTGTGTAAAGGAAAGTTCTAAATTACTCTGTCAAAACAACATATAAACTCAATAGTTGTTTTTGTTCGTACGTGTTTGTATTATCCCTTTGTTGGCTGAATTCTGGGCAGCTTTTGTTGGAATCAGACCACCTAGTACATGATTACTTGTTAGTTGGTCAGTGTTTTTATACCCTGAAATATATCTTGCATAAAATCATTGCCTCAAGCAACTCAATTTGTTATTTGTGAAATTGTTCCGTAAGTAAAATTAAACAATATAGTTATAAATAATTATCAAAAAGAATTATTAGTCTAAATAAATTCAGAATAATTGTTAAACCGGTTTGTTTGTGGTGGTGTTTCATTCTCTGAGCTGGATGTTTTGCTTGTGAAGATTTCATTGTTCTTCTGAACAACATCATGAGTACAAACTTCAGATTGAAGTGAAGTATTCGAATTTCTCCACGTTTGACCCGTAGCTTGCCGACTGATAGCAATCAACAAGCACATCGACAATGACTCAATTTATCGACCAATCAGTAAAATCATTGGATCAACAAACAGATCAAAAGTGGGATACAATCAAAACAAAGGTGCAAACAACGACAGATTTAAAGTCAGCAGTAAATAGTCATGATCGAAGTTAACAGAACAAGCTACGGGTCAAACGTGGAGAAATTCGAATACTTCACTTCGATCTGAAGTTTGTACTGATGATATTGTTCAGAGGAACAACGAAAGCTCCACAACCAAAACATCCAGCTCAGAGAACGAAACACCACCACAATCATCCACCTGAGCTACAAATTTTCTCCACCATCTCAGAACCGGTTTGTACTGATAAGAATCAAAGAAAATTTGATTAAAGTCATCATTCGTACTGTCTGAAACTACATATACATGGCATGCAAATAATTATTTTTCTCATATTAATTATAAGATTATCCTTGAAGTAAAACAAATTTTTTGTTTTGTATTTTGATAGAATAATGATTTACTCATTGATGGTTTATACGTAAAAGAACATACATTCTAAAGTAGCTATTAAATGTTAATGGGTTCGCAGAACAACAATATCCCATAAATACTCATGAGAAAACATATTGGATCTTCTCATGAGGACTTCAAAAGTCTATTTCAGGGTTGGTCACTGGTAATGTCAGTCACTGTTGAAAGTCACTTTTTATTAGGAAAATATATATTTATTGTCGAACATTAAGCTGGTCAAAAACAAAATATTTGAGGGAAATGAGAACCATATTATTGTAGGATTGCCTAGGTTGAGGAAGACCGAAATGTTTCTTTCTGATGTCATCAACGCGTTTGTCGATAATGTTTAAAATACAAGAAATAGTTATTATTGGATCTGTTCAAATAAAATCCTATTAGCTATGAATGGATGTTAAGACCAAAGAAATGTAAAAAAACATTCATAAAAGAATAATATTGAATATAAGTTAGGAAGGAAGCAGTACATTCGTTTTATCACTTTGCAAAGGCACTACATGTATTTGCTATTTATTTCGAAGAGGAAGAACATTTTACAATGTTTACACTATAAGTTTCATTGGAACAGAGTACATGATAAAGGCCCTAATAACTGGATCCAACTATACATGTTCATAGTAAATCGTCCACTATTATCAGGGGACTTTCTTTTTACTGAACCCATTTTTTGTGAATATTATGTCACCACACTTAGAATGAACTTATTTCCTTTTTGTATTCATAAACTTTTTGAGACGAATGATATAAGATAGACATTTGTTACAATTTATCGAAAAAGTATTGTTTTGATTTTTATCATGTCTCTTTGTCTAGTAATTTATGAATATTTGCTCAGTGGGAGATCTACACGATAAAAAAATAATGAGCTGAGGCAGCTGATCGTAGAACCAACAGTGTCCTAATAAAAATAGAAGGAAGATGAAAGAGAATGGTTCAAATTACATTGACACGGCAATGCAATAAGTATAACAACAGGAGACATTTCATAAGCAATTTCATGTAATCAAATATATAATCAACTTAAAAGTGCTTCACAATAATGGTCACAGTAAAGTGAGAAATTAAACTTTGAGTTCGCGGCGTAGTACTTAAGTTTGACTGTATGTCAGTTAGTCACAAACAAAGTCCAAAAGGTTTCACAGTTTTCTATGATGATATATCAATGAAAATAATAATAAAAAGCAACTGTTCTATTAATTTTCTGTACTAAATGAGTTCTGCCCAGAAGTATGACAGACCAGCTATTCGAAAAGTTGCGATCAAATCCACTTGGGTTCAAACCAAACATTTTTTCATCACATAATAATAGCAGAGTAGTTTCGATCAGAACTAAGAATTAGGAAACGCAGTGGCAGTTACCTCTAGAATTCAGTCACTGTTCGGTTAGTTAAGTGGTGAGATTTGTGAATGTGATACTGAGTTAGTTCTCTCAGGAGTGTGGACATGTCGTGCTTACGAATACAAGCTAACACTAAGCCCAGGTCTAAGGCTGCTATCCGATGCTCTCAACGTGTACTGAAAAATTCTTTGCTGTATACAGTTTGATGTATTTGAACGTCCTCAGGGTATAAACAAGTCAAAAAGTTAATAGTTATGTTTTAAGGTATCCTACAACTATTGTATAATCAAGACCTACGTAACAACTGATTTTCCTAGCATTTGGAATTTTCTAACAGTACAAACCAATAACTCAGAAGATAAGGTTGAATTTAAGGTATTCAAAATTTTTGGAAAGTAAGAAATAATTAAACTAGCTAACCAGAATCTAAAAGTTTACTTTCTAAGTTCTACCTAATATGTAATAATTGCAAAATATCCATGAACCTACGTAAATAAACTATTAAATCAAGAAAACATTAGAAAAATATTCAATGATGTCGGTGTTTTGCTAGAAGTGTCTTCGGTAAAGTGAAATACTATTTGGAAAACAATATTTGTCAAGATAGGGTAAACAATTTTATAAATGTTTATATAAAAAGGAGAATAACCGTACCTAATCAATGCGAGTGTGATTTAAAATAAAAACTGATTTTATAATACTATACCTTTGTTGATATATATAAATACGAAACTATTTTCATGTTTTGGTTTGATTTAATCTGTCTTTCATACGATTAACTGATTTAATAAACATCAATGAATCGTTTTTAAAAATAAATTTTTGCTGCTTAATTCTAATTCTAAACTCTCTATAATAATTACAAATTAAGTGAATTATCGACATAAATCATTTCTAAAGTATCTTTATAAGACTGGAAATATAGGCTGGTTGCGGATGATTTGTGCAACATATTGAATATAGAATTTATAGTTATTGATAATTACAACTATTTGATACCAGTTGTTTCGACATTATTTAGTACTACAATCAGAAGTAATATGGTTGTTAGATATCTAAAATAGACTCTGTTTTTAGAACTAGCTTACACACACACATTAATCTTCAAATGAATGCACTTGACTTTCCTCATACAAATTATATTAGCTATGATTTATTTTTGAGACTAATATTCAAGTGTGTTTCATCATAACATTAAGGTTTCACAACACTGTTGAACAGGTAGCAGATAGATTCATTTTAATTATATTTGAATTCCGGCAAAGTAATTATTCAAAGATTGACTTATAAAACAATTTTATTTACTCTTGGTGCCTATCACAAACAGACTATACTACATGTAAAGCTCTGAGTTTCTTCTTTTTCTGTATTTCGGAATGTATTTATTCGGTCTCTGTTGGAGTATATGAGTCCTGAGTGGGTTGGGACAATATTGACTTCAGTTACAAATTTTTACAAAAGTTTGTGATGTTAAGATGTCAAAAAAGGAGATATTAACACCATTAGATGCCATCTCAATGGTCTAGATGTTAAGCGTTCAAGCGTGCTACCGAAAGCCCTAGGTTCGACTGCCAAATGCGAGGTAGTAGTTGTAGACCAGTGAGGAGTCCCATACGAGGACGAAACAGCCGCCCAGTGTTTTCAGGTTTCGAATGGTAGCCTAACATTGATCAGCTGATAATTTTAATAAAACTTGGCGCTTGCTTTCTACTCTGAAAATAATTATTTATCTGACTTCCTTTACTCGCTTTACATGTTCTGTTTAGTCAGTGAACAAATTATATTACATTACTTGAACTCGTTAAAAGTTTGGTTAGCATTTTACCATTGAAAATGTCTTACCCTACTCATATTTAATAAATCATCCTAGATTAATTAACCTTTTGTAGCCAATAGATAGTAAGACGTTACATCTATTTTTTGCGTTCACCAGTGACTGATATCATGGCATCGACAAAATATTATTAATTAGTTTTTTAAATTTCTCTTTTATTAACGTATGAACATCAAAACGTTTTGATTTGTGCTTCTTATTCGTTGTATACAATGATTCTATGACTGATATAGGATGTTTAATTGCTTTCCTAATGGAAAAAGTTACACAACTTAAACAGTTAATGTTCAGTACTATTGGGGACTTTATAATAATGTAAGGTGTTTAATACGGTTATTTTTTTAAAGCATCAAAATGTTTATTGCACTACTATGCTTGAACCATTCTTTATTTTTTGTTTCTTATCGCTACTTCAGTAATTTATCGTTAGCTAGTGATCTAGCCAGTAGAACCTTCGGGGCTACTGCCGGTCCCAAGCCCGGGTAAAGGAGGAGGGTTGGACATGGGGTTGGCGACCCCATTCCATCAAAAACTAACTTGCCAAAAAAACGCTAACCAGAAAAAGTAATTCAAACCATTTTAACTCTGCCCTGGGAGTTGGAAGAAGAGTTATGACGTCGCGTGATGAAAGCCGAGTTCCCTCAGAAGTCACGGGGCCGATGCCTCTTCTGAAAACCAGAGCAACCATTCTTTTAGGTACATGGAACGTTCGTACATTGTGGGAGACTGGAAGACTATTTCAAGTTGCTGCAGAAATGAAAAGATACAACCTCGAGGTGCTCGGCATCAGTGAAACGCATTGGACACAGGTAGGAAAACTGAGACTAGCTTTAGGAGAACTGCTGTTATACTCTGGTCATGAAGAGGAAAATGCTTCACATACACAAGGAGTTGCACTGATGCTGTTCAAACATGCACAAAAGGCACTGATAGGATGGGAATCTCATGGACACAGGATCATTAAAGCATCCTTCAAAACAAGGAAAAAGGAAATTACAATGAACGTCATCCAATGTTATGCACCTACCAACGACTACAATGACGACGATAAAGACCAATTCTACGAAAGGCTGCAGTCAGTCATCGAGAAATGTTCACCAAAGGATTTGACGATTCTTATGGGAGACCTGAATGCCAAGGTTGGAATGGACAACACTGGATATGAAGACATCATGGGACGATATGGACTGGGAGAAAGGAACGAAAACGGTGAGAGATTTGCAAACCCATAAGCCTTCAGCAAATCGGTCATTGGTGGCACAATATTCCCACACAAACGCATTCACAAAGCCACATGGATTTCACCGGATCACACTACTCAAAACCAGATTGATCATATCTGTATCAACAAAACGTTCAGAGGGACTATGAAGGATGTGAGAACCAGGAGAGGAGCTGATATAGCCTCAGATCACCATTTGCTGATCGCCAAAATGAAACTGAAACTAAAGAAGCACTGGACAACGGGACAGACAACATCAGACAAGTTTAATACGGCCTTTCTTCGGGATACTGTAAAGCTCAACGAATTCAGGATAGCCCTTACCAATAGGTTCCAGGCCTTTCAGGATCTACACAATGGAGAGGACGCAACATTGGAGAACAATTGGAAAGGGATTAAGGAGGCAATCACTTCAACATGTCACGAAGTTCTGGGTCACAAGAAGTACCATCACAAGGAATGGATCTCTGTTGGTACTCTTGCAAAAATTGAAGAAAGGAGGAACAAGAGGGTAGCACTCAATGTCTGCCGAACAAGAGCAGAGAAAGTTACCGCACAAGCTGCATATACAGAAGCAAACAGGGAAGTGAAGAAGAGCATCAGAGCTGACAAACGAAAATATGTGGATTATCTAGCAATGACGGCGAGAAAGGCTGCAGGAGACGGAAACTTGAGACAATTGTACGAAACTACAAAGAAGCTCGCCGGGAACTATCGTAAACCAGAACGACCAGTGAAAAGCAAGGAAGGCGAAGTAATCAGCAACACTGAAGAACAGCGAAATAGGTGGGTAGAGCACAATAAGGAACTCCTGAATCGACCAGCTCCACTGAACACACTCAAAATCGAAGCAGCATCTACGGACTTCCCAATTAATATTGGCGCACCTACGATTGAGGAGATCAGTACGTCCATCAGACAAATCAACGGCGGCAAAGCAGCAGGACCAGGCAACTTTCCAGCAGAGGTAATGAAAGCAGATGTAGCAGCAACTGCGAAAATATTTCACATTCTCTTCAAGAAGATTTGGGATGAGGAACAAGTACCATCAGATTGGAGAGAAGGATACCTGATCAAAATACCGAAGAAAGGCGATCTCAGCAAGTGTGAGAACTACAGAGGCATCACTCTTCTTTCAATACCAGGCAAAGTCTTCAACAGGGTATTGTTAAACAGAATGAAGGATTTCGTAGACGCCCAACTTCGGGATCAACAGGCCGGATTTCGTAAGGATTGATCGTGTACTGACCATATTGCTACATTACGGATCATTGTGGAACAATCAATTGGATGGAACTCACCACTCTACATCAACTTCATCGACTACGAGAAAGCATTTGATAGCGTGGATAGGAAAACACTGTGGAGGCTTCTTCGACACTACGGTGTGCCTGAGAAAATAGTCAACATCATACGGAATTCTTATGATGGATTGAACTGCAAAATCGTACACGAAGGACAGCTAACAGACTGTTTCGAGGTGAAGACCGGTGTGAGGCAAGGTTGCTTACTCTTACCCTTTCTCTTTCTCCTGGTGATCGACTGGATTATGAAGACGTCGACATCCGGAGGGAAGCACGGTATCAACTGGACAGTTAGGACGCAGCTGGACGATCTGGACTTCGCAGATGATCTGGCTCTTCTATCGCACACTCAACAACAAATGCAAGAGAAGACGACCAGTGTAGCAGCAGCCTCTGCAGCAGTAGGTCTCAACATGCATAAAGGGAAAAGCAAGATTCTACTATGCAACACAACATTCGTAAACCAAGTTACTCTTGATGGAGATGCCTTGGAGGACGTTAACACCTTTACATATCTTGGCAGCATCATCGACGAGAAAGGTGGATCGGATGCGGATGTGAGGGCGCGGATTGGCAAAGCGAGGGCTGCGTTTCTACAGTTGAAAAATATCTGGAACTCCAAACAACTTTCAACCAACACCAAAATCAGCATTTTCAATACACATATGAAAACAGTTCTACTGTATGGAGCGGAAACATGGAGAACTACCAAAGACATCATCCAGAAGATACAAGTGTTTATGAACAGCTGCCTACGCAAAATACTTCGTATTAGTTGGCCAGACACCACCAGCAACAACGAACTGTGGGAGAGAACAAACCAGATTCCAGTGGAGGAGGAAATCAGGAAGAAGCGATGGAAGTGGATAGGACACACATTGCGGAAAGCACCGAACTGCGTCACGAGACAAGCCCTCACATGGAACCCTGAAGGCAAAAGGAAAAGAAGAAGGCCAAAGAATACATTACGCCGAGAAATAGAGAAAGATATGAGAGGAATGAACAAACATTGGACAGAAGTGGAAAGGGAAGCCCAGGACAGAGTTGGTTGGAGAAAACTGGTGGGCGGCCTATGCTCCATTGGGGGTAACAGGCGTAAGTAAGTAAGTAATGATCTAGCATTGTATTTACTGATTAACATGAACATCCTATTATTGGGACTAAAGGTTAGTTTGCTTCATTACGGCTGTATAACTTCTTGCAGTTATCAAGGTTATTCATTTTAGTATTAGATGTCATGAAGAATAAATCTTAGACGGTGAACAACTGATAATCAAAGGATTCTGCATCACCGTTTCTTCTTGGTATAAAACACGTTAAAAGTATAAACCACTAACTACATGCACCCAAGGCCTTGATATCTGGTGTTCTACATGATACCTTTAGATTGTGATCCTCATTGAATACCGTTGGTGAAATATTGTGACACCTCATGATTAGTTGACTCCATAAGCTTTGACGTTTCGTTAAAACCTCAGAAACAACCTATAGTTGAAATTTAGTTTGTATCATGGATCAACTTCGTTTGAACAACCATTGAAATTCATTGATTACAATATAGCTTTCAAATAAAAACAGAGTATGGAAGGAAAATTCACCAGTTATTGTTTACTCGTGATCATCTAATTAAAAAAATGAGGAGAATCATTGGATAAAATTGTCAGTTGGAAATAGTTCAGTTTACATTGTTCTCGCCAAACGATGGGGTACTTCAAACAGGCTTTTAAACTGTAATATAGTATACGACATTATTCTTAATTTTAGGATTTTGACAAAATTCAACCGGGTAGCACTTGTTGTTTGATTAGTCGATAACTAACCATATGAATACAAATCATGAATCTTATGAGATTTGAATACCACAACTAAGAGATATAACTGACATGACTCGGTCACTTGGTTGGTCCCATCCCTATCAACTACATGTATAAAGTTTCAAGTTTTTGTCTTTAGATAACGTTAAGCAATTGAGACGAGGTAAAGTTTTACTGTCAGCAAGTGGTTTATTATTAAGATTTGGTTTCTATTGCCATTGAAATGTTTTGACTCCCTTTTTTATTTCTGACAAGGAAATTTTTTTGGATAATTTATTTTCATAACAGATTATTATTTAGTAGTTAGATGCAAAACAGACAGACCAGAAATGAATTTTTTGAAAGTACTTCCCTGCATAAATCTTTCGTTATTTAATAATAAAAACTAAGTTTCGAACATAATAAATCAATTAGGTCTGTTTATATAATAAGTCGTATTGAATTAGTTTAGATGTATGATCTATTGAATACTGACTAATTGGTTTCAATCAATCGTGCGCGTCAAGTGACTCAGAAATCTTTGGATATGACATTTCATGGGCTCAAATGTGTCCATTATTCAGTAAAAGTTCTGAACCTGCAAGAAACGACTATCCAGTGTCTCTTGATTTCTAATAGCTCTTTAGTTGATGTTAGTTTGTGGTGAACATTGGCTTCCACATTTCTGGAGATCTATACAGAGTAGCTTACCTTGTGTATATTTTTCAAAGTTTACAGATAAAACTGCATGTAACTGTGAAAAATTGAGTGATATTTTTCTAATTATATTGCAGTGACATCTGTGTCTAAAAATCCTGCAAGTTACTTCTATGCAATTCCTTATTAGCTCAGTAAAATGATATTTTTGTGTAATGTACAAAATGTTTGTTAGGATGTCAAGTCTCCGTGATCAGTAAAGTAGTTTGTCTGATTATGAAATATGCCTTTCCACTATTCAATTTAGTCTTGTTAATTTCTTGTTTGTACAAAAGTCAATCAAGTCAATCTAGTAATCACTGATTCAGTAGACAATAAGTAGTCTTATAACATGAGAACACTTTTGCATCCATGAATACAAGTACTATTAGTCCCATCACTCTGTTTGATCAACGTGTTAACAAGATTACATAAAAATGATGTAGTGGTATGTAATCGCTGAAAGACTGTCTTACAAGTTCACTCAATCCTAAAACCAGAGGGATTTGAACTCGTACGAATAAGTTTCTGAGCCAAATGAACTTCAAGATTTTGTGAAAATATACAAACCGAATGGTAAAATTGTACAGGATTTAGTTTCAATCAATTCCTAATCCTTATTAACCAGTAGAATAACAAGGTCGTTTCAAATGTCTGAGACGAATTAGTTACAGAAGGTTCTATTAATACATGTATATTCAGTTTGAAAGTATTTTTCACATAGGCTTCTTAATAAAAAAGATAATTTATCTATCAAAAATTTTAGGTGGACTTTTTCAAACTAGATCTTTTCATATACTTCCAGTACATAAGAATAAGAAATGATCAGGAATTAGTTTGTCAACTGCATTACTAAAATGGTAAAATTGTTATCAGATTTCAAAATTACTGGTTATAATTAAATTTCATTCACAAGCTTTGTTTTCTACGTGGAATTTTTCTCAGCTAATTTGTACTTAGGGTCATTATGAGCTATTTATTTGATCAAATGAAATGCCTCTATTTGTAGTTTTGTGAGTTCACTGAAAGGAATAGGGTTATATTTTCAAACTAATTGAGTAGTGGATCGATAATGATATCAAAAAAGAGGAATGTCTTCATTATATTAACCAGCTTCTTTTTCGCTAACTATAGTTTTCAACTAGTCAGATGTCGGGCTAGTACATCAAACTTCTTATTGTCAACTGAATTTTGTTGATCTTGTTAACACAATAACAAGTGAATTTATTGACTGTATATTGATTATCAACTAAAAACTTATCCATGCTTACAATTATGCCCTAAGAATGTCACTATTACTTTAAGTGGCTGAGTAAAGGTTTTCATGAATTTATCGACAATTTACTGACTAACTAACAGGAGTAAAAAAAAGAAATCAGCAAAATAGATAAGTAAGCTAAGTATTTTAATTTATGTCTTAAATATTTTCAGTATTTTAAATTATTATTAATTATTTATCAAGCATTTTTACATTTGGTACCATAACTGTTTACAAATACTTTGTTTAGAGAATAAAATCTGTACTAGAGTTATAAGATAGTGTACTATGTTTAGGATTGACGTCATTGTGATTAGTTGTTCATTTTCATTAGTAAACTAATGGGAAAGATATTTTTCTTATTGAACACTGAGTATCTTAGTTACTAACATACAAATAGCAATGCTATGCTAGGTAATTAGTACTTAAAGAGTATGTAGAATATTAGAATGCTATTGATAATTGAATTCTTTTCATACTTTTTAGATATACTGAAGTATGTAATTTCAACTTTTTAGGCTAGGTCTCATTGGGGTTGAAACAAATTTTCTATAGATGAAATACCATTTCAAACCACTGAGAATTAAACATCGGTCCGATCATAGAATGAGAATTCTTAGAAACGTCAATCTATTACTGCTCACAAAAAATAAATAAGGAAATACGAGTCTCGAATTGAGTTTGATATCATTCAGTCATTGAATAACAAATAATAAACGTATTAGCATGTTTCGATTTCAATCTACTTGAATTTTAATATGATTCTCATAAATCTAAGTAATTAGTAATCTTTTGCTTATTAGTATGTGAGATGCTTTGGAGTTTAATGAAGTCATCAACTGAACAGTTAATGTTATAGATTTTGATCTTTAATATTAGATTAGGGTTATTTATTTGGACATTTAAAGTTGGAAAATGAAGGTTATTTAACTTTTATCCGGCAAATGACTAACATAATATTAAATTTGAGACCATTAGATATGAGTTACATAGTGTTTTCTAAAGAGTTCTGTAATAGAGTGAAGTCTAGTGGTTTCTGTTTTGTGATGAGTTCCAGACTATGTATCACCATTATGAAAAATTATCTTTAAAATATACAAAAGTATATGTATGTGCTGACCATCCGTCTATAAAACTCTAAAGAAATATTCCCTTTCGTCATTTTGAAAGAAAACATTTACTTTGATCAATAGACAAACAGATCAGTTTTTTTTCTAAAATCGGTGTCCACCTATATATAGTGTTTAGGTAAATTTGTGTCTGGCCTGTAGGTAACTTTTGTATTGGGGAAGTATTCACAGAAGTGCAATTGGACAAATATGAAAGACAGAAGAACGAAAGAAAAGTTAATCTGATAACCAATAAGTACTCTCAATAGCATAAGTTTAAAATTATGATACTCTACAGATTGAAATTGCAAACTGATGGGGTAGAGTTTCTAATATGGTGTGGTTATTGCTGTGTTGCAGTAAGTTACTTTCAGAAACACCTAAGAGGAAATCATCTTAATAAATCACAACAGAAGTATAAAAAACGGTCAATATTATTATATAACTCTCTCTCTCTCTCCCTATATATATATATATATATATATATATATATATATATATAGATATATATACGTTGTGGAAATAAATCATGCAGTCAATATTGAGCCATTACTCATCATAACTTATTAGATTCTAAAATGAATATTGGATTATCTGTTTTCTCTCTTAACTATCAAGGTGTCGCATGTTAGAGAATTATGAAGCCAGAATTGTGCTTTAAAATAAGTTTGTCTAAATAAAACTAGATTATTTTATTTTAGCAACATTTTTAATTGAGCTTGAAGATGCCTATTCTTATTGTTTCTTATTTCATGCTACATAGTTTATCATGTTTGGTTCCCCCCATATAAACCGTACTATATATATTCATATTATCTACTAATCTGTTATATTTAAATTCCCATTTCAATAGTCAATTCAATTTTACTTCGTTTAATTAATAATTTACTCAGTAATTAGTAAATTTCAATTCCCAGTATATTAATTTTAAATTCAATGGAATATAATAAATGCTTCTTCAAATACAACAATACAATTTGTTTACTGATTTGTAAGCAGCCGTTATGCTTTGAAGTTTTTTTTTTTAAGTATTAGAATTGATAAAATATCAACGGTAGTGTCTATGATCAATGTGGAATTCTTTCTTAATGAGGATAATATTCACCTGATCATTGGTACAATTTGAAGAATTAGTGAAAACTAGAATATGAATATGAACAGTTTACTTCTTTTCTCGAGATCATAATGAACATTTCATGAAGCTTAAAGATATTTTAGTTCTAATAAACAAAACAGTATTTAATGTTTGAGAAAATTATCGTAAATTTATTTACTTAGAATTTCAAATTTAGCTACTTTATTCCTAAAAGTTCTTCATTTAACCATGTTGTCATTTTTAGTGAAATGCTATTGTATCAGTTTCTCGTTTTTTTCAATTTTTGTGTAGCTAGATTATTCTAAATTTATTGTATAGTCTGATTTAAGGCATGAAGTTGCTAAGCGACACATTCAAACAAATCATTTTTATGACGTCATTTTCTTTATTTTCATAATTATCATCTTTAATCTTTAGTTTTGCATATCTGAACGATGCAACTGTTTCATGCTGAATATAATTAGAAAAAAGTTTACGGTTGAATCATTTACTTTTGTCGATTTCCGAAGTATATTGATCTATTTGTTTGAATTACTAATGTTTATAATGTACTTACTGGTATAATTATGATATATATATATGGAGATAGGCGGATCATACCAGTTCTTGAAAGTATGTTGATAATAAAACGATAGAACTGTATTACTGAAATAGAGTTTAAGATTGAGTTGATCTTAATAAAGCTATTATTGTTCAGTATATTCTGATAAATAATTTGTGAGTGTGATAGAAATTAGTGATAATATTAATCATGATATTGAGTTTCCTTGTTTAAATTGATTAGTAAGCTGAAATTTGAACTCCTTTCATACTTGAATAGTACAGTTTCTTCTTAATCATCTTTCAACATACTTTAGCTGAGAGTTTACGCGTACTAATGAAGTTACAAAATAAAATTATGCAGCATGATTCACAGTCACCATTGTAAATTACTTACTGGGTCACACCCAATCTAGTTAACTCTGTTGGTTAGTTTACCTTTCTTTAAAAAAATCTCAAAGAAACTTATCTCACAGTCAATCACCTGTAAGCACAACTCTTTTTCTGGTCAAATTTCAATAGTTTCAAGAAAATGTCTATTGAATTGACTAAATTAATTTTAAAACAACAAACATTGGACTACTCAAGTAAACTTGTTATATAATGCTGAATGAAATCATGAAACGAATTAAATTTAATTTCTTTACTCAATTATTATTGAAATATTATCATCAGATATTTATAGTAGAATTATTTAATCGTAAAATTTAATTATGGACATTTTCGATGATAAACCATTTTTTGATGCTGTTCATTCCAACATATTTGATTGAACACTGGGTAGTGTGCCGTGTTTTTAATGTCCCCTCGGCGATAATTGAAATTTGCCGATGGAAGTGATACTTCGACGGCAATCTAAGTAACTTGAAATCGTGTATACTCTACATAGTTCAGTGGTAGAGTCTCATATTGTGGAGTTGGATGGAATAGGTTCGAATTTCTCATAGAACTACCTTTAACTTACTACAGCAAGTCTTTTAAAATTCAAGTATTTTAGGTTAGTCAAGAGCCTAATTTTTAAGTTATGAACTTCCAGTTGTAAATCTTATATTAGGGTTAGATTCAGCTATCAATATATAAATTCTAGCAGAAATTACTGTTAATTATAACTCAAGTTGTTTTGCTTTAAAGACAGATTTTTACTAAGGCAGCATAATCAATTTTAAAATTATTAATGTATATTGTTTCATAGCGTCTACAATCGATTTATTCATTCTATCTTAGCACTGTGGGATAGCTCATAGCTTCAGTTCTTTCAAAGATCAATCTTCTTGATGCCAATTACGAGGTAAGTTGAACGCAAACAATGTGACAGATTCTCAGTAACTTAGTTCACGTTTGTTTATAATTATTAAATTCATCTACGTCATAAGACATCGGAAAAAGAAATTATTCAACAGTCATTTGTTTTCATAAGCAAACACTGTTTTCGGTTTGTAAAAACGTTTCTTAATTTTAGAATCAGTAGAATAAAAGTGATAGTTAATAGCAACGAATTTACTATTGAAAAGAGGCTAATGTTAGACAAGGTTTTCATGGAAATCCGAAACCGAAGCAGAATACTAATATTCTTGCCAAATGATTTTCAAACATTTGGGCATATATATGAATTGCTAGATATATTAGGAGTTTTCTTCATAAATTTTGATTCTAAATGAGAACTGTAGTCAAAAGGATATAATACCTCAGTGATGAAGATCGTTGAATAGTCCAATGCTACGCCTAACAGTATACTTTTGGTATGGTGTAAATCGTACTGTTGTTCTATTAAAATCTTTTGTCAACTTCACTACAAAGTTGATAATTGTCTGGTATGACGGAATACAGCATTACCGCAGAAGAGTTGGTGCTTATCCCGTTTCATTGAAAAGTAAATGAATATTATGTAGTGATCTAAAGTAAAATTACTTGTTCGAAAGATCACAATACTCTAATAAAAGTCCAGTATATGCAAAGTTTACATTTTCAGCTAAATTAACCAGAAAATTGGTATTGAAGGACTTGTTTGAGAAAATTGTCTGCATTAATGAGTACTTTGGAAGACATTCAGTAGCTTATAAAATTATTAATTTATAGCTAATACCACTAAAGTAATGAAAGAGAGTGAAGTTTCAAAACACTATGCCGCTATTTTGACATCTCCAAATACTATAGTAGTTGATGGTTTATTTTAATCGCTTAAATTTAACAGCTTTAGGAAGTTACATATCTACGGATAATAACACCTAATGGTATATATTTTTTGACTGTGCTTACAATCGGAGAAGTGTTACTTGGCAATATGAAAAGATCCTTGATTATTTTATGTTGCTAGACTATAGATATAAATATAGTTGAATATTCTGAACTCCTGACTGATCATGAAATAAGGTAATCTGACTATGTAGTAAATAAGTGAATCAAAATTCTTGTTATTAGTGTTAAGTGATGTCCTGATAGCTTGGAAAAACATATAAAAACTTCTTGATTGTGAAATGACAGATTAAAATATCCCAAAGAAACTGACTAGTGAATAATCTCAGTGAGGTACTAGATAGTTGTCAACGTGATTTTGGATAAAGAGTTTATTTTTCATTTTCCTGATGATGACTTAGAAATTTTAGTTAATAATAAGTTTTTAAAGGTACGGCGTTTTTTAGATTTTTGATTTCGTTACTAGAAATTACTTGAGAGTTAGTCCATGCCAACTTGATTTAAAAGGTATTTGTACATTTTGTGATAGTTTAATTTAGAGGAGAAACAGTATTATTCGTTTAAACAGCTTTTCATAAGTTTTCATGAATCTTTTTCTACATTTGATATAATTTCTCTATAAATTGAACTTATGTTATAGCCTTATTTATTTACTTCAATATTTGATCAAAACAGAATGCTTGTTTTCGTTTAAATTAATAAAAAAAAAACTATAAAACTCGTGTATTACGGACCAACTGCATTCAGGATAACTTTTGTTTTTATTCATACAAATAATTAGAGCGATAATAGGTTTAAAAATAAACAAAAAGAATAATTGTAGGTTACAATTAATCAAATTAATTTTCACAATTCTTTTTCATTTATTATTGCCTTATATAGTTCTGTACTAAAATCACTTTAATCTTATTAAACTGTTTTGTTTTGGTTCAGGCTGTAATTGCAAAGTAAATAAGTAAACAAATCAGTAAATGTAATCTATCAATTTGATTCAAATCAAAAATTTTATAACATTTTAATCAAAAATTCATGGGTGGTACAAGATAGTTTTATGTGTGATTTGTTTGTTTACAAGCTTGTGGTTTATCATGATAAAAGTAAAAGAAGTGTCCTAATATAAATATAAATAAATATATATATATATATATATTTATTGTACAGCGTCATGTAACACATTGAATATTAGATGAAAATGACATGTAACACTTAGGTGGTATTGTTTACCGAAATCAAGTAAACAAGAAATAAGGCTACTTAAGCAACAATAGTACGATAAAAGTTAATAAGTTTATTGTTATCATTATTGTTACCGTTTTTGATGAAGTATTTGAAGAAAATAAGAATTAGAAAAATTAGCTGATTTAAAATGAATAGTCAAAAATTTTTGAAAAAGATATTTTGATATTTAAACTGACGCCATATAAAATTTTTAAGTAATTATTTGACAGATCAACTGAATTACAGTTTTATTATTTATTAGTGCATACCTTATCCTTCAAATTCTTGTATCATTTGTTTATTTTTGTATGTATTTGGATTTTGGTTAGAAAACAAAGTGAATTTTGTGTCATAAAAAGTGCCATAAAAGTTGTTTGATTATATGACATAGGGAAGCAAAACAATTCAAAACATTTATCAGTAGAAGCTACAATTATTTGAGAAAAACTGAAATTAAGAAACTATGAGAGAGATATTCGAACAGATTTTTCAGGCCTATGGTGTATATATTCGGTGAAAAGACTGGCAGAATTGAGAACTAGATGAAAATCTTTCGAAAACTGCATACTATGCGTCCACTTTTGAAATTTAAGGCTTTTAGGAATCGAAAATCCGTTTTAAAATTTGGGCTTTAAAAAGCTTACCTAAATGCTCTAAACATATGAAAGCTTTTCCATTCATTTGAAATTTACCATATATATAGGAATGGATTGTATCTAACAATATAGCTTAGATTAACATTATTTTATTTAGTTTAAATGAATTATCACTGCGAATTATGGGGATTCCAAACAGTGTACCAACTGTAAGCAGAAAGGGATCGTAGCTAACAGTGGAATCCAGGATGCGCGTTTTTTCATATTTGCGACTCCCCCTCTGCTCGTAATGTCTTTTATCTAATGGCTAAATTGAGGCAATCCGCACAGGATGCACATTTGCCAAATGAGAATTATCAGTTGCAGTTCTAAATATCAGTGTGAAGATTCAAACTACCGATACAGATGAATTAATGCACCAATTGTTTGTTTATTTTTGATTTATCTTCCTGTTAAAGTTTGTTGACTGATTCAGACAGATCATACAGCTTTATTTTTTGAACCTCACTTGTCCACGTTCACTAATCTTAGTCTTTAGATAAATGAAACAGGTGCTTATCAATCAGATAACTTTGATTAATCTATATAGTGTAGTTAAATTGTTCAGAATATCAAATTACTAGTGGTGTTTCGCTGCTTTGTTCTTTTTCTATCAAACGGACACATCTTAGGCCGAAACCTGCAGTCACTTACATTTATATTTTTTATTCAAATGTTTTATAACTTATTGATCATCAGCAAACGACTGATCACCAAGTATTGACCATTATCATGTATGTCAGGTCCTTCCTAGTACTAGTCAAATCGAGCAAGTTCCAATGTCATGATGCGGGCTAGAATCCTCAAGGGAGCATCAATTATCTCAAAATTCAAGTGTGCCTTTTTGACGAGAGCCAGCCAGCACGAAATTTAGGTTCAGGGATTCCTGTCAACCACTTCAAACTACCACCTTAAACCTGGTTATTATAAGTCAATCATTCTATTGGCATATTTTATTGAGAAAATTGCCACACAGTAATACTGTGATTCTTCCATGAATGATGGCTTTTGTATTTAATTATTTGATACGGATGTCTTACAGATAGTTTAATCTAGAAGTTAATAGAGAATGTCTTTCATTGCTATAAAAATCGACCTAAAGCATTTCGTTTGACACAAATCGAGTGCTACACTCCGTTGTTGATCACTATTTCACTCAAATAAATGGACTAGTTACTATACATAAGATTTTCTGATTTTTTTTAAAACAAAGCACCAGAAATGAATAGTGACTAAATCTGATAATTTTCTATATTATTAGTTTGTATGAAATTTTACAGCTGATCAATGAAAATTATTTTCACAGATCAATAGATGATTTTAATAACAAATAGCATTTCAGCCATGAATGCCGACCTAAACTATTTTCAGCCATATTTCTTATATTATTTAATACAACACATGAAATTAGATTTTTTTTTAACTTTATCTAATCAAGACAAAAGTTTTTATAAAATTGAAAAATCAAGTTTCAGGTTACACTGGGCACCTTCTGCATACAAGAAGCTTAGTTTAATAAAAATTTTTGAGTAGTTCAAATGAATTCCTTCTTGAGTGAAAATAAATGGTATAATTGACCCAATTATTCAGGATTACTATGATGTCAACATATATATGAAAAAGAATTGACAAGAAAATTCAGTATAATGAGTAGGTCATTTAAAAGCATAATTGAATTGATGTTGATGCCTTGTGGTAAACCTTAGAATGTTTAATATGGGTAGTAATTTATTTTAAGATCAACGTAGAAAGTGATCATTAGAATTTTAAAATTTCCAGTTTAGTCTAATGAATCCGATAACATAACTTATGAAGTTAAGAGAACATATTTTTAAATGGATCGCACTTCAATTTTCGCTTGTTGAGATATGCTGTGTTGATCTTGTTTACTTTGCATGATAGGGTTGTGGAGATTGTTGAGTTACTTTTGAAATCACTACCGACGGTCCTGAGTTTGAATTCTGAGAGTAGTGGATGCGCACTGCTGACGAGTGCCATACCAGAATGAAACGGCCGCTCAGAGCTTCGCGATTTCTAATGGTGGTCTAATATTGATCAGTTCGTGATTTCAAAAGATAAAGTTTACTTTAAACTGTAGTCAGTGTGTTTTACATCTGATCGACTGTTTGGTAATACCTGTAAATAGAAACATGAACTTTATTGAACTAAATCATGAGAATTTATTTCAGTTTAAATTTGGACAATTTATGGGAAACTGAGTGTTTCGAATATTGTTTATGAAGATTATTTTGTATCCGGACTTTTTTACTATGATCATCAGCTACCATTCTCGAATATTACCTAATTCACTTTGCTAATAAAACTGTAGCTCGAACTTCTATTATTTTAAACTGGTCTGTCGAAATAGTTGAGTGATGGTGTATCAAACTTTTATCAACTTTTTGTCACATTAAAAAGAGAATGGGCTTGTTCAGCTTGTCAATACATTACCATCACAAAGATGTCTTTGAATAATTAAGATTACTTCAGAAGTAGATAAATTTAAGTCGTATCAAGGTTTCAATTTAGCTATCTAAAGCTTTACTAGGCTAAATAAGTTTACATAGATACTGTTAACTCTTGAAAATTCTCTTTGAATCAACCGATTTCCTAAATGATTAGATGAATTACCACGCAGTCTCAAATAATTGAATTCTGTATATTAGAGAATATATAAACATGAAGAAGTTGCTTTCCAAAATGAATATATATATATATATATATATATATATATATATATATATATATATATCAGTAATCTAGAAAAAAGCTATGTAGAAACTTTCAAAATAATAACTATGTTGCTTATGAGAACACATTTGTCATGTATACACTAACATATACACGTACGAAGAAATGAAACAAGAAACTGAAAGAAAAATATCAGCTAATGTGATTTCACCTAGTTGAAGGCTGATCATGTCCAAATTAGTGAAAACATCTGATAAGTTGTTTACAATTATGTATTAACAATTACAATGAATGATGGATAATATTAAAAAGTTTTTATGGATGATTAGCTTCATCTGTTGAAATATGCGCTGTAAAATTGTTGAAGCATAACTTGACTATATATATATATATATATATATATATATATATATACTTTTTTCAACATAAATTTAAATTCCTATATTACAATCACATCAAAAGAATTCGATAAATTCCTATCAATGTTTCACATTGTTGAATTATTCTAATTAGTTTTAACTTTAGTTATCAGTTATAAAATCATATCACAATGGATGTAGGTGGTTGACTGAAAAGATAAAAACATAAATAGGTTTGTTAGGGGATTTGTTAAATCTAGGATATTCTCCAGGCGTCGTTAATAAAATGAAATTAGCATAACTTAAAGTCAACAACTGTAAGTAACGGAATTACTAGTTAGTGAAGTGTTTTCGAACAATTAACAAGTAATTTAACTTGTTCATTTTACCAAATAACTGCTTATATTAACATGTTTTTTTTATAGGAAGCGAAAACCTGGAATATCACCTTATCATTACTGTTATACTTAAGTATAACACTGTGAAGAATACCAATCACATGACTTTAACCCTTCATATTTGTGTTTTTCATTGCATTTTCCTGAATAATACCATATTATGATGAAGATTGTACAAATGAATCAAGCTGTAATAGAAGTTCGTATTCGACTTCCAGTATGAAATCAATCATTTTATAATCTGCTGTTTATGGTTTTTTTGCTATTTAACGAACTTTAAAAAACAAATAACGTAATGGTGACATTCATGATTGATTACATTGAACTATTAACAGACATATCTCCCTATTAAAGGTAGATCAATTTTCTGCACTAACTTTTATTATATAAGAAACATTGAAAATATTGATTCAAAACAATTGTTTAATTTTGTTTATTTGTTTTATACCCAGGGTCAATCAGTGAGCTGCTTGATGTACATTAGCAAAGTTGAACAGTTTAATTCTTCTAGTTAAAAAACGGATTCTATCTTGGTGTGGTGGTGATATATGAGGCTTGTGAAAAACTATAAAAGTTCATGATTCATTTGTTGTAAATAATAAAATCAATTTATGAAATAATTTATTTATTATTTGATTAGCATTCATGTGATAAACATTTAAATTTATAATGAAACATAAAAGTTCATCGTTATAGATATAAGTAAATTAACATTATGACACTGTTCATCAATTTTTTTAAATTAATAATTGCCATATATTCTACAGTAATTTACTCATTAAATATTCACATAGTCCTTCTGTTCATTATAATGAACCTTAAGGTACAAATCTGATTACTGATTTGTTAACTATTGGTAATTTTATTATTCAATAACACAATTATGTCATTCAATCAGTCATAACAATCAGATAAAGTGAAACATTTCTCGCCATCAGTTCACCTGTAGATTATTCTAAGGCTTACCTTCACTCGGCATTCAACATGATGAAATGATTTTCGTTGTTGTTATCATAAGCCATTTTTAGGATGGTTTCTGTCACCTACTACTGGTTGGTATAACATAAAAATCGTCAACTCAAATATTCTTTGTTTTTTGAATCTCATAAAAATCGATAAGACATAAAAAAGTGGTAGACAGTTGTTTTGAACTAATATTAAACGTTTCATCAGTGCAATATACATAAACGGGAGTTAATTCTGAGCTTTTAATATCTCACGACAATCACTGAGTTCTACTAACAGTTTCTGAGTTCGATTTCTGGTGGAGTTAAAGTTCATCACTGTTTAAGAGGTCCATATTAGTATTTTTTCGGGCATTTTGTGACTCCATAGCTGATATCGAGTCACTTCACGATTCTCAACCACATAATAAAAGAGAATTCCTTTGTTTCAATACTTGGATAAATTTGTAAGAAATTTACTAATACTTTTACTCAGATAATTGGAATGATAGTAATTGGAATTCAAAAACGCATGACACAAATATGGCTTCTAGTAATATTCAATAGTGATTTTTTACAAGTAAAGAAAGTGCTTTTATTTGTTACAATCATCGTAAACCTCGATAACTGGGTAATGTGCAATTGGACTGGAATCTTTTGAGAATAATTAAAGTCGTTTATCCAGACAATTATCGGTTAGTGATTATACCATACTTCAGCCGAGCTAAGCATACACGTCAGTACATCGAAACTGTCAATAGGCATTTATTTATAAAACCATAATACTTGGTTTTCTTGGTTTCGGCATCTTTACATACTTGCAGATTTTCATTTGGTAACAAGTGTCACGTGTTATAACGAAATAATACTGATAAACTGTAATTTTCTCATGTTGAAAAAAATTGGTATTCTGTTTTCCACTCTTATGTGATTTAGAGACGTGCGACTTTTGCGTCTCTCCAAAGACTACCTACTGGAGAAAATGCTGTTGAGAGCTGATTCATTCACTCATCAGCGAATTTTGGAAATATGAAGAAAAACATTTTTCAGTGTGGTCCTACAAGCTTGAGAGGAAGGCAGAAGTTCCATTTTTAACTTTTAATCAATTTCAATCACTTCGCTGATCCACAGGTTGATTATAAGGGTGTTTATACAATTCGTCCAAATCTCCCTAAAGTTCTTCGCATCTAACCCCTTAAAACAGTAGAAGCTGTCACTATTCATGAAACTAAACCAGAGCTGTGTACAAAAGAAGTACGTCTTATTTTTAACGTGGCTATAAACTATTATTGTTATTGTTATTTTGTATTTGAAAATATTTCGTCCTGTCTTTAATTATTTCTATAATTGTTTTTGATACGAATTGATTTTGTTTAAGCCCCTCTAATGCCTTCATTTGATGTCACAAAAATACATTTTAATTATCGTACTCCATTCACATTAAAATCCAGTGACAACTAGTGTTTAATTTTACAAGCCTTTTTATCTGTACATACGCAGTCTTTTATTGTTATTGTTTACACAGTATGATATGTTATTATAATCTTTTTATTGTTATTAATTTTATTCACTGTTCATATATCCTCACGGAATCAATAATTAAATCTTCACATATATATTTGAAATCATGAATCGATTAATGTTAGACCACCATTAGGAAACTGGAAGCACTGGACGGCCGTTTCGTCCCGGCATGGGACTCAGCAGTGCGCATCCACGACTTCTGCGCCTCGCAGGACCTGAACCCAGGACCTCCGGTCTTGTGAGCGAGAACGCCTGAATTCTGGACCACTGGGCCATTACACAACGGTGTTAATGTATAACTTCGATCAATTCACGAGTTGCGCAACCTCATACACTGTCTTCGGTAGTTACTGTCTACACCTGAACAGGTTGAACTTCACTGGCCACGACTTCCCACTAGAACTGGGAGAAGATTCCTCACGGAGCTAGTTACTAGGGAGAACAGGTAACTGCATTGCAGGGTTGTGAGGATTGTTAAGTTTCATATTTGAAATCATGGATCAATCAACGTTATATATATACGACTGTGTGGCTTGATAATAAACTTGTTGAAAAGCGATCTCTTCACTGAACTTCGTGTTGTTAATGATTATATGTCTGTTGAAAAAACATGGCGGAGTTAAAAGTTTACTATAATGATAGTAATGGTTTTGTGAATTTTCAATGCATTTGCATACTCAGCTAAACTACTAAAGCAGTACATCAGTCATGTTGGTTGGAGTAATTACGTAATGCTGAACAACACGAAGGACTAAAACGGTGATGGTGATTGTAATCTTTCAACAAACGTAAGATCATCCTAATGTCTGTAGAAAACATAATCTGTATGCTTTAAAACGAAGTTGTCAATTAGATTCACTGTTGTTTGTCTTTTCTGTTTTTAGAAAACGAACTACCAATGTAAGGATGGTTTCTTTTTGATACATTTTAAATGATTTCCTCAGGTCATTTAGCTCTGGTAAACAGTGTGTTTAGAATGTCAAATTCAGTTCTTTACTGTTGAAATTAGCTATAATGTTTGTGACCATTCGAAGGAGAAAAATTATTTTTTATTTTTTCACATCTCAGTACGCTTTTGTTAACTTCAGATGTTTGCTCTACCTAAAGTGAAATTTACCAGTTAATTTAGGTAATAGCTTCTGATCAAGTCTTCATCAACCTGATAAAAGTCCTCGTAAATATTTCAGAATGTATATAGATAAGAATGTTTAAACGAGAATGGTATTACGAATATTTTTTCCCGTTAGGGAAAACTACTATATTGATTTCGCTACATATATCTATGTTATGCAAACTAGAATACTATTTAGCTTTAGTTTGTCAGTCTATCAGTCAGACCCTTGTAATATGACTATGTTATAACTAGTATGCGTGAATTATTCGCTTCAGCCATCTGACCTTGTTACCTAATTAATTTGCCGATAGCTTGTTACAAATTAGAGGAAACCATCAGGTGTTTTACGAATGCGATGAGTTAATTTCCTGATGATTAAAATAGATTTCCGGCTTTCATATCATTAGCTCTGAAAAAATCCGTGTTGAAAACAATGATGAGATTTTTTGTATTCATTTTATCATCTTCAAATAAAAGTAACTCTGAATTGATTTAAAGTGTTTGTTAATTCTCTTTTATGGGACCCAAAACCTACGCATTAAGTATATGCGTATGAGACAAGATCGAACGTCTTCAAAGAAGCTTATATGTGCACAACTAACTAATTTAAATGATTTCTTTCTATCTGTTACATGACTGAATTCCGCCTGGAGCCCTCATGGGTTACTGCTGGTCCCGAACCCGGGTTAAGGCGTAGGGTTGCGTATCGGGTCAGCAGCGTCATCCTGTAGAAACTAACTTCATAAAAAACCCCAACCAGTAAACGTCTAAACTATTTAAACTCTGCCCTGGGAGTTGCAAGGTCTTCGTTTAGAAGAGTTATGACACCTCATGATGAAAGCCAAGTTTCTTCGGAAGTCATGAGTCCGATGCCTGTTCTGACAACCAGAGCAACCATTAATATGGGTTCTTGTAATGTTCGTACATTTTTGGAAACCGAAAGAACTATTCAAGTTGCTGCTGAAGTGAAGTGGTGATTGGAATCCGTGAAACACCTTGAAGTTCGTCCGGACAAAGAAAACTAGGTTCAAGACAGATCCAAGTTTTCCCTGGCCTGAAGAAAAAAGTGCCTCCCATGCAAACTGTTGTTCAAAATGCTGTTCAAACAAGCTCAAATAGTGTGGTGCAAGCTACTTATAAGTAGTGTATCACGTGAGTGTCAACGTAATGTCTGGCAGCAGAAGATGGGGGAAGATCAAGAAAGGAAGAGTTAGAACACAATGGAATTTGTATGAAACGCATCAATAGTGACAATGGATTGATATTTTGAAACAGGAACAGTCCAGTTCGATATGATGAACTGATATTTTGCAAATTACCGATTTACGATTCACGGGAAAACATGGATTGTGAGAAAAAAAAGAAAAGGAAGAGAGATTCGCAAACATAAGTGCCTTCAAAAAAGTGTTTATAGGTGGCACCGTATCCCCACACAAACGCATATTCAAAGCGACGTCGGTTTCACCGGATCACACTACAGAGAACCAAATCGATCACATATTGATGAGCGAAACCTTCAGAAGGATCGTGTAAGACGTGACACCCAAGAGAGGAGCTGATATAGCCTCAGTTCATTAATTGCTAGTATCTAACATGAAACTGAAGCTCAAGAAGCACTGGACAGCTAGGCAAACAACATCACCAATGTTTGACACGGCCTTTCTTCCGGATACTGGCAAACCTAACGAATTGAAGATAACCTTCAACAACATGTTACAAGCCTTTCGCGATCTATTCAATAAAAAGAACCGTGGAGTACAGCTGGAGAGGGATCAAAGAATCAATAAACTAAGCATATGATGAGGTTCTAGCCTATAAAAATCGATACCGAAGCGTGACACTACAGATCATTGTGAAACAATCAGTTGAATGGAACTCACCTCTCTAGATCAACTTCCTTGGCTATGAAAAAGCATTTTTTAGCTTGGACAGGATGACATTATGGAGGCTTCTTCTACCTGAGATTTTCAAAATTACATAGAATTCTCATGATGGATTAAACTGCGAGATCGAGCAGGGAGGACATCTGACAGAATTTTTCGTACCGAAAACCGGGGTCAGGCAAGGTTGCTTACTCTCATCCTTTCTCTTTCTCCTGGTGGTCGACTGGATTATGAAGATGTCAACATCTGGAGAAAAGCACGGCATCCAACGGACAGCTAGGATGCATCTGGGAGATTTGGACCTCGCTGATGATCTAGCCCTTCTTTCTCACATGCGACAACTATTGCTGGAGAAAATGACCAGTATAGCATCAGCCTCTGTAGCAGTGGTTCTCAGTTTACAAAAATGAAAAAGCAAGATCCTTCAATACAACACAACATGCACAAACCAAGCCACACTTGATGGAGAAGTTTCGGGTGATGTGAAAACCTTTACATATCTGGGCAGCATCAGGGATGAGCACGGTGGATCAAAAGCGAATGTTAACGCACGAATCGGCAAATCAATGATAGCATTTTTACATTTGAAAAACATTTGGAACTCAAAACAACTATCGACAAACACAAAAGTCATGATTTTCAATACAAATGTCAAGATAGGTGTTCTGTATGGGAAGAAAACTTGGAAAACCAGAGAAGCCATCATCCAGAAGATGCAAGCATTTATTTAGAGCTTTCTACTCAAGATGCTGAGATACGCAAGATTCGATGGCCAGGCACCATCAGTAACAACCTACTGTGGGAGAGAACAAACCGAATTGCATCTGAGGAAGAAATCAGAAAAAGCTGGAGGTGGGTAAGACACACGTTGAGGAAAGTATTCAAAGGCGTCACAAGACAAGCTCTAATTTGGAATCCTCAGACGAAAGGAGAGGAGAAAGACCAAATAACTCATTACTTCAAAAACTTGAAAAGGACACGAAAACAATGAACGGCTTTCGGGTAGAACAGGAAAGGAAGACACAGGATAGAGTTGGTCGGAGATTGCTGGTGGGCGACTTATGCTCCATTAGGAGTAACAGGTAAAAGTAAGTACGCACATGACCGATATCGTTAAACTGTGGTAGATCGGAGCTACGAATAACCTTTTCCTGACCAAAAAAGGGAGGTGCATATTAACTTGTTGGTTCCGTTGTCTGATTGTACGCCCAGTGCAGCTTTCGTCATAGCATCAGCTGAATTAGTGTTTACACATGGATGTATCGAAATTGGTTTCTTTGTGCTTTAGCTGATGAATCACCAACAGGTTCAATATCATCTCTTTTATTTGGGTAAATCTATGGAGATTCGATTTACCAATCCAATCTTCATGTTCATAGAAAAAACTTGTCACACTCCTATCTCTTGTTTTGCCCAATTAGCCCTAACAAATAATTGAATTTATTATCATTTTTTCTACTCTGTGTACGTGTATTTTTAGTTTTCTTCGCTCCCTTTTTCAAATTCGCTCCTCACTATTCAATTATCTGAATACTTCCTATTACGTAATTCTATAATTTTTGATGAATGTTATTTCAGAGTCTAATTTTCCAAGTCACTGGACCATCTCCTATTATGAAACATAAATTCAAGTCTTTATTATTCTTATCACATCCAGTACAACAATCATAACATTATCATTTGATAACTTTTTGAAATTTTTTCATGTGATCTATTTATCTATATCACTGACTTATAAACTGCTTTGATTAGTTTAGTAATTTCATAGATGCATGTGAACATTATTGCATGTCAAAGTAAAGCCTGATAAAGACTTAGTTGAAAAAAATACTGTTCACTTATCTATGTTCTTCTAATTTACAATATCGGAATTGTCTGTATTATTTCTCTATTGTTCAAGCTAAATTTTTGTGATTTGATCTACGTCTTAAAGTGAGTAAAATAACACGTAGTTTGTAACCGAAATCAGACGATAGTTGACTTATTGCTCTCTAACAGCCTATGACGTAATATGTTCTCATTAGGAGTTTTCAAAGAAAATTGTGTGATATAATTTTTATTATTACGGGATAGAAAAGTAATATAATCAACGAGAATGTTTGTACTCAGTTTAAATAATATAAGTTTAAATTAATCAAGATAAAAGATATTATTTTGATCAACCAACAAATATTTGTCAGTATGCTGATCGAATTCCGATCAAGTTGCTACATTGAGACTAGTTTAAATGACCCTTTTTTGTAGTATACCAATTTAACTTTACAGAAACAAGTTAGGGATTTTGAAGAAGATAACACTATATATGGAACTCAAACCCGAATCATTCAATGTATCTAGTAGAAAACTTCTCACTGCGTTACTCATTCTATGACTGATGGAAATATTTACGTTATTCAATTATCTAGTGGTAAACATTGTCATTTCAGTCAGTTGACTGTGCGAAATTCAATTTCATGAAAGTAAGCAGATTATTTTTTATAACCCTTAACATTTTTAAAATTTTATTTCGTATACATTACAAATAAATACTACATTGTCAATGTTATGAGGGGTAAATAAATGAAAACGGATATTCGGAGATGAATTCTTCAGAGTTAAACTAAATGGATTGTAATCATAGTTATCAAAGAGAAAAGGAAGTTCTTAGTACTGTATATTTTTATTATCAGGTTAGTTAATGGTTAACCACGGACTCTATGAATATAAAGGTTAGTTTTAGCTTCTGTAAGCGTCAATATAAAATAATTACTCGGTCTATTGATTATGTTTAACGCACTTTTCATTTCTCAAATCCACCAGTTGGTGTTTGATTGGACAAGGGATATTGGTTAGCCTCTGAGTAGCTGGTCCCCTGAACTAAGTTCAAAAAGAATGAAACTGTCTTGGGTTTGTACAAACAAACTCATACAGTCGGAGATGAATTTGTTTGCATACTCGTTATTCAATATATACTTTTAATAGAGTGAAAATGGTGTCACCGAGCGAAATATACTTTTAAGTGGAACTGTTAACTTGTAATCAATTTTTCTCTTTATTTGATCCCTGCGTTAATTTGGTTAAATGAGTATATGCTTTTAATGAGTTCACTAACTCCTATTCTTGTATCGTATTGTTTTAATCATTTTTCGTAATAATTTGATGATATCCATTTTTTCAGGCTCTTTTCTATGTCTCTTTATACATATTTTTGAGATTTTCGTTATTCACGTACAGCTTAAATGTTTTGTACCAGAGAATTCGAAAACTATACAAAAATTACCGTCGTCTGTCTAAAATTTCTTTTCACTAGATATACATTAAGTAGATTTCTTTATTTATTTTGCAGTTACTTGCAATAAATTAAAATGTTATAGATTAATTTGTCTCAACATTCATTGCAACTTTAATTTTCCAATTAGTCTACTTAGTCGTTTCAAGTAGAGTGTAATTGCCTAATTTATAACGAAACATAAAATGAAGAAATGATTAGCCTGAGGAAGAATGAATTCATTTTATTCTCATTCCTATTCTGCTTAAATTTGTGTGAAACTAACTAGTCAACATAAAATTCTTTCTAATTCATCTAGCTGTTAAACTGTAGTAATGAAAGAACTGTATTTTCTCAAGTAAATTAATCAATGATTGCATTGTACTTTGACGAACTAAATTAACGTAACCACTACATTTCTTTAAATAATTATAATTTTTAGTCAGCCTAATGTATCATAAGGCGAAAAAAAAGAATTCGTTAGAAGAGATTTAGCAAAAAACGGTACACAAAGATTTCTTACTGTGAACAATTATTACATTTATTATTATTATTATTATTATTATTACTACTACTAATACTATCTATATAGACTATAATGATCCTATTTATTTTCAAATAGTTTCACATAATTTCTTCACTTACTGGTCACTTTTCGTTTAAAACTATTTCCAAATTATAATAATTGTCTTTCTTTTTGTCCTTTGTAGCGATTGTTAAACCACAGGGAAAAAAATATTAGAAAATGAATTTATAACCTCTAGATGGAACAAATTTTTAAGTGAATCATTGTGTAAGAGTTTGTCTTTCAAAAGTGTAAGTAGAAAAAGTATAAATCATACGGGGAAAAATGGGATAATGTCTTTGTAATCAATAAGTGTGTAACAGTGATATATATATATATATATATATATATATATATTTGTATAAGACATGAACAGTTGGTTTATTGACTATTTACGGGGATAATTTCCCTTGTAGAAATGTTCCGTACGCATTCATTTTAGGCACAATTTTTTTCATAGAATATTTGATATACAATTGTATTTTGTTGTTAAGACATGTTACTTTTGGACCAGTTTTAAAGATAAGTTTTTTTGTATTGGTTTTATTCTCTGATCAAGAGTGTTTAATTTTAAAAGTTTTCTCCTTTGTCCTAGATATTGTGATTAGGGCTTACTTTATGTAAATAGTGAGTCTTCTATTGCGTCTAAAATCCAATCGTCTTGTGGATTTGTTTACGAGTTGTCGCTTTGGTACGCATCCTGGTATTCTAAGAATTGCTTGTAACCAGAAGTTTAGAGTTTTCTCACTGGACTTCATGTTTCCAGTTTTCTAAGGGCTTTTATAACAGTGGTAACATAATACTTTGTTTCGGTACTAGTTTGTATTTATATCTACGTAAAAAGAGGGTGTATCCAATTTTTTAGAGTAATGCTTTTGACAGTTGACCTACCTCAATTTTTAGATAGTGTTAAATTTATCTTTTGTTACTGTGCCTTTGATTCTGAATGAAAAATGAGGGAAGTGAGCAACTTTGATCCCAATGAATGTGTCGCTGACATAGTCTATCCAAAACTTTGGTTTGTTTACCAGTACATCTGTATCATCAAGTCTTTCAATTTAGTGTCTGAGATTAGTTCTGATATGGGGGATTCCTTAGAAGTTCTTGCATCTGTTAGTAAAATTAACTGTTGATTTGAAAATATATTATCAAACATAATTCTGAGTTTTGTCTACTTTTACCATTGCATATTTTTCTGTCCTACGAATTGTTCGTTGTTGTTCAGCACTTGTGACACAGGATCTAAGGAGAGTTCTAATTTCACTGGAATGAATAAGGTAGTGGCATAAAAAAACCGTTGTTATTGTATATTCGGAGTTTGGGCATTGGAGTCGATGATGTTGATTCAGTTTGTCATCGAGATTTATTGGGTTGGTGTAAGTTTGGTCTTGATTTTATTTAAAAAGATAAAAAATATATGTTCGGTACCTTGAGTTTAACTATAAACAATAATTTACTTTCAGTTGAGTAATTATCTGTAATGTGGTTGTGATTAGATTTTTGTCTGATACGTGTGACCTATTGTTCATTCATTCAGACAGTAAATCTGTCTTTTCATGTTTTATCCTTTTATAAAAGTGTTTATAAGATGCAAAACTTTCGAAATATTAGTATTTTCAAAAAGTAATAAAACTCAAATGATTGCGTTATACCATTACTATGTGCTAAACATATTGTGTCCAATTCGCTTCTCATAGGAAAGTTGGTAAATTCAATATGAATCTGGTCAGCAGGGAACTATAAGACATTCAAACCACTTGTTAATTCGGATATTTTTGAAATTTATTTTCCACTTTTGAACAGTACATTATGAAAAAATTTATTTAAGTTTAACATTTATTATACCAAAAAAAACAAAAACTAATTTTAATCAAACTTCATTATCTATTTGTTGACTTTGTTTGTTTGTTTGTTTAAAACAGAGATAAATTTTGATTTGTTTAAACCAAATATCTATTTGTCAAAAGGAGGAGAGAAAAAAAACGTCAGATAAACCGACAAAGACATGTTATGAATTTATCAGGATTAATGATATGAGTTCGGTCAGTGAAATTGAAAATTTTTGATTTTCATTCAGTAATATTTTTTACCTGTTGTAACATAAATTATTATTTCCAGGCTATGTGTATGTATTCTTTGAGTGTACATGTGTTGAAATGGAGAAATATTCGATGAATGTGTGGATACAATATGAGTTGTGTATATTTTAGAAATTGAACTTCAGGGTTGATTTATTCCGAAAATGAAATAATAATTTATTGTGAGTAAACTTGCTTGACTGGTATAATTCTTTCATCAGTTACCGACACAAAATGGTCCAAAGAAACTTCTTTTCGGTTGCTGTCCTGGTTAGAAAGGGGGTAATTCAGAGTAGTGTCTTAACGACTGCTTTTGCGCAGGTCAGTCTGTTCCATATAAAAATGATTTTAAAGTAGTATATTCAATCTCCCGTCCTGAGCTGGATAGGATGCAAAACTGAATCATCATAGAGCTAAATCAAGTGAACTAGTGATGGTCCAAATGAACGTTGAAGCCTAACAATGCTAAATAAGGATGAATTTGTTCTAGTAATCCTTTACCCAACCTACACCTGACCATAAATGGTAAGGTATTATCGAAGTTCCATATGATAGAAAGCTTAGGACTTACGTACTCCTGTCACTCTTTCTTCTCAGAACAGGTCTCTAGGCAGACGTCCAAGTCTTAGCGACTTCTGGGTTGCATTATTCATAACTTCTTTAACAAAATGTACCACTCTTTGTATACTGAACATTAATTTTGAATAGTGTTCTCATAAAAAATAAATTAAGGTTGCAATCCGCACAGAGACGTTTTATACTCAGCATTCTTGGGACTGATTGTACTTTAAGTTATAAATCCAGATGTAATAAACTTGACTCAACTGTTTATGTAAGGAGAAAGTTGAACTAAATTTGATGTGTTTGTCTAAAATACTTAAAAACTCTTTTATTTCCAATGATGCTATTCGATATGCAGAAACTCTTAACCATTCTTTCTGTAACTTTTTGTCATTTGTAAAACAATCTCATACTAAATCTCCACTCTCTATCAATTACTTTACCAGTAAATTTTCGAGACTATAGAAAAATCTACAACAATCTGCTCATGAAATAAAATGACTCCTATAATTTGTTCACGGTATCGATGTTTACTTCACAGAATATCACTCAAATACACTTACAGGTATATCCCACTCCATAAGTGAGATGAAAAGAACTCTAAATGTTTAATCATTTTTATTACTGAGCCTACTAATTAAGCCTCCCTATTTGTAAATTCTTTGCACTCGGACTGTCTCTTGTTAATTCAACTAATTTGAATAGTATCTAACCCGAACGTTTAATTATAACACAACCTGGTACTTGTATCATAGTAGGCCTGACTGACTTATCGTAGTGATTATTGCTTTCATTGTTCTGTGTTCCCCGTCTCCTTTTTATTTTCTGTAGTTTTAGATGGTTATGGTCATTCCACGATGGCACTTAAGACAACATCCATACAGCAACAGAATGCCCAGTTAAAAAGTATTAACAGTTCCTTATTGATGCTGTAATACATGTGAAGAGTGTACTACCTAAAGAAAAAATGCATACATAATTTATTATTCAAAAGTTGTAATTCAAATACAAATTCTGTTAAATGTAATTTTGACAAAAGTCATTGATTAAATTTGAATAATAATTTATTAATCTGTTGATAAACATTTCAGAATTTGTGTACATATAATTAGTAAAATAGTTGGATAATAGCATTTAACTGTTTAATTAAGCTGCTTACATATATGATAACAACTTACTGAATGAAATTAGCTACCTGAGTGCATTGTTAAAGAATTACATGTATAAAGTAAAAACATAATTCAGAAACTCTGACCATTCGGACGAAGTAAAATTCAGAGGGGATTTGGTTAGCAATGTCCTGTGTGATAGTTTAGCGAAGGCAGTTAATAGGATATTCTATGCAGCCAATCTTGCGTCGACATTTCCTAGTCGACCAATGACGTCTACTCAAAGGAAGGATAGCTTACCTGAATTTGCCTCCTCAGTGTGCATTTATACATTCAGCTGCTCCTGTGAAGATAGCTATATTGGGCCTACAACAGGTAACTTAACCAACGAATGGGTGAAAAACTCATGGCATGTTTCGCAAATGGCCAGGTAAAAACAATACACAGCTCTGTATAAGCACACCTGATTGATAGCGATCATAGTATAGAAGAAACTGTATCGTTTTGAGTGATCTATCGAATAGCTCCATCATGTCCCAACGGAGTTCAGTTCCATCATCTGCTTATAACAGGAGTCATATGACTCCGAAAATTCAACTTCATTTTATGTGTTCCAAAATTCTCGATACTCCTGCCACCTTCTTGACCGGATATAACTTAGCAAACTATTTTATTTTTGGTCATTATTATTTTCCCAACCTGTATTTGTTCGTCTTTTTTGCCTCTTTCCGTTTATATTCTTAACCAACTAGTGGTTTTAAACCCTTCTTGTTACGTAATTCTAATGGTGCTTTGTGATTATTGTTAGTCCATTGATGAAAGTTCGACCTACTACTTCCAACGTCGAACTATTGACAAAAACGTTTGTAAATGTATTTTATGATTCTCATCACTATTAGTATGCCTATATTCCTACTCTCAATTTTTACAAATACCTATTATGTGTAGTTACATAATCTATTTCATCGCGATTACTGATTCATGAACTGTCTTCATTGATTTAACATTTCCATATAAACATTCATGTATATTAGCGTAAAGCCTGATGACACTCGAATTGAAAACAATACTGTTGTTGTTTTAGAGCGTAAATAATTAATTATTATTGTCTTGGAATATCTGATAACAAACTAAATTATTATTATTATTTTCAAGACCATCATAACTGAGAACAATAGGTTATCACTATAACTACTGAAAACTTAGTTATTTCAGTCTCTATAGCGTGAGGAAAGATTTAACTAAATCCTCGTTTCGATCGGATAAGTTATTACAAGAAAATAAATATTCAAGTATAGAGAAGATTGTGATTAATGCTATCTTTTTAGCATTATCAAAAGGTAAAACCGTCTATAAAATTATAACATTGAAAGCAAAGATCAAGGTAATTTAAATGAAGGTAGATGAATAATGTTTGAAACAAATTCATGCAGTCTTCTGAAGACGCTAAGAAATCAAGATTATTCCAAGAGATTTTGCGTTATAAACATTGGATTCAGTAAATATATGAAAGATTCTGAATAGTATGGATAAACTATATTAAGTGTACTAAGCTATACCTTGATAACTAAAAAACCATGAATATTATTAAATTTCACTGTTTATTTAACGGGTTCTGATCAACAGATAAGATTTATTCATTTTATTATTCACAGTTTTTTTTGATAAACCTGGCAACCTATACACATACGACTATATTTTCAGTCGGTAATTATTCAGAAAAACATCGTTTCATTGCATTTAACATTCGGATTTAGTTTAACATTTCAATGACCAGTGTGATCATAAGGATATAAGACTCATATGACGATTGGAGTAAGCATAGATGAACATAGACATCATTGATTTATGGGATTCAGCCTGAATATATTTCATACAAAACACTACACCCACGCTATAAACAAAATTGCCATTTTAGACTGGTTGAGTAATAGTTTAGTAAAGTATCGTTAATAATCTTATTTAACTTTGATAATTACGATTTTCGTGGTTGTTTAAAAAAAATTTTGAGGAAGACAGTTTGATGAAGTGTCATAAGTAATTATTTTCAATAATCAATGCATTCACGATTTCTTTAAGATGAGTGCTGATTTTTAGTTATTACAAGATTTATTTCTACATTTCTAATGAATCAGTATAACGGATACAGATGTTGCACAGAAATGACCAAATAATGATAATTTATTTAGTTGTTTAAATAATGGATAATATTTGATAAATTCATGAAAATTGGTCAACTGCAGACTGTTATGAAATATTGATTTCGTCAGATGATGAAATGAATATATTCCTATTTTCAGATTGAGGTACATACAAAGTTGGGAGTAATTTAACATTTGAAAAAGTTGAAAAAGATTGACTACCAAGCTTTTCAAAATAGCTGGAATGTGACTTTCAGTGAAATTAAGGGCACAAATTTTATAGAACTTGAAATACCTTAGCCAGATGAATCTGCATTCTTTTGTTGATATTCTTCTCATTAGGTTGAGATTAAAGTTTGTTTCTGAATATCATCGACGGGAAATTTGAGGCTTAATTTATCGAAGCCGGTAGTAACCATTTTATAATTATCAGATTTCTAATTGCTGCTGGTGAATCAAAAATTTGATTATCGCCTCAAGCTGATTACGTGACCCTAATGATAATTATTATAGGAAATAGCTATCTTCTCTCCGAGATTATTTATTTTACAGATATTCTATCCATTTTCCAGTTCACAGTTATTTTTGTCACATCTTACTTTCCCAAAACCATGTAGTATCAATATTTTCATGGATTAATTTCATAGGGCAGCAACATCTTTCTGCTTTTATACAAATTGCTAAATAACCTATCACGATTGATGTCATTCGATTCCGACCTTTGAGTTAGTAGAAATGATCGTTTTTACAACCTAATTCAGTAATCATTTAAAGTACATATAAAAATTTAGATGATATCATACAAATTAGAAAGCACATTGTTTGAATTGAAGTTTAAGTCATGTGAATTGAATTATACGATGGTGGATTCAATTTAATTTCGTATTGATATTCTTTATTTTACGTTTTAATTGTTTAATTTTATTAGTTCGCTATCTATCTCATGAGTTTCGATGTGAAAATCTTCCATTTATTTATTTAATCATTTATAATCATAAGTATTTATTTTCAGTGTTAAATGTTAGGTAATTCTTACAATTCGTCATTTTTATTAATCACTTACGTTCTCATTTCACCTTGTGATGTTCCATCACATGATTTTGAAACTAATTTATTTTCATTTGGATTAGTTGACTTATCTTTTGAGGTATTCAATTGAATTTTAACAGATCAGATTTAACTTGGGATAAATTAAATATATATGTACTCTCAGATAAAAATATGCCTGAGATTTATATTACCATTAGATCGAATATGGAATGATGTTTATTACTTAACCAGTAACTGATAATTTCATAAGAATGCTAGTTTATAGTTTAATAATTGAATTTTAAGTAAGCGAAATTCTCATTAACTCGCATACTTCCAACCACATTCTTTGTCAGGAAATATTCAATGGATACAAGTCCATCAATCAGTATCGTTTCGTTTGTTTAACTGAATAGATTATTATAATAACATTTTGAGTAGAGACACTAAAACTCCAAGTGATAAAGAATCATTATTTATCTATATTCCGAATTCTTGACTATAACTCAGTCTTAATAAGCTCTGAGTGATTTGAGTTTCAGACACACCGACAGAAGTTGATTTTCCATTTTACAGTGTAGATAACATATTTAATGTAGGTCTGTATGAAGTTAATTTTGTTTTAAAAAAACAATTAAGTATATTCCATATACAAGATATTTTGTATGCTTGTTAAATTATAAGCTGTGGTGGAATCTATTTGAAATCATAGAGGTAGATCTTCTTGTGACAAATAAGTCTGTATCTTTCATGTTCAGAATATGTATGTGTGTTCGATGTGGGCTGGCTTAATACTTGTCAGAACATACATCATTGTTGATTTAACTAGGGAGATTGGAATTTAAATAGGAAAATGTTTGATGTTTTTAGCAGAATGTCACTTAACGGATTAATTCATCAATTGAAAATGTATTTCATTGAAAAAATGTTTAAATATGATGTCTTTTGTCATTTATGAAAACTACCAAGTTAATACTTTCCTCTTTTTTAAAAAGAAGAATTGCTGATTATTTATATGAGAGCTTCTTACCTAATACAATTAAGGAACATTTTCTAAATTAACTTTTTGGAAAGAAACATCCTGTAAAGGAGCAGTAAAAAGTATTTTTGGGATTAAACAGTCAACTGAAGTTAAATTGTAAACCAACGGGGTTTACTTCAGTAATCTAAAAGTATCATGTGGTCAGTTCATATTCATTTAAAATCTTTGGAATTATTTTGAAAAATAGTATGTAGCTGATGATATGAACATTGTCATGAGTTGATTTTCACTAGTTACTGGAACTTCTAACAGGTTGAGGTGAACAAAATGTTCAAAATTATCAGCATCTTACTCCATATAATTCATATTCGACAATATTTTCAGTGATGACTCTTGATAATGCTGGGCTATCGAAAAACAATAGTGGCCTTATTATTTGAATAGATAATCTGTAGGTGATATTTGTCATGGACTGATTTTACTAAAAGTACTAAAGAGAGTTGAGAAGCAGTAGACAATTATTTCTTATGGGACAGTTCATAAGGTTCTCATCTACGATTTCGCTGGGAATGGCAGCCATGACCTTCAAATTTCACGAAAAACATTTAACCATCACAATTAATAACTTGGCAAAAATGGAGTATTTTCAAAGCTAAATTAGTTTGTGATATAGCTTGATGGTCATATATTGCTACCGTTGTTGTTGCTACTGTTGTTTCAGTGAATAAATATTATCCTACAAACCTGAAGGTTTTGTGTATGAAGCATTGTAGTGTTATGTAAGCACCACTAGAAAATCTATATTTGGACTGAGAACTTTTCAAATGTTTACTGGCTCTCATTAAAGTTCCCGCTGATGACAATAAGTGAAGAATATGACTTAGAGTTACAAATAATTGACATAAAATTCTTTCATATTAACAGGTTAATTTGCCGCAAAAGCTGTGAAATTACCAGTCGAATTTGATTGTACATATTTATTCTGCAATTCAAATGACAGATTATGGAAGTTATCATGAGAAATCATACAATAAATAACCTCGAAAGTTTCACAAAGTGGCAGGCATATACAATGCCTTCTAAAAGTTTTTTGTTGGATAAATTTTACTAACAGACCTATCATAAATACTCAATTATTTACTCTAATGACTAATAAACTGTTGGGGACGTTAGAACTCGCTCGATAAATGTCTTAATTTGGATTTTATTCATGGGCTGAACAGTTGACCCTAAGATCACATTTTTCACCTGGAAAATCCTCGGCTGTGATTGGCTGCTGCGTATTTTAGTGTGCTATTTTTGTGACTGTCCCATGGACGTTTGTATGATGTATGAATAAATGCGATATGTGTGCTTGAGATCATTGTGTTTGCTTGGTGTTAGTAGAATACTCTTTCTACGCTACATCAAGACTTTTTCATCAGTTCCTTTGGGGCATCGGATCAGAGTAGCCTACCGTGTCACTGGTCTATTATCTCATTTTGTTTATCGATTAAGGTGAATTCGTGATAGTTTCAAGCATATCGAGTGACGAGCATAACACAAATATGATTCATGATTTTTGTTTATTGTACATTCACTTCTAAGTCTAAGATTTCGATAAATGAATTAATTTGATAAAATGTTACTTTCAAATTTTCAGTCCTGCTCTCCATCTAAGCTATATGAGAACCGATTTCATGTTATATGGATTTAAGAATATATTCATTACTGATAGTTATAGTAGCCCTAAGATATATATATATATATATATATATATATATATATATATGTATTTTAGTGTTGATTATTATCGAAAGAGAACTACTGAGAACTAACCAACACTAGACATTTGCAGTTCCTCTTTCGATATCCCTCGAAATCGCTGATTAGATTGAACTTTACTAATGTTACACGATTCCTAAAAGAACATAATCTTGTCATGAGAAATTCAGAAGCTAAATGCCAAAATTTTCAAATTTATTTTCTTCTGAATAATTAACGTTTAGTACTGCAATGTCAAGAGTTTTTATTTACTTACTGATCGCTTTCAAATAATTAGTGCCACGTGTATTTCTTGAGAAATATAGCCTAATCATATTAGAAAAAGTTATTTCGTGTATGATATTTGACAGCTAATATCAACGATCAAATGTATTTCATGATTGATGATTTATAAACTAAAATTACATGATGAATACTTTGATCCCATTTAAGGTGAAATTATTCTGAATGTTATATTGTCCTTATTAGCTAAGATAGTTTTACATAGTAAATGTCATATGGTATTTGTATGCTGTGGTGAATGTCATTTTTTTAAGACGTTTATGGAATAGGTAAAATACCAAAAAACATATTGGTCATATATGATTCAAAATATTCTAAAAAGAAATTACAGTCTTTGAATTTTATTTCGTTTGTTAGCTAAAGGCTAGAATTTAGGGTTTACATTTTTCCCAACTAGAGACTTTTTATTTAAATCTATCTGTATTCAAGTGTTAATTTTAATACTGAGACTGGAAGTTACGCAGAAAAACACAAGAACTTAAAGTCTTTATTGTATAATTTGGTGTACTGTGGGACATAAAGAATTGGGCTATACCAAAATATTGACTAAACTTATTTTCATAATCGAATATCTTTAGTATTACAAAGATTTGATGTTTCGGACGATATATAACATGAATGCAGATTCAGCTTATAAGTATTATGGATTATTATGTAGTTGGTACATAAAGTTTAACATGATATTGTCAGTACCCATTAATAGAGTATACTTAAAAAGAGACTTAAGGAATATCTTTTTATTTATTAACAAGATTGTAATAATAATCATGAAGAGCTCAAAGGTAACAAATTTAAGGTTAAATGTAGAAACCATATATGCTCCTATATCTTACGTTTTTTTCTATCACAGTTTGTCAGTTAATATTTATACATCCAAATTTGTTATAAAATTCATTTGTTGCACTAAGTTAGTTATAACTTACTTCTGGCTTAAAGAAAACTTATCACTGATTGTATTTTTTTTGAAGTTAATAAAACTTATGAGATTTTAAAGACTTAATTCATATGCCGCATGTCAACTCTGAACAAATAATCAAATGTTAAAAATTTGAGATATTTGAAATATGTAGTCAAAAAGACTACTATTGTACTACGATATATTTGTAATAATTTAATTAACTAAGTTTATTAATTCAGCTGATAACGTTTGAAATGTATGGACAAAATAAATACAATCCATAGAATGTAAGTAGGGATAGTACAAATAAACTATTTCCTCATAAAGTAATAAGTGTATACTAATGAAACGGAAAAGTCTAAATCTCATATTTATTCATTTTATTATCAGTGATAAATGCGTCAAGAAAGTTTCATTTTATTCATCTAACTTGAAGTGCCGAAATCTAATTTTACCCTTGAGTTTTTTAATTAGTTTGACAGTAGATTGGTTTTAATTGCATGAAATTCTGAATTCTACTTTATATGATTGGGATATATCTTCAGTTTTAATTCTTAAAAAGAAGCATTTGCACAAGAGTTAGTTTTTAGTAAAGTGATTTAAGTATGCCTATCCATAAAAAAATATTTTGTGTTGGTAGATAAAATAGGTGTTTATTTAAAAATGTGGTTAAGAGTTTTTTTAACTCTTATCTCCTAATTTAAAGTTTCTTGTTTAACTCTAAAAGTCGCAAATTAATTTTTATGAATATTGTAAAAGACCTAAACAATTAACGGTTCCTGAAGTTTATTCAGAAAAGAATCGTCCAGTCATTGCTAACTGAGTATTTGAATAAATTCATTTATTATGATGACTAACGAACAGGTTCATGATATCAGTTTAATTTCCTAGTCTATGGGAAAAAAATTATTCATTTCATTTGTGACTAACTTTTTAAAAAAAATGTCATTTCTATAACTTCTGATTCATGAGGTTTTCTCTGTTTTTTATTGTGGTTTTGTTGTAGAATTCATGTATAACATTGATAAATTGCCGCTCATATTAGCAATAAACTAAAAATATATCGACGACAAATTTTGATAACCAGTGATTATGTAAATATCTGATAATCTGATTTGTCTCCTTTTTCTTTCTGTAAATATTATCATAAGATTTTATCATTTGATAGACAGACAGACTGAAACATAAATTCTCTCTATCTTTATTATGATTAACACTGTTGTCTATGCTATAGGATTTCATATTCAAGTAATTTATATTAACTATGAATGACAAACATAATATATTATCTGCTAAAAAGTAAACTATAGAAATGCAGCATAATTTATTAATGTAAATAGTTTTATTGAAAATCAATAAATCAGAGTAGATGATTGTTGAATTGTGGTAACTTTTACACTTTGTTTGAAATATAATTCATTGAAAAAAATTAATAACATTTGCCGCAACTGAAATCATCATCAAATGTTTCAATCTAATCTTATTTAAAACTAGATAATTTTAATGCAGCAAAAATTCATGTGATTTCAAGAAAAAATCATGTATATTTTTAGTGTTTATATGCTTTTTTTATGGACATAATAGACATGGGTATTGATGTTTAATTCAACAAGATCAGTAACTTTTTTTTATGATTGCACTGGAATCAATGTAGTGATGAGGTAACATTGTTTCCTAATGAAATGATCACCCGAATGATATAAACAGTTATGCTTGTTATCTAAAGTACTTTCACCGGAAAAATATCATACATTTTCCGTATCTTATGTTAAAGTTTATCACTAATCAGATATTACAGTATCTAATAGAATTGTATAAATTATGGTACCATAAATTTTGGTGATAAATTTGTGCATGAGTATTAAACATAAAGCGAAATATTCGATGATTAAGAACTAGACAGTTTTATGAAATATTCTCAACTTTTGTTCAGTTTTCAATGTGAAGAAAATGCTTTTTAGGGTGATTTACCTACTGTGTACTTTAGAAAAATTCTAATTATTTAGTTTAGAATGGTATAATCTTTATCAGAACTACAATCTGTACTCGCAGCTTATATGTTGTTGATCAACTTCACTATATGGGCCATTGATTTACACGTTTAAGTATTATTTTTGTATCTACAGAATAACAATATCAACCCATATTTATATTGTCACTTTTTATATTTCCGTTTTTAGGTTGCTGCATAAAACTAATCAATCTGTATTAACAAAATAAATCGCGTTTATCCTTTATTTATTTGAAGTCAACTCGTCATTTGTTATGATGATGCTCTGATCATTTCGAAACTGAATTTTGCGTACACCATAAGTGATAATATAATTTGAAAGCACATGAATATTTATTAAAAGTATATTTGTCGAATAGATTTTGAGTATTCGTAGTTTAAAGATCTGTAACTTTCATTGTTGCCTGTCTGAATTATAAAAGCTGTTGAAGAAAAAATACACAATTATATTATTGAAGAATGAATATTTTGCTTACAGATGAGCCAACTGATAATAAAATGTCATTACTCAGTCAATTGCAATTATCATAAAGTCTATCAATGAGGCAGTTCATTTGTAAAAAAAAAGTTGACAAAATTGTCGAAAACAATTCTACATAAAAAAATTAATGATACCAGTTGTGAATAAATTGACACGTTGACAAATGAACTACACATATATTCTAATATAAATGCTATACTATGCAACAAATGGTTGTTTTAAAACGACAGAGAAATGTAACAATAGGTTATTTTATTAATTAATAATATTATTATGCTGCTGATTAAATGCTGATTAAATGATATGATTAGAAAGCATAACCTCTGGTGAAAACACTAATTGATCTTTTTCAGTGTGAGTCATTTCTGAAGTTTTATTGAATGAGTTCACTTCGAGTAGTGTTACTTATGCAGGTAAACATGTTAATTTGATATTCTTGAACTATTACTAGTCTACCTTAGTCGGAAAACGAGAGAGAGGATCAAGGATCCGGCGACACGACAGGCTACTCTAATCCGATTGTCCCAAAACCCCATTGGGTTAAAGAAGAAGACTTGATATGAATTAGAACGTGTATTCTACAAACATCCAGAAAGTACGAGAACCGAGTTCACAATAGGATGAGGATCCCGAACTAAGGATCCGGGTCCGGGTCCTAAAACGTTACAGATAATGAGTATTTAAACAGTTAGGTCGAATAGGAAACAACAATAAAGTCTGTGACACTGACAGTTGGGACGACCAATAGGAAACAACATTGAGGTACGTGACATTTACAGCTAGGACGACTATTATGTTGACCAGTAGGGATCGACCAATAGAATTAGACTTATAAAAATAATTGTCTTAGGATATTTAATGAATATCCTAACAAATAGTGTAAAAAGTATTATGTTTTCTGAGATTTTAGAAATCTGAGAACGCAGTCCCAGATCTTTTCACAACAAATTATCTAGTTTATATATCATATTATTATTTTTCCACACCATTTTTCCAGAATATACTAACGAAATTAAATGAATTTTGAAAATCTGGGTCAGGAATTTGACACCTCACATTCAGTTAGATCATTAGTGTTCTGTACTTGTAGGAAAATTGTGTTTGTTTGTGAAACCGATGGATTTAAGTATACAAAAACAAAAAAAACTGAACAGTTCGTAAAAAAACTGCTAAATTCACCATTTCATTTCATTGATTCAAATCTTAGGTAAAGTGCTTTAGATTGTCTGAATAAAATGTCTTATTAGATATTTGATTTTACGTAAAAATAATAAGTGATTACGAAAAAGTTTATACTGATAGATCGGAATTATATCAGATGAAAAGTTTATTTTTGAAGAAGGGAATAACTTTTCCAAACTATGGGAACTGTTTTATCATTGAATCAGAAGTGAAAATGAACTATTTATTTCGTGAGTAAATTCATTATTTTAAAATGTTTACGATCTTTTTTGTTGGTGGATGGGTATGCACAAGTAAACAGATTGATCAGTTGTGTGAACCTGGCATAAATTATTTTAAATATTTAGTTTAATCAAGGGTGTGGGAGGTTCACAAAGTAGTCTGCTTAATTATGGACATGTAGAAATAGTCATTTGAATGACTTTAGGACTGAGTACTTTAATTGATTTCATTAGTAGCTACGGATCTAAGAACAAAAATAGGTGATAGTTCATTAGACTTATTAAGCAAAGTCTACTGAATACTGTTTAGTTCTTATGAGAGAACTCTTCCTACTGTTGCAAATAGAAAACGATATTTTTCGCATTAGTTTTAAAAGCATTTATTTCAGAAAACTAAAAATTAACAAACAAAACCAAAAATATTTTATTTACTTGCATTAGACTTAATCAGTTACATTAAGGTCTAAACTTTTATCCAATTTATTTTTCATTCACATCGCATGACAGTCACTGTATTCGCGACCAGGCACATTCTTCTTCTGTTCATATGTTTAATTGTAGTGTGTCAATTCTATTGTATTACTTGAAAGTTTTTTAACCTTTAAAAATAAAAGGAAGACATTAATATGAATGAAATGAATAAAATCAATCACAGATGGTGGAGAAAACTTGTAGCTCAAGTGGATGATACTTCTATCTGAAGTTTGTGCTGATGATGTTGTTCAGAAGAACAATGAAAGCTCCACAACCAAAACAACTAGCTCAGAGAACGAAACACCACCATAAAATCAATCACAGTATGAAAGATTACTTATGATCAAAACATAGCTTTATTTGTTGGACATGCATTTCATTGATGTCTAATTGGGGACGTCAACATCTGGAGGGAAGCACGGGATACAGTAAACATGCAACAACAATTGTAGGAGTAAATGATCAGTATAGCATCAGCCTCTGTAGAAGTAGATTTCAACTTACACAAAGAAAAAAGCAAGATCCTTCGATACAACACAACATGTGCCAACCAAGCCACACTTGATGGAGAAGCTTTTGGTGATGTGATTACTTTACATATCTGGGTAGCATCACTGTTGGGCACGATGGAACTAAAGCGAATGTTGAGGGGCGGATTGGCAAATCAAAGGCAGAATCTGGAACTCGAAACAGATTCTAAGATCTTGCGATCCTCATTTGTTTTCCCTGGTGATACTGATATCACAGAAAGCAGCTATTGTGAATAGTAGGTCAATTTATGTTGGATTATTCTGTAGCCGTCATTTATTTGCTGTGAATTTAACAGTGCCTTGACTGTGAGTTGCTGAAAACATGTTTTACATTTTATCAATCCGTAATGACGTGTTACTATACTTTCTGTTATGACTTATTAACCACTCACTGATATCAAGCAACAGCAACACCAATCAGAATATCAACTTCTGTGACCTCGAATTAATCTGTGACACTCCAATCAGCACTTACAGCCTTGAATCACTATTAGGTTCTCATTAATCATCGATTCTGTAGCCGCACTCGATAACCTGCCCATTTAGTCTAGAATAGTAATTAGCCTCCACTTTACGAACAGTATATTTCAAGCATAAGTAGTTTATATGCAGACACACTTGACCACATCACATAATAAAACAGAAAATAACAGTTATATACGAAAAAGCCAAAAAGTGGTTGTGATCAGTGGAGACTGTGAATAATAAACGAGCAACAGATTAAGGTTAGTAAATCATACAACAGTAGTTCATGATTCAGTCGGAAGCTCATGATAAAAAGAATTTATATATATATATATATATAGTTACTCAATAATAATACAGTAAGAATAAATATAATGATGCTTCATAAATTAATCTTGGTAGTTATTGTTTCTTTAGTCTTTTCCGGACATAACATTTATCAAATCTAGAATATTTGTATAGTGGATTACTGAAGCTAAAAGAATTTACAATAACAATTTTTTATTTTGGATAAATGGTTGGCTAGTTGTTTTACAACGTTAACATACATAAGAGTATCTGAATAGATAATCCCATTAAAACTGGAACATGTTTTTATCAAAACATGTTACTCTCAATTGTATGGAATACAGGAGTGAAACTAAATAATTAATCACAAATGTGTACATATATGACTGGTAAGTTGAGCGTACACAAAGTGCATTGACATCTGATCAAATAAGTCGGCTTTTAAACAAACATTTCTTAGACATAAATCATGTTGACACAACATAACATGGTAAATACCTATCAGATTAATTAATGTTATGAACAGTCTTAGTTAGCAGAAATGTGACAACACTGAGAAAAAAAGAACAAAAAAACTAGTAACATACAAAATTGGAAGGATTAATTATCATATACCTTTCTCCATTTGCAAGTTACATCTTAAAATTCAATATTCGTTATACAAAAATAGCCTAAAGAATCGTATTTATTTCATACCGAATTAGTTTAGGGATCGCTATCGAATACTATCAATGGAAGTTGATTTATTCGGCATGATTTAAGAAAAGTTCAGTTTTATTCATTATATCTCGATTTAAATTTGGTTATTTTTTTAAACTAATGGTCAGTAACTTTAAGACACAAAAGTAAATAATATCTTGAAGATATTGTATTTTTATTTTCAAGATAAATATAATTTCTGACATAAAAAGATTGTTGTCATGAGCATAATTCGGTTTTTCCGAAATGAAGAGATTTCAAGGAAACAGTAAGTAATTCATGAATAATATCCTCAATTTTATTCATAACGATTTCCATATTAATATTAACAAATTTCCTGACTTATATGATCAATTAAAAACGATATTTAGTTTTGCTCATAAATAAAATGATCCATAAATTAGTGATTGATGTATCATATCGATTATAATCGTTGTAGGACGGGAATTTGTAAGCATTGTGATTACAAATGTCTAGAAAAATGATTAATTGTTATGGTATGCACTCATTAATAAAGATAAAGGAGAGTGGATCAATTGTGTTTCTGAATTGTAACTCGAGTAATTTATACAGTCAGATTGCAGTGTATGACATTTATTTTATAAATCTTGCTATTCTTATGCAATTATTTTAATACACAACCACCTAGATCATTCTTGTATTCGTATTAACACCAACATCGTTCATTGACTTAACGACTTGATTTACACCAAAAAAAGATTATATGTCATTCATTCTCATCTGGGGTAGAATATTTTGGCATGATTAGGTCGATCATAGTGTAATTAGGAAACAGTTTTTTGTACAGATGATAAATAACTGAATGACAGTTTGTGCATATTCAAGAGAGACATTGATTATTGACAAATATACAATAAAAGGTTAAGAGAACTGAAGAAGCAATACAATTCCAAGGGTTTATATCAAAATAAATACGAGAAACTGAACTAAAGCTGTTTTTTGGTTAACTGAGCTCTCAATCAATGAAAATAAATCACTCCAAATACATAAGTTTGTTTTTAGAACGATAATTGATATCATGTCAAGCATAATTTATGGATGATTTTTAATTTTTGTTTAATAGACTGTAGAAAATAAGGAATCAGTGTTAAATGTCAAGTAACATCAAATGTAGTGCAATATATTGTTAGATATTTTGTTGACTCCTAGAATTAAGAACATTGTAATAACTCACTTTCATTATCCAAAAAGAGACGGTGAACGATGTTGTCAGTACGTCATTTTATTAAAACACTAATAGCTAATGTGGTCTACCAGGGTATCAGGTACCTGTGTGATTGAGCCACGGGAGTGAACCGAACTGCTCATGTCGAAATGCTCAAATGTGGGCAATTTCCTTGGTTCTCCTGAAAACCAGTGTAAAATTGCCCTTGACAATAGAGGGTTAATTTCTATAATTGTGAAAAAATAATTGCTAATGATATCAATTGATTGATTTAAAAAACCGTAAACAGAACATTGCAATGATATTTATTACATAAATAAACTCTATTGAGCGTACTATATACATGTTAGACGTTTTTTGAATTTCTGCTCACATCAAGTTTTCAATCAGTGAAATCTTTTTAAAAATAAAGATTTTATGAGATAACAAAATACCTGATGATGCTACGTAGTAATTTTTAAAGGTGTCGTTTAATATAAACAGGTTAGATAGTCAAATTGAACATTTACTGTTCACAGCATAATTGATATTAAGATCTGGTTCCCTTATTTTCAGTGAACATGAAACTTTTTGGAGTCGCAACTTACCTCTTAATATAAGCAACATAGGCAACATCTTAAAACAAGATACATGTACAATAATATCTATCTATTGAGATCCAATTTGCTTCTTTTCATAAACTCATAAACCTACTGCTAGAACTTTATTTACGTAAATGAATATAACTGACTTTTATGCTTTAAAATCAAATTTATTGAAAGCATCGTTGTTTACAGCAGTGCTCTGGTAAAACTCCAATCCATCTCATTATGTAGGTAGTTGAAACAAAAGCAATATAGATTTACACTTGTTGAACATTATGTCTTTGCTAGTTTGCTATCATTCAAATTTTCTTGTTTCACTAGACGTTTATTTGGAGACTCATTCCTTTGTAGTGTTTCTTAGTTAAAGCAGTTTCTTTTTTAAATATGTTTAATATATACAACACTTTTACTAATGATGAAATCCATGACGAACGGTTTATGAATGTCTGTATCAGAATTAAATGTTTATACTTGTAGTAATACATATCCATATAAAAACCATATTACATGATGATTTGAAATCATATCATTCTTACTTTAATCTGATGTTTACTTAGAACACACTGTCTCCAATTATTGTAATATTCTCAGACAAGATGTCGAATTACAGTCAAATGGATTTTATAAAAAATTTCATATTGGGTTAAGCCCATTCATTGTGTACTATGATTATCAAGTTTTATTTTATTATCGGGAAACTTAACACCAAATTAGCATTTTTGATTTAATATTAACGACTTATTTTCGTAAACTGTATATTTTACTGGAAATCTGGCCTTATTTCTTTTTCAAATATAGTCATGGTTATTTAAAGCTCAGTTTATAAAAGTTATTTCGAATGGACTTATCAGGTGCATAATAGTTTTGTTAAGAGTTGACCAAATTTAATTGCTCAAATATTAGTTTGAATAGTGATTGGGATCGACCGTTTATGGATAGAGTCATTCATTCCCACTGAAGAATTTGGTTGCAGTACTGGTTGCTGCCGATGTTACTGTCTTAATTATCAAGGTTAGTGATTTGTAACAACTAACTCCTGGGCTTGAATCCGATGTATTCGTAACTATGAGGATTAAAACAGTGATATTCACAATTGAATAGGTCAACCACTTCTATAATTCAAACTTGCTATACTGATAAATTTTATGTTCTTAATTACATACATATGCACTAGTAAATATAAGCAGTTTCGAAGCATTTATATAATGAGTTTCTACTCCAATACAGATCGATCCATTTAATCCAGGAAATCAATCACATAAAAGTTAATACCTATTATTATTATTATTCATGTCTTCATCCAATGTATAAAAATAGAGAGATAATATCGACACACTGAAATGTATAAAATGTTCAATTTTTATACTACAGACCAATGTTAAATAACGAAATTTATTAGTTAAACAATAAAGAGAATGAATATCTTTCCTGTTACTTGTCTGTAGAAACTAAAACAATAATATCATAATTATTTATATCACTAAAAAACTGTAGATAAGTATAAATAGATATATAAATATTCATTTTATTGTTATTTATTCTTTAAATCAAACTTAGAATGTCAAATAACGGAAGTTGTCATCAATTAAAACAGAATTTACTTTCATTACTGCATTAGTCTTGAAAATATAAATTAAACTATCAAAGCAACTAGCGTCATCGTATGATTACTGTTTTTTTTGCCCTCACATAGAAAGGTTACAAGAGTTTATTGAGGAAAATCAAAGTTTTCATTTCCTTATCATATGATACAATTTTTAATTAACGCTTTGTTGCTTATTTATCGATTAATATATAGATCTTTTTATCAATTAACTAATGACAGATTTGACTTGAAATTGTTCCCAAAAGAAGAAAGTTTGTCACAATTGTAGTATTTGTTGCTTTGTATTGTTGAATCGATTAGTTCACTTATTATTATCATTATTATTGAAATATTCTGTAAGATTTAAAAACGAAACTAATGGTAATCATGTTTTTGTATTTGAAACCATCATTGGTCCTAAGTTGACCTACTTATTTTCTTTAATACATATATATATATATATATATTTATATATCCTACAAGTATATATACATGTATATATGGATTGATTATTATCATGGTGAACTTCTGTGTAGTAGATTATAGATAATCATTTCGATTTATGATTAGAGATCTTATTTACTTTTGATACCAGGACTAGTGTGTATGGTTGAGGTGATCCGAATCAATATTAAAATCCAGTTGTTTGAGTATACTTAGTAAATAAACGTTAAATCTCATACTTTAGTTCAGATAGTATAATGCACTGACACAGATTTGCTTGTAACTCTAACTAGCAAGTTAACTCACGCAAATCGTTTACACTTATAAAAAATTAGTCCTAATCTATAGATTTCAGGGTAATTTCTGTACATCTGATTTGTCATCAAGAACATCTAGAGAAAACTTTAAACAATAAACCGAAATTAATTAAATTGGCTGAAATTTATCATACTAATATCTGAAGCTAGGAAGTAACTATTTATTACCGGAAAGGTAAAGATGAATGAATAGCAGTGACAGTAGAAAAGATTAGCTTTTCAGTTGATTGTATCCTCAAAAATTTATATATTTTGGCATTTATTGTATCGAGTACATTAACGAAAATATATTTTCATTTTGATTAAACTTATTAGTCACCATAGCACAAGTCAAGTTACGTGTCTTGTAATATTATTGAATTTAAAAATGTTTCAAGCAGGTTTAGACTATTTCAGCCAGTCGCGTAACCGGAAAATCCGGGAAATGTCATTATTATTAATATTATGGAAGTCAGTCAATCTTTTAAATGGCGAAACAAGGTTATTAAGGCTCTGAATAAAAACTAACAGTGATTTTATATCCATGTTGTGTAACTGTCATTTCACAGGGGCTATGGTGTTGATGTTATAGTGTCCTTCAAGGTGATGAGAAGACAAAGAATGTCAATTTGAACTGTCATTTATTCAAATCTTTTTTTTGAAATAAGTGGAATGTTATTAGCTAATGTGTCATGAAAGACCGTTAAAAACAATTCATACTTGTAACATAATTCTTGTTGATGTTGACTATGTTATTTTATTTTCATTTTCTGGTTTTAAATTTCAATGTTCGTAACGGATTACAAATTGTATTCTATCATCAAAGATTGAAGTCAAAAGTAGACAGCTCTGATTGGTTGAATTCCATTTGCCCATACACAAACATGATTGGTCGATAATTCAGCATGGATTTCTCCTTTAAATACGTATGTTTCGAAATATATTCTTCTTAAATGTAATACGTATAATGCTATGGCAAATTATTATTTCTTTTTGCAAAACACTGCTTCGTAGTGCTTTTTGATCATACCAAGTAATGGTTTTACTCCGGTTACATTTTTGATGTTTATTTAAAAGTCCCAACTAATCGTTGGTCAGGTTAACATTAAATAAAACAATACAACCATTAAATTAAAAGTACGCTAAATCATGCTTATGGTGGACAAATTACATTTACCATAATTTTAATCCAATAAATTAAAAAAAATTACTCGAAATTATTATCTTAATTTTGAAAAATGAATGCTGACTACGTTTGGAAATTATCCAAATTCGGTCGTCTTACATCAACTCGATTAAGATCGGATGATGATTTTGCTGATCGATTGAATTATCAGTTCACTGGACTATTATTATTTGTATTCATTGGAATTATAGGTATACGACAATATGTTGGTAAGACGATATTATATTTTATTTTCTATACATCATTATAGGTTAGTCGTCAAATGAGTTCTAAGTAAAATAGACTTTGATGTGATACATATTCTTATGGGATTTAAAAATATGTTGTAGATGATCAATACTATACTTCCGGATATTTTTTATTGAAATCTTTGTACAATGAGAAATAGAATGAATGGTTGTTTAACATAAATATGTTTGACTTGTTTCTGACAGCATTACTTTATTTACAAACTGTAACATGATTCTTTATGCAGAATTTTCCTTATGAAAGTTTGAAATTTTTTTCATGGTCATATAACATATACCATTAACCTTATTAAACCCGGTATGAAGGTGTACAAATTTTGTAACTTGGAATTCAACACTTTTAATAAACCATAGTGTTTCACGTGGTATTAGCTTCAACCCCCTGTTATACTCAAAGCCAACTATATTTTTACATTCAAATAAGTTCGCACAATGGATAAATCAGTTTTGGTATAATGCTGATATAGACGTCATGCAACACTTGGCAGTCAATAAGGGATAATAAGGTTAAGAGGACTTGATTCTGTACCGACCATTTCAGATGGATGGTCAAAATTTTAGGCAACGATATAAACTATCATTATTTAAATAAATCATTAGGAATGTTAAACGCTGTTGGAGTATGCATATATGTGTTATAATTCGTTAGTGTTGTTTTTAAGTTGTCATCATTCGTAGCACTGACTCGATGACATACATGTTTTATAAAGGATCGTATTTTTGGCTTTTCTAACTTGTCATCTACTTCCCAAATTTTCTGATATTTTTGTATGTTTCTACTTAAGATCAGTAGCTCACCTGTTAATGCATACAACTTCAAACTATTTGCTTTCATATATATGAACCCTGGTTTGGATGGCTAAGTAGCATCATTAACTTTGACACGAATAGTAAGGTTTAAACAGTACCACATTCAGGTATATAGATATATATGTTAAGTGATTAACACTACATTAATTATTAATTGAAATTCGTTTCGCTTGAAAAAGTAGAGTATACATGTTCTCTTTCGAACAGACTGATTAATCTACGAAACTACGTTTCCTCATTGGCTATTTTAAAGTAACAACTTAGGATCTCTTCAAACATCAGAAGCGGAACATAAATACTTCCTCATCGTTATCACTCAAACATTTATCATACTTTTCCCTCAGTTAGTAGAAAAAAATGTTTCGCAAACATTTTCACTCCAGAAAAACATAATGTTTCCATGTATTTCAATTGTTGTTTTTGTTGTTCAAATTTCAGCGAAACTTCCTAAAAAATGACAAGAGAATCAAATGACTTAATATTCAGCTTAAACAACTTTACAAATATCACGAAGAAAAACAAACAAACTTTTCGGTTGTCAAATTAATCATTGAAATTTTTGTTAACTGGTCATTTATTTAATTCCTCGATTGCGTGGTTTCAAATACATACATTAAATGTTATATTTTATATATGTTCTTTGGTTTCTCATTTAGTTTCTCTCCATAATGTTCTAGATTTCTGCTTTGTTAAATCGTTGACATAACTACTCTGATTACAAAATGAAATTTAACTTCATAGGAACGCATAATTAAATTACATTGATAGGCTGAATTTATATTTGTTTCACAAGTGTGACTTGATCTTTTTGCTAGATGTATCTGTTTGTATTCATGTACTTTTACACATAATAAAATATAAAAACCTTTGATTCTTTACATGTTGACATTTAAAAAAATACTTCTAGTTAATATGGAAAAGAGATTTTTAGAAAACTAGTCAATCCAACATTAACCAGTGATGTTGTTTGTCAGATAATGACGAATATGCGATTCTATGAGAATAAAGTGTTGACGATCTTGTCTAGTAGGATACAAGAACAAAATATTTCCGGCAAGATATTATGTTGAATTGAAAACAAAATCCACATTATTCACATTATTTATTTATATGACATGATGACCAGTATTGACGTTATTTTATAAAATGTAATTTTGACAGGAAATAATTTATTGATGACTAAATATTGATACTTATTTGTTATCCAATTAAAAAAAATCATTGAACCACAGAATACAATTTTTAGAAGTGTTGATAAATTTTAAAATTATTTTAAGTCATGTATATTTGCATACGTCTCGACTTTCAATTTTCATTAGAATGCTAATTTATTGCTCTGAATTTTGCCTTCATGCCAGGACTCCTAGGAAAAACAATAAATTAGTAATAACTATTTTTCGAATCCTTTGAAGTAATGCGTAAGTCTTAGAAATTTTTCTTCAAATAAAGTACATTTTCCAAATAAATTTGCAACTTTAACAAAGGTTTTTTTTTTTCCTTGATTCAATTTATTTTCATTTGTGATGTAAGTTGTGAAAAATTACGAGGCCATTTTCATGGAAAATTAAAAGTGGTTTTTCCAAAATAACTTCATAACTACATAAATTATATTAGTTCATGTTAGGCAGTTAGGTTGAAGTAACTTGTTGTTATCTTCGATTTCTTATGTGTACGTGTAAATCTTTGTTGTTTTACTCAACTAGAGTTGTGCATAAATGTAAAAGAACTAATTGTTTTTAGTTTTTATTCCTTTTCCACATGCAGACACACATCGATTTGTGTACAATCGTAAAAATACTACTCCTCCTAACATTTACTTACAGTAAATGGCTTTTATGACCTTCATTGAAATTAATAACAAAAAAATAAAGTTGTCAATAGATATAGATAGATACATGTCAAACTAATTATCTTGATGTTGTTATGGAATGAAAAAAGGAAAAAAATAGTGTTGTCGCTTTTGTAATATATTGATCACCAAATATCTAATCCAAGAAATTATTTTTTTTGCATATTAAATAAACCACATTTGGTAAAAAAAAGCATGGCTGAATAACAATACAATTTTGGTGCAATAAAATGTTTGGTTTAAAATTCTTCTGAAATTACTTAATTTTAATGAGTTTAACTCTTCTGTTATCTAAATCTATATATTTGTGATATTATAGAATGAAAAGTTATCTTTAATAGCATAGAATTATCACTTTACGGATTTTTTAAAACCATATAACTTGTTTGCTAACGAGAAATTCGTTTCTCAAGTTACAAATTATTTTATTATTTCAAAAAAAAAATATTTTTTTTAACCTTCATACAACTGAAGAGAAACTATGAAATTACAACGTATTCATCATGTTCTTTAAAATATTGTCGTTCTGGATTAGTTGAAATTTGTGAGAAAAAACAATCTCATGAAATGGTTGTTTAAAAGATATTTTAACTGCATTTACTCAAAAATATGCACAAACGAAAAATGTTAATCGTCATTGTTTAAAGTTAATCTTTAATCGTCAAAACTTAGAGCCGGTTCAGCTTTAACAACAATTGTTTTCATTCTTCATGAGTGCATAAGTTCAGTTAGAATGAATCTAATATCATGAGCTTTGGTTCAATATTTCTACTCTTGGAAAGTAAGTAAATTAGATATTTGAAGTGACCTTGGGGGGTCAGCCGTTACAACCAGTTTATGTACTATCATGTATCACGATGTATCCTATATTTAACATCATATACCGTAATTAAAAAAAGCGGCCTGTTGTAGAATTTACATTTTACTAGTTACATGTCTGGGATCAGTCTCAGTAATGAGTTTTCAAGCAGCTCATAAATGAATTTTCGTAACAAGTTTAAATACAGATAGTCATTGAGCGTTCATAATTTCGGAATTCCGTCAAATTGTCCGCTGAAAAAATAGACAATTATTCACACCAATCTGAGTGACAATTACTACTTAAGAAGAAAAAATTAACTTCAGAACATTTCGTTAGCTATGAGTTCTTATTTAATGTTTTTATTATGAACTTAAGTCTATCTGTAGATACCAAGTTTTCTTCATGTTTTCAGTGTCCGTGTCTACGATTGTGCGTTTTGTTACGATTTAAAATTCATATATATCTATACAATATTATTATTATTATAATATTATTATTATTAAATGATTCGCCTTACCGTAATTGATGTCTAGATTGTATCACGTAACTGCATATTACGTAGATAGACACAATATGAACAACTGCAGTAATTAGTCGTCTTTTAAATGACGAAAGTATATTCTTCTATGAAATAGGTATTCACTAATAAGAATCGCTTAAGTGTTATTTAATCATTTTGAATTAACTCATTAGTACAATCAATAGTCTGTCAATCTCGTGTTTCTGCAGTATTAATTTAACTATTAGTGTTTTTACAACAGTCTCATTAAAAACATTTAAGATAATAAAATTATTAAGAAGTATTTATCTTAACACTAATTAGAAGTTGAAAAATCGTTAATTTGTATAAACTACATAAGGTGTTATGTTTCTTCAACCGGTTAAATAACCACAATCCCATGTTGTTCAACTATACCTTCAAAAAGATTGCCAACTTACAAATGTCTTACCAAAATTTTTTATATCGTTCCCATGATTTTTAGAAAAAATATGATGTTACATGAAAACATTTAATCAACATTGATATCTACATTAATTATGTTTATGATAGAAAAACACAAATGTTATCAGATTAAAATATTAAGCTCTTTATGCTTTACATTTTAACTGATGATTAATAACAGCCTCATATTTTGGCTAATATATACCTAATTATTGTTCACTATAATATAGAATTATAATGTTATCAGAATATACATTAATTTGTCATGTTTATTAATCTTGATGGAATATTGGTAATTTACTTAAATTGTAAATGAAATGTCTTGGAATTAAATTAAGACCTGTATGTGTAAGCAGATAGTGCAAACTTCGCATAAAACACAGTGAATTCATGGTCTTTTTGATCGAATATAAATGAATATAATCCTCACTATATCACTATGTTCATTTACATCGATTAGTTACAAGTAATATGTTAATAAAAACACTACGTTCTAGTTTCTGATAGTTATTTAAGATAATGCAATCGATCACAATGAATCATTCAATACGCAATTGAAAACAATAATACAACAGATTTCTCGCAAAAAATATCCATATTCTTTGTTAGAAAATAAAGCCGTAGTTATTGTTTAAATGTCACATGTCACATGATTAGAAAAGTTTTGAAGTGTAACTATAATTTTACTTTGTATGTCAACAATGCATGTTTTAAAGATTGACTTTCAATGGGATAGAATGTGGATTGTTTTACATTTGTGTTCACTTAGCATACCAGAAATGTTGAAAATTAGTTAGTCCATTTTGATTAATTTCAACAGCGTAATGTGAGGATGAAGTTAATCATTGAGATTCCAAGATAAATGATGAGGTGACGATTTTTTAGTCCAATACGATGTTCAGCCATTCCTATCACATGTATTTGATATATTATTTAATCTAACTTTATTTTCCTATAAAATGTGAAATGATATAATGCAAAGTATATTTCGTGATTATATCAGATTTTAGAGATCAATACTACCAGGTCACTAATCGACTAGATAAAGTAATATTGAAATTTTTATAACTACAGAAGAAGTAACTCTTACTAGAAGTCTTATTTTAAATGTATTCGCTGTCTATATTCCTAAAAAAAATCAAGCAAAGTAATCCATTAAAAGAAAATTTGACCTTATTAAATGATAATAAAGACGTTTCTTTTACGATTTACATTGAGTCAATGAATATTTCTCTGCTTTTTTAAATTGTGTTAAATTCAAAGTCTAACGAATTCAATTTGAAATGTTTTGGATCATCCTGTTGTACTCGCGCATCCTGTATTCCACAGCCATCCTTATTATATCCATTCTATCTATGTAGTGCTGAATAAAGTTGACTATTAATTATCGTCAACGCTTCTATGTTAGAAAAATCTAATCTGAAAGCGAAACATTGAGACAAACTTGTCTGTCATGATATCAAATAATATTACAAACAAAAACTATTTTAATAACAATTTCTTTGGTTAGTTTTTCTATAATATATTTGGTCAGCGTTAGTAATATGGCTTTAGTAAAATTAACAGCATTTGCAGGGTGATTTTATTCTAGATAACATTTTTGGGAAGTAGGCTCAATGATTCTAGACATTTTAGTAAAACAGGAAATGGCTGAAGTAGCTGAAAAGTTGGCATATTTATATTTCATTTCGGTTTCCACAAAAGAACGTCCGTAAACTATCTCGAAAATAGTCACTAGTTTGGGCAGCATTATAATTACTTAAGATGGGGGGTTTTTTAAAAGTACTCAATGATTACCGACCCAATGTCACTCCATAATACGAACTGTTCAGTTTACCATTATTCACAAATTTTGTAGAGATTAAAGTTAGATTTTTGCACCGCTGTTCCGTCAAACATTTTTATGAGTTGAAAACAGACATCTGTAAGCATTTGTGATAAAAGTCAGTTGAAATGGTTTAAGCTTAGTAAAGATAAAAATATTTTTGAAGATTAATAATAATAACAATAATAAAACAACAACTTATATTTCTGACGTTTTGTAACTTAAAACGAACCTGGTTTTCAGTGGCTATCAAGCTAAGATCAGTTTCTGATTTCAGCTTTAAATGCTACTGTCTCCACGAACTCCTGTAATAATACAAAGCAGATTATGTTGAAAAGTGGATGGCTCCATCAGTGTGTTTCAATTTAAATAAAATTTTGAAATTATTGAGAAATTTCTTTACATGCCGAGTTAACTTAAACAAATATTCTTTATTCACAGAATATGTAAGGTGATAAACTTTGGTATCGACTCATCGTATTGGTATGAAAATGTTACACCTGATTAATGACTAGCTCTGTCATTTGAATCAGACAGACAGTTCGACATTTGTTACTCTCTAGTGTTACAATCAGTAGATATACCAACAAACAGTTGAAAGCGTAAAATATTCAGACAAATGATTAAAAAAATGAATATTATATAATAACACTTATGATGGATCGTATGAATGTGCACTCACAGGAAATATTGATCTGTAGTACATAAAAAAATAGCTTTATATTATGTAATACTGAATGAATATATACAAAGAATAAAAGTAAAATTTCCTTTCCAGAATCATTCCTTTTCATTCAAAGCAACAGTGCGTGATGTTTTCACAATTCAATCTAGCATTTCATTCTATTGTTCTTACATTATGTTTAATAAATCAAAAGTTCATTTCGAAATCCATCGCGAAGGTATATTTAACCATATGAAGAAAAGGTTGAATAAATCTAGAAGATTTTTGTATTGAGAACATTTGAAAATGTTCATTGTTGACATGATTTTCTTTAGGTACTATTCCCTGAAACGTCTTCATTGTTATAAATGTTAACCTTATGATGATTTATCCCATCATTTTAATTTATGATAGACTAATCATTTTGAAAGTGGATTTAATCTTCTGCTTATCGCTGACATCTTAAAACTTTTTTATTTATTTGATAGATAAGTAATAGTAAAACATCACTGTATTTCTCTCACTTTCTTCATGGTAATGTTGAACAAAACAAATACCAAGTGATATATAAATTTATTTATTGATAGATTTTCTTCGATTAGCAGGCAGTTTATTCAATGGTTATGTGTTCAATCAAATGAGAAATCATGAAACATGACGACAAATATGTTTATTGATATCTAGAATTTTATATTGAATATTATAAGAAAGACTGTTACTTAATGAATTTAGTTTTTGTGACTTTTTGTAAACTTCGACATTCTAAGTAACGCAGTGAACGTAATTTGTTCACGTGTTAGTTGTGATTATACATAATATATATATATATATATATATATATATATATATATATCGTGACACAAAGTAATTATTCGTTTCATAAATACCTAAGTAATTTTATCAAACAAAGAAAACAGTAATTATTCGTGTTAGATTTTACATTTCTAGATAAACTAAAGATCAGATGGACTTGGACACTGATTACTCCATATAGTCTTCTCTCCATTTTGGAATTTTTCTCCATAATATCGATAAGCAATTTCTGTCATAAATTATGAAATACCAAAACAGGATTTTTTGTCAATAGTTTCCTGTAAAACTATGTATTACTGATTATTTCCAGTTATGATAATTCACTACTCTGTTATTTACTCTACTCAAACTAATCTTTTTTCACCAATCCATGTTAAAAATTTAAGTTGTATCATAAACATTACTAATAGTCAGCTTTGTATTTGTACAACTGTTTATTTGATAAACTGCTGATATTATTAGTTAAAGTAAATTTTTTTTAGTCAATGAGCAGTTTGTTTAGTTTAATCTGCAAGTTTCAAATTAGATTGAGTTGTCGGCATGACAAATTTAATTGCTTGTGTTATTCTAGTTACATTTAATCACCTGATACTTAACTTAAGCTTATCAACATCAAAAGGATGCTAAATATGTACAGAAATGTGAATAGATGTCAAGAGAATGTAACAGAATTTTTGTTAAACAAAAAATATACCTCAGCTTTTAGTGAATTGAAATATCTTTATTCTTATGGATACTTTCAAAGTTTTACTTAATTTTCCAAATTAGAAGTTTTAAATTACAAGGCTAAGACTTCTGAGCCATTTGTATTTTACGATATTTATCATTGTCACACCATTATGTCAAGTATCTTTGAATAAAGAGATCAAAGTAAGCTGTTGTTGGTGTGTATTTTTGTGGCGGTAATTTAAAAAAAAGAAATTCAACACAACAGAAAGTACTCTCTTTTAATTTATTTTTCTTGTTAAATATTTGACTTTTGTTCATGATTGAATAATTTCAACTCACAGTATTGTGCAATAATATCCAGTCAAAATTTAGGAGATAAAGAATCAACATATCCTTGAGACAATAATATTATCGTACTGATTTATTTTGAATAACAGTGAGAAATTGTTTTAGTGATAAACAAAGTAAACTGACAATTAATGCTGTTTATCGTATGTTTACTAACAATTTTAAATAAAGCTACTGATAGTACCTAGATATTTTCTTACGACAGAAACTTTCCCAAGACGGAAAGCATTCAATGAATAGTTATGAATTAAAGTGATTACTTAATGTTCGTAGCTTTTAAAATTGCATATACGTAAAACAATTATTCTCTTTTCTATTTAACATATCTATGAACATATTAATTCAATATTAAAAAGGTAATTAGCAATGAACAAGCTATTATTTTTATAATTATTGAAGATTTTAAATTTTCAAATGATGATGTTGTTTATCTATTTATTATTTCTTTTGCTCAAGTATTTTCGTCCTGTGTTCTTGTTTAAGCGGCCAGTTAGAACATGTAAGTTTCAGATCTGGGTTCCGCAAATCATATGGAGTACTAAATAGTGGTTTTGTACTCTTTGACAATACTTACCTTTCCATATATTATGAAACCTAGATTCATTATGTCTCTCAACGTCCATAATGTCACTGAGATAACAAAATCGAATTTCGCTCTGGGACACGACCGATTGATTAGCGAATATCATCTCATTAATTACCTACTAGTTTGACATCATCGGTAAATTCTTTACGCTAGAATTTATTGCTTAAGTAATTGATTTTATAGAGGCTTGTAAGTCTTCATCATTTATTAGTAGTAGTAATAAGCGGTTAACCAGTAAATAATAATAATAGTTAATTATTTTGACAGATTTACTTCCCTTATATTTTGTTCTGCTAAATTAAGCTGTTGATAATTTAAAAGTCTAAATAGAGTATTAAATATACTGTTCATTTAATGTGAATTTCAGCAAATCAATAATAAGTTTTTTTCTCAATTGAGAGTAAAATTAATCAGCCGTTAAGTTGAAATCAGTGAAAAAAAACTATGTGATAATGTTCACATTATGACAATGAGGTTATTTCATTTCGTCACCAATGTACGTTTAATGCTGTGTTCAACTGATGAATGGCTTTACTGCGTTGTTTATGACAGATTAATACTATATAGTAACACTGATTTCATTAGAAAATTAAAAATAGAAGACTTTATTGTATTCAGACACAATAGGGAAAATGACAGAGTAGCGTTTATTTGATAATTGTTTATGAATCTTAATTGATTTCTAATTTAAACTAATCTGTAGTTTGTTGAAATGACTAAAATTCACCAAATTACAGTTATCATCAGGCTTTTATATTTATTGAAATGCTATCTATTTTCATGTCTTGTAAAATCTGAGATCTAGAACAGTTGTACCCTGAAAGATAGTATCTAAAAGTTGTTGGCCGAAATCCAAAAATATTGGAATTTATAAGGTAGGGTTATAAATCTGGTATGGACAGTCAGAACCAAGCTGATGCTACCTTCTAAAATTCACTAATTCTATTAATGTCCTTCAGATATTCAAATTAAATAGCATTATTCAATTCATCTGAATGTGAATGGGATTCATCATGAGGACTAGTCAGTTATCTACATCTACAGTTCCTACTAACTCCCCTTTGACTAAAGAAATAGACCACGTTGGAAATCAATGCTTAAGATATTATCTTAAAAATGTAATCATAACTGATAAACGTGCAACGCCATCTTCCCAATGAATATCAATATAAACCAAAACATCAAGTGATTAAACACATGACTTGTAGTTATTTTTTAATAATTTATCTAATCAAATGTGAAATATAACTATAGTTAGCTTTAAAATGTTTTAAATATTCACTCGTCCACCTCAGCAAGTTATTCTGTGAATGTTAAATAACAGCCTGGCAATTAGAATTTTTTGAATTTCAACTACCAATAAAATAATATAATGATAATAGTATAAGTGTAATTAATAAAAGTTGTCAATAGTTTTTATGTACCCACCGTATGCGTAATATTAAATGAATTATTATCTATTAAAATAATAAGAAAAAATAGATCTATTTTTAAAGCTGATTATAGAAACTGATTTTTTGCCCTCTGATAAACTATATAGTAAATTGGAATTTACATGGAGTGTGATCTATATATATTCAGACAAGAGATAAGGCTTTAGGTTTCAGTTACATACTATTTCGTAACTCTGTACTATGCAATATTTTGTAATTTTTCATAGAGAGTTTGTTTTAGCTAGTTAGATATGATATAATGACTGCTTCAAAGCATGTTTAATCGCTTCTTTGATCGGATTATGCATTTAGATACACGCATGTAACAACAAACAAGTCTTAAACTAGACACGTCATTTAGATGTAATCAGTTGCGTAAACATCATAATTAAGTGCTTGTAGAATAAAAGGTATATTCCAATTTTTTAAAATTTTAAACTAAACTTATTAGTTGTACGGTAAATAAACATTTTAAGTTCTATTTACATTTTTGAATTATTTATCCATTTATTTCATTATTTTACAATTAAGTTTTATGTCATTCTTCAAGCGAGCAACGTGCTCCATTAGTTTCAGCTAAACTCTCTGAGAACAGACATGAAAGAAATACTCAAAACCTATATTCCAACTTACAATCTATTTCGAACGGATGAATTGATTTGTATGTGCAAACAGGTATAGCAATCTTTTGAATGATGACAGAACAAACAGACTGATTTCAAATAATATATCAAGCATACCATGCACAAAAGTAAACGTATTAATTTGCATTAACTGGTTCTAGAGTGGATATTCAACATTGAACAACATTTGTTAGTCACATTTATAGTTTTATTTCTTATAAAGATGGTTCAATATGATAACGAATAAATTGAATGTCAAATGGTCAAATCCTATTGACAAAAAGCTTTGGTTTTGGATTTAGGCGTAAGCAGCATCCATTATTCAAATGATAATTTGGTTATCATTACACATTTGAAATCATCAATCAATTACTGCCTACACCCTAGGTTAGGCGTCCGAGCACAATACCGAAGGTCCCGAGTTCGAATCCTGAGAGATGCAGGAGTCGTGGATGCGCACTGCTGATGAGTACTATACGAGGACGAAACGGCTGTCTAGTGCTTCCAGGTTTCTAATGGTGGTCTAACAAAGATTAATTGATGATTTCAAATGTGTAAAAACACTAATCTCCATAACTCTGGTTGAAAATATTGATTATTATTACCTTTTGAAAATTTAGAGTGGATATATTCGAATTTTGTTAATAAAGATTATTCTACTGAGCAACATAAAGTAACTTATTGAGTTACTGTTAGAATCCCTTTGAACTAGAACCTGGACTCACTCAGGTTACTAACTCTGAATTGCTTAGTAATATGTACTTTAACCTGAAACATATTTCCTCAATAAAATAAATCAAATGTGAATTAAATGACATAGATCGTCTAAAATACTAATAATGCTTTTTACTTAGTTTTTTGAAATCTCTTTTGTGTATATATTTTTCCGTAAGCTGTTTAATCGAACAAGTTTTAACTTTTCTTAAATCAAGCACACTTTTATTGAAACATGAAAACAGGAAGATAGTGTCAACTATGCAACTTTTATGACCGAAACCTGGTTAATGGATGCGGAGTAGTGAGTCGTTCTGTTCAACAACAAAACAACGTTGCAGAGCTTTGTGACTGTGAATGATTATCTAAATGAAGTCGGTTTGAAATGCAGATCAATAAAATACAAACAAAGCTATCTGGGCTAAAAATATCAAAATGCGATAATTGGTTACAATATTAGAGATATTTTTTTGTATATATTTAACAAGTTTGATATTCAGTAATTGATGTCCATTGAAAAACCAAACAATTTTTTTTCATTCTTTGTATGATCATGAGGGAATTCGATTTAAATGAAAATTAGTTTTAGTTATATGAATAAAGTACGTTGTAAATAAATTTCCTTATTTTTCAGATTATTGTCGCATAGTTAACAAAATGCTTTGTTTGTATTATGACTATTTACGATGTTTCTAAATGCTTATTTCTATTGTTGAATATACCTTATGAACATAGGTGATAATAACTTATTTATAATATTATAGTTTGGAGTTTGTATGCTTTTTACTAATACGTATGTCTGAGACCGTTGACTGACGTCAGAAGTGCAAAAGAAACCAAAATTAATGAGTAACCATTTTGTATCTCATTTTTTTCATGTATTTTCCATCTTCTTTTTGATAGTTGATACATGAGTGCTTCAAAAACTTTAAACCTTGTCGTAGACATAATGATACTTTGATGAAAAAAAGAACATTGGGGGGGGGGGGAGAGAACAGCTACTTTACTTGTATAATTTATTTTAAACTATTTAGAATTAAATGACATTAAATTTTTCTATTTCTCAAGTCATAAATTTTAAGCAACAAAGTGGAACCATAATACAACAAAGTGGATAGATTCAGAGTTTTTAAATGACATTTATGAAACAAGTATTTTTTTATAATTTTATTGTCGTGTTACATCCAAATGTTTTCTAATGATTCAATTTTTTTGGTATTTATAGGCCGATAGTTTACGTAAATGTGAGAACCTTTTACTTCTTATTTCTAATCTTCTGTGATAAATATCGTTAACGGAATTGATTCTCATAGTGCTTTCTACAAATTCTTTCTGATTTTTGACATCATACACCACGTCATTGATAATATTCAATACTCCTTCAATGTTTGTAGTTCATGCTTTACAGGAGTTCACTAGAAGAACATGAATAAATATGTTGCACATAGTCATAATTTACGTACACATACATTAGACATAAACTATCAGTTACAGCGAACAATGATATTTAGTATTTGATTGTAGATTCAGTTTTCTTTCGTGTGCACAAATAAAAACGTAAATTATAGATTATTCTACATTTTACGAAAATTGATTTGTAGAATATACCTTTCAGTGTTCAGAAATGCTTTAACTCAATAACTAAATACTATATTCGAATAATTTGCATTTTGTTAAAAGACATCACCAACAGAGATTACATTTATATCATTCTGTAAACTGTAATTTTCAATCAAATAATCTAAATAAAGAAGAGACACTTTATACTAGTGTTGTATAGTGTTTTAATTGAACCAAATACAGGTTAGAAAGTTGTTTTACTATAGTACGAAACAAAGTATTTATTGATAATGCTTCTTATTCATTCTATCATTACGTTAAGGTAAACTGCACAATAAGGAATGCATTCTATGACGTTTCCTTGTATTGATTTATTCACAAAGCATTTAGATGTCAATTACCAGTAAAGTATTGCGTAGCTTTTTGTGACTTACACACAGTAAATACATTCCGATTAGAAATTTCATTGTCTTTTCTTAACAAAAAACACAGAATAAAGCCTGTGAAAAAGGTGTTTCTTTCAGTCAGAATAATACACACAAGACACATATTGATAGTTCATTGTACAAATCGCCAAAATTATTCTTTTTCTGAGAAAAAAACCACTTATTTATACATTTTAGTATACAAGGTTTATTCGATTTATTTTGTTTGTGACAGTAGACAATGCTTACTGGCTAGTTGTAGGGAAAATGAAAATTTTCTGTATATTTTTAAAAAATTCATTTCTTTAGAAATTTTAAGATTATTAGTGATAGTGAAATTAGTTTTTATTTGAGATTAATATAATTATGTGAATTTAATTTTAATTTCGAATGACATTTTTTTAAAGCTATTATAACTACTTCAGTTTAAAATCGTTGCATGTAATTCTGGCATTCCATGTTTCATTAAATGAAAAATGTTTTTAGAAAGATTTATTTTATGTACAAGGAAACCATTAAGGATAATATTAGATTTATCACTGTGAATCCATACATATTCTTGACTGTTATGTTTTTATTAAATCTGTAATGTGTATGGAGTATTGTATTAAATGAACATGTAACAGTAGGATACTAATTCAGAAAATAGCCTGTTATTAGATGGGAGAGAAAATTTCATCTAGTGTAAATGGAATTTCTATCAAATTCATGTTAGCTAACTAATAATTTGTACAATATATTCTTTAACATTGTTATGAATAATTTCTTCCTAAACGACTCACTAAGTATAACTATAGTTACTTTATATTATACGTGTAAGACTTATTTGCTGCTTCCTATGTACTAAGGTAAACTGCGGAGTTCGTTGAAAATGTCAGCATTTGTTGAGCATGTTGGGGATGTTAGATCCTCAAAATTCGCTTGATAATGCCTTATTTTGATTTTTATGTTTGCCAGCATGGGCTGATCAGTTGACCTTGAGATTTCAATTCCCACCAGGAAAATCCATGGCTGTGATTGGCTGCTGTGTATTTCAGTGTGCTATTTTCTTAACTGTCTCAAGAACGTTCCTATGTTGTATAAATAAATGAGAGTTGTATGCTTGATTGTACTGTGATTGCTAGGTGTTTGTAGAATATACATTCTACGCTTACAAAGTCTTTTATTTCGACTTTGGGTATTCAAGGTAGCCTACCTGGACGCTGGTAAAAGTCTCGTTCGCGTTTATCGACTAAGGTAAACTGGTAATAGCCTCAAGCATACTAAGTGACGAACTTATCAGAGCAGACGAAATTTAGAGAGCGTCGCCTGATTACTAAATTGTAGTCAATGTAATATTACTTTCTTGCTGGTGCTGATAGAAGTCTATCCTCAAAATTCCTAATAACGTCCCTAGGATAAAAACCTAAACTGACAACTGACTATATCTTAATCAAGCCCCTTGTTGTAACATCTTTGATTACGTCTATGGGAGACCTGGGATTGAATTTCTGTAGGTAAATTATTTGTTTGAAGATTGCAGATACGTTTTTCTGATGATTATTTACCAGTACAGATTATAGATCTTGGGGTTTCACGGAAGAAACTTAGTTAAAATCATATTAATTTTCATGAAGTTCGATTTACCGCTAAAACAGCCAACAGTCTATAAGAAACTACACAGAAAAGATTTCATCCACCAAAATTTGCAGCCCGTTGAAAACTGGTTAGGATTTATATTTAATACGCTGTTAGTGTATTCCATTCATATCATAGTGTATTGTTATTTTGTTTTCTATTCTTTAATTACGCACATACTCAAGTGTCACACAAGCTTTATTTTTATCGATTATATAAGAACATTTGGTAAAATAATTCGCATTATTACGTTATCATATTTATTTATTTGTCGTGCTTTCCCATAGAATTCAATTTTTAAAGCTTCACCAATATTACTTGGAATGTAAGCTTGTTAGAAAATCTCTTAACTTTACTTTTCCTTTAGAATACTTCCTTCAAGAAAGAGTAGATTAATTCAATGTTATTACGTCCAGATAAGTTTGTAGTGATGATAACCTTATTTAATGACAGGTTCAGATTTTACTGCAAGCTCATACAGAACATAAATGATTGTGTTATAGCAAGATGTACCTATCAACTTATATGTACGTGGGATTCCGACTCACAGACTGTGTAACGTTTATGAAGTTTAGATGTGATATGATTATCAGTACACGGGTTTGTGGAAATGGTTAGATATTTTTATGATTAGGAAACATTGGACAACTGTTTCTCGCCAGTGTAGGACTTCTTAGCAATGCAATTCCGCTACTCGATTGAGGGCAGAACCCGAAATCTTCAGGTCTAGGGGAAAGATACTAACTTTTAGACCACTAAGCTTAAACCTAATGGTTTAGATGTCCAACTGTAATCAGTCCGAAATGTACCAATTTCTTTTATACCACATGAGATCGGTAAACCTTGTCCTCTAACCGTGTTATAAATAGATATACACATGTTTTTTTATTATTCATTATTATAGTCCCTTCTATCCCAAAAAATTATTTTAATCATTCAGTGTTAAGGTTTTCGAAATTAAAACACTGGCTAGTTTTTTTATGGAATACAACTTAGGTATTATTATTTAAGTTACTTACGGCTGGTTTATCATTTTTGTCCGCCCTCTGAATACTAAAACGCATGGAATAATTTCTCAATAGATTCTAATGTTCCCTCAACAACCGGTGATTAAAAAATTTACAGTGATGTTTCTCTACAATGCAAATAATTCTATTATATCATGTTTACTGATTTTTCATTTAAGGTAAAGTGACGTCTTAATAAACGTCATTCAGTGCCATTTGTGCCCTATCATTTAGGTATACGGTTTTTAATTTTATACTGAACTAAGATTCTTGACGGTTTTGCAAACACTGAATAAAGTTACTTATGTTCATAAGTGAATATGGATTTGAAAAATGTTTCTATACATACCTGAAGGAGAGTAAAATATGCAGAGTTAGTGGTAAATGTTGATGAAGTCAAAATATAGCTTAGTTAATTAATTACATATTTCGCCTATTTATTTATCTATTTATTTGTCAGAAATACTTCGTATAATATGGCTTTTTTAATGAAATAAGATCGTGTGATTCATGTGTAAGAAATGACTGTACGTTGTACAAAACCAATTTATCACAGAGTAATGACCATTCTCATGGTTGTCTGGTGCTTTTGAACTGGTCGAAATTTACCGATAAACTTGTAAAATGGATACTTTGACGTGGCGTTTGCTGTCAATTGGTGTTAAGTGGTTAATGATAGCTAAAAGATAATCCTGAAAATAATGTTGCACTATTCGGCACCCTTATACCTTTAACTGTAACGCTGCTGAGGTCAGTTGTGATCTAAATAGCTCATTTGTGACGTCTCAGACTGTAATGCTGGTTGACAAGGGATTGAGTCTACCAGAGAACACCAGTTTCCTTAAAATTTAAAGTAAACAGTGTTTACAACTGTCAGCTAGGATGAAGCTTAGGTCTGGGGCTTACTGTTGATTACCATTGAGCACCAAACCTCTGCATTTCGTTACATAATGATTGAATTGTCTATTTCGGTTGACTTTAAAACCCTTTCATAATATTCTCAGTTAATAAACTTGCACGATTTATTGTTTATTTTACGCTCATTGTTATGGTTCTCGATGCTCGCATCCATTGGCAAAATGGAGCAAAATAAATCTCAACCGTTGTTGTGATTCTCGTTAATTTTATCCAATATAATTCTAGGTTTAAATTTGTTCTCTAGTAGTGAATGATTTATTTTCTGTAATACTCAGCTGAGCATCGATCTATTGTTCGTTATTGAAGCGTAAAAGATTCTCTAGAGGTTTTAATGAGAAATTGTAACATGAATGAGTAATAGAAATGAAGGTGGATTATTATTGATGTTCGTGATTGTTAATATTTTATGTGGCTCATTGATGGAAGATGTAATTGGTAAAGCACGAAACTCAAAAGTATTGAGTGAATCATCAAAATTTTTAATTCCTTGCTGCAAAATTCCAATGTTTGGTGTCGAATAAACTAAAACATTCAGTGTTATTTACTCAATGGTTTTCTGGTTTGCCTCAGACTACATCAAGACTCACTTTGACCGGTTAACCGTATCTTTTCATTGTTAGTTATTATTCCCTTTGGCATATGTTCACCCTGTGTGGATCGTCTCAATATTGCCTTTAGGTTATAAGAAGTGGATAGTGGCTAGCAGTGGAATCTAAGACGTGTGTTTTGTTCTGATTTGGACTCATCAGCTGGATTTACTTGCATTTCCAATTAGGATTCGAACCCGGTTCTGTCCACCTCAAACGCGTTATTCACTTAGCTACTGAGTCCATAAAAGCACTGCCTTGTGCAATAGGATGAAGATTAATTCATCTGTCTCGGTTATTTAAATCTTAACTTTGGTGTTTACGACTGCAACACAGTGGCGTCCAGAACGGGATAGGACGCACGTCTCAGATTCCACTGCTAGTCACTATTTACCCTTGCTGATTTTATCACAACTGTTAGTGATCTTGTAAAATACACCAGAATTCTTCTCATTGATATAAATTAGAAAATGAGAAATATTTTTATCTGGATATATATTTACTAACAAATCTAATCACATTTAAATAAGGTATTTAACAACTATGATATCTCAACAATTTCACATTTCTTGGGTTATTCATAGAAACCTGATTACTTGTCAAAGTCGAATCATGGATTTAAATTGGGAAATATTTAGTTGGTTATCATTTATTCAAAATAGTTTCATTATAAATCACATGTTTTCATTTAGTAGCTGTACGTTTGAAATTTCATTGCAACTGAACATTTAATGATTAGCAATGCAAACGTGATAGTTGTGACTTCTTGTACATCTGAATAGTTAATTTTTAAACTCAATTCTATCATCCTATCATCAAGGTTTATATCTTATGAAGGAGTGACTTTAAATGTTTTTCTCAAAGTTATTTCTGATATTACTGCAAAAATAATTTACGTGTATTACAGTCTATTAGTTCCAAGCCTTTTAAAAATAACTGTAAAAAGAGATGTTTCTGACCTTGAGGACGTCATCTGGACCTGTAACTGAAACATGTATAATAAATGTGATTCATCATTACGTTTAAACTGTATTACTTCAAAATAAATAAGAGCATTGAAATGCCCGGAATTTATAGCTGGGAATAAATGAAAGGATCTTGGAAAATGATCTCTTTTGATATTTGATTTTATTTCTTTTATTAATTTTTACAAATAATGGAAACCATTGGCGAGGTATGATTCAAAATGATGTTAATATTCTAGAATTATAGATGTCCATCCATATGATGTCACATACTTTTTGCTAGGTAGTTCAAAAACCAAAAACTCATTCTCATTCGGTACGAATTAACTGCATTATTTCAGATTAGAGATGAGATAAACCGATCAACTGACAAAGCTCAACATCAATAAAAAGCACACAGTGAATAAGGACAGAAAAATCTAGAGAGAAAGTCTTTTACAGGCAAGGTGGTCAGCATTAGCTGATATATATATATATATATATAATACTATAAAGTCAACTTTTAACATGGTGTAGGCGCCAAATATATTGTTCAAAATGAGAATGAAAACTCCGCCATTAAACTTTCTTGCATAAACAACACAAAAACTATAGAAGGCAAGCAGCTGAACTTTGAATTCTTTCTGCTGTTTTAAGTTTTATGAAACAGATTACGCGATGCAAACACTTCTAAACCAAAACATTCAAGGAAAGGCTTAGTCAGTTTGCCTCGGAAGTATGCCTAGTTAAAATTCTGCCTTACTTGTCATTAAGATAAATTAATTTAAATAGATTTTTCAATGTACAACTAAGCTCTCTTCGCATTTTATAATAATGGAAAAAGCAATCAGTTTCCGGACATGTTATTGCTTCTCTTCGTATATTTGCCTAGTGAAGTATTTCTCCATATTATTCTAACCTTATATAATAATAATAATGTGTATGGGAGTGAATTTTTATCATTAGATAAACATATGTTTCATACTTTTAAATACTTTGGAATCATTGTTATTTCCTAGAGTTACATTTCAACAGAACAACTGTTATCAACCAATATTTGGCGGCAGTACACTAGAATATGTATTCATTTTAAATATTTATGAACAGAGAAATTTCTTCATTGTACTTATAAAATCAACAACAAGAATTTACCGCATCAAATGAAGAAAGCACTTATCTCTTATGCTGTGAATGAAAAAGTTTATCATAGGCATGTAAGAAAACCGATCACATTTTTTCATGTTATTTGTATATAACAATTACAATTATTTGGGCATTACTGTAATTGAATGTTACATAATTAGAACGAGTTTTTAATAAATCGATATCATTATTATTTGAAAAATCTTTTTTTTCATATGAATGTCAGCTTCAATGATTAACCTGTTTAATAAGTAAAGATATGCTAAAGGAGTTTTGGTAAAACTAAATTTAACAAAATGTCTTAACACCTGATTCCATGACTGATTATCTGTCGGACATTTGCTTTATCAGCATATCTTGTAATTGTAGTTTCGAAACTCATATTTCAGGTATTAGGTTGTAGGTAAATAGTCTGAAATAGCAGTCAGCAGACTGTAAACGTCTTGTGGGATAGTGCATTATATTATTCTTTAAGAAAGCATATAGTTTTCGATTCTGCCTACTCTGACAGGTTTAAAAGTTATGTATCTAGATAAAGCAGGAGAATATTAATTCAAAGCCTTCGGTTTCGGAAAATCACTAAGGATTTAGATCCTACGCAGCTGGATCGTTTGAAAGTTATTATCAAGTGTGGAAAGAAATTTATAAGGCTTTTACTTTACAAATACATTTTTTACTAAGAACCCCTATTACTCAGTGACTGTTCTATGAAATTTTATAATACAGAAATCCTCAACAGTCGTACACACGACTCCCCACTGACTGTTCAATCCAGTTTCGAAAACTGAGGAAACAAATAAACTTTCAAAATTTATAATTAATACTCCATCTAATATGTCTTTTCCTGGTACAGGGCAACTCAACTGGGGATCGAATCCCGGATATTTACTCATGCTCCGAACACAGATGTGACATGTTATCTACTACAAGAAGAGCTCACATTATCGTGAATATACTGAACTAAGACACACATCATCGGATATCCGCTCAGTAGCCTAGAGGTTGTATTATTGCCACCAGATTGAATATCTTAACTTTGTTTTCCGATGGGGTCGTGAACGCATATTGTTGAATTGTCCTGTAGTAGTAGAAAACAGATGTCCAGCAATTAATGTTTTGAATAGCTGTCTAACTCTTGTTAATCCTCAGTATAATTTATGAAGGTCCAATGGTTCTCGCAAATCCTTTTAAACAGTTCCATCAATAAATTTAAGTTTGGAACTTTACCTAAATTGACAACTTTTTATGTTTTAGCTTATGGTCGAGTTTCGTTCTGTGAGCTGTATGTTTTGGTTGAGGAGATTTAATTATTGTTCTGAACGACATCATCAACACAAACTTCAGGTAGTGTGTTCGAGTTTCTTGACGTGAGACTCATGGAGTGTCCTGTTGACTTTGATATTAACTGACTGTTATCGACCACTAACCAATCATTGTCTCCCCTCATCATGATTGTCTCTCTTCATCTTGATTGTATCTCCATTTAGTTTGGTTCTTGATCCTACATTTTAAGGTTAACTAATTCATAACTATAAAAGTGCACTAAATTACACTTTCATGAATTAATTATTGAAATGGAGTTTCATCATTCAGGGATACTAAACAATCTTAAATATACAAAGTCGTCACAAGTATTTACCATTAGTTTGAATCACTCATTATCATGTCTGTTATTTGTGTCTAAACATATCCCGCTGTTTGAAAAGCCGAGTCGTGATTAAAGACATCCCCTCTAATTGCGTAGTTTTCAAGTTTGTAAATTATTCAAAAATGTATTTGCTTTCAGCTTATTCATTTCCATTGACTATAGAATTGACAATTTCTATATTTAGTGTTATGTCAATTTCGCATTTCCACTTCAGTTGAATTGACTACATGAAAATAATAAATGTTTTTCTGTAGAATAATAAATCAGAATATTTAAAAATATATCATGATATCCTTGTTGGTGTCGATTCTACTCACTACTAAAAGGATTCCGTAGTATCAAATAACAGGAAAATTTTCCATGCAAACCTATACCTAAAAATAACGCGAAACAAGTCAATCAATAAAGCATTTGTTTATTCATGTTTAATTCTACGTGAGGATAGTCAATTTTTCAAAGTTTTTCGTTTGATGAACAGGCTGAGTTAGTTAAGCAAAAGCATATCTTATAAACATGCTTGAGCTTAAAGAACAGCAATTTTTTTCGATTATATTTTGGACAAACTTTACTAAGTCAGCCATTTTTGACATGAATTCTGCTATACTCACCACAATAGAATGTAAATGAATAATTTAGTAGCATACACGTTATTTATAGATAAATTGATCATATTTTCTCCGGGAAAGCGTAACAAACGTTTGCATTGATTATCATTATGAATTATTATTTGTTAATATGAATCATAGTTCACTTTCAATCAACAACAATCTACATTCCGTGACATGATCTATGCTTTATAACAGTAGGAATAATCCTTAACGTTAAATTATATAATATTTTTTATTTGCAGCTAACAAAAACTGGAAGACAGAATTGTTGAAAGAACACATATAAATCATTAGTCATGTACATTATCACGAGATATTGGTTATTAAGAAAGCATTCATGTGTTTTTATTTCCACAAGAAAACAGTCACAAAGTTACTTAAGAATACTAGTTATTTTTATTATTTATTGACACTTTTTTACTGGTTCAGTAATGAGATTAATTTAAACTACATTTCAGAAATTCTTCTGTTTTTCTTGGTATCAGTCACGAATTATCTTTAATTATAGAGCTAATAAGAATTAAGGAATAACAGTGCAAACCATTACACTCTCTTAAGTTAGAAAACAGTGGTTCATATTTTCAACTTCTGTCGATTGGTTATATTAGCTTGATGATCATCCAGTTGTAGTGGCCGGTAACTGTTTCATCAACGATATGGATGAACTCCGATAGCTACGAATTTTTACTGGAATATTGAAAACTCTTCTTGAAATCAGTTATTAGTTAGGAATAGATAAAATTTTGGTCGTTGAAATTTATTACCCAGTGATGACATCTGTGAGAAAAACTCAGTTAAACACAGTTCAAAAAAACTACACACTTAGTTAACTGTATATTTACTGTGAATCTAATTATCACACGTGGTTTTGCTGATCAATTTAATCCATGAATTTGTTTCGGTGTGTCTACTATTTTTAATTAACGTCGGATTTTGATTTGTACTTGAAAATAATTTATCAGTTATTTTTTATATCGTGTTGAGAATCGGTTAAAAACAGTCGGGTCTATTAAAGTAGTGTTTTATCATTGCAGGATTAAATATCAGATTATGAGATGTAAAAAGTAAAACTTTTTTTCTCAAACTAAACTTGTCTGATCAAGCAGTCGAGAATTCGTGAATTACCATTCATACTCAGAAATTAACTAAAATGCAGTAGATAATAAAACAATCATTTACTTTTTGACGACAAGTTAGTCTTCATAAATTGTATGACGGATATTATTTTGAAACTAGTACTAAGTATAATCATTACCAGTTCACAATTCCCTGTAGTCAAAAGTTTGTCCTAGCAATTGATTTGCAAATAACAAGAAAGAACTAGTGGCTATACTTACTTGATGTCTTTTGAATAGACTTTTCTAAATAGTTGTGAAACATGATTTTGGACTAGAATGCCGAATATTGGCTACGTCTTTGGCTATCATAATAAATTAATAATCTGCTTGCTTAATGGATAATCCCAGTAAATTACTTGATTTTTTTATTAAACTAATCTACTCGATATTATGAATATGAATTTGTTATCCAGCTTTACATGGATCAATACTTTTATATGAGGCATTTTTTAAATATGTGTAAATAATAGCGGACTGTTTGAAAATATTGAATATATAAAATATATATTTTTATAATTATGTTTCATTTAAGGTGTACATACATCTTCTTGACGAGTATCGATAATTGTAAAAAGTTCTTTTTTTAAAAAGTGTGAATTCGAATTAACTAAATAAAGATTTGAATCAGTCACTCCGTTTTAGAAATTTTGACAGAACTATGAGAAGACGGAGTTAATCTGAAAAATTGAGATATATTTACGACATACATTTCGAATAATTTAACGACACATAAATATGTCAATGTATTTTATTCTTTTTAACATAAGTCAAATTAAACATAAAGCGATGATTGTAACAGAGAGAGAGAGAGAGTGAAAATCAATTTAGTAAGGAAAGAATATTAAATTGTCACAATAGGCTATAAAATAGCTTAAATATTGACGGGGGCAGATTCAGGGTTATGAAAAATTGTCTCTGTAGACATAAGGGGGGTTCGAATTCACGATTAGCCCAAACCTTTTATAAACCTAAGAATTCGTCTTTCATAATTTATATACAGCGTTTTAGAAGCTTTATTAATGTCATTTCTTATGTATGTATTCTAACTTAACCATGTATGCTGATAAATGCAGTTGAATGTGACGTAGTTGTTGAAGCTATCTTTATATCTACACGGAATCATGGGCTTAGTCCTTCCAGTCACAACCATTTTAGCAGCGTAGTATGTCTTCTCAATGGGTGCTTTCAGTCTTTGTCTTAATATCTGTCTACTTGATTCGCCTCTAAATAACAAAGAGAAATCAACACCTTTTGTCGTAGCAGAATTATTGAGAGGTTTCGGTCATGTCTAAATTTTATACCTATCCTTGAGTCTTGATCAAGAAACACTTTAGCAAATCTCGCTTGAATTTTAATGGGGAGACACTGAAAATTTAAATAATTCCCTATCCCGATTGGCTTCCCATAAACTGACCGACTCATAATTCCATCCTCCCTTCGATTCAGAAGTATGTGTTCAATGTATACGATATCATCTGTACACTTTTCATTTTACTTAGCACCTGAACAATATTCTGTAGCAGGATATAACTTAACCAACGTTTTAAATAATTTTTTGTATTTTTAATTTTGTTATTATAAGCATCATGTTCACATCCTGTATTTGTTTGTAATTTTCTGCCTCTTCCGGTTTATATTCATCACTGTCTAATTGTTTACACACTTCTTATTACGTAATGGTTTTAATATTTTGTAATGATTATTTTAAGTCTATTTATCCACGTTTGACCTACTATCTTCAATGTTTAATTATTGATCAAAACTTTAGTTATCGTACTTTATTAGTTCACCAGCCTTCCTACTATCAACTTGTACTTTTACCTAATATATATGGTGATCTAAGCTATTTCATTATGATTATTGACTCAAATCGCCTTGATTAGTTTAACATTTTCATACGAATATTCATGTAAATAAGAGTAAAGCCTGATAACGACCTAATCGAATACAATATTGTTTGCTTATATGTATTGTTCTAGTTCATGTTTTTATGAATGATCACTAATACATCATCTATGTATCTCTTGTACGAAGTTACCTCACCGATGATTGTGTCACAAGGAGAATATCAGCTACAAGTATGTTGTGTAATAATAAATAAACCACGAGAGTTAAGTAATCTAATAATCAACAATGGGTCCTCGTAAATAATACTGTATAGATTGTATGTTAACAGAGGTTGATGATAGAATTTCATATTTGGAAATGAATTTTCTACTTTATTCAAGTACATTTTGGATTTTCGTCAACCAAATTTTATATTTTACAAATAATACAGACTTTCTGTGACGTATCAGTAAGGAATTATCTATTATGAATGAAAGTATTACCATATGAAGATATCGTTCACCTAATAACGGCATAATTAGTTAAATAGACGATAACGTGATTTAATCGTACGATTGTTTCAAATATCATATACTTTACTGTTGTTATACAACATATTTAGATAATTAAAGTGCAAATTTCTTTTTATAAATTTGGAAAAGAGAATTAAAGTGTTTTGTTGTTTGTGGATGAAACCGCATAAACAAATATTGTTTTGTTCCAGAATGAATAAAAACTTTTACACTAGCAATCAATACAAAAAAGAATTTGTAAATACCGGTTGTAAAAGATCATGTCTAATTAATTTTAGTTTACAGATATTGAAAGCAAGTTTTCAATTCATAGTTTCTTAAGAAATTGAGGTTTGTTTTCTTGTTTGCTAAATTCAACACAAAAGCTAAACAGAACTGACTGTTATTGTTTATTCCTTTAAGTGATCTATGAAACTATTTAACTGTAGTTCCATTTTGTAAACATTGATAAAAAAACTCTCAATCAAACACCAAGATTGCTGCATGTAACGCAAAGTAGATTTGATAATTATTTGTTTACTATTTGTCCTCAAATAAGACATGAGAAGTTTAGTTTCATAAGCTGAATAGGGATTTAGAACATTTTCCATTTTAGTTTCTTTTCGGAATTTTGATTGATTTCGTTCTAGAAATTTCTAACATGCTTATTTTACGTAGGAAAATAAGTGAATAGCCGGTAACTAATCAATTATATTGCCACGAATTACAGACCATTTGGATAGTGTAATGCACTGATTCATTACGTTAATAATAAACGTGTTGACTAATTAAAAACTGCCATTCACCATTAAAAAGAAGCTTTCATTAAGATTTAAGTTTCTGTTTGACGAATATAAGCAAAACAATGTAAACATGATGTAGATTTGTACAAGTGTTAGTTTGTATTGTCGTTTACTTTTACAGTGTGGTATTAATTATTTTTGTTACAGCCAAACTTGATTTATATTTCTTGGATTGGTGTAAATAGAGTGAAAGGGAATTCAGCAAACAAAATGTTCATAAAACTAACTTTGTAGAATTCTAGGGAAAAAAATGTCAAACGGCTAGTTACTATATTACATTGTGCATTATATGAGTGGAAAGTTTTCGATATACGCAAGCATATACTTGGTTTAAAGAAAAAATTCCGGTTTCAGGCTGCAAAGAACACATAACTCATGTTTCTGTTGCTATTACAGTAGTCACAGTAACAATAATTTTATGTATTAATTATGAATACTAGTAAAATAGTTTATTAATCTTTATTTTCGGTTCAAACAATGAAATAAATCATGCAGAACGTCTGTCGGGTTGTAACTGTGGTAAACTATAAAGGCCTTTTTATAAGACAATGTGTATAAACCATAAAATAGTTTAAATCTAAGAAACACCGATCAACTATTTCATTTTAACTTAGTATTCTTGAATACTGAGTGATAACAACTCCATATAAAATGAGGCTAATAATCTCAAGATATAGCGCAAAATTATAAACTACTTAGACCACTAAATATTGAATGCTTCTAGTCACAAAGTTTAAAGAAGTGTGTGAACCTAGCTTTAGAACTTCTTCTTAAACGACGCTTGACAAAATGGATTTGATGTTGAATCAGTTATATTGATTTGACTGAAAGAACTTAATCAACACCAGTGTATGGAAAAATGTAATGTTACTACTACGTGATAAATTAGAGCTCAGTAGATCATTTGGTAACAGTTTTTGGTGATATTGTTTCTCATTTCATGTTTTGTAATTCTTTCTTCGGAATTTAACACTTTATAGACTTCAATTATATATTTATTTTGGATTATGGCTTTTATTTGCTTTCTGACTGTCCAAAAAATTTAGGATTCCTAATTTTCTCATTGATCTGTGACGTGTTGAATTTACAGCTAAGTGTTTTATCTTTAGGAAAAACTTTCGAAGCTTTGCAACCGGCAGTTTACCTTCATATTTTCACCAACGTGATTTCTCTGGTCAGAACGATCCGCGTTTTAGTGTCAGGCGGTATGGTAGCTAAATTACAATAATATTTATGGTTGTTTTGTCGATTCCAATTATCTGAACCTCATTAGCGTTATGTATATTAGTGACAGGATTAATCAAGCCATATTCGAAACAAAAACTCTATCGCTCGTTTCATGAAATAATACAAATTTTGTTATATGTTATAAATGTGACACAGACTGGCGAATTTGTATCGACAACCTAACATAATGAATTTAGATTAATTTAAATAAGCCTTCCCAATGATTCTGATGACGCAATAAGTTAGTAAGTAACCTTCTGTGGTTTGAAGCAGTGTCTATTGAGTCTTTTTTTCAATCTAAAACAGCATCATTTAAAAATACTTTGTTCTGTCAGCAAGAAAATGGTCGTTTTGTTATGCAGAGCGTGATATAACCTTTGGGTTAGCAGTTGTAACATTTGACAATCCTTGTATTAGTTAACCTTTAACTAGTGTCTAACAGCGATGAAAACCATCTACATTTATAAAGAGTAACCATGAAATGTTCGTAGATAATTCTAACACTGGCTGATAAGTCGTAAAATGTGAACTTTTACTGAAAAATGGCTTGGCTACAAATTTAAATTAGGTTGAAAGTATGGAATATTGGATTTTGATTCACTCGACCAAACGCATAATACTTATCATAAGATTTGAATAGTCTATTTTTGAAGGTGTTTTGAGTCTTGTTAGTATACTATTGAAAAGACCAAAATTTAAAATAAAATAGCTAATCAGTGTAATCTGAATTTATTCGTTTATAAATTAGCATCAGTTTATCATGAAAATCACCACAATCAGTTTAAAAATGTAAGTGGCATATTATTCTTTGAGGTGTCGTGGAATAGAAATTTTGCAAATATGACATCGTTATTGTTCAGGTTAGATTTAACGAAGTATTATCCTGTTGATAGGAGCTTGATAGCTAACAAAGATTTGCATTATCAACTAGAATCCTCACTTCTATATTAATGTACATAACTAGCAGCAAAGCCTGTGTGAGATTTCTGAATTCGGAGTTTGGTGATTTGTCTTTTTTTCGATAAAACACACTACATAAATCGTATATATGGATGATGCTTTTGGTCCGTTTCACTGAAATATTATGAACATTATGTTCTGATTGTATTTTCAACTTTCAGAGATTACAGGAATGAAATCAAGGAATCAGTGAATTAAGTGAATAAGTTAAACTCTTTATTCTTTCTACTATCAAGGTTTAATAACAGTCTGTTCTTATGTGAATCATATTTTGATTTCAGCTTTAATAAAAATTGACTACAAAGATACTAATGAAGAATATTAATGATTATCACTAGTAGAAATATATAAAAGCCTGTCTGTTAATGTAAACTTGATGAAACTGTTGAGAACTCAAATATATATATGTATATTCTCATGAATTACATTCATCGTGGGAGTCCTTACTAAACGTCTCAAGTAGTACCTACCATCCATTTGCACACGCCATGTTCAACTAAAATAGGAACAACCAAGGCAGAGGAAATCCATTAAAAGAATTATTTAAGATTTCTATATTCTTACCTGTTCATGTAGGTTTAAAGTTGAAAGGAAAATGACCATTCTTAGTGTACATGGATTTGGGTAAAAAATAGATAAATAAAACTGGTGAGAGAAATTAACAATCTATGAATGAGCTTTTTTTTAAGACGAACAGAATAAGACATAACACTACTGAATGCAACATACTGAATAATTTTTAAAGTTTGTTAGTTAAACTATTACATCAGTCATAATCCCCTCTTAATTTGTCTTACACAAGAAAATGGTCTAATCAAAATCATCATTACAACAGTTTTTGCGTTTTTAAGTTTTGTGATTTAAATTATTCTGGTTATGAGAAATGAATGACAACTATCCCCTCCGTTTATGATAAATGACTGAAATATCTTATCAGAACATCGTATTGTAACTTATTTTACTCAAACACAGTCTGACAGGCTTAATTCTTTATTCCATGAATAAGCATTTGCTAAATTTACTTTGGAGCCGAGAGATATACACTAGCAAATTTATGTGCAGTTACTTACTCATAGGTTGTATTTGAGAACTTACACTTACTTTATATCAATCAAGTGAGTTAGCAAACAAAATTATCATCTAACAAGTCGTATATTCATATACCACCACATAAAGCGAATACAATTGATAGATGTTCATTAGATTATGTGTACCCAGTGATTCAATAAAAAAATATCAAAACTTTACAACGATATAATTTATTGATCACTGAATATTTTTAAAGATGACCAATAAAAGCTAATTTTATTATAAGAGTGCTGATATTTCATCTTCTAAGTAACTTGTTAGTAATGCCGATATTTATATTTATCTGTATTAGTTACACAAAATAACTGAATACCATTATCAAACCATTAACACTTGAATATACTAAATCATACTAGCTTTCCGGATGTTTTTGTTCATTACAGTTTCACCAATGAAGAAAAAAGTATCCTCATTTACAAAAACCTTTTCTAAATTTTGTGTGTTGGTTTATTATGTAAGAAATATATATATGAAGTTAAAATTTTGTTAATTATTTACTTTCATTTATAAATTATAAACGCCATATTTCGACGAATTCTCATCAAATATATATTCACCGAAGTATTTTATTTTTTGATTGAGACTGAAAATACCATTTGGTATTAGTTTCGCATGTTCGGTTTTTTTAAGACAGATTTTCACCTTAGTTGTTTGGTTGTTCAGATGTTAATAAAATTGAAAGTTGAATCAATAAATGAACTCTTCAGTTGAAATTAAATAGTTACAGTATGTGGTGAGTAGAAGCCATGTTCTACCTCATTCTTTTGTGTATCAAGGCAATAGGGAAGAAGCCTTCGCGTAGGTGGTACTCATTGGAAAAATATAGATGCATTGATTAGGGAACTCATACTTTCCTTGATGTTTGAGTCTTCATTTTCATAATGTCAGTGTTGTACGTGTTATCTTTAAAAATATTCTTCTATTTTCCTCTTTTAACTCAAAATTATTTAGGCAAGCCGATACAATGTTGGACACCGCAAGAGTTTACCAGAGCATGGGAAGAGTACGCAGAAAATTATTGTTGGGTAGCCAGTACTTATTTTATACATTTAACCAGATATCCAACATCAAATGTATTAATATCGCAATCCAATTTTATATCAAATGGTTATATAGATGCAAATGGACAACGTATATTACAGCCGTATTCAATATTCCCAAAAATTCCAAAACCAAAACCTGGCGAACTACCAAGTGACGGTCGATTAATCAGTTATTATCAATGGGCTCCTATTCTGTTAGCCGTTCAATCATTTTTATTCTACTTACCATGTCTTGTTTGGCGATTATTTGCTGGTCAATCTGGATTTCAAGTAAGCTCATCTTTTGTGATATATAAATAAATAACACATAACAGCGAGTACATTCAGTATATAAGTTCCATGTTGTAAGATACGGTAGTCCTGGGTATCAGTCCAAGACATAATTCATATATCTTGTAGTTGGTTCCCTTTACGAACTTTAAAAAAGCTAGGATAGCAATTAAGGCCAAATAATATGAATTAATTATATTTCATGGTTTCTCATCAAGTGCTCACATCCATCTGTTGTAGTGTTCATATATAGTGTCAAGGATGTAATTTTCAATGAAATCATGAACCGATCAATGTCTGAACACCACTGAAAACCTGCGGAAATTGGTACGGGACTTCTCAGTAACGCCTACCCATGATTGCAAGCGGAGTTCGAACCCGCAAACGTTCAACGTATAGACCGTTGAGCCGACATCCTACGGTGTTAATGTCTAACTTAGATCAATCCACGATAGTGGTCTAACATTTGTTGGTTTTTGATTTCAGTGAAACTCAGCAATCTCTACAGCCTTATTCTGATATATATTATTCATCCAGGACATTTAGGGGGATGTTTTTTGGTTAGCTTTCTAAAGACAATTACGCTCGTATTAAGTACAGTATACACTGTCTCCTAAAGTTGTTTGTCTTTATGAGGCTACTTAGATCAACAAAACTGTAAACCAAGCTTATCAAGTATATATTTGACATAACCTCAGTTAAGTTTGCCGAAAGAAACTCGAAAAATACAATCTATTGTATTATCTAACGCTCTCTCATTCGTCCGCACTTGAAAAGCATTCTATCGAGTTTGTATCAAGTTGGAGGAATCTGTTGGCCTTAAGCTGTTCGTGAAAATAATGATCATTTACTGATCAACAACTGATCTGAATCATCATTCTAGAGTCGTACAATGATTGTTTTTGTATTTTCTCCTACTTAGCCTCTTTTGACAACTTTTCGATTGTAGTTTGATCGAGCAGTTTTAAATCTACCTGTAACTTCTCATTTTGAGCTTCGAATAATTTGGTCACTTATTGTAAAAACATTTTTATGAGTTTCGTCCTTTCAGCACTTGATCATTTCAAATTAATTACATTCAGATAAATAATTTTTGAGAATGATGCATTTAAAAAATATTTTTGTCATTATTATGTCAGCAAGGCTACATTTTAACTTATCTCTAATTCAATGATTTTCTCAATTCATTCTAACTTAGGAGCCAATGACTATCTGCCACCCTTAAGAGAGGAGAAACCTAAATTGTAAAGTACCTTGACATCTAAATGATCGTTACAAAAATCACTACTCCTTTTGATAATCACTTTTAGTTTGATTCGCTTCATAAAAAGTGTGGAAATATATTTATTTATATTTAAACTGTCAAATAATTTAATCCTTCTATTTAAATGCAAATTAGCTCTAAGAATCATGAAGTCAATTTTCATAAATGTGTTTATTCTATGACCTTTACATCCTAGAATTTTACATGGTTTGATTATTATCTCAGTGTGACGTACTTGAAAAATCTGTTGAATTATTTTAAAATAGTAAATTGCAATCATGTTGACTCGTAAGCAAAACTGGGTGAATCAAGTTCTTTATATCACCTTTAGGTTGAGACACGTGAAATTTCATTGGGTTTCATTAGATGCCTGATTTTGAAAAATATCAGTAAAGTGCCTTGAGTTTATCTTTTCAATATTATCTAGACATCAATAAAACTTCCGAGTAGGGCATCTTAGCGATCACAACTTAGCGTCAAAGAAGAAATTTAAACACTAAGTTGACAAAGTAGTCTTATGTCGCGTTAATTGGAATCTTTAGAAAAACAACTAGTATTTCCAAAGATGACAACAATTCCCTGTATCATGAACCAGAATCGATGATTTTACAACAGTTAAAATACAGAGTTTATTGAATTCTCAATTCGCTCTTTTTAACGCGAGCGCTTAACATTTTAAGCTAAATCTTTATCTTTTGATTTCATGATAAGTCACAGGCACTATCATGGCTGATGAAGTCAATTTTGAACTTTTTACATTTTAATAGTTATATATATATATATATATATATATATATATATATATATATTTATTTATTGTAGGAATATTAAAACTACATAAGTAGAATTTTAAAGATTCCCATTGTGAAAATTAGAACAACACATATAAGCGAACAATATTGTTTTCGATTAGATCGTCATCAGGCTTTACTCTAATATACATGAATATTTATATGAAAATGTTAAACCAATCAAGGCAATTTGAGACTATTGATTTCATATGCGAGCAAATTAAAGAAAAACAAATCAACATTGGATTGCCCGAAGATTGCCTTAAGGAATTACTCCTAAGATGCACGATGAATGTCCATTTTGTATTCAACAATAATTATTATAGGCAGATAGACGGTATAGCCATGGGCTCACCTCTAGGCCCGATTCTAGCTGATCTCTTTCTAGCAAAGCTAGAAAATGGACCCCTGAACGAAGTTATTCAAAAACTTGATCTATATTGCCGTTATGTCGATGACACATTCATCATTGTAGATCAGGACACCAGGAAAGAAAAACTTTTAGAACAATTCAACAATGTACACCCGGCAATCACGTTCACTGGGGAAGAAGAATATGATGAAAAACTGTCTTTCCTTGACATCACACTAAGTAGGCGAAAGGATGGTTCACTAAGTAGAAGCGTGTATAGGAAAAATCCTAGTGCTTGCCAATACACTCACTTTTGTAGTTTTACACCTATCCGCTACAAAAGAAATTTGGTTAGATGTCTCACTTACAGAGCAAATATGATATGTTCAATGGATACTGTAAGTCAGGAGCTGGAATTCATCAACGGCTCACTAACCGAGATTGGTTATCCAAGCGCATTCTTAAAGAAGTATATGTCTGCCGTAAAAAAGAAGCCGGTGGTTTCGACTGCCCGAAAGAAGCCTTTGTTTATGAAGCTGCAATTCAACGGAGATGTGGCCTGCGATACTCTGCAGGATAGATTAAGAAGAGTAATCAACAGAACATTCAACGCTGCAAAACTTGCATTGACTTTCTCCAGTCGACCTGCGATGTCTACTCAAACGAAAGATAAGTTACCTGAGCTGGCCTCCTCTATGTGCATTTACAAATTCAGCTGCTCCTGTGGAGATAGCTATATCGGGCGTACTTCCAGGCAACTTACACAACGAATGAGTGAACATCTACCAGCATGGTTTACAAAGGGTCAGTCAAAAACAATACGCAGTTCTATCTTAGCACACCTGGTAGATAGTGGTCACATTGTAGATAAATCTAGATCTTTTCGGGTGATCTATCGTATACCTCCATCATTTCCCAACGGAGTTCGATCCCGTCTCCTACACATTGCAGAAGCCATAGGAATACGCACATTCAACCCTAATTTATGTGTTCAGAAAAAATTCGTGACACCCCTATCTCTTCCGTGGCCGGATATGACGTAACTAACGATTGACATTATATATATATTTTATTTATTTTAATTTAATTTTATTATTTTTATTATTTTTACACATCTGCTTATTCCGTAATGTTTTTGATGTTTTTGATGATTATTTGATTTCTATTCATCCACCCTTGACCTACTTTAGTTATCATATTTTATAAATTGTCCTACTACTATCGGTTCACCTATCTTCCTACTATCCACTTGTACTTTTGCCTTTTTCATTTCATTGTGATTATCACTCAAATTGCCTTGATTGGTTTAACATTTTCATATAAATATTCATGTATATTAGAGTAAAGCCTGATGACGATCTAATCGAAAACAATATTGTTCGCTTATATAAGTAGAATTACTTTGCATGGGATTATATTTGGAAAGTAAACATCAGTGAACAAAGTCGTTTTGATGAGGAATTTAAGCTAAACTAAATTACATTTATAATAAATTTGAAGTATAAGATACTGTACTTAAGTGTGAAGATAGATTTTCAAATACAGAGGAATAAACCTCGACTTTGAAGGTGTTACAGATTAGTAATATTTACATATTAATCAAATTGCTTTTCAAACTGTGAAAGTCTACACTGCGAACACTTGAAAAAACTACTGACTTACTTACTTAATAACCATGTATTATATAACTTATGTACTAAATATAATAGTTTATCTTATCTACAGGTGAAAAGAATAATGCAGTTTGCTTCAGAGGCAGCCCAAGCAGCTCCGACTGAAGGTGATGCTTCATGTCAACCACAAAGTCAGTTAAGTCAAGTCGATCAGACCAACCAAAACAGAAAACGGACCTCCGTCGTTGCCTTAAATACTGCAAACTTTCCGAGTTCTGCTCCAAATTCTAGCTTTTCTGCAACTAAATCAGTAAAAACCCTAGCTCGCTATTTAGATATGTGCTTTATGCGGCAGCGAGAACTACGTCGAGCTGTTTTACTTAGTTCAAATCAAAAGCTCAAGAGAAGTAGCTTTCAACCGCAACCTTCTCAGCGTCAAAGTGGATTCTACCTTCCAGAAACGGAAAGTGGTGTTACTGGACATGGCCAAAGATGTGCAAATCGCATTCCCAGCAGTGCTTCAAGTAGAACTAGATTAGGGTTAGCTTCGGAGCTGACAGATTATGAACAGAATTCAGCAGTTCAAAGCTCAGTGACACATCGAAAGACAAGATGCTTTTCTTTTTCTTCTTGTCTTTGCAAACCCTTTGTAAAGCGGAAATCAGTGTCCAGTTATCAACAATACAGCAATAAACAGTTTAAGTTAACACCTCAAATAAGTCCATCAGGTAATGTAGAAACAGGTTCAATGCCAAACAGTTACTATTCTGCCCATAAAACGCTTGGTGATCGTACACAAACTATGAATGAGTTATTTATAGAAGAACCTTTGCAAAATTCAAGTACTTGTTGTTCATGTTGGCAGACACATACACCAAAAAATCCATCTAGAAACTATATTACTCATGTATCACCGTGTAGGTATCAAGGGAATTTTCTTGTTCGCTTATATATGCTAGTGAAACTAATTTATTTATCCAATGTAATTGGACAAATTTTTCTGCTGGAGTATTATACTGGTGTGGAATATAATTTTTATGGAATTAGAGTATTGTATGATCTCGCCAGAGGAAGACAATGGGAAGAATCTGGTCATTTTCCTAGAGTAACATTCTGTGATTTTGAAGCAAAGAAGCTTGCACAAAGTCATTAGTGAGTTAATAATAAATAGTACTATCTATTTATGATAAAATACTTTCTTGTTTATAATCATAATGTTAGTTGATAATGTATAACAAAAATGATTATCATTCATTAATGTTGCTCAAATAAAATACACTCAGATTTATCTCAGTCAAACAATGATTTCACTAGTTTCATGAAACGTTATTTATTAGACAGCGGTTGAATATGCAGTGGAGTTGAATAAGTACTTAAATGATACATAATTCTGTTCCATAGATAACTTTAAAGTGTATGCCACCTTATTTTCCACCAAAATATAACATCAAAAAAACTGCTGAGTTATTTTAAATTCATATGTAACCAATATCATTGATGAAAGTTAATTTGCCTAGTTTCTTTTAAAATTTCATTCGGTAAAGAAGAAGATTATATATTAGGTCAGATTTGTAGTTTAATAATGTTTTTTTTTTAATAGGTTAACTATGATAGACTTAAATCTAAACCCTTATTGATTTCTGTCTATCATGGCAAATTAAACCAACAAATTAGGAATAATGAACTAATTGTCAATTTGTAGTATGGTGGAATTAGATCATTTCTTTGGTCTTTCAAAGCAAAGATAGAGTTTCGATCTTATTTCTTTGAGGTTGTGGACCAATCTAAGTTAGAACGCCATTGAAAATATCTTAGTACTGGACATTTAGTGCACAGAAATATATATATATATCATTTGAACTATCAAGTTGGTGCGATTGAATCTCATACACTCTGAAATATGGATATTTGATTGAGTAATATTGATGTTACGTTGAGTTGTAGTTAATTTTATTCATAGATAATAAGTTTCGCTTGACAACTAAAGATTTTTAACTGGGACTTATTCACTAAACAGTATAAGGTAGATAAGAATGCACGTTAATTTGATGACAGTCAAAGCAAAAGTACTATATTTGTTGGCTTGTTAGTAAGACGTATGCTCATTTCAGAAGTTAACGGATGGATCATTCATTTCTATAATCAAAAATGATATTAAGATGATGTATAATTTAAACTGATGCATATATTATACTCCATGATCAACAGATCTTGACTCAAACGTGAAATGTCTAATGAACTACTCACGATATAATCTGTTTAAGTTTAGGTTGCTTAGTAATGAAGTGTATGCAATAGGGAGCTTAGTGAAGTTAATTCAAATACACAATTCAATATAGATTTTATCAAAATTACAAAACAGCCTATCAAAGAAAACCTTATGCAAAATATCCTATTTTCAAACCTGTTTAGTCTAGAGTATCTGATATGGACCTTGAGAGTCCTATTAAAGCTTTGTTTAGTTTTAGTCTCTCTGTTATGCGAATATTATGTAGAAGGAAATAATAGTGTATCATAGCTTTTATTACATAACATTTCACACAAACAGATTAGAAATGTTTACATTTTGAAACAAAGCAAATCGACAAGATTTGAACCTCCTTATTCTTGCTTTGTTCGAATATAGATGAAAAGAAGCCAATCGCGTCTAGTTATTGAAATACTGTAACGTTTTTTGTCTACTCACACATTTATTTCTCAGAATTTGTATAATTTAGGCAAATATCGCTTTGTCTGTAAAAATAGCACACTTTAAGAAATGTTTGTGCTTTCACTCATTTTTTATTCACTTATTTGAATAACATTTAGAAAACTTAAGTAGATAGTGATTCATTACTATTGCACTCAGATTTTTCATCATTACTACTGTGTTCAAAAATCATAAGTTTTTAATGTTTCCTGCATTAGACGATAAATATAATTACTTCATTTAGGTCATATTTGTTTTTCTAGAAAAGTAAGCCTACTAATAGTGATTAAACATAATAGTATTTAAAAAGTGAGAAGTTTGAGGTTGGGATAAACTTAACTCAACTTAACTTCGTGTCAGAGGAATTTCTCATATCTTAAGTTACAAGTTACTATAACAAGAAAATGTATTTGATAAAAATTTAAATAATATAACTATCTTATCATCGGTAATGAGTAGTCTATCATACATTCTTTCGGCATACAAAGGTTTAGCATAAAATGCTGCAAGAAAATTTAGGCCGTTTGCAACTGGTAGTAAGCCTTATAAAACAATGAATTCATGTTATTCCCCATGACTTGTTCCTCTTGTTTTACTTACATTCACCAAGGAATGAGAATGCTTAAAATTTCAGGATAATGTTTTTTTTTCTGAAATGGATGTATAATACACAACTCTTACTGAAAAAGCATCGATATATTTCGAATACTTTTTCATGGTTGATTCGTGAACTGATCTTGACCAGTTAGGTATTATGATTATACTTTATGTATAACTAATGATTCTGGTAACTGGATTAGTAATCGGTTACTAAGTCCTAATATCTATTTACATTTGTACTTAATTGAAATTTTCAATGAACAATGTCTGGTTTAATAGCTTCACTTTTATCATGACACTAAGTAAACATTTCAAAAAACGGCAACAAAGAAAATATAAAAAAGGGTAACTGCATTAGAATGAGTGGACACAAACATTTACGACATTTTTTTGTTTGATGAAATGAAATTAGTACACGATGAATCATGTCTGTACTAGATAATGCATTTCATTGTCATTTATTTCAACTGTCATCAGACAAGTAGAAAGAGAAGATTATCTTATTCTTTTCTAATTTCTATGATAAAAACAAATTTATTCTTTTCACCAACTTTAGTAGTGATTCTGTACACGATGATGATTGACTAGTAAAGAGGTGATTTGACTTGATTTTCAATGTTGGACGATCTAGGCACAGTTAAAGAATCATTGCAAATTAAGGGGTAAACAAAAGTTGATTATCTTTCATACGACATATCTTGGAAATCTAAAAAATTTGACTCTGAGTGAAGTTGTATTTGTAACCGTCAGGTCATACCACAATTATGTTTGAGTTTAGACATGGCATTAAAATTCGGTAGTTAATGTTTAGTTTGAAAAGTTTTTGTTCAAATTCCGTCTGAACTGTGAAGTACTTATTATAGATAAGTAGTCTATTCGAGTGTAACCATGTTAAGCTTTCATCTCCAGTTAGATTCGGACATAAGATTGTTTCGTGATAAAAAAATTATCCTATTTTTTGTCGATTAATGCGACAAAAATTTATAAACTTTAAATGAGCGTTAAATAAGAGACTAAGATAAGTGGTTCTTAACATAGATCTTCAAAATCGATTGATGAACAAGGGTTGAATTTTAATTTATCCGAAAATTAAAGAAATTAAACAACAAGGTTTTTTTTGAATATCATTCTTAGTAATAGTTAAAATAGTCTCAGTAGACTTCTAACCTGTTTTTGTCGTCATATGTATACCCTACGTGGATAAACGATTTTTCGAGATTTTATAAGACATATCGATAGTGAATATGAATGATATTCAGGACTTGCTAGCTACATGCACCTGCATTTCAGTTTTGATGTTCCCACATGGATTAGAACTCAACACCTTTAGTTTTAAGAGTAAATGCGTTACCTCTTGAGCTATCAAATCCAGATGTAACTAATGTCTTCAGCTAGTGAACAACCACAATGGGAATTAGGTAAATGCACCTAATGTGTTCCAAATAGTATGAATCATGTATCTTAAGATTCACTACTAGTCATAACCCATAAATAATCATTTAGTGATTCGCCATTATGGATTAGGTGTTGTTGGAAGACTATTTTTCTCAGAAAATGATTTCATTCGGCGAACTATATGAATCGGAGGACTTCACTAGAAAGCTTAAAACACCAAACAATTTAAAATACATTAAACAATACAAACGGTTGTACGTTGAGTAAAAAACGGGATATAAATGAAGTTGTGAGTTTTGTCCTTTGAAAAATAAGCTAGTACATCATCCACTATTCAATGTAAATTTTTATTACATTTTTTTTCTGATTTCAGCTATACTTTGCAGTGTGTACTCCCAATCAATATGTTCTTGGAGAAGATATACATATTTTTATGGCTATGGTTTTTCTTAGTCGGTGTTGTCACATTCAGCAGTATTATTATATGGATTAGACGGATAGGTACAAGAAATATGAGACTTACTTGGATTCGGCAACAGTTAATAACCATACGTCAATATAATAAATTTGAAAAAGGTTTTGAACAGTTTGTTGATAATCATATGGGTCCAGATGGAGTATTTTTACTTCGACTTATTGCACAAAATTACGGAGATTTAGTAGCAGGTGATACAATTGGTGAATTGTGGATGGCTTATTGGCAAAGACGACTAGCCAGTTCGTCGGAACGTAGACTAACTGAAAGCATCTCAAGAAAACCACCATCACCAGCTCCTACATTCAATAGGCTTGATCAACCTCTTCCATCAGATATATACACTAAAAACCCATCAACAAGAAACCAACGTAATGAAACATATCAAATGCCTATGAATTTAGTAAAGGGACAGGTAGAAAATAAAACTGCTAAGCATGGTAAGAAAGATAAATCACGGCGTATGGCCACTGCATCAGGTTTTCCAGCGGCTCTACTTGCCACGGAGATGGTGCATCCAGTAGATCGTTTTGGTGTACCTTTAATAGCAGCTACTCGTAAACCACCATCTTTGCCTTCTAGATCATCATCAAGGTATAGTCAAAGAAGTCGATCAAGAGAAAGATCAGAATCACCTCCACCAATACCACAAAGATCTCCTGGTTGCGAAAATTATAGTTTTAGCGATAAACAGTCAATAAAAGACTTTGAACATCAAAGTGAACACTCATCTGTAATTTATCCAATCTCTCCTACTGGACCCGATGAAGAAGAGATTGTTGACCAGCCGGCCGAAGCTATTGTAGAAAACGATCAAACAGTTGATATTCAAGGATCATTTGAATATGAAGATCCACAAGGCAATATATACACCGAAAATAATCAAAATCAATACTCTGAATATGTTCAGAATGATGATAATATTGTATGATTTGTAAATTTTTGGATAATATGGAACATACGCTTTTTTTAAATTGACCTTCATGACCTGAGTCTTTCATCATAAAATAATCTTAAAATAACTAACTGTACAGTAAATTCTTTTTCACAGATGTGTATACTATGAATGTAAAATGTAAACTGATTCCTTTATTTGTTGTATATAATATTAGCTTATTACCTAGTATATTCTGAACATTGTATTATTTGAGGCAAATTTTTAAAAAAACTTAATAAATGTTTTGCATTACCTGTTGGCTTCTTGATTAAGTAATATGTAGCTTGAATTATGCTGTCATCGTTACGGTACGTAAACGAATAAAGTTCAGATTTCAAATTTGAAGAGGAAATGCAAGAAATTAGACAAATCTACCTATTGTCACTGCAATTTAATATAATAACAACGACAACATAGTTTGTCCTTATATGTAAATGCTGACAGTTTATTCTAGGTTTTATTTTAAATAAATCGTAGAGTGGTCACTTGCTTATCTAAAATGGGATGTGACAGTCGACTTAATAAACCATGCGGAAGTTCTTCTCAAAGGTAAATGGTTTGAAAGTTTTATGATTTCAGAAAACAGAAGTAAACATAAATGTTGACTTAACTTTTGCTATTTACATGATCATTAGGTTGCTTTATGATCAGGATAGTCGCCTACGTGTAACATTATAAAGTTATTTTGTAAAAGCTGTTCAATGTATTAAACAAGTACTCTTCAGTACATATTATTTTGTCTGTGATCAGGAGTACTAGTTTGTTATATCTAGATTGAGAATGATAGGATGTTTCGTTTGGTAGTGCTTTCAGTAGCCAATTTATCTATTCTTCTGTTTTCAGAACGATTATGTATACAGTTAAGTAGGATTATAGGTGTAATAATTTGAGCTCCAGAACTGATTACTATGGAACAGATACTTTCCGAACTCATGTATATAGGCCAAAGATGGTGTCAATCATGTTTTATAGAGAGCCTAATGAAAACAGCATCATTTCAGGGTAACTTTTCTACTACAGAGTGCTTTTATATTGCTATGTCATCTACGATGATAATCAAGTCATGTGAGAGGGTAATTTCAACACTGGTTTTCAGAAGGATGAGATATTATCCAAGCTCAGCCTAGCGCTGCAGTGCAACCACACAAATGACATGGGTAATATATATATATATATATATATATATATGAGAAAATGAAAAATGAATGTTCCTATGAAGAATTCTACGTTTTTCAAAGTTCCTCATATTTCCCGAAATAGTTCTCTTGTAGCCAGGCCCTGTGAAAATCACCACTTTTTATTAGACTGTAGCCAGCCATATCTGTGATATGTTCTGACCACATGCGTTGCAACTGACTGACTGACATACGTTAATGAAGCACTAAAGCTTAGTCAATGAACTTATTATTTATATCTGAAACTTATCTAGCGACCTCAGCATTTTTCACTTTGTTGTCTAACCGTTCATCGGAACTTTTTCATAGACACTTGGGATGAAACGTCCCCAACGTTTTAAAGTGGAAGGGTATAATTTCTTTATTAACAATCATATGAAATGGTATGGATTTAATGCGAGGTATTAAAAATGTATTTAGTGTTACATAAGAATGAATGTACATTTGATTAATTTAAGTTGCATTAATTAGAAATTTAATAGGATATTCAATAACTGCGGCCAATTAGGTTATAAAAGTCATCCTTATAACTTTTTTCAGGTCAGGTTGGGAGAATGTGTTAAACCAACATTACTGGGTTCGAAGGTCTGGCTTCTTGAGTTTCAGTTTCATTTTGATGACCAGCAAGTGGTGATCTGAGGCTATATCAGTTCCTCTCTTGGTTCTCGCGTCTTCCATGATCCTTCTGAATTTTTTGTCGATACAGACATGGTCGATTTGGTTCTGAGTAGTGTGATCCAGTGAAATACGTGTACCTTTGAGTATGCGTTTATGTGGGAATATTGTGCCGCTGATGACCAGGTTGTTGAAGGCACATGTGTTTGTAAATCTCTCGTGGTTTTCATTCCTTTCTTCCAGTCCTTTTCATCTCATGATTTCTTCATATCTAGTGTTGTCCATGCCAACTTTTGGATTCACGTCTCCTATAAGAATCGTCAAGTCCTTTGATGAGCATCTATCGACGATTGACTGCAGCCTTTCGTAGAATTGATCTTTAACGTCGTCATTGTAGTCATTTGTAGGTGCTCGGCATCGGATGACGTTCATTGCAATGTCCTCCTTCTTTGTTTTGAAGGATGCTTTGATGATCCTAAGTCTATGAGATTCCCATCATATCAGTGCCTTTTGTGCATGTTTGGACAGCATCAGTGCAACTCCTTGTGGATGTGAAGCATTTTTGACTTCATGACCAGAGTATAACAGTAGCTTACATGAAGCTAGTCTCAGTTGTCCTACCTGCATCCAATACGTTTCACTGATTCCAAGCACTTCCAGGTAGTATCTTTTCATTTCTGCAGCAATTCGGAAAAGTCTTTCGGTCTTCCAGATTGTTTGGACTTTCTGTGTACTTAGAAGAATGGTTGTTATGGTTGTGAGAAGGGGCCGCGTGACTGTTGAAGGAACTCGATTTTCATCTTGACACATCATAACTCTTCTGGAAGAGGAAATTTTAACTCCGAGGGCAGAGTTAAAATGGTTTGAATTATGTTTCCTGGTTAGCGATGTTTTAAGCGAGTTAGTTTTCTAATGGATGGGATCGCAAACCGCATGCCCAACCCTCCTCCCTTATCCCGTCCTAGGATCAGCAGTAGCTCTAGAGGGGCTCTAGATGGAGTTACCTAATTAATAGTCATTCGAAATGGATATGTATTCACGAAAATAATTGTACATTAGGCGTTTCTTTTGTTGCGCAGGACAACCTGTAATTGTCAAAATAATATGCCTACAAACTTGAAATAATTTATTTTCTATCCACGTTGTTCTAACATAGACATACCTTAATGCCACTAGTAGATGCTATATTTGACTCAACCAGCTAAACACAGACTACTTCTTACATTGCTGCTACGAAATATCCAGAAAAGATATTGGTTCATGAAATTGGATTCAGTGTCTAACACAAATGAGATTAGGATCTAAGCTTTATTTATTATAAAGCTCAGTTTTAAACCATTAGGATTAACTGACAAAACCTTTTAGCAATTCTCCGTCAATTACATTTAATGTGCAATCGATTAAATTATAGAAAAACATCTAATTTATATAAATTTATTTCCATTTGGACTAATCACTAGATTAATTAATGATACATTCATAGTGCGACTATATTTATCTTACTCAAAGATAACATTGTCATCATAACAAATGTTCTGTTGATAAGAGACAACTTTCCTTTGATTAAAAAAAGAATATAGTAAGTGTCAAAATAAACCATTCAATGTATCTCTATTCCGGAAAAATTAGCAAATCTATCATTAAATAAAAATATTTTTACATTTTTAGTTTAAGATAAAAAGATGTTAAAAAAGTATCTTACATTTCAACACATAATTAAAACAAAATAATGTTTATTTTTGTTTGTGATTTTCCGTTTTCATTTAGTATTTTATAACTAAAAATTACTTTGTGACTTTCTATATTGATTTATGAATATTTTCAACATACTTTAAATGAAAATGATTATCATTTTATTCCACAGTCAGATATTAATTTACATGATAAGAAGATAAAAGTGATCTTTGGATCAAAAAATTATCCTAGATCAATCAGCCATTTTTAGTGTTCCGTATGTGTGTAGCATCGCAAACAAAGATAATTATCCCTGTTTGCCGGAAGGGAGCTATTGTAGCATCTCACCATTCATTCATCGTTCTTCAAAGATTTGTCGTTTAAGTTATTGGATAATTGTATTGACCATAATTTTGTATTTGTACTAATTGGATAACAGTATCGATTATTGTATATTTGTTTGTGTGTGTGTGGATGCTTATCCGCTTATCACATGTCTAGCCTATTATTGCTTGACTATAAATACTTAGTCACTCTTCAGCTCATGGAGAGTTGGCTCACGCTCCTTCTCCAGTTCGCTTCACCTCACTTGTACGCTTACCATTCTCATGTCTGTCTGCATGAATGATTGTATGAAATAAATTCATCCGCGAAACCGTATTAGACTTTTTATTATCACCGTCGCACGAACGGGGTCAGCCTTATTATAATGTACGGAAGTGGATAGGAAGATTTATTTCATTGCATACTCAATCATTCGTCCTCACTGGAGTCCATTCTTGAGCCGCTAAAATGGTATGCCCGACGTGATTCAAACAAACAATCTTCCGACGTGACTGTCTGAGAATACCCGACGATTTCTGAGAATTCCTGACGTCGAACATAACGCAACATGAAGAGCTACGTCTATCAAGAAGTTCTCGAACTCAAGCTATTATTGGAGTCTAGTAGTGAGCCGCTAAATTTGATTCTAATGACCTCACGATTGTATACAGTATGTTTTCATTCTCTGCTTTGATAAATCGTTTACAAAGTCATTTGCAGTGATGTTTTTATTTTTCATCATGACCACTATTTTTTTTTCAATAACGAACTGAACTTGTGTATATTCGATCTAATATTCAATAATTCCATTAATTATCATCCTCAAAAGCACCAGATATTTATTGGTATCATAATGAGGTCATCATAGCTTCTGTTGAAAAAAAATTTGATAGACTAATTATTCATGATCGTTTAACTCACTTAACTGGGTCATATTTCAAATAGTGGGAGAATTCAAGGTTGGATAAATTAATCAGACCCAAAAGTTAGTTAGATAATTATTCTCATTAATAATACGTGTTACGTTAATTTCTAATTGTTGATAAGGTTTTTATATAATGTATATCATTAATGTAAACGATTGGAAATAATTAATAACATGAAAATAAATTCAAACGATTCTGCTTGATGATTTTAAAGTATTTGGCGCAAATTTGTAAAACTATGGGAACAGTAAAGATCATTTAAAGTTTGAGGAATTAATTTCAGTATTCAATAACTAACGCTTAAATCGTTCTATTAAAAATTAAAGAAATGTAGAAATAGGAATGAGTGCAGTGTAAATATTTACATATTTCAGTGATGATTCATAAAATTATTCACCGTTTAATATTGTTTGATATTTCTGAATATGTTTACTTGAGAATGTGAACTGTTCAAAAATTTGACTGTTAGACAAATTTATTACTTACTATTTTGGTTTCAGTACAATTAATTCTCTTTGTGATAATTGCTATTTATTTGAAAACAATTATTAGAAATCTTAGTGTAACTTTTCATAATTTATCTAAATTACAACAGATTATAGATTAAATAAACTAAACTGATGGATATAGCATAAGACTCTGTACTTCAGAGCGCTGATCGTAAATGTAACATGCTTCATTGGTTAGGGTTTTAGGTTAACCTTAAATAGACAAAATGGCGGATCTTTAAGTGACCGATTTGCTGTTTTAAATGAAAACATTTTCTTGTATCTCTACACTAATATTTAACATCTCCAATGTCTTTCAAAAATAAATACTGGAAAATACAAATGAATCTTTACTAAGAGATTATCACGTAAATCATGTTATTATTTTGCAAAAATATCTTCACAACGTGTGGCACTATTCTTACTTCAAAACGTCCCACTGTTATTATCGAATTTTGTTAGTTATTTTTGAATTGATATCAATTAGTCAGTAGTGTGAATTTTTAAAAATAATGGATAGATTTCACGTTATTATTCAGATTTGTAAACAAAGAAGCTAATATTGTTATAAATGATATCGGACAAATGACTAATCTTCCTTTAATTTGTCAGTTTCATTGTATTTAATTAATATATGAAATTACTAACTTAATGTTTATTTCACTTTTATTTACAGTTACATAGTGAACATATTGACTGACATGTAAATACAATTTTGTTCATAACACCAATTTGTATACAGCAATAAAAAACTAGTAGATAATACTATATTGTGTTTTGTTCAAGATTGTAATAAAAATGCGAAAACAAGTGTTCACTATTTATTGACTTTCAACGGTGGTCAGGCTGAGATTAATTCGTGATTTTAACTATGGAAATTCTGATCTCTCCGAAAAATCGTACATTGATAATGATATATGTACTCATTGGTGATTAGCTTCAAGATGCGATTTCTGAAGTTCCAGTGAAAAGCCATGACCAGTGGAGTAAAACGAGGTCGGTTGTGAGATAATTATCTACCACACGCAATTAAAGATGATAGTACAATCATGAGAATTGATTGAAATTAGAAGTTAAGCGTTCACATGCAGTACTTGAGATGGTGGATTCTTCTACTTATAGTGGGTTCAAAGATACCCTCTCAACAAGACCCATATCAAGATGAAGTAGCTATCCAATACTCCCTAGTTTTTAAAAGTGATCTAGTTAGGATCAACTTGTGATTTAGATTTCCAATGAAAATAAGGGATGTTTATGAGCACCAATGCAACATTTTATATAGTGAATACTTGAAAGACTGAAAAAATGATGAATGTTTCAAGGGCTATGGACGCTACAACATTAAGTTCACTTCCTCTCGTACAGAATGAATAATAAACCTGTAATCTTAATGGAATATTTGAATTTTACAAGAAACTTAACACTCGATCCTATGTATGTTCATTGAATGGTCTAAAAATTATGTCATTGTAGTCAGATATAAATTCATGAGCTTATAAAAATATGAATTAAAAGAATTTAGTCAACAACAAATTTTTAATTAATCTTAAGAGTTGTTCAACAATGTCGTCTTTATGTAAGCTAAGATCGCCTAAAGACTAATTACGAAAATGGATGAAAAGTAATTTAAATAATCACAGTATATCAACTGCCCGAACGCATAAAAAGAAGTCAACTTTCTAGTTTCAGAAAGTTAGTTCACATTCTATTAAAATCGGTTAATTAGAATAGTAAATGGAAATTTAAGGGTACTTTGATAGTTGTTTCTTTTAAGTTTGAAACGAACAGAAAGTAATATTTGTGACCCAGTTTATTGATTTTCGTTTGGAGTGTCTCTACCCAACATCAAGTAACATCAGCTCTTACTTAATCATAGCACCAAACATGATTAAAGTTGGCGGATATTAATTTTTATTCATGAATAATGGGTCTAAAAATAAGTCAAAAAACTTTCATCACTGGGCACACATGCATGACAGAATATTATCTAAATTTTTAAGAAAAGCTGAAGCATAAAATGTTTCCAAATGGCGACTTTCGATGCACATGGCTGTCAGTTAATTTATTGAGATAGTTAAGATAGGTCTTGTTTAGATTTTAATGAGACTTAATTTCGTTCAGAATTCATCTCATCAGTCAGAACAGGTAACTCCTTCTCAATCGGGGTTATACAGTAAAAAACAATCGATAGATTTTTAACGGTTTGCGTATTATTCAACAATTTCTTCCTTGTAATTATCAATATGGTGATTCATATTGTTTATCCTTTCGATTAACTGTAGTAACAATTTAACTAGAAGGAATTACAGTAAAATTTTTATTGTTTTGATGAATTGTGCACAAAAAGATAGAATAAAACTATCACTCATTAACAAGACATCTGAACTGAGATAATAAACAGATAATAAAATATTCATGAACATATTGGAATGAGAAATATAAGGAAGTTGTTTTCATCCTAAATAAAACTTCACGGTGTTTCGTTAATAAACACAGTATATTTACATATTAATTATTGAAATATCTATAGTTAAGTTGTCGAATAGAAGTAACAATCTGTCGTAAAAAAAATAATATGAATGTCTTGTCATTTTTGTACACTTGATATCTTGATGATGTTGAATGTAACTTTATATATTGTTCTCTTTGATGAAAAATTTTGTAAAACCGGAACAAGTGTTACTTTAACATGAAATGAGCCCAGTGTACTTGATGCGTTCCACCTTTCTATTAGATATATTAATTTCATGGCTTAGGTGTAGTTAGTAAGAAGAAAATCGACTGTGTGATTATATTAGAAATTTTTGCTAAACATACAGGTCTAATTTGCGAGGGGATAATTTGAAACAAAAGAAAGCTGATTCATTCTAACCAAACAATCATTAAAACTGAAAGTAAAGGTTTATACCGAGAATGATATTTTATCTTGCTTGAAGAACTAGATTTTTCGACAACTAAACAGGAATTCAAAGTCTCACTGTTTTCATTTCAGAAAATTTGTGATGTATAGTTAATTTAGACTGAAATCATTGATGAATTATGTTAGGATATTCATCCAATATCCTAAGAGAATTATTGGTCAATTCTTATTGGTTAATTCCTACTGGTCAATTTTATGGTCGTCCTAGATATCAATGTCACGTGCTCCAATGTTGTTTCTTATTGGTCGTCTTAACTGTCAATGTCACAGACTTCGGGGCTGTTTCCTATTCGACCAAAATGTACAAATACGCATTATCTGTAACGTTTTATGACCAGGACCCGGTCCCGGATCCCTAGTCCGGGGTCCTGATTCTCTTCTGGACTCGGACCTCGTACTTTCTGGTTGCTTGTAGAGTACAGGTTCTACTTCATATCAAGTCTTCTTATTTTTACTCAATATGGGGTTCAAGCATATCAAAATGACGTGTTTACTTGCAGGCGTAACAAATTAGTATTTAACTGAATATTTGGTTGACGATGCATAACTGAATGTGGACAGAGATGATGTTATGCAATCTTAGATATTTGAAATTACTTGATTTGATGCCAGGTCTCAACTGGACATATCATCATAAGAAATCTAAAAAATTAATTTTTAAAATGGTGATAGAAATTAAAATATATCAAGTTTATTTAAGAATATGCTAATGAACAAGAACTAGAATAGTTCTTTGAGGTTCTTAAGGGTGAAAGATTTAATGGTTGAACGATGGAAAATATGAGGCGAAAAATGATGTTTGAAATCACAATTTGACTAACGTAGAATAAATCTTGGAATATTTGTAGAAGATTTATAATCAAAGAGAAGAATCTTTATTAGAGGGTTTAGAGAATTAAAGCTTAACGAATAAAAAAACTTCGTAAGCTAGACTTAAATCACCATGACTATGCTGGACAAAATATGTTGTTTTTGTATTCGGAGGTATACCAGAGAAACCAAATAAATGATAACACGCTGCGTGTTTTTCACTCGGTAGATAATTCTGAGAGAAATATAAGTATATCTTGGTGGAAGTTTATACAAGAACAATTTTATCGGTCGTTTTTGATAAATGATAAATGATAATTTATCCTCTTAACGTTCTCGGAGTAACTTAATGTACAACCACAGAAAGCTATATTATAAGCTACATTAATTTTGGGAAATAAACTTCATAATTAGATACATGTTGTGCGTTGAATTTTTGGAATAAGATGCTTATCATAAATTCAAAAATTTTAATCACAGATATTTTAACGTTAGCAAAGTATGAAGTTATTCACTCGATTGATTCACTGAATTATTATTCATATTACACTTACAGTTGTCGTAGTAGTCAGAACTTAAATAGATATTCAAACTTAATATAATTGCTTCATTTCATATCATATCATTCGAAATCAAATCGTAAATGAACTATTAAGAAAGTATTTTAGGAATAAAGCTGGAAAATTAAAGTTTATGTAAAATTTACGCAACTGATAAACGTCATATGCAGTATGAGAATATTTAATCAGCTTGAAACTGGTTACTGAATATAAATAAGTAGCATAATTTATAAGCATAAGGAAATAATATATTATATCATAGGGTAATGTGATGAGAAGACGAAGGTTATCGGAGTTATGTTATACATTTGCGCAATACATTTCGAACAGTCTTTTCACACATTTACTTGTCAAAACGTTCAATATGAAAAATACACAAGATCAACTGGACAGATTGAAATGTTGCGGAAACAGTGAAAAAAAATAGTAATGATAATAAAAGCCACAACGGACTGGGTAGAAGTATATCTCATCAAAATACCGAAGAAAGAAGAGAGAACAAGAAGGGGAATCATACTGCTATCGTTAACAAGAGAAGTCTTCAACAGTTTATTGGTGGACTAGATATAAGATTCCATAGACACCGAACTTCGAGATAGGCAGGCTAGATTCCGTAAGAATTGAATAATAACAGACCAAATCGTGACAAAACGATTTAACACGACATGCACCAAGCAAATCGTACTTGGTGGAGAAGCTTTAGAGTATGTGCAAACATTTACATATCTGGGAAGAACCCTTGATAAACAAAGAAACTCTGATGATGTGAAGACACGGATTGGCGAATCAAGGGCAGCATTTCTGTAATTGAAGAGCAGCTATTACTCAAAGCAACTGTCAATTGGCACAATTTTCAATACAAATGTTGAGATAGTTCCATCGTATGGAGCCGAAACTTGATGAATTGTTTTGTTTCCCACTAGGTATGTTTGAAACTATTGCGGGTTCACCTTAGTCGATAAACGAGAATGAGACAATGAACTAGCGTCCAGGTAGTCTACCCCGATCTGCTAAAGAATGAAAAGTCTTGATGTAGCGTAGAAAGTATATTCTACAAACATCCAGCAAGCACAATACATTCAAGCACACAAATCTCGTTTATGTATACATCATAGAAACGTCCTTGAGACATTTACGAAAGTAGCACACTAAAATAAACAGCAGCCAATCACAACAAAAGATTTTCCTGGTGGGAAATTTAATCTAAAGGTCAACTGATCGACCCATGCTCGTGAACATGAAATTCGAAATAAGGCATTTATCAAGCGATTTCTGGGGATCTAACGTCCCCAACAAGAATCACGAAATCCATCATCCACAAGAAGCTGTTGTTGATAGACAGTTGTTTACGTAAAATACTGAAGATGCCTTGTGCAGACATCATCAAAAAAACCTACTGTGAGATAGAACAAACCAGATTCAAGCCCAGAAAGAAATTATAAAAAGTGATGTAGATGGATAGGGAATACATTGCAGAATGCACCCAACTGTGTTACAAGACAGGCCCTCATTTTAATCCTCAAGTTGAAAGGAGAGAAGAAAGATGAAAGAGCAATTTACACCGAGAATTGGAGGTAGAAATGAAAAGAATGAACAGTAAATGGGTAAAAGTGGAAAGGAGATCCCAGGAAAGAGTAGCCTGAAGAATGCTGGTCGATGGCCTAACTCGATTAGGGGAAACCAGCATAAGTATGTAACGCATTGCGGAAACCACTCTGGATAATAAATCAATATTACTAGGACAGGATAGGAGTAAGAATAATTTTATTGGAACATATAGAGCTGGTTTCAATTTTCGTATAGTCAAGGCTTCTATAAACCAAGGTAAACGCCCTTGAATATTCCTAACTTACCTTGATAATATTGATTTATTATCTACTGTGGTTTTCACTTTAAGTACTTGAATATTATTAGTGTTATTGTTCTTATCCCTAGCTTTTTTCCATCACCTTGCATTTTCCATATTAAAAAACGTTAACGAGTATACATGTACTAGATTTTTTGAAATTTGTGGTGCAAATATATCACATAATTCTAATAACATTCGTTTGCTCATCGAATTATCCAAATTTATCAAAATGACTAACTGTTTTAATCATGTACGATTATGATCTACAGGAAAATTTTATAAACCTTATGTATTGCTATTGAAAATATCTCGGAAATCCATCTGAATTTTATATTTTTCTAACGTTGTTTGTATGAGCTGTCAAGTAGTTCACAATAGATTTTGATTTCGAATTTTTGTAGTTATAGCATATCGACTGAAATTGACTTTTCAAGTTTTTCTACTAACATTTTACAAGTAGTATAAAAGAAAATGCAAATAAAATTTCTATTCACGGCCCCTTGTTGGTCAATTTTCAAGTAATGAAATAAAACATTGAATTGTTTTATTAGTAGTAGTCTTCAGGATATATGAAGAAAACAATAATATTTCGGACACCAATTTAATGAATCTGATTTTATTACCTCAATTTAAATTTTACTCACTATAATGGAAACTTGCATGAATGCACGTCGATTTACAATAATATACTGAAATATGGTTTATGGTACTCTGTGGTCGTAATAAAAAATTCAACCAGTATGAGTCATGCTAATACTAAATGATTAGGTAGGGTAAGAGTGATAGAATAGTATCAAAGTATACAATAAATAAGATTAACTTATTTGATTATCTTTTGTTTTCTTCACTCAATAAAAGTTTATGACACTGAGAGAATATCATTTACTGAAATAACAAATATTTATTTGAGTGAATCAGGATTTGAATCGAAAAACAGTTGAAAGATTTATGAAAGAATTTGTTGAATGACGAAATAATTCAGATCATTTCTAATTGCCAAACGAGATCTGTAGTTCATAAATATTTCTACCTTGTTGAACAACGGCTATAAAACTAGTGAATTATTGTGACGTAGGACTTTGTTCACCTAAACTTTAGTTTATATTCATAAAAAACTTTCTCTTAGTGACCGAATTTTAGATATTAGCTATCAGGTCAGTTAGCACTTAAAATTGTAACATGATGTACCCAAGATTCGAAACTGCAACAAATATCAGATGTACAAAATACTGTTTGGATATTCAAAAGACATTTTGATTGGGTGAAATGAGTAAAACGATAATCCTTAATAAAAAAGGAATATGTAACCCTATCAGTTATGTGCAACTTAGAACCGGGTGAAATGGGTATCGATTAAAAATGAAAGATTCCCCACCAGAATAACAAAAGGAAATCAGATATTTACAAACGGAAAAGTTCGTGATTTAACTGTGAAAACTTCACAATTTCTGCAAAAACCAGGATATATTAGGAAATTAAACACCATGAAAACGACAACAATAGAAACCATAGCAAAAAGTCAAACATAAGCAGTTCAGTCGACAAAGAGCGAATGAAATCACTGAATAAAATTATCGGACAATATTTAATAACTTAAGTTCATTTGGAACTTTGCATCAAAGAGTCGCATCAAAAAAATATCGCTTAACATAAATGTTTTTGCATTTTGGTTTCTCGCTAAATGAATTGGTGGTATATATTTCAAATCGTATCTATTACACGTTATGCGTTGTGCATTTGAATACACTTCCTCTTATATGATCTATTCCTTATGTAATAACTTTTCAGCATGCAGATTATTACTGTTCATATCAACTTTCATCTATAGTTTGATTGCGCGTTATTATTTAAGAAGACCTAGCGATGAAAATTGGTGTTAATAATAAGCTTGTTAACCTTGTGTATGAACATTAGTTTGTTTAATTTTCGTTAGATAAAGATAAGTTGCTGTTTGATCTAGTTTCAACAGAAGTAAAAGCTTATATACATTGCTTATATATAGCTACTGAATTGCTATTGCTTTTTTAGTACACAAGGTTTCTCCAAATTTTTGCATTGATTACTCAATAAAGTGTATGTGACAACCTAAATAATTTCAAAATCATTCACTGAATGTCACTGCGTATTATTTATTTAATAAAATAAAATAATATGTGTTTATCTATGAACCAGACATAAACCAAGAAAACCACAGGTGGTAAAGTATAACTTTCCGGATAGACTTTAAGTACATGCAATACACAGTGAACCACGAAATTTATTGCGTAAATCTGTTTACGTTTTCCCATGAAAGACAAATTACATAAAATCAAATTAGTTGCAAGGGTATTGTAGGTGATACGAGCGTTTAAAAAGTTTTTTTTTCACAAATATTCTGTAGCCTACTTTAAAACGTTTGATAGCAGTTTACTTAGCGCTTTCTTAACTGCATTTATATTGGTATTTATAAATCTAGGCTCGACTGACTCAAGGAAACAGAATTTAAACAAATGAAATGTGTTATGATCACAAAGTCAGCAAACGGCATGCTTTACAACTTGTTATCGAACGGAGTCTAATGGACAAGGAATCTTTCATTGCTAATTTACTCTGTGAATCATATTATCAACCAATGAAGATAGTATTTTGAGTTCGGTTTTCTGATCAATTATCAGACTTTGTACTTTATAATTTATACTTTTCAGTTACAGAAAGAGATAAAAACTATTCAAGTGCTTGTTTTCAGTAGATTTAAGTGACAAGTTCTCTTTATAGTAATCACGATGCTTATTTATGCCTCAAGAATAGTTAGTTTAAAATAATAATTAAAAACAAATATTTACTGGAAAAGTAACTATATCTACGAAATAATTCAACAACGTTTTTTTAATCGTTAATTGTGGAAAATATCACGAGACCTCGTTTTCATAATTCTCAAAATATTTCCGAAGCTATTTTGTCGAAATATGTTATGTGAGAATTCAGAATAGTTTGATCAACTAACAAACCGTTTAACACTAAAGGGTTCAGAAAGCACCTGGATTTAAACAAATGACCATATTCCTCAAAAAGAATGGAGACTGGTTAGCGAATGATTGCTCTAACTGGCAAATGCAGCATAAAAAGAATTGCGATTTTGTCTCTAACTCCGAATCTTTATAATTTCATTAGAACTAAAAATGAAATCGCAAAATACTTGTAGCCATACACTTAATAAGCAAAATGATACTTGATGGGATGGACCGGTCTGATGGTTCACAACTACATCCATTTAGTATTGAACAAAGATGTGATCTGCATAAAAGCCCTGATAGCAATGATTGGTATATATATATATATATATATATATATATATATATATATATATATATATATATATATATATATATATCTTTAATTATCAAGAAAATATTGAGGTTTATTTAGGCAATGGAGCTAGTTACGTCAGCAACATTTCACAAGATTGCTTAACGATGTAAAGATTTAGCAAACGTCTTATACCAATGGTTACACATGAAGTTGAAAAGTGATTTTTTCAAAAAATTTCATTGAAATTGTATATGAAGTTGAGCGGAAACAGACATAAGTGTTTTAAAGAATTATTTAACTAACAGGCTATTTTAATAATTATTACTCAAATACTTTTGCAAACTACTATTGTGACTCTCAAAAAATACATACTTCAATAATTTTGGCACATATTCTAGAACTCTTATAAACTAAAGTTAACATCAAAAAGAGCTTATATGAAAACGATAACGTGGTAATTCATCATTCATATAACATTTCTATTCATCTTTTTAGAAATGGCAAAAACCTAATGCATAATTTACATCGGTCACTTTTAACTCATGAATGAATAATTAATAAAAATCAATTTTACTCACAATTTGACTAAAACTAATAGTTATTTAAATGACACTTTAGATATTTCTAGACATGAGGTTTTCCATATATCAGTGATTCAATTTATCGTATGAAATCTTTTCTAAAAATACAAAAAACAACTATTAGAACAAAACACAATTGTTTGATTTTAAGTGATCAATTTCTTTAAAATATAAATTATTTTTATTAATTTGGTATTTTTTTGTTTTTAAAAAAAAACTATTCAATGCTATTAGTTTTATTTTTTTCCAAAAAAAGGATAGATGGTTGCTCTCAAAAAAACTTTTTATTCTCTTGTCTAATTTAACTCACCTAAGAAAAATAAATCGAATCAAGTAAAGATGACGGAATTCATTGTTGTAATGATTTCAAAATAATGAAATTATATGGAGAATTGTGATTGATGGCTTAGTTTTTTTTTTGTTTGTTGTTGTGACCATTGCATTTTGTTTTACTAAGATTAATTACTCCATTAACAGAGAGAAAATTAAAAAAACAGAGAAAAAAAAAGAAGAACATGATCTAATAAATCATACATTTAATCCTGAGAAAAAAAAGAAGAGGAAATAAACTATTTTCGAAATTAATCCTTACTGTCCCAAAAACAAACGGACACTTCCTTTTGAAAAATATCAAATTTAGGTATTATTAATTAATTCTGTATTATAATCGTGATTATTATAAAAGTGTGTTTTGTTTTTGTGTGTGTGTAGAAGTAGACATATATTTAAGTGAAATGAAAAAAGAAAGTTAAAAAAAGCAATTAATTTTTAATTTTTCTTTCCGTAACATGGCATTATGATGATTTATGGTGTTTGAGAGTTTTGATTTTTTGTGAATCTTTAGTCAAATAATGTTCATTTTCTTATTGTTTCTGCAGGTTTTCTCTGTACTCAATAGAAATCCATGGTTATTGATTGATGATCAATTCTTGTTTGAAATAAGAGAGAAAGAAACTCACTAACAAAACGAATTGTCCTCAGTGTATTAATCAAAATAAAATTCAGTAAAGTGTTGTTTTTATTCCAATTAATTATTGTCTATTTTATTATTACGATGACGTTTAATATTCTTCTCATTTCTAAATACGCATTACCATATGACTGGCGCTTATATTCGATCTCATTTTCTACGTAACAGATTTGAGCGAGTCAATGAAAAAGATAATAAATTTGTTCCAGGCATAAATGGAATGGTGGTATATGTGAATAACTTTTGAAGATTCTACTATTGATTGATCCGTAATATGTAGGCTACGCTTTGATTGCTGTTAGAAAAATATCTCATTGAAGAATAACAGTTCATGATACAGACTTTCATGGTGTAATAGAAAGCGATAACCTCTATTCATTAAGCATACACAACGGAGTATTTGTATTATTGAGGAACATATATTGAGAATTCTCCTAAGATGATTTACGTTTTCTAAGTAAGATGTTTGATTACATTAGTGTTACAAAGTATCGTACATATTATTTCCTTAAGTAAATCGAAACCTTTCGCTGGCCTGAAAAATGTATATTACATATTCAGATGTCGCTGATGGCGTTCAGCTTATATATTGATTTACTTAATAATCTTTTGTTGCTTACTTCTCCCGACTTAGTATAGTTTAGGTTTTTTGTCAGATATTTCAGAGACAAAATCCTAAATTAGTTCTAAATTGCTACGATGCAACTTTGTGAATATGTAAAACCATTCATTAACTCTGTACAGTTGTAGTTATTCGACAAATATGATGATTTTTTGAAATCAAGAGAATGTACAAAAATTTCAAGTTTCACAAGACGCTGTGACGGTAAGTAGGTTAAGTGAAAAAATAAAATGATGAACGTAAACTACTTGCATATAAAAGTTATTTCTGATGGAAATTTGATGACATAGTTCGTGCTTACATTTCTCAAATAAATGTAAAATTTATCTTTGTTTTTCAATGTAAACATACAGATTTTAACTGTCAGTTTATATGTGAATGTGAATAGAAACATGATTTCTCATCCATGTAATGGTAGACATTCATTAACTTCTGCTATAGCTAGCTGAAAACGTACAAACTGTGTTATTCAATATAATGACTTAAATATTTTGAGAAAAAATCTTCTATACTAAGATTAGTCATTTGTACAAATGTTGTCGTAAATATCTAATTGTTCAAATTCTAATTACTTTAGTTTCTGCTTACTGTTTAAAATAAGTTGTTCAATGATTGATGCTAGTGAAAATGTAGTGTTTTTTGGACATAGTTCATCAATTATTATTTCTACAAGACAATCATACATTCAGCTGAAATGGGTTCTACACATGAAATCTAGTCATTGTTCAACATACATGACACAATTAGCATAGTGCTGTTGTGTATTTTTGATACAATAATGCGTCAACTGCTTGCTACGGCTAAGGTAATTTTCTCAATGTTCATTAAGTCGGACAAAATCTATCCAGTAGGTTGAAATATTCCCGTTTTCAAAAGAATGCATTCTAAAAATTATGCATACAGAAAATATTATTATATTATAATAAAAAATATTTTTATGCGCTTAAATTATAGAAAAAATTTCGAATATATTTAACACTAATTACTTTGATTGATATGTGCATTAAAGCCTTTGTTTTGTGCAAATAAAAAAAATAAAAAAATATAAATAAAATCAGTTAATTGTTAATTATTTGACCTTACGAAAGAGGAAAAAACCATTTATAATCGATCAGTTAATTACTATAATGAAAATAAATATTGTAGAATAATGACATTAGATAATCACAGGTCATGCCAAATTAGTCATCACAAAAATATTTCCTGAAAAACTAGTGTTTACGAAGAATATGTTTATTTTATTTTGTCTCATTTATAATTTTTCGAAATATTTTATTTTTTTCTAAATACATGACAAGAAATTTAGAAATTTTTCTTGAAACTTTCCACTAGACTGAAATAATGTTTGCTTTCTGATTCATTTTGACTTTACGATAAGATGCTTATGAACACAATATCAACACATAAAGCTTTATCGAACTATTTGATTTGAACGAACGAAATTCCTAACGACTAATTTCACATGTTCATGAACACAAATGGTTATTGAAAACAAAATGCAGTTAGAACATGCTGAAGTTATTCACTGTTGTAGCTTTTGATTCAAATATATTGAATGTGTGTTTTATTACTGAGATGAGCGTTTATGTAGATGGTACTGAGTGATTATTTTTGCCAATGTAGTATATTGTAAAGCTGCGATAACGTAGTCCTCCTACCTAATAAGATACTTACACACTTTTGTAGTAGGGAACTAGTGACTGCTTTCAGTTAATTGCTTTTATAGAGTTTATAAATTTGTTGCAGTAAACTTCATGTGAGACATATATACTTTTAAAATATGAAAACTGTACACATTTACAACTTGTCGAGATTACACCATGGAATTCAATGAGATCATACTTTCGGAAAAATAGCTCAATTAAGATGAATCACCATTAAAAATCAAACAATAATATACAGTCATTTTGTTGCTTCAGACAACAAGTTCAGAACTTTTCGTAGTCAGTCAACATATTATTCAATTTTTTAAACATCAATCTTTCTATCGAATTAGTGTGTACATATCTGTAGAGTAGCATTAAACACTGGTTCTTAAACCATATGGGATAAGCAATAGACACAGTTTACTAGCTAGTTTTTTCACCGTAAATTCAGACATCTATTTGCAAAATCAAGCGGATTATCAGCAGTCGTCTTTCAAATGTGTTAAAGCCTTCAAAACACTCTGATTGCATCAAACAACCGGAATTGACACTCTTTGATTCAGCAGTAAATTAAGGGCGATACTCCGCGTAATATTCAGTGCATACTATTTGTAAGCGACGTTAGGAGTAGTATACACAACAAAATCGATGTTATTCCTTTCCGATATAGTCATCATCCTGAAGAAAAAAATTCATTCTATAAGCAACAACGACTAGAAAAACATAAATGAATGGAATACTGTTGTTCTACGTTAGTTACCCTGTTTGTAGAAACGTATCCGATGTTGTGCACGTTCACTTTTGCGCAAGTAATTTTTACCCGGTTGAACTTTAATAACTGGATTTATCTGCATCTGATTGTTGATACACCTAAAACATGTAAACCCAAGATCAATCGTAACCTGGACCACAATGTTTTCCACTAGATTACTAAGGTCAGCGCTTAACTGGTTTGTCGCTTTTGAAAGATCTTTATATTTAGTACTAACAACTCAAAGATACCGATGTTAACTTACATATATATGCTTGCGGGAGGATCCTTCAATTTTTTACCGAGTAGCATGCCACATTAGTTTGCCATTCTAAATTACCTATGAAATAATGTTGGGTTTTCCGAAAGGAGTAAACTTAGGTTTTCAACTGGAGAACGCTTACCTAAAGATTGCTTTTCACAAATTCTAATTAAGTGTTTATTATGCTTATGCTAATCCTTAATTAGCGGTTTTGTTCCTAGTTATTTAATCACTTCACACAACAGCTAACATGAACATAATTAATCTTTTTTCATTAACGGTGATTATATTCACTAATTGATATTGAAATGTGATTTTACCAAAGAGGGTTTTTATACTAGTTTCATGCACCTTAACAACAACAACAGGACAATAATACTCGACAGGAAATAGAACCAGGCTGTCAGTTTCCTTCAGAAATCCTTCAATGAGTCGATATTCCGATGATATATCCTCAAATCCAGTTAATTTATGATGTGGCAACATTATTGAACATAAATGAGTTTTTGTCGTCTGTTATTCGTTATTTTGGACTTAAGTTCATGAAATGTCAACCAACTCTTCAGATGCTCTAGAATGGAAATTTTCAATTTTTTTTAATTCAATTAAAAAAATTTCACAAACCTATTTTAATATTCAATTTTAGATTCTGCTTTTCAAATTAGGAAGTCAGTGTTACAATAATAACCTTATAATTTGAAGATGATGGACTAAATTTTGTCAAGTTTCCGTCTGTACAGAATAGTTACTCATTTGTTTTAATTTCAATCATATATATATAAAAAATATTTTTTAATTATGAATATTATTTGAAATAATGTCTATTTTTAAAAAAAATTTAAAACCTGAATGAAATAAGCTACGCTTATTCCTTTGAAAAATCGTAATTAAATTTCTCGTATGTTAGAGACAACTAAAGAATAAGCTATTTGTCAGATACTGTCATGGCACTTTTTATAAAATAAACTTATTGGAAAAGTTTATTTTAATATTCTGGTCTCTTCAAAAAAAGGAAATGAAATCTCTAAACTTGGGAAACAAAAAAGTATGTGTGTAGACACGCAATACTGTGAATTTGATCTATCCTAACATTTATTATTCATTGAATTTTCATTGCATGGAAGCAACAGATTTACAAACACCAAATAGTGTGCCTTAACAAATAAAGACAAATGAATAGAGAAATATTGTTTATTTTCTTAAGATAATTAAAAACAGTTGAATCATTAAAACAATGTATGCATAGATATGAGATTGACAAGCAAAATTTTGAATTCCCTAGCAATTTGTTCGTTTTTTTTCTCAGTCTGTTATGGTGGACGTAGGAAATCAGTTTTTCGCTATTATAATCATTAACAATGATAAATTAGTTTATTTAAAAATTTTGAAGTTAAATTCGAAAATTTTTGAATAATTCAAACACGTTTGCATTGAATCGATAGATACAGACGTCTGCTAGCTATCTGGAAAATTATTTCAGCCTACATTATTCTAAATTCTTTGTTATATGGTTTTTATTTCATTTGTTAAAGGAGAAATTTGGAAAATCGCTTTATACGGTAAAGAAAACTGTCAAAAGGAACTGATGTTTATCTTTTAGTAATTAATATCATTTCCCGATGCTTTGCCAATGATGCATTCATTTTTCTAGGAACACAACTTTATAACATCAAGTATAACAAACCGTATGTATTGTAATATTATTAAAGCTGGCAAAAAGATAGCTAGACATTTGGGTGAGATGATATCTAGGACGTTTCGATCCCGTATTGATTGCTGCATGTGAACGCCTGAGCAATCCAAATATGAGGACGAAATACTGGCTCAGAGCACTCTTACTTTCACTAGCTCCCAGTTTACAATGAAAGACTTAGTTTAACTGGATCCATTATCTACATGATTATTCCGTATACCAAATGTAAGAATTGATATTTTAATACAAAAAAATAGTTGACAGAGATGAAAACAGACTGGTCCCTTTTGTATACAATTCATATTCGTCTGAAAGTTCCATCTATTAGAGTAAATTACTTTTCGTTATTACGAAGCAATAACAATATATCTTATAACTATATGCAATATGAAAAAAAATATTTTTTTCTTGTAGAAATAATTCTTCCACATATGTTTAATTTGATAAAACTTCTTACTAACTAACATATTATCGTTTTCTTCATTTTCATTCTTTGTTAGTTTCTTCTAATCTGTTTGTTAAGCACGATTTCCCACACTCAAATTCATGTTAAATATATATATCACAAATAAATGCATAAAAAGTTGGTTAGATGGATAGGTAGATGAATGGACGGATAGCCAGAAAAAAAAGCAAAAAACAAAAAACAGAAAATCTGTTCATGTTGAAGTTTTTATTGTGACAGTATGTATTGTATGTATTACAACAAGTAATTCCAATAATTTATGATATTATGTAAATATGAAGAAAAGAAAAGAAAAGAAAAAAAAACAAACACATTTATACATTATTGATGGACACACAAAAAAATCATATGATAAGTGTAGTTATGTACTGACAGAAATTTCTACTACTGTATGTAGATAATGATATGATATGCGAGACTGTTTTTTGACAGGTTATCATCATTGGGATAAACTCGTTGATATGAAATATAATCAATAACGTAGTGTAGTGAAAACCGGATATTAGTTTGTTGGAATTTCGCTAATCTAATGAAATTACCCAATGCTGTTTAATTCAATCTGGAAAAACATGACTAAATTTGTATATTTGGAAGGGTAAACTATTTTAAAATTACGTATATGATCTCCTCATTAATATTGAATATTAAAGGTATGTTCATCGATTGTTAGAGAAATCTGTCTCTCGTAAAATGTATTTTCATGGTTAGTTGACATGAAAATGAATAAGCAATTATGTTAAAACATCTAGTAGATATGCTGACTAAACTATGCGATAATGTTCTTGATAACGTAATAGTTTGTGTATTACTAACCATACTAAATTACATGGAAGTGTAATACCTGAGATACAATAAAATCATAATATACCGAAATATCATTTAAAGAGAAAGTACTACTTTAATTGTAATTGTTCCTATTGAAATAGTCGTTTTACGTTGAAGAATACGTAATTATGAGTTATATTATAATGTTCTAAGAAGAAAATCATAATTGGGTATAGTGTATATTTGATATTTTTGTGATTAATTCAAGATTGGCAATAAAAATATGCTTTCAGTAGTATTGTGGATATTTCTTTAACTTCAGAATGCATTTTTTAAATATTATTTTCTCAAGTCATATATTTCACTACGTTCCTCTCTATGTATGAATATTGATGTATAGTACCATTGAGTACAACAAATTACCTTGAAATAGGATAAGACAGAAAACATGATCAACTAAACAGTAAGATTATGATTGCAGTCCATTTTGTTGGTTCCAGTAATTACTGCACTGTACCTGTGTCATAAATAACTAGGTGATTTGAATGCATACTATTGATGTGGCACTCATTCTTGTAATAGTTTTAACAAGTTTCTCTGTAAAGTGTGATTTGGTTGCTGCATGTTGTGTTTTATCAGTACCGGCCTACTGCAGCATAGGCTGCTTCTACACTGACCTTTTCTCCTGCACTTGTCGTGATTCTCTGCATCCCAGATTTCCACTCTATCCTGGTGCTTCTCTCCAGATGTTGACTTCTTCATAATCCAGTCAACCACCAGGAGTAGGAGAAAGAGTGACGGTAAGTACCCTTGCCTGACGCCGGTCTTTACTTCGAACGAGTCTGTGAGCTGTCTACCAAGCCCGACTTCGCAGTTCACCCCATCATAAGAATTCCGCATAATGCAAATAAACTAAGATAAACTAATAATTAGACTTAGATATTTAGACAAGTCTCTATTTTGTCACACTCACTTAATTGATTCATGCATCGTCATTATGAAAATCAAAATAAAAGACTAAAAATTCTGGGCAATTCTTGACGTAATGATAGCCATAATAATTCGTTTGTAATCAATTCATAACTTATTTTTTATCACCTATAATATCTGTTCATGAAAATAATGATATTTTCACCTAGAATTTATTTTTCTATCCTTATGATATAAATTTCAAATCTGTCAGCAAATATACAATTTAATTATCTCTGTAACCTCTATTAAGGCAACTATATAGAGAACTAGTTAATATGGAGTTCAAGTAAGTTGGTGATTAAAATTATCACAAATTTATCATAATGCTAATAAACAGATAATGACCAAAAATACTGTGTTCTTGTCAACAGTGAGGAGATGTAATTCACTAGTCGTCTAATGAAATACATTTGTTTTTTACCATAAAACAGCATTCTAGAAGAAATTCCTATATTCAGATGTAGTTTCAAACAGTTTTGATTTCTTATTTTACCCATGAAATTTTTTTAGTTTTGGAAGACCATGTTATTCCAACAGCTCAAATTTAGTCGATTTATTATGTTAGAGAATGTTAATAAATATCGTTTTGGGCAGGTTGTAATATTACTCTTCGAAAATATGAAGGAAATCGTTTTATGGAATTTGTCAAAAAACTCCATAAAGCTTTTTGAGGAAACTAGAATAGAGGTTTGTGCATTTACTTTTTTGAATTGTTTTACGTCGAACTGAACAAAAAACTTATAAAAGTAAATCAATCAAAACATTCTTTATGATGGAATATTCAGGTCATCTTCAAGGTTCACTAAAAAACTAACAAATTTTCAGTGAAAATTTATGAGTGGTTAAGTAAAATGATCCCCTCGTAACATCGTGAATCAAATGAAATTTAAAATGTGTAATATTAGGTACACACTGATGAAAACTACAAAACAGCTACCAAATGCAACTTGGCTTCTTAATGCGACTACATATGAGACTAGTCTGTGAAGAGTAACCTCGGTATAACCAAATCGTTTGTACTAAACCATTTTATTTGAAGAAACAAAAGCATATTTGTATATCGACTGGTTGATAAATAGTATATATGAATCATTGACAGAATGAATAAAAAACCAAATAGTAGTTTCAGGTCGGTAGATAAAGAATTAGGTGACCACTGATCTTAAACTAAGTGTTTTCATAGTGTCATCTGGTTTACATTGAGGTTTTGAAGCAACGACATAATTGCTATAAAATACAGTAACAAGACTGAATAAATTATATTTGAGACATAGAATCGAACTACGTATTCACAAAGTTGAAATTAATGCATTTAAACATCGTAACCAGTACTATAAGATTTAGTTACTAATTTACAGCCGAATAAACATTTTTAACAGAGGTGAATGGTGGCTAGCAATGAAATCCAGGACAGTCATTTCGTTCTATTTTGGACTCGTCAAAGACCGATCAATTTTAGTCCTAAACATGAATGGAAGGATTCAAACAACCAATATAAATGAACCAATAAACATTTTTTTCAATCTCATATATTTATCTTGTTAGAGATTCAAAAAACAAATTTTTAATCAGTCGAAAGAAAGTACATCATAGCTTATAAGAGGATCCAACAAACGGACTGGAGTAAGTGAGGTGGATAATTACAGAATAATATTTAATGTCTTTGTTGTATTCATAATGAAGTGTTACATCAAGGATAAATTTTAAATACATCAGGAACTGATTTTCATTAGAGAATCACATAAAACTAGAACCAACTGGAGAGCCAGATCATCTTAAATTAGAAATCTTTAACAGTGCACTTCATGGTGGAGCACATAGATCAATGTCCATAACATTCAAGTTATATGGAAAGCTCTATATTATTAGTCCACTGAAAAGGTTTACATGAAGATTTTAGTTCGTGTAATAGATTTTGTTTTTAGTTGAATTTTGCAAAAAACTATTAGTCTTGTCTTCAGAAGCTAAACACTAAATTATCACGATTACCGCATATGTCGTTTTACTTAAACTTTTAATTTATAACCGACTTTATAGGCAAGCATTTTGACAGAATAAGGAAGTTATTACTTGATAGTTTCTTGTTTCTCTAATGCTCTATTTTTTTTTAAAGTTTCTTTGTTTTCATAGTTTCACAGAAAAACTGTGGTTGAATTCCTACTTTTTTTCTGCTGAAATAGAAAAATGAGGTCCACCAGTGCATTCTATTTACAACGGATTGTATATTTCTCTAAATGATATTAAACATTAGAAGTTTTCCAAAACAATTAACAACTGTTCTATTTCCCGTCAACTTATTTATTCAATAGTAAGTTCCACATCTAAATCTTACAATGATTTATTTCATAATGTTATGTTTGTTTACAGATTGAAAAAATGTTTTGTACATGTTATGGTCAGTAATTTTCGTATTTCTAAAATAAATTTACGACACCAAGTTAAGCAAGGCATTTTTCTTACTTATTTATGGAGCTGTAGAACAAATCTAAGCAAAGTTAATTATTTTTTATTTTAATAATCATTTAAAGAAACAGGGTAATCCTTCGAAGGCATTCACGGAAAATCGTTTTAAACCGACTAGCAAATATGGATAGAGATTCATTAATTCAGAGGACTTTTTCGCTATGCGACTATTTTCACATATATATATATATATATATATATATATATATGCTCATTTTTTATACCCATCAAAAATAAATTCAATCACTGGTAGATGAAAAAGAAACAGGCAAGTTAATCAACCACTTGGACACTCAATTTTTTCATTCCTTCTTTTTTTGTTGTTTACGGCAAACGTGTTTCGAAATAAACAAAAAAAAACAAACTAAACAATAAACTGAAATTGAAGACAATATTATTTGAACAACATTTTGTCTTTAGTTTGGTATTTTGATGTATTATTCCTTGTTCCTTTCTGTTTTTTTTTATTTTTCGATATATATTATTCTTGTTGTTTATTTTTTCTCGAATTTTGTGTTTAATGTGTTTTTTTTGGTTGTTGTTAGAAATTTATTTATTTATTTGTTGGTTAGTTGATTAATTTTCGCTCGATTAAAAAATAGATATTAAATGAAACTCCCGAAGAAAATGACTTCATCAAAGATTATTCACACTATGGATAAAAGCAAATATTGTTTTGTTTTTGAAAAGAATGAACATTAATCGACAAGAAATTACCAATTAATTTTAGCTGAGAAACTAGTAAAGATTAAATAAAATGTACTGATCAACTGTTGAATGATGTGTGATTACAATCAAAGTGAATGAAAATACTGATTTTATCTCAATTGAAACTTTAACAAATAAGAATGAATTGAAATGTTTTGAAATGAGTTCTGGGTTTAAGTTGACTGCCATGTTTTTTGTCTTTTTATACTTTTGCTGCTGATGACAGTTTGTGACTAAAATTATCAGCAAACATCAGAAAATTCTACAAAAGATCAGTTTATTAGTAATAGCACTGAGGTGAATGTGAGCAACATTTGATGAGTAGTTATAATTTATGCATTTTGATTTATCATAGTTGTAAAGCATATTTGTCGTAGGGTTCGCATGATGAAGGTTACACTGTTTTGTGGATTGTTCAAAATTCCAGAATGCCATTACCATAGATTCTGATTTCATGAATGAAAAGTATAATCGTGGCTATGGAAACAGGAAATTGTATTGTAAAATAAATATTTTATTATACTCGCATTTTAGTATATAATATATTTGTTACGAGCTACTGTATAGCCTTTATATTAAATTGCTGCTTGAAAACGTTAGTACATCGAGGTATATATTTACTGTTCATCGTTTCAGTGTTAATAGTAATCTGAACCATTATTGTCAATTATAATATACCTGATAAATACTGTGACGAGTTTCGTTGTCAGAGAGTTTTATTGGATGAAAACATAACGTCCGTATTCAATGTCAAATAGATTACCTCAGGTGTCAGGTTTCGAAGTAGGGGTTTTTTGCTGACATATCCACTCTGAGGTTTTTTCGTCTATAGTTAAATCCAAGCTTTACAACTTAACATTGTGTAGTCTGAATCAGCTTCGCATCGACACAAAGCTATTCCAAACTGGCTGATAAGACATAAGGAAGTGAACATGTTGAATTCTATTACTCTTGTGTTGGACCTCCATTATATAAAGAGCCTTTTCAGTAGTAGGGGGGCTGTACAGTGATTTTTATAATATTTTCATTTGAAATTCTGACTTATTTCAAAATCATATTAGCTGTGAAGTGGCTCAAATCGTTAATAATGCTCAAGTGATGACCCTCTATATTCGCGGAACTTAAAGTATGCTACTAATTTTTTAATTGCAGAATTTTAACATGAAGTTTTCTAAACCATTCCAGCACATCTCATCCTAGAGACTAAATCTGTTCAAACACTTTCAAGTCTTCCTTTTATCTTTTACCTCAGTAAAAACCCAGGGAAAGTGAGACCTTACTCATTTAGTACTTTTTATTTTGATGTAGTATTTTCCGCTATTCTGTTTGTGATTGTCACTTCATCATTAAAATCATGCATCTCTCTCTCCTTCCTGCTATACATTAATCAAATGTTTAGAAATAAAGATTATCCAACTACATCATTTCATTCATAAAATAAGTTAATCAATTTCCTGTATACGATAAACAGCCGATTTTTTCATTTTCCAGACTCTGATGTTATTTTTACATCAATGAGGTTAATAAAATTAAATATCAGAGAAAATACAAGTATCTTAAAACATACAATCCGACTGTCACGATTTAGTGAATTATTAAAAGTGAATAAAATGTACCAAAAAAATAGAAACAATTACAAAAGTTGACGGAATAAAGTGTGCAAATACAAGTAGCAGAAACTGAAAGATAGGTGTAAATTTCGGTGAGTGTTGTGTACAAGTGAAATATTTCAAGCTTTAGAGAGAAGAAGATGTGTCTATCGCTGTTACTGAATATAAACTGAAAATGGGTAGGTTTTTGCCAAGATTTTGTGCACTTTGTAACAAAATAAACAATGATTTCACTTGTCAGTCGTTGTATGTTACAAAAAAAATTTAGTTTAGAACATTTATCCAAACATAAATAATCTATTAGACGCTAAACATGTATGTAATACTGCTTATCAATGCACCATAGTTTTAATCTGAATTAAATGATCATAATTTATGATTGAATAGCCGTCCCGATAGAAAAATATTATGTTAAAGCTGTGCATACGATGGATTCTTAAGTAAATCAAACCAGTACTACTTATAAAAATCAAATTATAAATTGTCTTCTGATAGACTGACAAGAAAAAATTGAAAATATGTATATCCACTCTGTAAATTATTATTATCGTTCATAAAACGTGATACAGACTGAATTTATTTCATTTTGCTACTGATGTTAAGGATAATAAGCATTTAGTAAGATTGAATAGTTAATATCAGAGAAATCAAAAATACGTATTAATTCTATTTGCAACTAGTCTGCTAAATGTATTAGACATTCACTATTGGTATTCACATTAGGACTCATACCTAATACATTTCGTTTCAGACATTCAACCAGTTTTTGATTGAGGTACTAGACAAATATGAAAAAAGGAACTAGTTGATTGCAACTCGTAATATCAACATCGGAAGAAAACAAAAATTAACAAATTAATCTCATTTTAACTGCAAAAGCTAAAGTTATCTGGACTCATTAGTTCAATGGATAATGCGTTGGGTGTGTAAATTGATAGGGACTGGGTTTGAGAATTGATCTGATCATAAATACTGAGTAGCCGGTACGACCATTTGACGAATTTCAAAAAAAGCGAAACGCACTGCTAGCCATTGTCAAACTTTGTCAAAAACACGAATGAAGCTTGATTACTCTCTAAAGAAAATAAATTCTTTGGATATGTGACCAAAATGGACATTTATTTAATACAGTATTTTTGATAACAGATAAATTTCTGTTAGTTATACGATATCATCGTATATCGAGTAAAATATAAGATATCGACAAATATTTTCATAACATGCACGACAATTCACAGGTAAGTTTTCTCTCAAATTATTTAGACGATAATGTTTTTTAAAAGTTTTTTTTTGACACAAGAATAGAGTACCTGTTTATTCCTTTTTCTTGAACACTTGATGACAGAATCTGTTTATGACGTTGATTTGAAGAATTGATAAACTTTACATTAATGCTAACAGCTTTAAATGCGATGATTACAAATGACGTGCATCAGAAGTTATCTTGAATATTTGTTATCCATTTTTAATATTCCATTGTGAATTATTACTCAGAAGAAATTTCAAGAAAAAAGTTGAATTCCTATGTCTTTTAAATATAGTGATGTAGACAAGGTTGTTTTAGGTCAATTACAGTTCACTTTTTTTAAATTTTCTATTTATTCGTCTCAACTCTGCTACGACAGATTATTTAGTATTTTCATTGTCGAAGATTTTTGTAATTTGAATTCCCAGTTGCTACTTCTCATCAAATAAACGGTCGCCCTTATACCTTGAATATTATTAAATATGATCTGTTGGTGATGTTAGATCCCCAGAACTCGCTTGATAAATGCCTTATTTTGGATTTCACGTTTGCGAGCATGGGCTGATCAGTTAACCTTGAGATTTCATTTCCCACCATGAAAATCCATGGCTGTGATTGGCTGCTGTGTATTTTAGTGTGCTATTTTCGTAACTGTCCCAAGGACGTTCCGATGATGTATAAATAAACGAGAGTTGTGTGCTTGATTGTATTGGATTATTGGGTGTTTGTAGAATATACTTTCTACGCTTACAAAGCCTTCTTTTTACAGCTTGGATTCAAGGTAGCCTTTCTAGACGCTGGTAATTGCCTCGTTCGCGTTTATCGACTAAGATGAACTCATGATAGCTTCAAGCGTACCTAGTGACGAGCGCAACATGATCATATTTCAATGTTAATTTGGTTTAATCACCATGTTTATATTCATGAGGTAGGCTTTGATCTCTATCTGTTTATATCGTAACTAGTAAAACCAAACCATAGTATATTATATGAGTTTCGGATTTACAATTCATCCCAAACAAGCAAATACTTCATCAACTAAGCCACTAATCGATAGATCATTTTTAGAATACTATAAAGTATATTTTTCCCCTCAAACTTCTAATTGTGCAGTACAATATTAATAAAATTAATTAAGATCCAAAAGCGGAAATTCCTTGGTCATCATTTTGCTCACATAAACAATATCAATGTCAAGTGAAATGTATGATGAATATAAAAAAATAGATTAAATTCCTGAAATTATAGTTCAATTCTATTTTCACATAAATTATACAACAGGTCTAATAACAAAATAATTTACATTAAAAATAATCTAAACACTACACTTTAATGTATACAATGTTTTTTCTACTGCCTTGTACTTCAGTTGCTTTATCATCGTCCGTAATCAATAAATCAGTCACGATCACCATCATTCACCCAAATGTCTACACAAGAATACGTATATATATATATATATATATAACTATATATGTATATATAGTTATATACATATATATTTCGTAATGAGTAACACAACGAGAAGACTACTCATTTATTCAGTAATATTATCTGTACCTCCTAGCTGTTTGAAATAATTCACCTTTAGTTTTCCTGTACTTCAGACTTTTATGCTAGCTTTTCATGTTTGATTTTCAACAAATAATAAAGAAAACATTTTTTATCTGTTTTGAAAAAAATATTATGAAAGATTATTATACATATTTTTTCACTTCAATTTATTTTGCTAGCACTTGAACATTGTACATAAACTTTGTATGGCGTAACTATGCTTTGATATTCGAACATTTTTATAAATATCATTTTTTTTCTTATTATTGGTCTTAATCTTAAAAACCAAATGTCAAGAGAATAATTTGTTTGATTGATTTCACATAAATTTCTGTATTTGTATTTCGATTATATTTAATCGATTACTAACAAATTAGGAATGAATCGTTAGTTTTGGACACAGTGTAAAAGGTAAGATAATATTATAACACAGTGATATAGTAGAACGGGTTGATATTACTTTCCCGTTACGTTTCATTAACTTTTTGCGCATGGATACCTAAGAATTCGTTGTTTGGGCAGCTGGGCAAACAAATATCAAGGCTCACATACAAATTCAGTGATTTCTATTGCACACATTTATTTCGATAGCCTTTGTACCAATGTTTATGTGTTTAGATTATCAACAATCCTAGTTAATTAATTTATTGGCTGAACTATTATTCATCCCTATCATAGATGTGTGTGTCAATGTTCTGTTCATTGATATGAAACTTTTAGTGTTACTACGGTCAACATTATCAGCGCTTACTTTATGTTAAAATGACCTTTGGTTTCACAAGTTTTAAATCAGTTCACTTTGGCAACTAATTACGATTGGTGGTTTTCACGTTCTCCATTGCCTTTACGCAGTCTTAAACTCTCGTTGGCTTTGTCGTACTGTTGAATACTGACTAGGTGGATGATTGCTGTTCACTGTGAATATACACAGCCAAAAGCACTCATTTGTTATTCTAATGGAAAACTTACAAAAGTAATGTAGGTTAAAAAGCATCAAATTACAATACTCTAAATTTTATCAGCAAAATTTTCATTAGTTTAGTTTGTTCGTTAACTGAATAGTGAAGTGTATATATTTGTGTAAATAGAATATAATTTATCAATAAACATTTATAATAAGATATTCTACAGGACTACTTCTATATGATACGAAGCATAGATAAAAGTTTTCTGTTTATCAAGTCTTGTTCGATCTTACAAGTTGTTTACAAAATTTAAGTAGATTATAAAACACAAAAGTTGTTTCATATGTTATATCAGTTTTATAGTTAATAGTTCGAATCTGTATGCTATTGATATGACAATATCCATCTTGCTTCTTACTTATGCTCTAAACACACACTACAGAATTTGACGTCTTATGTTTTAATTCTTCTAAAATAATGTTGATTGTATCAGTGTTTAGTATGGCAAAAATCTGTCCAAAACATTAGTCAATATGATAAATCGTAAAAAGGAAACAGGAAATATGATTTATTTGATTACATAACACAAAATAAGGAAGGAAACAACAAAATAACAGAACGATTATTTACCTATACACATTTGCACAATACATGCAGTGCGAGAATCAATTAGAAGAAATAATTTTGAAGGCTTTTGAAATATTATCAAAGCGAGTAGGCTAACATAAGGCCATTATACTAAGTAGCTAACTAGTGAAATTTCAGCTGGTTCAATAGTGTTAGTGTACTACTAATTAAGCATCCATAATGTAATTTTACGTACCGAAATATACTTTACCACAGATTATAAGGATATTTTGAGAAGCATGGAAGACAAATCAGCATAGGTTTGTCTAACATCTTTATCGTTTACATTTTAGACCAAGAAAGGAAATGAATTTTTAAAATACCGAGGTACTCACCGTTTGGTGAAGCATTACTGTCAAACAAATCGATCAGATGAAAAGTGGTATCATGCTTATTAGTATCTCGTTTAACTAAATACGACGGATGAAATGGATATAAAAGTTTCAAAAGGCTAAAATCGTACTTTTGTCTTTAGGATCAAACATTTATTGCACCATTATGCTTAGCTATATATTTTGTAGGACATAAAACTATTTGATGGTTAAAAGGACTTAAATTGAGCTCTAAATCTGATTTTATATAAACTGAGCTTATTTGAAGATTCCAATTTTATACTGAATGTATGGTCCAGATATTCTCCCTAAAGGCTGAGATGAAGAACTTAAAAAAGTAGGATAAAGAAAGTTTTATTCTTCGAAAAAATAATTTAGTAGTAGGATTTACATCATGTATAAAACGCTGTTCAACAACTCTAAGATCAATTAAAAATGCGACATGTTACTATTCGTAGATTTCTATTCTTAATTGTTCTTCTCACTGAGTAAACATATAAATCGCTAAAACTAGATTCAGAATGAACCATCATTGCTTTCTGACCAGTTTAAATTCTAAAATCAATTTAAATATTTAAAACATTTATTATTCATTATTGAATTTATTATAATCCTAGCTAATTCAAATTTCAACAATCTAATTTGTATGATTAATTTATTTATTTAACAACTGAACATGATTTTGAACTCAGTTATCAGTTAGTACATAACTTTTTCGATTACATAGTTCCGCTTAACAAAATAGTAAGTTTTTGACGTTCGTAACTTTTGTATTCGTTAAAATTGCTGTTGCTGACTTTCTTAATAAATTCACAATTAATTTCATGTAAACTTCCAAAATTGTAACTTTGTTTCTACGCGAACGCAACATCATCTAATTGATGTAAATTGATTTTCAGCTGTGATTTGTATAGATCATTGTCAATCCATGATGAACAGATAGTTGAGAAGTTAAATTGTTAATTAACCAGACATTTTAATCGAAATACTCAATTATTATTGTCTACGTTCAGTATTGATAAATATGTAGCCTGAATAGAACATAGATGACGTCTCAGAATGATATTCAACAGAATCTGTCGGGTTGCACATGAATACAACACACGTCATATTGAAGAGTGATAAGTAGCACGACACTGGGGCCAATGGTTTCCAGCTGACCATCTCCAACCACATGACATCAAGAAGTAGTGTTAGCGATATCAGGCCACTCAGATCAGTGTTTACATTACATTATGATCGATAGGATTCCAGCACTGGAGGATTGAACCAACGTAACACTAGCTGTACTCAAGGATCAATCAACTGTAAGTATATACATCAACAGTGCATCTACGAGGGACACTAAGTAAAATCAACAACTCATCATTATTTATTTGAGGCCTGAGAGCTTGTTAAAAAACATTCTGATCTGTATGTGTGGAACTTGGATAATTTTACTTTTTGAATATATTTTAGCTTTTATTTAGTTTGACATCTTGGTATTAAATACAGAATTCTGTTTTGTGTATGAAATATGCCTGTATTCTAATTACTGATCAGCATTCGATTTCTTACGTTATTAATTATTAACCATCATCAGACATATCAATCAAGTTAGATAAATTAATCATAGAATATATTATATTATTACTAATTACAAATATAGAAAATTAATAAATTAATATATATATATATATATTGCTTGCAAATATAAAAAACAGAGAAGGAACTGAAACGGGGTTTTATTGTTAACTTTATTCATAGGGTCATAACTTTTAACAGTGATCATTCTGACAATCAAAACAATTAGATCAAAGCATTGATTTATTCGTGAATCAAAATGAAACCTAGCATATTTATTTTATATTATTTATGAATACTGATAACAATATACTTGAAAATGGGAACTAATGGTGGTCCGATTAAAATTAATACTTGGATGTTTTATTTTCGATGTAAAGGATTCATTTTTAACATGTGCAAGATATGCAAATATTGTGAATTCAGGACTAATAGTTATACGAAGCACAAAGTTAATGTACCTGTATTTTTAAGTGATGAAGAGTGACAAAAGTCGCTATGTTCATTCAGATGGGATGATTAGGCCTCCTTAAACTTTTGAATGTTTCTTCTAAGGATGTATTGTTAGTCTCCAAATAAATATACTGCGACCTAAGTTGCAAAATAATGGTTATTTCAAGGAATTAAAGTAGATTATTAATAATTAAAACATAATCCATCGTTTAAAATGTTTCTTGAAATCGTTTACTAGATTTTGATAGTACCATTCACTGTGACCTTAAATCATTTCATGAAATACAACATCCAATCTACCGAATGATCATTGTAATATGTAAAAGTTATGGATTCAATTCTGTGTCCGCTGAGTAGAAATAAACCTGAAAAAAACGCAATTGTACAACGATTCTATTACTTTTCATCATTAGCTAACTTCTGATTAACAACTTCGAAAAATATGTATATTATTAATCAACCAACTTGTACGTGTCCATTAAATATTCATAAATAGGAAAACTATTGTTATTTGTTAAATATTGAATTGTTACTGAATTAATAAATAATGACTTTCTTTATCAAATTTGATGTAGCTTTTATATCCCATAGGATTAGATTGTTCTTCTTAATCTAAATTCTAATTATATTTATTAGTATTATCATTTTACATTTATATTTGCTTTTATGTTGATAATGTTTATGAACTGATGTTGACATGATGCATATCATGTTCACTGCGAAGAAAATAAACTACATTTTAGAAAGAAAATATTAGAAAAATAACAACATCAAATAAACTTATACGTTAAGCACAAAACAATAAATATGAATGTTTGTTCTTCAATTTGTGTGTATGTGTTCGTTCATAGAGTAGCTTCAGTGTAATAATAATTGAATAAGAATTGATATATAAAACAAAATATATTATCGTTTGGTTGGTCCACTTTGAATTTGGTCTTTGTTGAATATCAAGTTGCCTACTTTGCTTCTATCTTCTGGTAAAGTTTTATCTTTAAGAGACTATTGTTGAAGTAGTTCGATTAACAATTCTTGCTTTTTTCAGTTTGCGATGGATTGCATTCGCGTAAGAATGATATCAGCTATTCGTCAAAGCCACTGTTGTTGTTTGAACCGAACTTAATCGACACAAAACTCACCTACATATAATTAACATTGAAGTTAGGCGGTTTATTACTTGCTCATTAAGATAATGCGGCTGTTAGAAATGTATTGATTGAATGTCTCTTACAAGGAGAATTTCCAAATATTATGATAAAATTAGTAAATACTACGTATTCCTAATGATGCAGGATGTAAGTCGGCATTAGGAACTACTGATATATATATATATATATATATATATATATATATATATATATATATATAATGGATCATGTAAATGACAGTGATCAATAAAAAGTACATGAATTAAGGCAAACAGTCAGAACATTGAAAAATGTATGCGTGCATGATAAAATATTGATTGTCATTGCAATCTAATGGTTTCTGATCGGATTCTGTATGATGTCAGTTTTGTGTAAGAGATTAAGACGAAATCGAAATAACGATTAGATATAGTAGGACTGATACATTTAACTGGTTTAGTTTTTTCTTCATATGGTAGTGCTTGAAATATGGATTTTCCTCATGGCACATTTTATCCAGTTTTACTAACTCTAAATACCTAAATAAAAACCACATTCAGTAACTATTTCACCAAAGATTTCTTGTTGGAAAAAGAATGACTATATACTTTGATGAGTCACACTGATGCAACTAATCATCGCACACTTTATCGGTTAGTTAAATGTTTAGTAGTTTTTATCAAACTGAAGTTATCAGTCATTTACAGACAATTTAACTCTCTCCCAGCTCTTAAATCAAAAGCTGGAAGAAAACAGAAGAAATCTTTACTCTTGTATGTCGAATTTGTTCAGAGAAACCAAATGCATCTATAGTTTTCTGTATGAAGTAAAAAGAGCATATAAAGTAGTCCTATCCTCAATTAACAATACAAAGTCATCATCCAATCGTCTTAGGCCACATCGATATTCTAGAAATTCTGTCGACCCGCTGACTAGACAGAAACTCTTTGCTTCTTGAGGGCCTCTGGTAGCTTCTGGGGAGCATCCTAACAATTTTTCTAGTCTTCTGAAACTGAAATAAATTTTAAAAATTACTCAACAATAGGCGAAGATTTGAATATCATGAAATTTTTGTGGTCGCTAATTAGTACGGTCCCTGCAATTTATTGTGCAAATGATTTGTTATCTTTATTCATTTATTTTTTTATGTAAATATGTAATTTGTGAAGTGGAATTAATGTCGGACGTCACAATCAGTATATGAATCCACATAAATTTCATAAAATGAGTACACGTATGACCAAACCATACAGCGATTATTAAATTACAATAGTGACAATCAAACGAAGCACGAAAAGATTTGTGATTAAATGTTGTTCAAAACAGCCAATATGCAAACAGCACATTGATAATTCTTATTTGCCAATGCTTATGGAGAACAAACTAATAATATGTATGGATATCAACGGTATAAAACGCTCACTAGGAATAAAACGAATAATAAAACCGACTAAACATACAAAAATAACCACTCTTTAATAAGGTCGATCGAAGGGTATGATTTTGTGCTAATGGATAGACTAAACAGTTCCTTTCTAATTGAAGTGGGCTGTTATGTTTTTTAGACGGAGAATGAAGGCTTCTCAAACAAACCTCCCCAGAGAAAGAACACAGCTCAGCCAAAATGAAGGAAATTAGTGCGTCTTGTACCTTCCTACAGCACCAGTAAATAAACAACGTTTCATATTTAAATATCTCAGTGCATAAAATCATATCTCCCAGTGATAACTTCGAATTGAACCCACCCAACATCGAAGCAGCACCCAAGGAACTCGTAATCACTGTTGTCCAACACACCACGGAGCGCTTAAGAAGATAGTTATTACCACACAGAATTCTTACGATGGATTAAACTGCAATATCGTGCATGGAGGACAGCTCCCAAACTCGTTTCGAGTGAAGACCGGTTTCAAGTAATTTCGATAGCCCTTATCCTTTCTATTTTTCTTGGTGTTTGGCGAGGAAAACGCGAGATATCGTGGACAGCTCAGATGCAACTGAGCAATTTGGACTTCGCAACCGATCTCACATGCAGCAACAAATTCTGGAGAAGTCGACCGGTGTAGCGGAAGATTCTGTAGCATAGGTGTCAACATGCACAAGAGAAAAAGCAAGATTCTCCGATACAACATAACATGCAGCAACCAAATCACACTACACGGAACTCAAAACAACTATCAACAAATACAAAAGTCAGAATTTTCCATGCAAACATCAAGATAGTTTTATTTTATGTGGCAAAAACGTGAGAGGTATGAAAGCCATTAGGCAGAAGATACAAGTATTGATTACGGTTATCTAAACGAAATACTTCGGATCCGTTGGCCAGACACCATCATCCTCAACCTACTGTGGCGAAAACAAACCAGATTCCTACAGAGGAAGAAATTAAGAAGCGCTATAGGTGGATATGGCGCGAATTGTGGAAATTACCTTACTGCGTCACAAGAGAAGCCCCCACTCGGAATCCTCAAGGTGAAGAACACAACGCTGAAAATTAGGGACAGATATGGAAAGAATTAACACCAATTAGACAGAAGGTCCAGGACAGAGTAGGTTTATGAATGGTGGTCGGTGGCCTATGCTCATTAAGGAGTAACAAGCGTTAGTAAGTAGTAGTAAATATTTAAATGGTTATAGAAAATATGCACTGGAAGTGGCATTCGAATGTCGGAAAAAATTGGAGCTGCTGAAACGCTTATAGAATTCATCATCCGATACATTAACAGTAACATTCACATCTCATTAAGTGTAACATTTATCGTGGGAATATTAGAATTTAGTGACTTTGATTTCATATTTAAATAAAGTCAGCATTCACAAGTTCATTTCGGCTAGTAAAGAAACAGCTTATGCTATGTTAAGATTAAGATGATAGTACTCATTACAAATCATAGGACTAGGAAAAATATTAAGTTACAGAATAATAATAATAATAATAATAATAATAATAATAATAATAAACATCTAGCCCTACATTTTACTGATATTCATAGGTCAATTATCAGCTTAACTTGTCGTAGTCAACACTATAAACTTTTATTTGTAAGCACTTTTTCTTTGCTATTCGTTTATAAAGTTCCTAATGGTAAAATCTGTGTTTCATAATTCACCACCCATGTGTTATACTTTTTATACATTGAACTTATTATTTATGTGATTATTTTATAAACAACAATGAGTACAAGTGCGATTTCATTTGAACCTGAAAAATAAGAGCGATAAAAGAAATATCTAGATTCTTTTACTTTACATTACACTCTTGACGATAAGAAATATTAGCTATGCACTGTAAACGTGGGTAAAAATAAACGATTATAGACCGCACGCATCAACGACATACCTACCACACATGAGAAAAAATTCATTCTGTTACTTAGTTTTAAGAAATAAGGACAGAAATTTTCTTTTTATTTAAGGTTATTTCAATATTTTAATGGGATATGACAGAATAATGAATGACAACTAAAAGTAATCATGAACAGTTGAGACATTGAAACAGAAAGACAATGAAATAAGTACGTGAAAGATAAAATCGACATTGATACTCAATATTGCTTTGGAAACAAAAAAGATGTATGAAAAAATTATGTCTACTTAAATAAGTAAAACTAATTTGGAATTTATTTAAGCTAGTACCAATGCATTAAGCTTCACTTTTGCTTGAATTCGGTTTATGATTGTTTATTTAAATGGTTATTGATATTCATACATCAATCCTACTTATAGGTAGTCTTCGTCATCATCAGTTTTATATGTTGTAATGGATTACTTATCAATCAGTATTACTTGTCGATTGTTCATGTGTTTCATTTCACATCAACCTTCAAAACTAATGGCTGACTGGCCAATCAAATAGTAGTTTCAGTTTAATTCTTTACAAAGAATTCATATTTTGGAAGAAACAATTCACAAGAAGATTGATGTAGTCCAGACGATAAAGCAAATAGATGTATGGACCTAACAATCATGTTTCCAAGACTTGATATCAAACTAAGTTAGAATTAAATTATTACTTCTCAAAGATATGGTGTTTTATGTGTGTGCCGTCTTGTATCAGTTGTCGCTGATTAGCTTGTCATATCTGTAACCATGAGGAAATCAATGTTTGTTGTGGCATTCAGAAACAAGTTACCCTAAGTTACAGTCAAAAACTTTACTAGTTAGCTAATCAAGCCGCAACTGACCTTCCATAGGATTGAGATAATCAGACGTATCATTAATTGGTGAGCAATATCAACAAAAGAAAACTAGCACTGGTTAGAGATTTATAGTTAAATAGTTCTATAATCAATTGAAAACATAATGCGTGAATTAAGCTAGAATTCAGATCAAACTTTAACGTGTTCAATGTAATTTGGTTTGCAGAGAGTACTAGATAGACTTGGGATCAGTTACTACCCAGAATAAGTTAGAGTATAATTTCAAACTGCTTACAATGCAAACATTTTCAATAACAACAAAAGCACCTCTAGATTCTATTCCTGTCCTAATTCTTTTGTAACATGATTCAATTTAAGATAGAAAAGAACTATATGAATGGAGATTTGGATCCGCTGTAACAACCTTTGATTGGTATTTATTCATTGCTTCATCTAAACCTGTCATAAAGGTAACAAATCATGGCATACAAAAGGAATTCGAATCAAGTGCATTTTATCACTTAGTATGATATACACCAAATATATATCAGGAATTTTATTCCGTGAATCTAAAACACTTTTGGACATTTATGTATGCCTATATTAAATTTACGACAGTTTTATTTCTTCCAAGTAAATGAATCGAGTAAGTGCAATAGTGTTTAATAGGCTCTCAATAACTTGTGGAACAATGCTAAAACCAATGAGACTGAATAATCGCATAAGACAAAAAAAGAATTGTTGAGTAGCTTTTTATTCATTTTTCACTCTTTTCACCGATGACCTCACACACCGTCTTCGGTAGTTACTGTATACACACGAACAGGTTGAGCTTCACTGGTTAAGGCCGTGAATTGATCAAAGTTAGGCATTAACACCGTTCGATACCGGTTCAGTGGTCCAGAAGTTAGGCGTTCGCGCGCAAGACCGAATACCTTGGGTTCAAATACTGCTAGGTGCAGGAATCGTGGATGCGCAATGCTGATTAGTCCCAGACCAGGATGAAACGACCGTCCAAGGCCTCCAAGTTTCTAATAATGGTCCAACATTGATCTATTCATGATTTCAATATTCAAAGAATTTCTTATACTGGGACATTAGGAAATCTTATACATAACGAAAGTGACGCTTGAAAATTGAACATATTGTCTATTCAGCACATGATTATTACAGTACATCCTACCCCCCCCCCCACTTTGCTGGATAACAATCGTAACAATTTTTATTCATTTAACAGTAAGAATTAAGGTTATTTAAATAACTGGTAATTGAACAGGTGGTAAAGTATTAGGTAATTTAGATTAAAAGAAAATGTTTCACATAGTAATATTATAATCATATAGTATGAAACTAGATTTGGTGCCACAATGTCAGATTTACAACCATATTATTAGTACTTTCTAAAAAAAATAAAAATTAGTACAGATGTTCAATTCATTTTTTCCTGTAACTATTATTCCTATACAGTTAAAAACTGAAATTAACAGTTTTGTAGAATTACATTAATTTTAACTTTGTATATTTGGCTAAATGGGGCTTAATAATTCTAAACGAATATTCTAGGTGTCCTAATTTGATTGTTGTAAGTGATCACATCTAGTTAAATTGATCAATTGAATAAAATTGGGAAAATTACCAGCAGCCCCATGACCTTGTTCAAAGCTGGAAACGAGTACTAGGTAAGGATGGCAGATCAATAGATGAAGTAGTGAAACTTCATCAGTTGAGGTGGTTGGGACATGTGTTACGTATGCCTAACCACCGGCTGCCGCGACGAGCTATGTTTTGTGGTGTAGGAGTAGTTTGGAAGAAAGCTAGGGGCGGCCAGACCAAAACATAGCAGAAATCCATGAAGTCACTGACAAGTGGACTGAGTCATGTTGGTAGATGTAGGCGAAACGAAAGTCACCAATGGTTAGAGAACGACATGGCTCAAAATCGTTTGCAATGGCTCACGTGCATCCATTCGTTGTGATCTCTCAAATCCTAATCTTCTGGATTTATCAGCCTCTCTACCTTTGTCTTTCTAACCTTATCTCACTGAATTATACTTCTTGAATAATATCTTCAAACTCTAGTCTTCTTCATCACCAATAATACTTCTACCCTCTCTATCACTATGGTACTTGATTTGACATTTGCGTCTCTGTGTTATTGTGGTGTGGCAACTTGAACTTACGTACATACGTACGAAGTTCTACGTTGCAACTGACTGACTAACTGACTGTTCAAAGCTAACTCTGGATAACAGAAAGCTTACAATGTATAGTTTAATATCATAATGATTTCACAGTGATTCACATTTTTCAAGCAGATTTCTAGAAGTAAATAAATTTGAAAGCTTATTGACGGCGTTGTTTTGAGAAGAAACTTTGAAAATCTTGTGAAATTCCAGGAAACAAACTAGATTCATTTGCAACCTGTGCAAAATGAGATTTCCTACTTTTCGTATTCCCTCATATATTCAAAGTTAATATTATTTTAGCTAGTTTAAAAAAGGTTACTGGATTCCATAAAAATTCAGAATCATTATTTTATTGGAAGGTTTGTGAAGATGATTTCAGTTTAGTTCCTGTTAGAGGCTTATATCAACTGAAAACCAGAAAAATTTTAGAGGCACTAAGACTATCTAAATAGAATTAAATGTTGACAGAAGCGGAATCACGAATGTAGGTTTTATGCTTATAGGAACTTGTTTGGTGAATGTATCTGCTTCTTCATGTTAGTATTAAACAAGAAAGCTGATGCTCTCATAATAATTCATTTGATTTTCGACATTGCTCACTACTATATTTGAAATTGAAACGAATTCTTTCATGTTTTAGGGTAAGCAGAATATTTTCAAACCAATGAGTTTGTGTCTTATAGTTAGCGTTCTTGACTGTATCCATTTTTAACCATAGCGCTGACATTATCCAGTGATGCTGCTAGGTACCAGAAATCAAGTGAAACAAGGTTGAGTCTCACAAGTTATAATTACTTACTGGAATTCTGGAAATCCGTTTCAACAAGAGTCGGCTGTGAACTGTCAATCATCACTTTGTTGATTGGTTCGTGTCGTCAGCTTGGCGCCTAAAAAGTTCTAAATTAATAGAAACTATATTAATTTGATTTTCATAAACGTATCGACTGCCGTCGAGATGTATCTTCATTTTCAGCCAGATATTACATTCAAACTTAATTCCGATTTGTAAGCTAGTTAAATATATACAAAGATAGCATCTGTCTTTTATTCCAATCGTACCATGAATTAGGATCCTTACGATTTCAAAGAAAGCATCACCGATTGTAGATAAAGTCATATTCTTTATTTTCTGACACATTCAGATAACAAAGAAACAAACTATTGTATGTTGCCTTTGATTTGAACGATATTTTGCATAACTGTAATTTAATGAGTAGTAAACTAATCTTCAATAAATTAACTTTCATTTTATTTTAGGACCTGCAGAAATTCACCTTAGAAGATTACTTTATTTGTACAGATGAATGTTTTAGACTAATAAAGTAGCAACAATGTATACAATAGTATGGCATAAAAATTATATATGTATATGCCTTTCTTATTGTGATAGCATTTCTATCTCACAACGCAGAGTGTTCACTCATAATTGACCACCAATTTTATTTACTTTTCAACATTCATTGTGGTGTTCCGCTCTCTATGATGGATGTTTTAGTTGTGGAAATTTCGCTTTTCTTCTGAACAACATCATCAGCACAAACTTCGGATAAGAGTCAAGTATTCGAATTTCTACACGTTTGACCTGTAGCTGGTTCTGTTAACCTTGCTTGATTATTACTGTTAAACTTTTTTTTAAACAAATCATAAGTAGTATCATTCATCATTGTTGAAATAGGTATATAAGATTTTATTCAAAAGCAACTTTAAAGAACATACACTTACTTACTTACTTACGCCTGTTACCCCCAAATGGAGCATAGGCCGCTCACCAGTTTTCTCCAACCAACTCTGTCCTGGGCTTCCCTCTCCAGTTCTGTCCAATGTTTGTTCATTCCTCTCATATCTTTCTCTATTTCTCGGCGTAATGTATTCTTTAGCCTTCCTCTTTTCCTTTTGCCTTGAGGGTTCCATGTGAGGGCTTGTCTCGTGACGCAGTTAGGTGCTTTCCGCAATGTGTGTCCTATCCACTTCCACCGCTTCTTCCTGATTGCCTCCTCCACTGGAATCTGGTTTGTTCTCTCCCACAGTTCGTTGTTGCTGATGGTGTCTGGCCAACTAATACGAAGTATTTTGCGTAGACAACTGTTAATAAACACTTGTATCTTCTGGATGATGGCTTTGGTAGTTCTCCATGTTTCCGCTCCATACAGTAGAACTGTCTTCACATTTGTATTGAAAATCGTGATTTTGGTGTTGGTTGAAAGTTGTTTGGAGTTCCAGATATTTTTCAACTGTAGAAATGCAGCCCTTGCTTTGCCAATCCGTGCTCTCACATCTGCGTCGGATCCACCTTTCTCGTCAATGATGCTGCCCAGATATGCAAAGTTGTTAACGTCCTCCAAGGCATCTCCATCAAGAGTGATTTGGTTGGTGCATGTTGTGTTGCATCGGAGAATTTTGCTTTTTCCTTTATGTATGTTGAGACCTACTGCAGCAGAGGCTGCTGCTACACTCGTCGTCTTCTCTTGCATTTGTTGTTGAGTGTGCGATAGAAGAGCCAGATCATCTGCGAAGTCCAGATCGTACAGCTGCGTCCTAACTGTCCAGTTGATACCGTGCCTCCCTCCAGATGTTGACGGTTTCATAATCCAGTCGATGACCAGGAGAAAGAGAAAGGGTGAGAGTAAGCAACCTTGCCTCACACCGGTCTTCACCTCGAACGAGTCTGTCAGCTGACCTCCGTGCACGATTTTGCAGTTGAATCCATCATAAGAATTCCGTATGATGTTAACTATCTTCTCAGGCACACCGTAGTGTCGAAGAAGCCTCCACAGTGTTTTCCTATCCACGCTATCGAATGCTTTCTCGTAATCGATGAAGTTGATGTAGAGTGGTGAGTTCCATTCAATTGATTGTTCCACAATGATCCGTAATGTAGCAATCTGGTCAGTACACGATCGATCCTTACGAAATCCGGCCTGTTGATCTCGAAGTCCTTCATTCTGTTTAACAATACCCTGTTGAAGACTTTGCCTGGTATTGAAAGAAGAGTGATGCCTCTGTAGTTCTCACACTTGCTGAGATCGCCTTTCTTTGGTATTTTGATCAGGTATCCTTCTTTCCAATCTGATGGTACTTGTTCCTCATCCCAAATCTTGTTGAAGAGGATGTGAAATATTTTCGCAGTTGCTTCTACATCTGCCTTCATTGCCTCTGCTGGAATGTTGTCTGGTCCTGCTGCTTTGCCGTTCTTGATTTGTCTGATGGCCATATTGATCTTCTCAATCGTAGGTGCGCCAATATTAGTTGGGAGATCCGTGGATGCTGCTTTGATGTTGGCTGTGTTCAGTGGAGCTGGTCGATTCAATATTTTTTCTGGTTAGTGTTTTTTTGGCAAGTTAGTTTTTGACGGAATGGGGTCGCCAACCCCATGTCCAACCCTCCTTCTTTACCCGGGCTTGGGACCGGCTGTAGCCCAGAAGGTTCTACAGGCGGAGTTAAAGAACATACAATCAGTTGGTAAATGTTTACTCCATAACTGACGAAGTTGATTTTAACTTGGTGATATAAAATATATCCATTAAATAAGGAGTAAGTAGCCGTTATGATCAACGAAAATATCTCCATTTACTTTGAAGTAGTTTGAATCTTTGATTATGATTGTTTATGTAAAGGAATAAATTTACTTGTTTGCGATCAGATTGTTCAAAATGTTTTAAGCTAACATATCTCGTAGTTCTGATAATCTTCATCTTCTCGTAAGACTATCCAAATTTAGTTATATTTTTTTAATCTGATATAAGTTCTATTAAATACACATAATTTGAGAAGAATATCCACAGCTTTACACTGTCATCTTCGGTGCATACATTCACACTCTGATGATTGAATTCTAACTACATTTTCATGTATTTTGTTTCTGAAATCCCCTTTTTGATTAAAGCATAAATAAGTTTATTACAAACAAAATGAAATTGTATTTGTAACCATGAATCGATCAATGTTAGACCACCATTAGGGCGTTCGCGCACAATACCGAAGGTCCTGGGTTCGAATCCTGCGAGGAGCAGGAGTCGTGGATGCGCACTGTAGATGAGTCCCATACCAGGACGAAACGGCCGTCCAGTGCTTCCAGGTTTCTAATGGTGGTCTAACATTGATCGATTCATGGTTACAAATAAAACTTAACAATCCTAACAACAACCCCGCAATAAAATGAAATTGCTTATCTAGTTTGATATCTAAATTGATTTGATTTTAAGTCAATTTTGTTTATTTGTTTTAATTAAAAATGATTTATGAAATTTTAAATGAATATCTATTTATGAATGGAAGCCTGTTAATGAAGTATGTCAGGATGAATCAATTAGACACAAAATAGACAGTAAAATAGTGATCGATAATTTAGTCTTGTTTTATGAACAAATAAATTGATCAAACAATCAATGTATGCAAAGTAGATTTCATTATTCTGAGAATTTAATATAAACACTGATATCTTCTTATAAAGATTATAAAAATGGGATATCTGATTACATAATCAGTTGACATCTTAGTTTATTGCTTAGATGAATGTCTTCATCTCTGAAAATGTCTTCTAATTCTAGGCATAATACGAAACTCGAAATGTATATGTTCGATTGTTAATATCATAGAAAGTGAAACATTATTGGAATATCGAAAGTATTGAAAAATATATATCGTGTGTAAATTAACCTTGGGATATATTTTTCAAGTTTTACGAGTTTTATTGTTCTTCCTTTAATAATACGGTTCTGTATATTTTTCATTGTAGCTTTATTTTAAGTGAGCGATTATTGTAAAAATGGGGGTTTTGATGATAACAACTTTTCATGTTGAAATATGTTATTCTAAGAATTTAGTATATTTTCTTTGATTCTACTCCAATCCGAATAACAACCAGACTCCATAATTATTTAAGATGATGGTTGAAGATAGTTGATGGGATCTAGGTTTCATGCCATTTGTAAATTGTCAGTAGCGTGTACCTGTAATTTTTGAAGGAACTGAAGCTCCCTTATGAATTCTATTTTATATCACCTGGCATTAAGTTTAGAGGAGCTACTATTGAGATATTCATGCAATGATTGATCGCCTGTAGGACGGAAATGTATTTACAACAGATTGACCACTAGGTGGAGACCAGTGTTACATATATATCAAATCCTTCTTAATACGGATCAAGTTCTATTGACTGAAGTGAAGGGTTTATTGTCGGTTACCTTCAAGCAGCAACTTACATATCAGCATAGTGCATGTGATTTCGAGTCATTTAGACAGGTAGCCATAACAGAGACTGATTGACAGAATCGGATCAGCGCTAAAAGGGACACTATATGCATAACATTAGTCCCTATTCAGTGTATAATCAATTTATAAGTGCCACTGATTTTAGTGAAATGTAATATATTAACGATATTTTCGTAGTTGCATAATTATGTGGGTACTGAATACCACAAAATTTCAAAATGACAGTGTTTCAAAAATATTATTCATTCTAATCTAAAATAATGAATGAAATCCTTCATGTCATTGTAGAGTAAATACAGACAAATATCAAAAGATTGCATAACAGACCGAAAATGAAAATAGAAAACAAATGAACGGTAATCATCAGCTTGAAAAATATTAAGAAACAATAAAAATAGACTGGTGTAATATTACAAGTTGTTACGATTACAGTACGTTGTAGAACATAATCAGGCAGTTGTTCGATGAATGTAAAGAATACAGCAATTAAATGCCGAAGTAACAACGAACTGATAAATATGAGAAAAGTAATAGACTTATAACAACAGATTATCGAATAAGAAAAAATTGGAATTGGGCTAAGAATATAGTTGAATATGAGATTAAACATGTTGCTGTTGTGTACAGAGATAATTTGCAAAATTGCTAAAAACTCAGCAGTACATCAGCGTCTGATTTGTACTCGTTTTTTAACATTTTATTTGACTGTAATGAATAACTCTGATAGGGAATTCTGGTTGAGCAACACAACAAATATTCACGAGATGTTCGTGAGTTGTGATACTGAATGACTTTCATCATACTAAAGTTTTTTGGTGTTTAGTGTTTCAAATAATCTTCAACTGAAAATATCCTCATTTTTAAAGTTTCTTTATATTCCATCTAAATGATTGTTGAGGACGTTAAATCCCCAGAACTCGTCGGATAAATGCCTTTATTTGGATTTTACGTTTCTGAGAATGTGCTGATCACTTGACCCTGAGATTTCATTTCCCACCAGGAAAATACTTGGCTGCCGCTGGTTGCTGTGCTATTTTTGTGACTGTCCCAAGGACGTTTCTATGATGTATAAATAAACGAGATTTGTGTGCTTGAATGTATTGTGCTTGCTGGGTGTTTGTAGAATATACTTTCTACGCTATATCAAGACTTTTTGGATCAAAGTAGCCTACCTGGACTCTGATTGATTGTCTCGTTCGCGTTTATCGACTAAAGGGAACCCGTAACAGTTTCAAGCATACCTAGTGAAGACCCTAACAAGTATATATATATATATATATATATATATATTGACCACTCGCGTAAATTTTTAATATCTCTAAATGATTTCTAGGTGATTCGGTGTTTAGTTCTGTATTATTCTAAACTTATTTTTGCTTGGAATTGTTCAACTTTAGTGACTGACATTATCAAAACAAAAAATTTTTTCTTCCAAGTGTCTGTAATTTAATTTCTGAAATACTTTATTTTCCATTATAAAACTTCTAACATCAGTTATAAAGCAGTATCGTTACTTTTGAATAAAGATGATTCGGTAGAAAGCTGATTGTTTAAAATACTTTTACTCTAAGATTTCTTAATATGAAATTACCAATACGATGTTAAACTGAATGCTGAGATTTTATTTCTCAGTAAAATTCTTGCCTAAATAATGTTTCCTATTCTCTCAAATTATTATAAAATAAGCAATTTATTCAGATGAACACAAAATGAATATTCTTTTTTTTCTGAACTTGTCTATCTAAACTCTTAGACTTGGTTTTTGCTAAAAAAAAGAACCTGATAAAAATAAATTTTATCAAAAAATACTGTAATTCTTTCTCTCCCTCATTTGAGCAAATAATTGATAGTCTGTCTTGTGGTTGTTGTTTCTGAAACGTTTTTACTTTCGAAAAAAAATAGACTAAAATAAATGAATATTTATTCTGTCTACAGTTGTACGTTTAAAAAAAAAGACGTTCTTTTTCGAAAGAATTTTTTATTCGTTTCAGTAATATTATCATTATTTTTGAAGAGAATTACAATTTCCTTCAATGCACACACTACTGCTAAGCTACAAAATTTCCCTTTCATATATTTTTTTTATGGTTATTTAATTATTATGTTTTCACTTGAGTGTAAGATGATTTATGGTTGCTTATCTTTGATGAAATCATTGATGGACTAGATTGAGGTATGTTCATAGCGTTTCGTCCATTTATTTCAAGCAGTTTGTCGAAGAATGAACTATAAAAGCACCATAACCAAACCATCTAGCTCAGAGAATTAAACACCATCATTATCATTTATTCAAGCTAAAAAGTTTCTTCATCTCTTTAATACTTTGATGTTTAGTGTTAGAATATGAGGAACAAATAAATCATTGTGTACGTGACCCAAAGTGTTCAACTTCGTTCTTAAAAAAATGAATTTTTTTGTAGATATTTTCAGTCTGTTATTATTATTAGAAAACAATTGTAATTTTAAGAACACCAAGTTATACTGCATCAGGATTGGTAATAAGAGACACTATGGATTTGTTTTTAATGTCAGTGGTTAGGTGATACTATAGTAAGCCAGATTTCAATAGTCAAGTAACGTAAAGTAAGTTAACAAATTATGATCAATGAGTTGTTACTGATATCAATTGTTTTCTGCAACTAGTCGCGATCACAGCTGCTACATTGTCGTGTGGTCGGGCTTGTCTATCGTGATGAAACAACCGAGCTATATTGTCTGAAACATATGTTTCTGAAGGTTCTGCCATGCCAAGCAGGTCGATTAGAGAACGAGGAGACTAAAAGCAGCAACCCAAGGTCTGAGAACAGGGTCACACTGGTGACTATAGCGGAGTGTAATAGCGGTAAAACGTTTCCCTCGGACAACCAGCATCTGTATCGATGCTGCCTTCTCACAAGGAGGGTAGGGGTCAGAGAAGGTCGACCCAAAAAATGACACACCCTAACTAACCTCACGGATTTCCATATCCAGAGGTAAAGTCTTTGAAAAAGAACGGAGCTAACACTTTAAATACTACCCATAAAAAGGCCATGCGTTGTCCCTTGAACTCTGAGATCATGCTGTGGGGTCGTTAAGACTAACAATAGTCGACCTTTCTTTTCAGGCTGATCAAGAAACACCCTTCCTTGGTGTGGGCAACCGGAAAGTGGCGTCCACCCTCATACCAGAAACAGCACATGGGACCGAATTGGTCACAATCCAATCCTTCCTACACCCTCTAACATCTCTCTTACCTCCATGACTCACCCTTCTTACACCCATTTAACACCTTACACTGCTGATGCAAACGATTCGAGTTCACGAAACCTGATTCCTGGTCTCCTGAAACCCCGTTCTAAACTACGTGTTGGAGCTTTTATTGTCTGGAATTAGTGTCAAATATGGCAACCGGCTTCCATAGCTAGGAATTCATAATCTCGCGCCATCAATGAATGCTACGTCTCCGGAACGAGCATACGAGTAGCGTCATTCATTTTACCTCACCATGTCAGAATAAAGAATCAGCTCGATTTACTCTTCGTGTATCTAAAAGCCTTGATGATGCTTCTTGGGGTCTCGATGGTGTAGATATAGCATTGATTCCTAGGGCAGAACTAGCTCTCCCAGACTGGATCCTTGTAGATAGTCGCTTTTGCGCTGTCCGACTAAACTGAACAGTAAGGACTCGGAAAGATAGGGAAACTAGCTGTTGCCTCTTCGTCATATCAGCCTCCGCCCTCAATGACTGTAGTTAAGACGAGGTGAAAGATGAGTTTTGCAGAAAGCTTTTGGACTTCTTCCAAAAAGTTAGGCATCCTGATATAGTAATAGTGGCTGGTGACTTAAATGCTCAAGTAGGTAGACTGAGTAAAAATGAATAATGTTATGGTGTTGCGGTTTAGAGAACAGACAATGGCGACCGTCTGTTGCAAGTATGCTCAGATAACCGCCTATTTCTAGCAAACACTAACTTTAGGCATAAGTAAAAACATCTATTGACATAGCGACCTCCAAAGTCGTCACAAAACTGGACCCAACTAGATCACGGTGCCATCAGCCACCGATGGAGAGGTTCGAAAGAGGACTGTCGCTCGTTCTACGGCACATGTTTAGATTCAGATCATGCTCTAGTGCGAGCTCGTATTTGTTTGCGACATACTGGACGTAGGAAAGACATCGCAGGGAAACCTCTTAGGGATATACATAATGATAGCAGAGCTATGAATATATTTCAGGAACAACCAGAAAAACAGTTAGGCGACCATGTAAGTGATCTCCACCTGGAGGCAGCCTGGACTGATATCCAAAAAGCTGTTGAAACAGCAGTGATATCTACAAGTATGGTAAACCATAAGGCTAGGAAGAAGCCTTGGATTTCAGTAGCACCTACTGAACTGATGGATGCTCGAAAACTTATCCGACCTGGCTCTGAACATGATGAAGAGCGAAATCAGCTTAGGCACAGGCTGATAAACAGCCTGCGCAATGATCGCGAACAGTGTTGAGTGGCGAAAGAGCGTTGGAAAAGGCAGCGGCGTTAAGTAACAGCAGACAACTGTTCCACCTATTCAAAGAAACCGGTATCAAAAATCCATCTGTCAGCGAAACTATCTAAGGAAAGGATGAGCTGTTTATTCATTCCCGGTCTAGGAGATTGGATCGATGTGCATCACGCTTTAGGGATCAGTTAAACTGGTAAGGACAAAATTCCGCTTGTCACAGTCACAGAGGAATCGGTTTAAGAAATATATTATCTAAAGTATTGGCCTCGATTATACTTAGACGCCTAAGTAGAGATCGTGAAGAGCAGACTAGAGAAAATCAGGCTGGTTTTCGATCTGGACGTGGCTGTATAGACCACATCTTCACACTACGTCAAGTCTATTAACAAAGACACAGGTTCAGATGACCCACAATATTAGTATTTCTCGACCGTTAAGCGGCAGTGTCTGTCATTAAAAGGTGTACTATAGAAGTGCAATAACCTTAAAAAGCCGTTTACTCGAACACTACTGGTCGAGTCAGAGGTTAAGGCAAACTGTCTTCGGAATTGATTACTCCAAGTGATGTCCACTTTCTTCATTCTTGTTTAATTTTGTCATGGACTTGCTTCTAGGTATAACATTATCTTCGTCTGACTTTTCATGAGTGGACATTCTACCAGGAAATTCATTCGCTATCATAGAATATGTCGATGACATAGTTCTACTTGGTGAAGACGCTGACAAAATGCAGTCTTCTGACAACCCTAAGCAACAATCCGAGCATGTTCGGGATGCGGTTCTCACCCTCCAAATGCAAAATGTTTCTTCAGGACTGGGTTAAATCAGCACCTGAACTTGTGATAGGGAGTGAAGTAGTCGAGCGTGTAAACCGCTTGACTTACCTCGAGAGTCTGGTCAGTGCTGATGGCCTGGTGACTGACGAAATCTCAGCTCGGATACAGAAGACTCGATTAGCTTATGTCATCTTGCGTCATTTATGGTGCAGTCGAGATATGCACTTGATAACCAAGGGACAAGTGTACTTTGCAGCTGTTCGCTTCGTTCTAGTATATGGATGCGAAACATGACCAGTCAAAGTAGAAGATATTCTTGGATTACTGTCATTCAATCACAGATATCTTAGAAGCATTGCTAGTGCATCCTGGAACAACTGTATAAGCGATGCTATCTTTAGGAAACGAGTATTAGGTATGGATAGCAAATAAATAGATGAAGTATTGAAACTTCATCAGTTGAGGTGGTTGGGACATGTGTTACGAATGCCCAGCCACCGACTGCCTCGACGATCGATATTTTGTGGTGTAGGAGTAGTTTGAAATGGCAGAAATCCATGAAGTCACTGACATGTGGACTGAGTTATGTTGGTAGATGTAGGCTACCTGGTTTGGCACCGCGAGGTGATAGTAACCGATGGTTGGAGGCCTTGAATGACATGGCTCAAAATCGTTTGCAATGGCGTCAGTGCATCCACTCGTTGTGTTCTCTGAAATTACAATTTTCTGAATTCCTCTCTACCACTATGGGATTGGAATTGACAATTGCATCTCTGCGCTAACCTAGTATGATAAACTGAACTAATGTACATACGTACGAAGTTCTACATTGTAACTGACTGACAGCAACTAGTCGTCGTAATCAAATATTCGAAACCTCTGTTATACTTAAAGCTTGTCCTATTTGAAATTGGATTTCATAACACACTGATGTAATTATATTATTACTTATTCATTGTTACGATGAAATGATTTAGAATAATATAATGCAATCACCTTTGTTTTTACAACTTGGATCTGTTAATTGGTAGTGGAAGTGATAATTGATTTTTGTTGCCTAAAATTATAGTGCCTGAATTTTGACTAAACAATGATGACTAACCAAAATCAGAATATCAATTATTTGAAAATCCCACTAAATTTCATAAAGAGAGCATGATATTTTACTTTTTTGCAGCTAACTCATAAGGAAATTCAAAAACTTTAAAAATATATGTTTCATTGTTAAGTATTCAACTAGCTTTTGTATGATGTACGGAGTGAGAACATAACTTTTACCTACAGGACTGTTATTTAAGGGGGTAAATTCAGTTGATGCAAAGAATATATGCTTCTAGCTTCAATCTAACTAGTAATGGTATTAATATGTTAAGGGATACTCATAGTACTAGTGTTACCAATCTTAATAATTTTGTTTTTATTGATAGTAGCAAAAGCAATAGGATAGTTGTGAGAAAAGTGATTGCAGGAAGAAGACTGTATAAAATATATATACATGATAACAAGTGACCACACAGAATGCCTACTCATAATTTTATTAACTTTTCGAATAAAAACTTTTAATGTAAACTTTATTGATGTAAACATCAAATGAGTCGCTAATCTATTAGTAACCAGCATAAATATGAATTGTTTGCATTCATTCATCAGATTGCTTATCGATACATTTTGTGAACTTATGTTATAAAGTCTCGTAGCACCAGCTCAACCCCGCCTGGAGCCCTTCTAGAATTTATGCCGATCCCATCATGCATAAATGAAGATGATTGCTCGTGGGGGTTAGCAACCATGTCTCGTAGAGAACCAACTCGCTAAACAAACGTAAAGCTGTAAAAGTAACTTAGACAATTTAAACTTTGCCCTGGCAGTGGCAAGATCTTCATTTAAAAGAGTTATGATGTTATATGATGAAATACAAGTTTCTTTGGAAGTCACGAAGCCAACAGCTCTTCTGATAACCAGAGCAACAATTAATTTAGGTATGTGGAATAGTCATACAATGTGAGAGACCGGGAGGAATATTCAAGTTGATGCGGAAAGGAAAAGATACAACCTGGTGATACTTGGAATCAGTGAAACACATTGAACGCAGGTTGGACAAAGAAGAATAGCTTCATGTGAGATGCTAGTATTCTCTAGCTTTAACTACAAAGTGCCTCCCAAACACAAGGAGTTGCACTGATGCTGTCCAAAGAAGCTTAAAGTGCGCTCATAGGACGTGAATCTCATCGAGCCGGGATCATCAAAGTCTCCTTCAAGACGAAGCAAGAGGGGATTACGTTAAACATCATTTAGTGCTATTCGCTATTCGCAATGATGATGATAAAATTCATTTCTATAAGAGGTTGCAGTAAATCGTCGACAAATGTCCAACAAAAGATTTTACCATTATGATGGGAGATCTGAATGGTTCAAAGTGTATCATATTCCCAAACAAACGCGTTGAGTGAGCGACATGGATTTCACCGAATCACACTACGGAAAATAAATCGACCAAACATGCGTCAAAGAGCTATTCAAAATAATCATGGAGGATGTTGCAACAAACAAATGGGCTGACATGGCTTCAGGTCACCACCTGGTATTGTTCAAAATGAAATTGAAACTCAAGGAACAAAGGATAACCAGTCGATTAGCATCACATAAGCCTGGTACGGCTTTTTTGTGATAGTGGCAAACAAGACAGCTCTAAACAATAGTTTCCAGGCCATTCACAATCTACTCAATGAAGAGGGAACTACTATAGAGAACAACTGGAAATGGATCAAAGAAGCAATAACGTCTACATGTCATGAGTTTCTGGGCCTCAAGAAGCACCAACACAAGGGATGGATCCAGAGAATTGTAGTAAAAGTAGATCTGTCCTTAGTCCTTCCAGACCCTAATCAGCCTCAGAAATGGGAATATAATAATCGTTTGTACTACCAGACAATTAGACAAGTCTCACGCACACACTTATTTTCACACGAGCTATTTTCAAACCGCTTAAGTTATTATTATTCTTATTATTACAGTTGTCCCTTATGTGACCATACTTTTGCTCAAAAGTAAATGATTACGCTACAATTTAACTAAGCATTGCTTACTAAGTGTTTCAATACACAGTAACTCAAAAGTAAATTATCTGTTTTTACACAATTATGTCATGGATTTAAAAGACGTTGATATAATGTGCATATATTTCTACATAGTCAGTATTACTTACGGAAATCATACATCATATAGAAAGACTAACTATCTAAGTACATGTATTTGAATACATCTGAAAGGTATTTAAAAATAGCTTCAAACCTAACTACGAACATTTTTGTGTAATAAGGTAAATAGAATAAACTGTAATTGTGGTACGTTTTGTATAAAATAGATACGGTACACTTGATAAAGTTGGTATCAAACTACAATTTTTTTTATATTTGTATTTCAGTCGATCTTCAAGATGATTACCTTTTAAGAAATCTATTAAGAGATGATAAATCATTAACTAATTTCCTTAAATTATCTTGTTTATTAAATTCAATGACAATAATAATGATAATAATAATAGTAATAGTTTATATCTATTATGAGATGCAATTATAAGTAATACCTAATGTTTTAATCATATTTTTCACTTACGGATATTCACTCTACTTACATTATACTTACATGGTAGAACCAAAAGCATACAATTTTGTTCGTAGCTAGGTCGATTTTTTTTAATAGATATTATTTGAGAATGTTTCTTTTCAATTAAGGAAAAAATTGAAGAGAATGAAGTTAAATGTTGACAAAACACAGATAATAACTTTTTAATTCGACCTTAATGTTAAGTAATTTTTTCCTCTTTAAATTAAACATTTTTTTCTTCGTAAAACGTTTTAGATGAGAAAGAGAAAACTTCTGGAGCAATTTTAGTTAAACAAAGATTCACTGGACTAAAAAAGCTTCCTTAATGAAGTGGTTGGTTTTGTCTTTATATTTTAGTATGGTCTTACACACCGAAATGAAATATGGTGTTTTAAAATGTTATAGTTCAACTGATCGATTTGGGCATTGGTCTAAGTTGTACAACGACACGTTCATAATGTTCATCAACACACAGTATCTGGCACTCAGATTCAAGCAGATCTGCGAAGGTTACTTTTCACTGATCAAGTTATTTAACTGAAATCGATCTTCTTTTTATCCTGTTTTCTATAACTTTTCATTGAAAATATTTTAGTTAACTTACACTGCAGAGAAATATCATTGTGATTGAAATCATTTACAACTAATCTATCCTTTGTCAATAGTACCAAGGTTTCGCCCCGTATATCCTTATTTTGCTAAATCAAGTCTTAAAATGTGGATATATATCATGTCATCTTGGCGCAAAATGTTCAATAATTCTATTAAGAAAACTTTTAAGATTTCGGTAGTAGCCATGTGAAAGTCGACGTATGCGTAGATAATCATTGATATTTTTTTCGTTCACAGAAAAGCCACTTATATAACAGAAGATTAATTCAACTAAACGTTTACATAAGAAACAGTTTTTTTTAAATATTAATCACATACTAGGCTGTAAAAACTTAGAGGATAAAACATTTGTGTTTTATAAACGAATTAACTTAGTCTTTGCATTTTTGTAATTAAAAGTTTGTATCATGACGATGCAAATCTTTAATAACTATCCTTTTTTGTACAGTCGATGGTCGTAAATGATTTGACTTACGGTTTACTGATGCGCTCCCATAAAAACGAATTATTGCTGTCAAAGACTAGGGTGAATAGATGTCATGGTGTGAAACTATTAAGTGTAGGCGAAAATCATTACTTTCTTGACAAAACATGCTTATATACAGAGATACCGAATCATAGAATAAGCGTCATCTAAATAGACTGAATTCGTAAATGATAGTAGGATGTAGGAATTTTTGGGTCATTCAGCATACGACAGAAATGAGGGCTAACCTGTAAGCTTAAATGTTTGTCAATCATGTCGTTTTGTTTATAATTTAAAAATATTTTATGGAAGAGATGACAATATAGAATGGAAAACCTAGAAGATGTGTGACTGACAATACTGTGAATGATCAATCCTGGATTAGTGAGTAAAGGATGAGAAAATGTTTGTACAGCATTTCTCTGATATTGGAAACTAAATAGTGTGATATGAATGCAATTCTAACAACACATCTAACGATAGCCTAATGGCACATCAAATGGAACTATTCATTAAAATCCCGCTATCCATTATAATCGGCATTTCAGTATAATATAAAAATTCTAACACGAAATTGTGAGCGCATCACATTAAACTAGTATGAACCATTTGTTCCACCAAAGTTTTTTATTGTTTTTACGATTGAATTTGGCTTTTCGATCAAATTATTTTCAATAAAAGTCTTGTATTTAGGAAAATTATTTGTTTGAAATTGCATGATTGTTGACATATTTCGCCATATATGACCAGCGATTGAATAATCAATGACATTCTTATACTCTTGGCAGTTTCACTTTCCTTAAAAGCATGGTATGTGATTTATGGCTCATGATGTGAACTTCAAACTTCTAATTAGTTTCAGTTTAGCTTGGTTGATCAGACAAAATCGGGTATTATGCAATAAGCAGGCGATGTAATCGGTCGCTGATACATGCTACAGTTGATGTAACTAGTTGTTTATATTGATAGTCATTATTACAAAATAATGTATTCTTTGCGTGCTTAAAAATCTATTCGTTGCTTAATGTTGCTTATTGCATTCCCATGAATGTTAACCCATAAAATACTAACAATCAAAGAAATTTTATACTTTACAAAAAATTTTTAGTAGTTGATGAAAAAAATTAACAAATTATTCAATCGAATTCAATATTTGGCGTAGTATGAAAATAGGAAATTAAACACAATTACACAAATGTTTAAATTAACATTTAAATTATTCAACTGGGAGATTCATAATAAAAATTGATTAATTAATTGAGGATGAAAATTAAAGAAATAAACAAACTAGTTAACTGAATAAATGAATAATAAATCGTGTCGAGATTTTAAATTTCTTTCTGGATCGTTTCCATAGATAACGCTTTACCGGTGTAAACAAAGAATGCTAAATATAACAGAGACAAAAGGATACTTTGTAATGAAGTATTTTAACTTATTTATTCGGCTGTTCTGTTGAATGAAAAATGAACTAGAGTGCACTGATTAAGGAAAAAGACTTACTGTTAGGTTTAATAGTGTTTTAAATGAAAATGAATTATTGGTCATTTAATTGCATTTCAATTAATTTCTCATTATTAATAGAAACGTTTTATGTTAAGACTAATTTGTATTTTCCAACTGTCTTAATCATCATTACAATACTGCACTAAATAAAAATCTGTAAACAGTCATTAATTCGAAATTTCGACATGAATCATTTTTTGTCATTCATATTTGTGGTATTAATTTATAGCAAATGAAGTCTGTGGTTGACAAAACTCAGTTGTATGATGTACCGATATTCATTATTTCAGTATAAACCTTACATTTTTGCTAGATCGGCGTATAAAACAGTAAACTTTCATCAATCCAAAAGTTTTAACTTTTACCTACCCAGTTTTTCTAAATCATGATTTGTACAATTGAAATTTTCAGGGACAAATACTAAACTATACAGTCCAGGAAGCATATTCTGATTAGCCTTTTTTTACTGCCTACCATAAGTAATATTAGTGTAAGCCTTACTGCCTATGTAGCTTACTAATTTGCAACAACTTCGAAAGACTGACGCTTAAAAAAAATTACTGAATAAATATTTCAGCTGTCAATGCTTTGAGAATATGTTTTTTTGTGAAAACATTGACCTCACAAGCAAAGTGTTTGATAAACGTTTGGGTGAAAATTTTAAAACATATTTTTAACGCTTAAATCAACTCATATTGGCTAACTCGCAAATCTATCTACTGATATCTAAAAATTCAGGGGATCTACAGAACTGGACATATTTTCGTCTCGATTCTTTTTCTCAATCGTTCTTGTTTTGTTGTACGTTTCCATAGTATCCACTAGTGACATAAAGCAAATTGGTGCTCATTTGTAGCTTTCTCTGACACATTAACTAAATGTACTTCTGGTTAGATCCAGAATTAAGTTATATGAACAGCATCAGGAATTGATTATGTAAATATGAGAACTTTTTTGATACATAATCAACGAGTGTTAGCCATGTACCCGTAGGTCTTGATGGTCGTATCAGCACTCCAATAATAATGATATTCAGGTAGTGAGTTCTTCTTGAACTGATGTTAGTAAAATATTGTTGAAAAAATTCGGAAAACGGACACTACTCCGTTTTAAAATGAAATTACAATTTAAGTAGTATATAAACAGTTTGTTGAACAATCATTATGACGCAATAAAATTAGTTTTGTTTAAAAATTGTCACTCTAGATGTTCAGGAATATGGCACGGGAGATCTAAATGTCCATTGAATATCTGCAACATCATCAGAACCAGTTTGTAAACAAAGTACACCTTTAACTCAAATGTACCTAAAGTTCATAAATTAACTTTGAGAAACGAAAGGTAGAAAGCCTGAAGTGATAATGCTTTCCGGCATTGATTCCAAGGCTTTGCATTGAAAAGAAGGTGGTCCGTTTGCTTTGTGAAGAAAAAAAGCAGATTACTAATGATCATTCAGGATGCGTAACAATTAAACAGAAAACAGCATAAACTTACACTCTATTTCAAAGGAACTCAACGGAATATAAGTGAACTGAAGTGTTTACTTCCTCCCTTCGGTAGTTCAAAAACGTTGATAACATTTTAAGTTATTTTTGATGCAACTTCGTAATTTGGTACAGACTACAGTACGCCAACATGTGTCATATATGATGAAATAACTGCTGATCTTCCACATTTGCCTAATCTAAAGAAGTTGGACTGTTAATGAAACCAACCACCCAGTACCTTATATTCAAGTATTTTTACTTCAATTCTATCAGTAATGAAATGTTCATTAGCATAATATTCTTCCCGGCGAACGGTCTACCAATAAAGCTATGATATACTACATTTATAGTCAGACAAACGATCACATTTCATGTTAGACAGAGTAGACTGAAAAATTTACATAAAAACGATCAACTACTGATTTTAATCGTAAACCCCAAGATTCAGTTAATCATCCTGATATATATATATAGTCATATATAGTCATATTTGCGTTTAAATTTATGATCTTACTATTTTTTTGGTTGAAATTTCTACTTGGTCTCAGTCAACTATTAAAATGCAGTTCAAATTTCAACTGCTTCGCTTATTTTGTTTTCTTCTACCAGAGCTAATTATTAAACGTGAATGTTGCTAAAATCAAATAACTAAATATCTTGCAAAGAAAAACTGGCGATTGTTCTTATAGATTGAAATGAAGATAAGTATCATGAAAAAAAGAATCAAAGAAGACGAAGTGTCTATGAAAAAAAGGTAATGAAAAGAGTAGTAGGAAGAGAATTTGAAATGGTTTTTTTTTCATGTCATTTATTATACAGATTCTAATAAAAAATTGAAAACTATTAAACAATCTATCTGTGGTTTTTAAATATTTATATATATTGAAGAGAATTCTGTTTTCGGTTAATTCATTTAGAAAGGGTATGTATCAGTGACATTATAGAAAAATGAGTTGTTTCATTACTCGTTGCTGAATAAAATTAATTGTGTCAGATGTTATAATATTAATAGTATTAGTAATAGTAGTAGTAATAATAATAATTTAAAAATGACCTAAAATAACTGACTCACAGAATGATTACATGTGATTTATATTTTTTTGAATGGTAAGGCGTGTAAACAAAACATCTCTAAAAGTCTGTGTATGTTCGGTTAAAGGTACATGCCTGAAGGGTCTTCTGTGGAATTTATCTGAAACATTGCAAAAATTGTATTTTTTTCTTGAATAATCGGAATTGTTTGAGCGTTTCTGATGGATTACTTTGTTACGGTCGGGTAATTTGGTTTCACAATAAGGGTAAAACTCAATATAAGTAGGGATTGGGGTAAATTCAGCATGTTCATGTTATTGTGTGAAGTATTTTGATGTTGTTTTTTATTACCCGACCAGACTATTACTATACGGCGTTGGTTCCTCGATTGACATTCTCCAAAAATCGGTTGATGTCTTCTTCAGTGCCAGTTATTTTGGCGTGTCTATAATTACTCCATAAAGTTGCTGTCACATCTAATGCAATTAAATCACTGGAAACCCTAGAAACAACTTGTAGTATTAGTACACCATCTGGACCAAGATTATAATTTACGAATCGTGTACAATCTCTTTCTTCAGTATTAGAAAGTTGTCGAATAGCTCGAATATATTGTTTTATATAAGCTATTCGTCTAACTGGTACAAGTGTATTGAAAGCCCATTGAAGTGTACTTAATATGGTAACGATTGAAAGAATCACAAACCAAAACCATAGAAAGACATATACCTTTTCCACAAAATAATTAATTGGTAATACACATTGAAGAGTGTAGCTGTAAAAAAAGAAAACAGAGAGAATTTAACTAGTAACAGAAAATAACAATAAAACAAACAAATTTTAGTACAAAGTTAATGATTATTTAGAAATAATGTTTCGTGTAAACGTGACTTGAACATCAAGATAGTTATCAACTCACTGTAAATTTTGCCACATTTTAATTTTAGCAACTAATTTGAAAGATGTGTTGTTAAATGGATACTTACATAATGAATGGAACTCAACAGAAAGCTAGGTATTCTAATTTATTGTGGGACGGCGCAAATAAATGAAAATGAGACAGTTTGAAAGCTATTCTCCAGAAATTTATTATGTATGATTTGACTGCAAATTTTTAATCATTTGTTTTTTGAAGTATACTTGTTATTCACTTTGTAAAGTGCTATTTGACGTATTTACCATTAAAATCTTTTTTCAACTTCTGTAAATTACAGTCACTTAACCTGTTTGTGCTACAGATGTTTTAGTTAGTTAAAAATTGAAATATTTATGGTGCATTATGATCGTATATTTATTACATATAATAGTAAAGATTTAGCGTTTGAGCAATAAGGATTGGTACGAAACACTTGCCGCGTCATATCGGCATTCGGATTTTTAATTTGGGTAGGGCTAACAGGATGGAATATTCAGTAGCATATCTATCATTCGATATATGTGTCATTGGACGCGCTGTCAGTGAAAAAATAGGGAAGAAATCAATCAAACAACAAGATCAATAAGTCGCTTGTTATGTACTGGGAAAAACCATTACGTTAATTCGTTGATAGAACAAATTTAAGCCGACGGTCAAAAGGTGATTACCTTCAACTCTGATGATTCAAATGGTAGTTTTGAAGTAGAAGTAAAATGATAATAATCATTCCTCTAACAGATGCCTTTACTAGTTTGTCTGATGATGTATAATTATAAATATCAGCCAATATACATTAATCACTTCTAAAGGTTGTGGATCTCATTTCATAAGAGTAAAGAGAACAAAAGTGAATCAACTGGACAAACTGTAAATTTATCGTATTTCTCAAGTACTTAACTGATTCAAATATTGATTAAATCAATAAATATATTTTTAGCTAAAATTAAAATTATTTTATGTGCTTCCTGAGAATTAATTGCATTTTCTGAATACAAACACACAACAAAAAGTATTAAGGCACTGAATTTTACAAGTTGTTTAAAAATGTCATATTTGTTCATTAATGATGATAATTCTCCCTTGAGCGTTATATATATATAATTTTGAAGAGAATTCTGCATTTGACTGATATCGAAATACAGTTTTTACAATTGCAAATCGATCAATACTAATCCATCTATCTATCTATCTCAATTAAACTGAATATCCTTCAAACTGCGCCTTTTTTTTACAAACATTATGAATCAGTTGACAATAATTATTTTTCTTTTCAATTTCTATACTCGATTATATTTAACTTTTATTCACTGTATTGGAAAACTATTATCATCTCTTCTTTAAGTTTCAAGTATCTATCAATTAATATAAAATTACCGAGATTCTATTCTTATCTCCTAAATGTATTTATCACTAAGTTCTCTTGTAAAATACTGTGAATATTTTATGATCAGTTAGGATGAAATAATTATTTTAACATTAAACGGAATAATTTAGCCAGTGTAGTAAAACAAATACGTACGTTTTGTTAATGATGATTTCATCATGTTTGATAATTTACAACATAAGAATAAGTAAAGTACAGTGATGTTGATGCTAATCAGAATATCTTCTAAAATTTATAGGATGCTAATGTCGTGAAGGTTTACCAAAAAATTTGTTCAAGACTTGGATTTCAGAGCTTATCAATATTAAATAATATATGATTGATTAATAAAATATCCGTACAAATAAATCTGAATTTTACAACACGAACAATAGTGGCTATTCAAAAACGAAATAGACCGTCCGGAATTTTCTCGCTTATACATAGATTGAGGATACGAAATATAAGAATATATATATATATATATATAAGAATCAAAGCGATCATCATCTTGGTTTACAGTAATATTCAAAATTTGTTTGGTTTATTGAATGTATTTAAAAAAACTAAATGCTACGACTGTACACATCTGCATATTGATGACCATTGAAGACATACAACGAAGTAAATAATTCAGTTTCCTGTAAAATCTTATTCGGTTTGTTAAAAACATTTTGAATTTTACATATCAAAAAGTTATGTTAATCCTTTTGAATAATCTTACATTAGGGATCTAGAGAACGTTTGTGACCACGCTATTTTAAGTCTGAAATTATGCTGAACAAAATACTTTCCTCAAAGTTATGCCAACTATACAGCTCATGTTACTGGATGGTGTCAGTGACAATTACTAATCATTCAAATAGCGTTTCTACTTTTGTATCATCATACAATTTGCCCCTACTTTCATTCATCCTAGTGATGAGAGTTTTATGTAGATTGTTGATTTCGTAGTTTTATATCAGCAACTGATTTGAACTGATTAACCACTGAAAACACGAAAATAGTGAACTAATCTATTTAATATATTTGTTCTACATTCTAACTACTTGAAAACTTTTTCAGTCTCTAGTTTCCTGTGTAATTTGTCTACAAGTTCCAGTCTGCCTAATAGATAGAGTGCTTGTGATCTGATAAAATGTACCTGAACATTCTATTTCATTAGAATTTGTGATAGCTATTTATTAGTGCAAAACATTGTTGACACAAAATAGTTTTTCTTTCTTGAACTTCTTATACTGTTGATTATTAAGAAAAGTTTTAATGGAACAATGTGTCAATAAATTTTGATTCGAAACTGAGGTTTATGTTATTTTCCTATTCAGATCGAATTGTTTTCATTTAACTTTGTAATTGGATGAATAATTCGATGATTTATACACAATCAAGTTTTATGATAAATATTCTGAATGAAATTCTTTGTTAAATCATTCTACAAATAAATCAAATTCTCAAGGTAACAACACTTTGGAGAAATGTTGACATTCTGTTAAATAGGTTAATATTGTCTTCAACTTTAACAGCTTCCAAATGACCAATGGTCTTCCAATACCGTATAATATATATATATGCTATTATTGATCGCCATAGAAGGACCCTATAGAACGTCTTATCATTTCTAAACAAAATGTATTCAAGCGTAAATCGTCGAAATCAGCAAAATAGCCACATACATTCATCAATCCATCCATCTATACACATATGCACACTCTTACGTTGCCCTAAAGTTTTAACCTGAACAAAGAGTAACGAGTATGCAACTAATCTTTTAATGGACACATACATGCATATTGGTTTATAAAAGTAAATCTTAGCATTAAACAGTTTTTCTTACAACTCTTTTCTCAAATAATTCTTTTTACTTCTTTGCATATTAAATAAGGTTGACATAGAATTCAATTAGTAATCAGTTGAAAAATGAAAACTTTATTTAATTAATCAATTGTTTTTGATTATATATCTCTTGATTTTTTGTTTTTAGTGGCCGAAAAAAATAAAATTAAAAATCAGATATTAAGATGATTAAGAAAACGTTTGTTTTTTCTTCTTTTCTCAAAAGTTACTGAATTGGAAGATTGTGATTTTTAAATTGCTTTTTCTTCTGTGAAATATAGTGAGATTTTGAAAAGAACACTTTTATATATCACTTCTACATGTCAACATTTTTTTTCAAATTAACGGTGCTTTAGTTTCATCTCTGAGTGTATAATTTGTGCACATAATATGTATGCTTTCATCAAATGTAAAGCTATTAGCTGTGAATTCTCATGATTGAAAAAAGGAGTTAGGATTATTTGAACGAACATTTTTCTGACAATGGGATGCAGTTATTTTTTATCTACAAGTTTGAATAGTGCTCCGAATAAAACGATACAGATCAGTAGTATAGCAAATTTAAATATATGTCTTGTTACATTGTTTTAAAATTAATCTTAATCTTAATTATAAATTAACTGGTAGGCTTTGTTTTATCACTCGTCTTCTGATTGTTTTAGAAGTACGTTTATTATCAATCATTGTGGTTGTTAGAAATCTATCATTAATGTCAGCTCAAGATGGTTTTTTAGTCCTGACTGGAAATAGGAATTCAGACCACTTTAGATCAGGCCAGTGGTGTAACAATAACTCGTTTGCCTTTATGCACAAATTTCTATATACATTGTATATATTTGGTTGAAACAGTTGCTGATGTTCATTGTTTTGTTAGTGAATCCTCCATTGACTACGTTCAAATTCATGATTTACTCCTCTTTTATTGACACTTCATTTTATATATGCATCAAAAAGTAGAAGAGAGAATTACCGTTGAAAACCTCCTCACATGAGTTATTTCATGAATTCACACATCTGTAGTTCAAACGTTCCAAGACTTAAAGTTTCAAAAGTGTTATTGATGTAGCATGAAACAGGAGAGTAGCATTGTGTACAATCGATAAAAATACCACGAAATTAGTGCTATAACGATAATAAAAACGTTTTTAATGTGAACTAATAACAATAAACTTAGAAACTGTGGAAAAAGTAACCACGCAAATTTACACTTCACACTTTCGGCATCATTGTAAATGATGATTCAGTTAGTATTATACTGAGTCAAATATCTTTCATACAAATAAAATTGTAGAGAGTTTATAAATCATTAAGTTTTGTTATTAGGCATTTTCGAGAATTTTTTCGTTCATTTTTTGAGTGAGTGATCCCACTAAGAGTAAACGTTTTACTGAGGATATCATTCCAAATTTTATTGATTTGCTTTATGCAAATTTAAGCATAAGGTTTTATTACTTCATCCAATGATATTCATATTCTATATGGATTAGTTGCATTTTAGATCCAAACTACTCATTTGTTTTGCTTTGTTTCGAAGTATTGTATGATGAATATACATTTTAAAAGATGTTCAAGTCTTCAAACATTGATATTAATAATGATTTCCATGATATAGTGGGTAGCTATTTGTGAAGTGAACGGTAAATGATATTTTAAAAAATAATGAACATTTTTTAGAAGTACTGTAATGTTTGTAAAATATAGATTTTAAGAGTCATTGTTCCTATCCAATGGTATTCTAATAGTGATTGTTAATAGCATTATGGCAGATATAACGCGTAATGCTATCCGTTGAATGATGGTGTCTTGTTATAGCTTGATGGAGAATAATAAGAAACACAATATAACAAACCATAGTCTCAGGGAAAAAGGTTTAATTTCTTTGACATGGAATAAAAACTCAGTCAGTGGTAGAATCGGAATTATCATAAATTTTTCTAGATAACTATTTTGACTGCCTTCCATTTAATGATAATTTGTTAGATAAGACTACTGAACACCAGATAACTTTGTTGGTGAGAAGTTACTACACAGTTACTGTGTTACTAAGTGTTACTTTTCGTAACAAAATCTAATTGAAAACAATTACACAACAGAAAAGAATCAAAGATTTAATCTTTACTTCAACTAGAACCGACTTTGCTCATGTCTAAAGCATTCGCCAAAATGTTTTACCGAAATACAATGTCACAAATTTCATTGTAATGAATAATTTGAAGTCTATCGTTAATTTTAAAAAATCATGTCACATATTACACTATAAATCTCAATGAAAAACAATCAAATTAAAAAATGATGTTAATCATATTCAGTTCTTTAGCATATTGAAAACAAATAATAAGTTATAACATTTATTTGTAACTCGTTATATACATTCTGCATACTTGCACATGTTTTATTCATTCATTAATGAAATCTGATCATGTTATGTATACATAAAATATTTTATCTTACATAAAATTTGACAAATATTCATAGGATCTGGATTAATTGGAGGTTTTCGGTTTGATACCAATTTTCCCTTTGTTTTTCTAAATGCCTCTCCAAACATTTTGTTTTAGTTGGCTTACTATTAAAAGAATGACTGTTCAATCTACCTAACCATTTTATTAAACAAATTCGTATGAACAACATTTAATATAAAGTGCAACGTTTATTCTGTTGTACAATGTTCCTTCACTGGCCAGTAGTTTATGTAAAATTAAACAATAACAAGATGTACAAATAGCTCAAAACAAATAATATGTTAATATCTCTCAGAATAAAATATTATTTGTCTATAAGAATCTTGTTTACAAATTTTCTTATGTAAGTTCAAGTTTACGCTACATCAAGTTCGACTGAAACATGCTCAGTGTCTACTATACAGCTGTGGTAAATCAAATGACGAAACATCAAAGTAACATCTATATGAATAGTTATTAAATTTGTAGTGAATTAAGTGACCGTAAATTTCACAAGAATAAAAGATAAGCTAAGTGATTTTTAATCAGTCTCATAGGAATTATTCTATACTAAACATAAACAATAACAGTATTTTAATAAGAATTTAAAATTAACTAAGAATTGAACTAGTCAGTGACTAGTCATTTAGAATAATCCACTCATTTACTATCTTAATTGTTTAGATAAAATATAGATTATCTTCCTATCTTCTTTGAAGAGTTTATTTGCTTTAACAATCAAACAAAGATTCAACAAATATTAGCGATGCCTTTTATCAGTGTTTTACCTTTTTCCAAAAAACATTCCTTAATCAATGTTGATTTGAAGGTAACCTCGTGGATTGTTTTATACTCAAGTACAGAAATGTCAAAATATTTATACGTTTTTACTGTTCTTACTGTGTTTTTTTTTGCTTTGCAAATCAGTATAACATCTGAATTAAATTTATTTGAGTCAAGTAAAAAGAGCCATTAGCAATTTGTGAAATAACCATAATCATTTCACTGGTTGTTTTATTTAACAAGACTAAATTCAAATTCAGTTTGTAGTTGAGTATTCTTTTCATAGTTAAAAATTCAATATTACATTTCTTAAAGATAATTTAATAAACTCCAAAATGTCAATGACTATTATCACTATTATTTCACATAAGTGTATTTTGTTTATATAATATCTGTAAAATAACATTTTATTTATTTTTTTTTGATATGGCACAAACAAATATTATGAATTCGAAATCATCAATCAATCAGTGTTAGACCCATTAATCCTGGTATGGGACTCGTCAGCTGGCCCAGTTGTCCCAAGGTCAAGCGTTCGCGCGCAAGCCCGAAGGTCCCGGGTTCGAATCCTGTGAGGTGCAGTAGTTGTGGATGCGCACTGCCTATGTGTCCCATACCAGAACGAAACGACCGTCCAGTGCTTCCAGGTTTCTAATGATGGTCTAACAATGAATGATTGATGATTTCAAAACAGTCGAAAAATATTATAAAAAATACTAATAATCTGAGTTAAACTTTTGAAACTTAAATAATAAAATGTCAAATAAATTATAAATTTGTGGGAATCCCGTCTACTATAATAATATAATTGACGAAATTTACATTCTCCAAGTGCGCCTCTTTTGCACATCTTCATGTGCGATAATTTATATTTCTATAATTTAAATGTCTTCTTAGAAATAAACCTCAATATAACCAATTATTCTTTGATAAAATTCTGAAATTAGTTAGGATTACTGGTACAATAGTTATGAAAGTGTTATTTTAAAATATGTATTAAGTCGGTTTACAAGAGCGAAACAGATTGGGAATGTGAAAACTTTTATTATTATTAAAGTTTACAAATTTTTCTCTAATGACTTAAGTATTTCTGTAGACTTTTATTTCAATAACTTACTAATTTGGTTTGGTCTTCGTTTATGTTTAACTCCGCCAGTAGAACCTTCGGGGCTACTGCCGGTCCCAAGCCCGGGTAAAGGAGGAGGGTTGGACATGGGGTTGGCGACCCCATTACGTTGAAATCTCACTTGCCAAAAAAACGCTAACCAGAAAAAATAATTCAAACCATTTTAACTCTGCCCTGGGAGTTGGAAGAAGAGTTATGACGTCGCGTGATGAAAGCCGAGTTCCCTCGGAAGTCACGGGGCTGATGCCTCTTCTGACAACCAGAGCAACCATTTTTTTAGGTACATGGAACGTTCGTACATTGTGGGAGACTGGAAGACTATTTCAAGTTGCGGCAGAAATGAAAAGATACAACCTCGAGGTGCTTGGAATCAGTGAAACACATTGGACACAAGTAGGACAACTGAGACTAGCTTCAGGGGAACTGCTGTTATACTCTGGTCATGAAGATGAAAATGCTTCACATACACAAGGAGTTGCATTGATGCTGTCCAAACATGCACAAAAGGCACTAATAGGATGGGAATCTCATGGACCCAGGATCATTAAAGCATCCTTCAAAACAAAGAAACAGGACATTACAATGAACGTCATCCAATGTTATGCACCTACCAACGACTACAATGACGACGACAAAGATCAATTCTACGAAAGGCTGCAGTCAGTCATCGAGAAATGTTCACCAAAGGATTTGACGATTCTTATGGGAGACCTGAATGCCAAGGTTGGAATGGACAACACTGGATATGAAGACATCATGGGACGATATGGACTGGGAGAAAGGAACGAAAACGGTGAGAGATTTGCAAACCTATGTGCCTTCAACAAACTGGTCATCGGTGGCACAATATTCCCGCACAAACGCATACACAAAGCTACATGGATTTCACCGGATCACACTACTCAAAACCAGATTGATCATATCTGTATCAACAAAACGTTCAGAAGGACTATGGAGGATGTGAGAACCAGGAGAGGAGCTGATGTAGCCTCAGATCACCATTTGCTAATCGCCAAAATGAAACTGAAACTAAAGAAGCACTGGACAACGGGACAGACAACATCACAGAAGTTTAATACGGCCTTTCTTCGGGATACTTTAAAGCTCAACGAATTCAGGATAGCCCTCACCAATAGGTTCCAGGCCTTTCAGAATATACTCAATGGAGAGGACACAACACTGGAGAACAATTGGAAAGGGATTAAGGAGGCAATCACTTCAACATGTCAGGATGTCCTTGGTCGCAAGAAGCAGCATCACAAGGAATGGATCTCTGTTGATACTCTCGCAAAAATTGAAGAAAGGAGGAACAAGAAAGCAGCAATCAATGTCAGCCGAACAAGAGCGGAGAAAATTACCGCACAAGCTGCATACACAGAAGCAAACAGGAAAGTGAAGAAGAGCATCAGAGCTGACAAACGAAAATACGTGGAAGATCTAGCAACGACGGCGGAAAAGGCTGCAAGAGAAGGAAACATGAGACAATTGTACGAAACTACATAGAAGCTCGTCGGGAACTATCGTAAACCAGAACGACCAGTGAAAAGCAAGGAAGGCAAAGTAATCAGCAACACTGAACAACAGCGAAATAGGTGGGTAGAGCACTTTAAGGAACTATTGAATCGACCAGCTCCACAGAACACACCCAACATCGAAGCAGCATCCAAGGACCTCCCAATTAATATTGGCGCACCTACGATTGAGGAGATCAGTATGGCCATCAGACAAATCAAGAACGGCAAAGCAGCAGGACCAGACAACATTCCAGCAGAGGCAATGAAAGCAG
>OX103971.1:36406972-36517792 GCA_944470395.2 Schistosoma turkestanicum | reverse complement strand
ATGATGGTACTTGTTCCTCATCCCAAATCTTCTTGAAGAGGATGTGAAATATTTTCGCAGTTGCTTCTACATCTGCTTTCATTGCCTCTGCTGGAATGTTGTCTGGTCCTGCTGCTTTGCCGTTCTTGATTTGTCTGATGGCCATACTGATCTCCTCAATCGTAGGTGCGCCAATATTAATTGGGAGATCCGTGGATGCTGCTTCGATGTTGGGTGTGTTCAGTGGAGCTGGTCGATTCAATAGTTCCTTAAAGTGCTCTACCCACCTATTTCGCTGTTGTTCAGTGTTGCTGATTACTTTGCCTTCCTTGCTTTTCACTGGTCGTTCTGGTTTACGATAGTTCCCGGCGAGCTTCTTTGTTGTTTCGTACAATTGTCTCAAGTTTCCTCTCTTGCAGCCTTTTCCGCCGTCATTGCTAGATCTTCCACATATTTTCGTTTGTCAGCTCTGATGCTCTTCTTCACTTCCCTGTTTGCTTCTGTGTATGCAGCTTGTGCGGTAACTTTCTCCGCTCTTGTTCGGCTGACATTGATTGCTGCTTTCTTGTTCCTCCTTTCTTCATTTGTTGCGAGAGTATCAACAGAGATCCATTCCTTGTGATGCTGCTTCTTGCGACCAAGGACCTCCTGACATGTTGAAGTGATTGCCTCCTTAATCCCTTTCCAATTGTTCTCCAATGTTGCGTCCTCTCCATTGTGTAGATCCTGAAAGGCCTGGAACCTATTGGTGAGGGCTATCCTGAATTCGTTGAGCTTTACAGTATCCCGAAGAAAGGCCGTATTAAACTTCTGTGATGTTGTCTGTCCCGTTGTCCAGTGCTTCTTTAGTTTCAGTTTCATTTTGGCGATTAGCAAATGGTGATCTGAGGCTACATCAGCTCCTCTCCTGTTTCTCACATCCTCCATAGTCCTTCTGAACGTTTTGTTGATACAGATATGATCAATCTGGTTTCGAGTAGTGTGATCCGGTGAAATCCATGTAGCTTTGTGTATGCGTTTGTGCGGGAATATTGTGCCACCGATGACCAGTTTGTTGAAGGCACATAGGTTTGCAAATCTCTCACCGTTTTCGTTTCTTTCTCCCAGTCCATGTCGTCCCATGATGTCTTCATATCCAGTGTTGTCCATTCCAACCTTGGCATTCAGGTCTCCCATAAGAATCGTCAAATCCTTTGGTGAACATTTCTCGACGATTGACTGCAGCCTTTCGTAGAATTGATCTTTAACGTCGTCATTGTAGTCGTTGGTAGGTGCATAACATTGGATGACGTTCATTGTAATGTCCTGTTTCTTTGTTTTGAAGGATGCTTTAATGATCCTGGGTCCATGAGATTCCCATCCTATTAGTGCCTTTTGTGCATGTTTGGACAGCATCAGTGCAACTCCTTGTGTATGTGAAGCATTTTCCTCTTCATGACCAGAGTATAACAGCAGTTCCCCTGAAGCTAGTCTCAGTTGTCCTACTTGTGTCCAATGTGTTTCACTGATTCCAAGCACCTCGAGGTTGTATCTTTTCATTTCTGCCGCAACTTGAAATAGTCTTCCAGTCTCCCACAATGTACGAACGTTCCAATAGGAGAGACTTTTTTTTTTTTATTTTTTTTTTTTTTTTTAATTTTTTTTTTTTTTTTTTTTATATTTTTTTTTTTTTTTTTTATAAATAGTTTTGTTTTTGTAATTGCTGAGAACAAAAAAAATTTTTTTTTTTGGGGGTAAAGAGGATAGGAAGTTGGATTATATAATAAATATAATTTTTTTTGTTATTTTTAGGAAAATGAATTATTTTCACTGAAAACTATTATGATTTGCGCAGTTAAAATTGTTTTATTTCTGATGATATTTAGATGAGAAAAAGGAAATTTCCAAAAAAATTATATTATATATCAACAAAACATTGAAAAGGCGGAAACAACATTGAAGTGTAAGAAAGACTAGTATTTTACTTCCTCCAACTATAAACGAGTAGTCCAATAAAATTTAATCGATTAACAAGAAGAATCTATACATAAATAATTCTTGAACACGCTTTCTATAGTTTATATGTCATTTTCACTTAAAACATCCAGGATATTCAACGAGAGATTCCTAAAATAATAAAAAATCACAAAAGCTAAGAGACGAAAAATAAAAGGCCATTATTTTTTTGACAAAAACCTGTAGTTTAATAGTTTATATGTTCAAAACGAAAAAATAAGACAATTATAACGGTCTCGTACTTTTTCCCTTGAATTATAATTAGAATTAATGTGAAATAACGTTTTGTTTTCTTGTAGAAACAAAATTTAAAAATGAACATTATTGAAATATGTCGCCTTCTTTCGTTTTTTTTTCTCTTCCCGTTTACTTTATGGTAATGAGATTATTGAAATATTGTAAATTTCGCTTTCAAGTAAAAGAAAAGATTGTTCACAGTATTTACGAATAGGCAGCTTCCACAGAAATGACATCACTGAACTACTTCTTTTTCTGTCAGTAGTATGAACAAAGAATTGTTTGAATTTTTTTGTAAATTAGGTTCACTATGATTCAGCCTATATGTAAATAACAATTCTTCAAAATTAAGCATGTAGAACGCCTGATCCAGTTTCATTTTATTTATAAAGAAGTCGTTTACCTGACATGAAAGCATCCTATTCCTGATAGTAACAGCGACCAGATAAAAGTAAGAACCGATTCAAACTTTTGGCTCATTGTTTGCAAAAGAAATCTATGCTTACTTATTCATATAGTAGTGATTTCAATCTTTCATGTTAAACATAAACGAAGACCAAACCAAATTAGTAAGTTATTGAAATAAAAGTCTACAGAAATACTTAAGTCATTAGAGAAAAATTTGTAAACTTTAATAATAATAAAAGTTTTCACATTCCCAATCTGTTTCGCTCTTGTAAACCGACTCAATACATATTTTAAAATAACACTTTCATAACTATTGTACCAGTAATCCTAACTAATTTCAGAATTTTATCAAAGAATAATTGGTTATATGGAGGTTTATTTCTAAGAAGACATTTAAATTATAGAAATATAAATTATCGCACATGAAGATGTGCAAAAGAGGCGCACTTGGAGAATGTAAATTTCGTCAATTATATTATTATAGTAGACGGGATTCCCACAAATTTATAATTTATTTGACATTTTATTATTTAAGTTTCAAAAGTTTAACTCAGATTATTAGTATTTTTTATAATATTTTTCGACTGTTTTGAAATCATCAATCATTCATTGTTAGGACCATCATTAGAAACCTGGAAGCACTGGACGGTCGTTTCGTTCTGGTATGGGACACATAGGCAGTGCGCATCCACAACTACTGCACCTCACAGGATTCGAACCCGGGACCTTCGGGCTTGCGCGCGAACGCTTGACCTTGGGACAAACTGGGCCAGCTGGACGAGTCTCATACCAGGATTAATGGATCTAACACTGATTGATTGATGATTTCGAATTCATAATATTTGTTTGTGCCATATCAAAAAAAAATAAATAAAATGTTATTTTACAGATATTATATAAACAAAATACACTTATGTGAAATAATAGTGATAATAGTCATTGACATTTTGGAGTTTATTAAATTATCTTTAAGAAATGTAATATTGAATTTTTAACTATGAAAAGAATACTCAACTACAAACTGAATTTGAATTTAGTCTTGTTAAATAAAACAACCAGTGAAATGATTATGGTTATTTCACAAATTGCTAATGGCTCTTTTTACTTGACTCAAATAAATTTAATTCAGATGTTATACTGATTTGCAAAGCAAAAAAAAACACAGTAAGAACAGTAAAAACGTATAAATATTTTGACATTTCTGTACTTGAGTATAAAACAATCCACGAGGTTACCTTCAAATCAACATTGATTAAGGAATGTTTTTTGGAAAAAAGGTAAAACACTGATAAAAGGCATCGCTAATATTTGTTGAATCTTTGTTTGATTGTTAAAGCAAATAAACTCTTCAAAGAAAATAGGAAGATAATCTATATTTTATCTAAACAATTAAGATAGTAAATGAGTGGATTATTCTAAATGACTAGTCACTGACTAGTTCAATTCTTAGTTAATTTTAAATTCTTATTAAAATACTGTTATTGTTTATGTTTAGTATAGAATAATTCCTATGAGACTGATTAAAAATCACTTAGCTTATCTTTTATTCTTGTGAAATTTACGGTCACTTAATTCACTACAAATTTAATAACTATTCATATAGATGTTACTTTGATGTTTCGTCATTTGATTTACACACAGCTGTATAGTAGACACTTTGAGCATGTTTCAGTCGAACTTGATGTAGCGTAAACTTGAACTTACATAAGAAAAATTTGTAACAAGATTCTTATAGACAAATAATATTTTATTCTGAGAGATATTACCATATTATTTGTTTTGAGCTATTTGTACATCTTGTTATTGTTTAATTTTACATAAACTACTGGCCAGTTGAAGGAACATTGTACAACAGAATAAAACGTTGCACTTTATATTAAATGTTGTTCATACGAATTTGTTTAATAAAATGGTTAGGGTAGATTGAACAGTCATTCTTTTAATAGTAAGCCAACTAAAACAAAATGTTTGGAGAGGCATTTAGGAAAAAACAAAGGGAAAAATTGGGTATCAAACCGAAACCTCCAATTAATCCAGTGCGCTGTATCTTTGTGTGCTTTTAGGCTCAGTCGAGTGATTTGACCATAGGCGATATTGCGGTGACAATGACATGCCTTCGTCGACTCTGTGCCACTCTCCAGTCTGAAACGCGCGCCATGGAAAGAGGAGATTCACGTGCTCACTGTGTAATATTCATTAGGATCTGGATTAAATTGAGTTTTCAGGTTTGATACCAATTTTCCTTTGTTTTTCTAAATGCCTCTCCAAATCATTTTGTTTTAGTTGGCTTACTATTAAAAGAATGACTGTTCAATCTACTAACCATTTTATTAAACAAATTTCGTATGACAACATTTAAATAAAGTGCAACGTTTATTCTGTTGTACACATGTTTCCTTCCACTGGGGCCCCCCCCCCCCCCCCATAGTTTATGTAAAAGTCATAAAACACGAAAATACATCTGTTGAGAACTTCATATGTGTTTGATAGTATGATGTCCTAAGTGTCCCAATGTTCGTCTAACACTATATGCTCAGGGGACAATACATCCATACTCTTTTGCGGTGTAAGTGCTCTCTCTGATGCTCCTTCAATAGTACTCGATTGGTGATGTAGATGTGGTCTGATGAGACAGGGATACAAGGTATTGCACAGTGGATATATAACTGTGGTGTTTAAAAAGGGGAATTATATATGGTTTGGTGTTTTACATAATCAAGTATCCTTAATCCGATAGCTGTTAGTCACAACCCAGGTCCACGTTCGTGCATACACGGGCGAAATATGGTGCGAGTGATAAATCGACACTATCGGAGCTGAGCCTGACAAGAATGGTGCATACATACTGAGACGCATAGCACGCGCGTCGATGTGAACTGTCGTAAGTCTATTCTGGAAATGCTCTAACAGTTAGACAAGTGTGTGAGTATGGTGACGACAAGGAATAACAAAAAATTATGAGGCACTCTGTGGTGTGGCATGGGGTTTTACTAATCGTCGTCAATACGGGTGATTATTCGCGTGACACTGCTCATCGTAACACGAATATATGCGACGGGCAGCGGACTAGACGGTCTGAACCACATGACCAGGGTTATATGTCTGAGTACCGAGTGATATTATACCATATACATGGAGCACGTGGTGTGGAGCGCCTATTCTAGAGCTACATAGCTACTAATCTACTCCATGTGTCACTCATTTACTATCTTAATTGTTTAGATAAAATATAGATTATCTTCCTATCTTCTTTGAAGAGTTTATTTGCTTTAACAATCAAACAAAGATTCAACAAATATTAGCGATGCCTTTTATCAGTGTTTTACCTTTTTCCAAAAAACATTCCTTAATCAATGTTGATTTGAAGGTAACCTCGTGGATTGTTTTATACTCAAGTACAGAAATGTCAAAATATTTATACGTTTGTACTGTTCTTACTGTGTTATTTTTGCTTTGCAAATCAGTATAACATCTGAATTAAATTTATTTGAGTCAAGTAAAAAGAGCCATTAGCAATTTGTGAAATAACCATAATCATTTCACTGGTTGTTTTATTTAACAAGACTAAATTCTAATTCAGTTTGTAGTTGAGTATTCTTTTCATAGTTTAAAAATTCAATATTACATTTCTTTAAAGATAATTAAACTCCAAAATGTCAATGACTATTATCACTATTATTTCACATAAGTGTATTTTGTTTATATAATATCTGTAAAATAACATTTTATTTATTTTTTTTTGATATGGCACAAACAAATATTATGAATTCGAAATCATCAATCAATCAGTGTTAGACCCATTAATCCTGGTATGAGACTCGTCAGCTGGCCCAGTTGTCCCAAGGTCAAGCGTTCGCGCGCAAGCCCGAAGGTCCCGGGTTCGAATCCTGTGAGGTGCAGTAGTTGTGGATGCGCACTGCCTATGTGTCCCATACCAGAACGAAACGACCGTCCAGTGCTTCCAGGTTTCTAATGATGGTCTAACAATGAATGATTGATGATTTCAAAACAGTCGAAAAATATTATAAAAAATACTAATAATCTGAGTTAAACTTTTGAAACTTAAATAATAAAATGTCAAATAAATTATAAATTTGTGGGAATCCCGTCTACTATAATAATATAATTGACGAAATTTACATTCTCCAAGTGCGCCTCTTTTGCACATCTTCATGTGCGATAATTTATATTTCTATAATTTAAATGTCTTCTTAGAAATAAACCTCCATATAACCAATTATTCTTTGATAAAATTCTGAAATTAGTTAGGATTACTGGTACAATAGTTATGAAAGTGTTATTTTAAAATATGTATTGAGTCGGTTTACAAGAGCGAAACAGATTGGGAATGTGAAAACTTTTATTATTATTAAAGTTTACAAATTTTTCTCTAATGACTTAAGTATTTCTGTAGACTTTTATTTCAATAACTTACTAATTTGGTTTGGTCTTCGTTTATGTTTAACATGAAAGATTGAAATCACTACTATATGAATAAGTAAGCATAGATTTCTTTTGCAAACAATGAGCCAAAAGTTTGAATCGGTTCTTACTTTTATCTGGTCGCTGTTACTATCAGGAATAGGATGCTTTCATGTCAGGTAAACGACTTCTTTATAAATAAAATGAAACTGGATCAGGCGTTCTACATGCTTAATTTTGAAGAATTGTTATTTACATATAGGCTGAATCATAGTGAACCTAATTTACAAAAAAATTCAAACAATTCTTTGTTCATACTACTGACAGAAAAAGAAGTAGTTCAGTGATGTCATTTCTGTGGAAGCTGCCTATTCGTAAATACTGTGAACAATCTTTTCTTTTACTTGAAAGCGAAATTTACAATATTTCAATAATCTCATTACCATAAAGTAAACGGGAAGAGAAAAAAAACGAAAGAAGGCGACATATTTCAATAATGTTCATTTTAAATTTTGTTTCTACAAGAAAACAAAACGTTATTTCACATTAATTCTAATTATAATTCAAGGGAAAAAAGTACGAGACCGTTATAATTGTCTTATTTTTCGTTTTGAACATATAAACTATTAACTACAGGTTTTTGTCAAAAAAATAATGGCCTTTTATTTTTCGTCTCTTAGCTTTTGTGATTTTTTATTATTTTAGGAATCTCTCGTTGAATATCCTGGATGTTTTAAGTGAAAATGACATATAAACTATAGAAAGCGTGTTCAAGAATTATTTATGTATAGATTCTTCTTGTTAATCGATTAAATTTTATTGGACTACTCGTTTATAGTTGGAGGAAGTAAAATACTAGTCTTTCTTACACTTCAATGTTGTTTCCGCCTTTTCAATGTTTTGTTGATATATAATATAATTTTTTTGGAAATTTCCTTTTTCTCATCTAAATATCATCAGAAATAAAACAATTTTAACTGCGCAAATCATAATAGTTTTCAGTGAAAATAATTCATTTTCCTAAATAAATTAATTTAGTTATTTTAAATGGAATGAAAGAAATAATTTCAGGGAAATTTCAACAGTAAAACATGACAGTTGAGCTTTGGAGAGAATGAAATGGTTATAGACGCCAATATTCAGCATTATATTTATATCTGAATGAGATGAGAAAATTCATGATCAACACAAAACATAGCAGATTTTTAATGCAGAACAGTTTACTAATCAGTGTGTAAGGAAAAATTGAGAATAAATGCACTAAGTTGCACGAGTTCATTGTGCGTTAATTAGAAAAGTACACGGAAAAAATTGTCAGATCACTAAGGGGCATTTCTTTGGTATGATAGAAATATTAAGTTATCGCCTAACAGATATCAGAGCAAACCTGTCTTTAGAATGTGATTGAGAGATATTTTTTCAGTATCCAGAGTTATACTGATTTCCTCGGTTACCTGACCTATCAAACCGTCAGTGATTATGTTGAAAATTTAACCGAAAGTGAAGATTGTTGATATAATTCAGAATATGAGAAACTCATGCTTCATATTCAGTAACTACTTATAAAATCCACCGACTAACTGGGTGTGTTTTCAAGTCCAATTATTAAAATTTGGCTACGAAGCCCTTTGAAGCCCTTAATTGAATTCGTGATTCGTTCAGTTTATAATTATCCAGGCATATATATAATCTTTCTATCTTTTAATGAAAGGTATATTTATTCAAAAACCTTTCTTCTGATATTACTAGAAACTAAAATATGCACAAAAAGAACTTGAACGTAGGGATTTATGTTTTATGGGCATTACAATAATGTGCATAAAATTATCTGTGTCGAAATCCATGATTTCTAGCAATATATGTGGTCGTGTGAAGTAGTCTATATGGAAAATTAGATATTGAAAAGGCTTTCTATCTTACAGTAATAATGAATGACATCATATACTCCATTCTATTACTGTATTACTGACGGTCATTTAGGTTACACATAGAGGTTTAATTTACCGGCTAAAATAATTCCAGTTGTATTTCTTTATGATATTTATTCAAATCAGTTATTAACAATGTTTAAATACAAATTATTCATCGCTGATTTTGGTAATATTAGTGTTATACAAATAGTTAGAATGAATTGGCTTACTTACTATGTTTTTAATCTCTCTCTCTCCCTAAAACTCGACCTGGAGACCTTTTAGAGTTACTGCCGGTCGCAAGCTCGGATAAAGGAGGAGGTAAACGCATGGAGATAACAACCTTACCCAAAACCTGATAGTCATATTAAATGATTTCAAACATTGAGACTGCCCAGAGAGTTGGAAGGTCTTCATTTGGAAGAGTTATGACGTCCTATGGTGACAGTCGAAGTTCTTCAGAAGTTATGAGACCGATATCTTTTCTGGCAATCGGGGTGAAAATTAATATATTTAAATGGAATGTAAAAGAAACTACATCTCACACACAATTAGTTGCACTGATTTAGTCTAAAGAAGCACAAGAAGCACTCATAGATTGGGAATCTCATGGACCCAGGATCTCCAAGAAATAGATAGGGGAAATTACAGTCAGAGAAATAGCCAGCAAACTGTTTAGCCTTCTGATGCGAGACATAAACTCCGTGGTTCGAATAGTTAATACTGGATATGATGATAGGGGCTGGGAGAAAAAACGTGGATGGTGAGAGATTTACAAATCTATCTGACTTCAAAAAAATAGTTGTAGCAGGCACGGTATTCCTTCACAAAGCATACACAAATTAACATGTATTTCACCGGATTACACTACAGAGGACCAAACCGATCATGTTTACATGATTAGAAGTTCAAGAGTACCATGAAGGATCTAAGGGCGCAGAGACGAGTTGATATAGCTTCACGTCGCCAGCAGGTGGTGACCTGGATGAAACCAAAACTAAAGAGGTATTGAACAATCGTTAGTACGGCACTGTAAAAGTTTAAACTGCCTTTCTTTAGGATACTGGTAAACTCAACCACTAAAAATCAACTTCCTTAGCAATGAGAAAACATTAGAAAGTGTAGACAGGATGACACTATGGAGACTTCTTTGGCCCTATAACCTACCATAGGAGATATTTAGTATCATAAGGAATCCTTACGGTGGACTACATTGCAAAACCCTGCATGGGGCCAGCTCACAGACTAGTTTTAAGTAAAATCGTTGTGAGACAATGTTTCTTACACTTACTGTTTCTCTTCCTCCCAGCGGTCGATTAAATTATGAAAACCCTAAAAAATCTCACGCGAAACAAAGAATGAGGTGGAGCCCTAGGATGCAGCAAGTCGATTCAGACTTAACAGATCACTTAGCTCTTCTGTCCCACACACAGTAACAAATTCAGTAGATTACAGTCGTAGATTTCCGTATGAACAAGACGGAAAGTAAGATCCTTAGACACAACACAAAATACATCAACCAAATCATTCTGATGAAGAATTTTCGGAAGGTATAGGAACGTTTGCATACTTAGGCAGTATCAATGGTAACACATGGTGGATCTGATGCCGATGTGGGGACACCGATTTGCAAAGCAAGGGCAAAATTACTACAATCGAAGAACATCTAGAATTAAAAACAACTATCAACCAACACTGACGTCAGAATTCTCAATGCAAACCTCAAAATAAAGCGGAAACTTGAGGAGGTATAAAGCTATCATCCAAAGGATATAGGTGTTTCTTAACAGTTATCTACACAAGATACTTCTGATTTGATGGCAAGACTCCATCAGCAACAACCTAATGCAGGGTAGAACAAACCAGACTCCAGCTGATCTAAAAAGCGCTCTGGAGGTATGCAGGACAAACTTTGCGATAATCACCTAAGTGAGTCACAAAGCAGGTCCTAACGTGGCCTCAAGGCCAAAGGAAAAGAGGGAAACCAAGGAACAGACAGCGCCGAGAATTGGAGACAGACATGAAAAGGATGAATAGCCATTGGGAAATCCCAAAACAGAGTTGATCAAAGAATGCTGGTTGGCTCCCTCAACCCATGAAGAGTAAAAGGCGCAAGTAAATAATTTCCATATTTACTTTATTTATTTCACTTATATCATGAGGACAACACTCGTTTTGATAAAAACATTTTCTCTTTGCTTTACAAAGGAATGTTTAATGGGTACGTAAGAAAAGTATACATTTTCAATTAAGGGATTTTACGTTACCAAAATAATTGACGGTGGAAATCTATGATAACTTTGCAGTAACTTATCAGCAAGATGTCTCTGCTTAGCTGATTCGAAGCTTTTTCACTCAACTTCACAATCTGAGACAATACCATTGAGCTACTCTTAAAATAGATTACTTCGTTGAGGACTAATACACCTACCATTGATTTATCACTGAGTAGTGAATAATCTTAACTTTTCCCTGAGCACTTCTAGAATTTCTTCCGGTCCTGAGTCCACATGGAGGAGGTAAGCCGAAAATAGTCCTCATAACCGTTACAAAACACCAACCAGTGACAAATGATATGTTACTTGGTGCTTTAGATTTAACAGACTCCAATTAGTCGAATCGAGATGAGTTCACCAGTCTGAGTAACTGAACATCGCATGAATGAGTTTTTGATTTGGTTAGTTGAAGTTAGTTTAAATTATAAATGAGTTTCATAGTATTTGTCACTAATCGACTACTTAAATACAGTACTGGTCATCAGTATTTTCAAAATATCTGATTATTAAACCAATGTATCACAGAGTGTTTTGTTTCAAAAAGTTCAAAACTTTAAATTATAAACATCTTGAAAAAAAACCAGTTGTAACGTATTGTTTCACGCTTACCATTCTATTACAATTCGTAGTGTGTTCGAAAAAAAAGCTAAAAAAACACGTTTATCTTTTGTGTACTTTAATATTGCTATACATGAGATAAAAAGTACAACAGACAGTTTGCATTGAATCAAGATAAAAAATATGCATTCTTTGTCTGATAATACGATCATTTACTTTTTATCAGACTACAATATAACATGAAAAATACATTAGAATAAGTAGACTTCTCTCCTATCAAAATAAAAAATAAACACATAAGTAAATTGATACGGAATCATTGTCAGGTATTAAAAGCAGTTTTAAATATAAAACAAATTAAATTATTTTGTACTATGTTAACAGTTGGATGTAAAAATATTTTCGAAATTCTTAGTTAAACAATACTGTTACATGATTTAGGAATTAAAGAGATCGTCTTTTGAAAAAAAGTATCCTATTATTCAGTATTTAGTTTTATTCATCATTTGAGGTTTAACATTTTAACAACTGGGATTACGTATAAACATATTTCACATTTGAAACGATGGTCATTCGGCTAACTAACCAATCAAAAATATATATGTGATTATTTTTTAAGTTTTGTGTTTTCGCTAAGACAAAAGGATAATGATATTGCCCGACGATTGTTGCTATCCGCTTTTTTTCGGATCAGAGTGGGTGGATTGATGCCAAAATTAAAATTTCGTTATTCAAAGACCGAAGTGATAGTTTCGGGCTGGACACTATAGAGTTTTGAATGATGCTTTATATGCTCTATATGTAATTAGTCAATGATGAAAGTATATGTCGAAAAAGCTCTTCAGGTTTCTTTAGTTTTAGGTAACCTTCCAATTGAAATCTTTCTATATTAAAACCTGTTTGAAAATCTTAAAGCCTCCTTATACTACCTAATTACAATATTTGTCAGATTAGGAGATCGATGAGTTTTCTTTTCCTTATTTGCAGCATGCCTTACTGGCTTTTCACTGTTTTAATGTCATTAACTTAATGACACAAATGGGCAGAAAGAGGTAACAAAATTCGTTTTTCTCATAAACTCATGATGTTTACACTGTGAAATGAAATAAAACGATTCCTAATGCTTGTTATCCTACAATCATCTTATGAAAAGTATGTGAATTAGTGTTACACTCGTCTCTAGGTATGCTTAAAACTATTACGGGTTCACCTTGGTCGAATAACGAGAACAAAACAATGAACCAGCGTCCAGGTAGGCTACTGTGATCCTCTGACCGAAATGTACTGGCAAGAAGTCTTGATATAGCGTAGGAAGTGTATTCTACAAACACCCAGCAAGCACAGTACATTCAAGCACACAAATCTCGTTTATTTATACACCATAGAGACGTCCTTGGGAGAGTCACAAAAACAGAACACTAAAATACACAACAGTTAGTCACAGCCAAGGATTCTACTGGTGGGAAATGTGATCTCAAGGTCAACTGATCAGTCCATGCCCGCAAACGTGAAATCCAAAATAAGGCATTTATCAAGCGAGTTCTGTGGATCTAACGTCCCGAACACTTCTTCCCTTTCTAATAGCATGCGCTTCTGGGGTCGACTTGCACCTTGACTGTCAATCGCCGTTGTCTGAAAGGATACCTTCTGGAACGGAGAACAGCTTACTGCTGAGTTTCTTCTCGTGGTATGGCTGTCGGTAGGTTGAACGTATCAAGCAGGATGTCAAGCAAAGATTTTCTGCTCTTCATGGGCGATCTGCGGCTATCCGTTTGAGTATCTGTTTACGATGGCGTGACCACCTTTCGCCTCCTACTTCTACTTCGTATCTATCTCGCCCAACTCTTCTGACCACTCGCGCTTCTACCCAGGGACCATGATTTGCTCTGTAGTCACGTGCAAACACAGGGCATCACACTTCATAAGAGGATCGCCTTTCCGACTTTGTCTGTACCGGTGTTGATACATTAGTCGGATGCATTAGGCTGTGGATCGTTTTCAGTCTTCTTCCTATCAGGATTTCTTCTTGGGATTGTCGCTCCGGTAACAACTCATTTGGTGTTGTTCGATAGACATACAAGAAATTAGCATGCAGTGGAAAACGAAGTATAGGCAAGGTTAAGTATAGGCATATGTTATTTTATACTAAATATAAGTTCGATTCGTCTCCTTGAGAGTTTTCCCTTCAATTGTATACTCAAAAATTTGCTATAACTACATTCGTTTCGAAGACTTGCCAGTCATCTCATGAAAACCATCTTACGGAAACTCGGAAACAAATAATAATATCCATCTAAAATAACTACAATCAAGTTCATGTTTGAAAAAGATAATACTTATCCGAATCGGCTGCAAAGTACAAAAAGCAACAAACAATAACAAAACGATACATTCTCTGTTATAAAATAGAGATTTCGCAATCGAAATATGATAATGAGTCTGCCTCTAGTGAGGATGATGGTTTTATAAATTGCTTGGTTTTATTCAAGTAGTCATATACATGACAATTTTCAAGTCTCAGTAGACCATGTGTACGATCTGAGCATTTAGTCATCAATCACATGATGAAGTGGAAAATTTAGAAATAGTTGTTGGCTGAAAAAAGTTTAAAACTCCTTTAATTCTTTAAAGTATTATGTTTGATGCTTAGTTGAGAAAGTCAGCACCCATAATGTCTGCCGTACGTTGGTCCGTATAAATAAACAAGATTAGATAGAGATTTCAGACTTTCGTCAAGAATACATCAAATTCCATATGGTCAATGATAAAGATGGATTAATGTAGTAATGAGTGTTGAGTGGGACTTCATTTTAATCATCTTAATATTCTTTTTTTGCTTGAGTATTCATTTTTTCTTCATTTAAAAGAAAACGGTTACATCTGCTCTGATTACTCGAGTGCATAAATTGAACTAGTGGAAAGTTCATTTTATATTTACACTTTAGTTCTGTGATAGGATTCACTAGCACAGGTATATATTTCTATCCATTTATATGCTCATATAACTGAAAATTGATTTTTTTTTCACATTACACACAATTGAATCCCAAATCGACTTCAATATGCTAATAATTTAATACGAAAAGATTTTATAAGTTTTTATGAGTACGAAAATAAAAATGTTTATTTTTATTCAAAGAATTCCACACACTAGAAAATGAAAGATTGAAATTTTAAGCATTAGTTTAAAAAGGCAATTAAGAATTTAGTTTCAAAGTTTTCCCCTGTGATGAAGATTTCTAGTCATAGTAAATTGCGACTGCAAATTTCGAGGTTCAAAACAATATTTATTCACAGTATGAGTGAATCACGTCTTTTTGTCGCTGATATAAAAATAATGTTCACTTTAAACCGAACAATAACAAATAATATTTCTGTCGGTTTGGATTAAATAAAAACAGAATCATTTCCCGACTGAAGCCGGATGTTCATCAAAATTATAGAGCACTAAATAGCCTAGAAGTTCTGCTGTTACTTATCCTTCATCTAACGTTAAAACAAGCATATTACTTTCTAATTATAGAGCTGATATTTTCAACTGCAATCAAATCATCATACTCTGTGACCATCATCAATATTGTTCGAAAGTAAAATGATTCCAACAGTAAAAGATGAATGTTAGACCACCATTAGAAACCCGGAATTACTGAGCGACGGTTTCTTCCTTGTTTAGGACTCATCATCAGTGAGCATTCACGACTTCTTCTACTCGCAGGATTCAAACCTAGGAATTTCAGTCCCATAACAGAACGATACGGCCATCCAGTGATTCCAGGTTTCTACTCGTGGTCTAACATTAATAGATTCATGATTTCAAAAAAGTATCTCAACAATCTCCATAGCTCCATAATTCAAGTAACAGATGAGTCAATATTGTTCAAATAAGACAAGATTGGGTGATACGGACTTAATAATATATTGATGAAGAAAAGAGTACAGGTAATTTTGGAGCAAGATTAAAGTAGTAATAAACTTATATTCATTTAAAAATATGATTTAGGAATTTTCTTAGTTGACTGAAATGAAATAATCATCCAATCAATATGGTAATTGGTAAAATATTGTGTCTCAAAATATTGTCAGTACATATATTAAAAGTCGTACGACAGAAACATCTCAAATAATAATTACATACAAACTAATAACATTAATGTAATGTTTCTAGGGAAAAAATGCTTACCTTGCAGGCTTGATTTGCCCCATTTTCCTGACACGTACCGTGCAAAATGTCACACGTGGAAATTTACCTGAAGTCTCCCATTCTTGTCCAGAAATCAAATCATTTAAAACATCCATACCAAACATGGTACTATTGGTCCCAATAAATTTTTTCATGAGGTAAATTTGACCAACTGAATTACCAATAAAACAAATACGAACTATAAAAAACAGAAAAGTTATACGTGTATTTGGTCGTAAGCTACATAATATTCTTTTCATTGTACTGGTTGCTCTTCTGTGTCTGGCAGTTGATTCAGCTTGTTCTTCTAATGTAGCGACTAAACAAGAAATAGCTTTCTGTCTAAGTTCTCTATCTGGTATTGATGCCTCTTTGGCTGATCGTAGTAAAACAGGTAATCGTTTTGATCCGACTCGCCATAGTATTTGAGGCACCCAACATAACATCGCTTGCCCAGCTAATACGATAGCTATCCACTGATAGTAACCAATATATCTAACTTTCGTTAATTCATAATCATCTTCAGGGACTTGATCACTTGGGTGAAGGAAATATGTATTCTGTACCCAACAGAGATTTTCTGCATATTCCTCCCATGAATGTGTGAACTCTTGTGGCACCCAACATTGAATAGGTTTACCTAGAAATTTAAAAAAATTTCCATATGAATTAAGTTGCATTTTTTGAAAATAGAATGAAAATTCAAAATAAAATGTAGACAGTTCATTAAAATTATCTGATTAATCATTTTCATTCTACGTGTTGTTGGTGTTCTGAATTACAAATAATTTACATGGAGAATGAGAGGTTAATAGTTTGAAGTATTTATTTTCATTGATGATTGACATAGTCTTCGCTAATGACTCAAGTATAAATTAATAAAACTGTAGTTCAATGAATCAAATGTTTGTGTATTAACTAAATAATTTACCAATAAACATTAAAACCAGTGATGGAAAACCTAATCTTTAATACAACGGTGTGCCTACACGCATCAATGTTTTGGATATCGAAAAAGTTATTTAATTAACAAGTGATGTATCGGCGGTCACTTAGTAAATTAAATGGATCAAATCATGATATTTGTGGAGGGACGGCACTTCATTTTAATGTACATTTTTCAAGATATTTACATTATTAAATCAGTAAGTTTATAATGGCATACGCCTATATATATATATATATATATATATATATATATATATATATATATATATGTAGAGAGAGAGAGAGAGAAAGAGAGAATGTTTCTTGTTGTATTAGTTGAATTTAAGTAATTTTTCATCAAATAGTTCTCCTATTGTTAATATTACTATCGATTGGAATGGTTTTTATACACCCTAAAGAAGTAAGTACGGGACTTAAAGTTTATCCAAACTGTATAACTAATTGCAGTCATATTAAGAATCTCAGTATTATCAACACTATCACTATCAAAATCTTTGCCTGCTGTGTACTGAACTTATTTTTAGGATTAATAAGGCCGATCGCTTAAAATTCGGTAATGGATCATGTTTATAACTTTCCAAAAATATCAATATGCACCATGCTGTTTTGCGAAAATAACATTAAATTGTATGTTTTAACAGCATAAGATTTTGGTGTAAAACTGTACTGAAATGTAAAAATGTAAAACTACTTCTTTATAAGAAGTTTTCAAAGGAGTTCAAAATGTTTAATGTTTTTTTGTCTTGTTAACCATTAACTGAATTTGTTTTATTGAAATATCAACAGGTTATATTTGGTAAAAACCAAATTCGAAATTTGCGTTAAAAAGTTTCTGATAAACTATAAAAACCGTGTTTTGATGACTGATCGTCAAGCAATGAATAGGATTATTGAGTTGCATAACTTTAATAAAGGCTGACTAAACAATGAACAATGAAGAATCCATTTTTGTTTGATAAAGCACTTATTCTAAGCCACAATAAAATGTCCAGCGTTATTTCTAATATCGGAGTCGTTTGAAAGATAAACTTCAGCTTATTTATTTACTTTTCAAATATTTATTTACACGATTTTCTACTCTAATCGACTGTTCACTAGTGTCTAACAGTAGATGGTCTCGGGTTTTTATGAGACAGTGGTACCAATGGAATAGGAAGGACTAAGTCGCAGTCACGTTAGTTATCAACTGCAAATACAGATGGAAGTCGAGCAACGCCTCACATTGATTCGGTTCGGAATCATGGATCAACGGTTTAGGAAAACTGATTTGTATGATTTATCAGTTGCGCACGGCTTCGACATCAAACCAAACTGTTTAGGAGATAACTAATGTTATGTCAGTGAAAGTAATCCAATACCTTAGCCCTTTTACACTACCTTATTCAAACCAAAACTTCGGTAAGAATTTACACATCATGGCTGGTTTTGACTTGTATCATTCTGGATGAACTGTATCAACCGTACTATTAAACCTGATCAATAAAATATTTATTCGAAATTCAAAGTATGCCTGTTTACAAAGATCATTGCACACTATTTTCTTCATATAGCAGTTCTATATTTATACAATTTATAGATAACATTCATTTCAATCAACAATGACTCTTATCATTATCAGCGAAAATCTGTCTACACTAGTAAAAATACCTAAACCATTTTATTCTTCCAAATGTGTTATCTATAAACTTTTGATATAGAGTATAAGTTTTATGGAGCAAAAATTAATTTCATGAATGGATTAAATGAGCATTTAGATCTTTAGATTAGATTAAATTCTCTTGTATAATTGTTGGAAATAAAATATTCTATATAGTACAAAGATTTCCAAAAACTAAAGAATAAAGGCAACAAAAGTAACTATTACAACATGAATTTTACCAAATGTTTAATCATGAGGAAACATAAAGTTGAGACCATCAAGTAAGGAGTGGTGTATATGAGTGTGAGGTGAAATCATAAATCAAAAAAGTTGTGCGAATATGAACATCTGCAAAAAACTGTAATATAGCAATATATATATTCGAATATACTTAAAACATCGGTCGATAATGTAGATTTATTAGTCATTTACAACTTAGACAATCCACTACAAAGTAAAAATATTTATCTATTCATGTTAAGTCACCTTGAGTCAGTACAACCAGGTGTGGTGTGAACTACTTATAAGTAGTATATGACGTGAGTGTCAACGTAATGTCTGGCACCGGAAGATGGGGGAAGATCAAGAAAGGAAGAGTTAGAACACAATGGAATTCGTATGAAACGCATGAATAATGACAATGGATTGATGTTTGGCAACAGGAACAGTCCAGTTCGATAGGATGAACTGATATTTTGCAAATGAACAATTTACGATATGGTTTTCCGATTTTACTGAGTAACTCTGTAATTTTCGTTGAATAGAATTCGGTTGCCCCACCTGTGTTCTCTTCACTACGCAGGTAGTAATAATACAGTATGTTTTGTTTTACAGTATGATAGCCGCGTTCAGTCAGACACAACGCAACATTTATCTAAACAAGTGACACTTTTCTCAGTTCTATGAATAAAACAATAATTATTTCATTCAATATTGCACTTGGATTATAGTAAGTAATTTCTAAAATTAATTATCTCTGTGCTACTTTTAATCTTTTATACATTGAGGAAATGCAATGAACAACAGTATGTTGAAAATCAATGATAAATACCATTTTATTTACTTTAACTGTAAAATTGTTGATATTAAGGAGACAGTTAATGATAGTTTAGACAAAACATTGGCTGGAACTCACTTTGTAAACAAACTAAGAATTCTCTATAAAAGTGAAATTTTGTCTTCTTAACATAAGACTAACGTGTACAGATTTAATACCACCACTAATTAAATTTACACGTAGCCGTTAAAACAGATAATCTGGCATAACGAAAAGGATGAATCTATTTCGGATTATACTTATGCTTCTAAATTTCTTCGGTCAAAAATAAAATAAAGTAGATTTCGTTGATATCGATTCTAGAAATCTCTTGATGATACAACATCAGGTACGCAGAATATAACGAGATTTATAAGATCCTGTAAAATGATCAACTAGCAGCTATGATCTAGTACTCTGAAATGTACTGGATTATGTGTTTGAAAGGAAAATATACCCATCGTCCTTTGTCTTGGTTAAATAAATGTTACTATGTTACTTATACACAAAATGTCATTTACATAGCATTTTAGTTTTGAGTACATATCAGTGTGTTTGTTGAAGATTAGGAGCACAGGAAATGGAATAAGTTCTTTCCATCCAATAATGTTTGTTGTTATCATCTAACGAAATAAATCTTACTTCACTTTATTATAATTTTCCGACATCCAATTACTTCGTGGTATAATCTCCTAGTTATTCAAATCAAGAACAATGAATACAGTTAATTGAAATGGATTCATCTCATGTGATCTAAAGCTTTCACATACGCTAGAAATTGGATGATTAAAAATTTTTTTCAGGAATATAAATTTGATGTATAGCATGTTTAAAGTTATTTAGTTTTCATACACTCTTCAACTCATATTATCACTAATAGTATCGTTATCAGCAATATTACCGTGGCCTCACCGTTATCTTTTTGGTAGATGATAATATTTTTAATTTTCTATCTACTCTCTTGTACCCGACTGCATCGCTTTCCCCCTTATGTTTAATCCATTCGTCCGCGCATTAGACATAAAAAATAAGAAAGGTATTGATAATTACTTTTTATTCATGAACTGAATAACTTTAAAGGTATATTGTGCATCAAGCTGAATTTGAACAACACTTTATTTATCCATACAACTCAGTGAATAGGTAGAAAAATTTACTGTGTGTGAATTGTAAAGAATTCACTCAATCCGCAACTTTTTTTGTTCTTACTCTAGGGAAAAAATTTTCTAAAGAACTAATTGGATGAATTCCTCATAGATAGTCCATAATTTTCTTCATAAATATGATCTACTCCATTTATTCATGATTATCACTAAGGATTGTTTACTATGTAACCATCAGTTCGCAGCCTTATGGTTTTTGTTGTTATTATTATTATTATATCAAAGCCTTCTGTGATAAACTCATTATATTTTCAATATACGATGTAATCATCTAGATTCATTTGTGCCTTCTTTATACGGCACTAGTTCAAACTAACTTTCAACTCAATTTACTACTGTAGGTATTTCCGACTTTATTAACTAGTTTCGTTTCTGGTATAGGAATATAAGTTGTAGACGAATGATGAGAATGTAACAAATATACATATAATTCATTTTATTTTACTGTTCTTTTTCACTTAAAATTACTAAAGCCCAAGAGGCTCTCGTGCCTGAAATCATTATAAAAAAACTGTTTTTTTCAGAAACTTCTATTAAGTATTAGGTAAATTGTATTAATTTTTCTTAATATCATCCGAAAATCTATTTGATGGCGAAAAAAAAATAAACAGTCCATTTAGTTTAGAATAAAATCAGAAAACACTTTGGAGTAGTTGTGAAATAACAGTTTGTTTTTTTTTGTAAATAGATGTATGTAATCCATGAACTATTTTGTTTCATATAAATTAATATCTGCTTTTGGATTATTGGATTTTATATAGGGCATTCATGTAACCTAGCGAAAGAAAACCAGCATTCTTATCAAACGATTTTGAGATTTTCATTTAATACAACACTTTTATATGTCAAACTATCTTCAAGAAATTCATTTACACTAATTCACCAAGTTTTCCCTAATAATGAATAAGGAGGGAGAAAAAAAACTAAAATATGATCAAATCAATTAATTGTTATTATAGAAAATTGTCCGTAATTCTAGTTTATTCACACAACTGTGATTATAATGAACTAAATTTATCTAATATTTCTTTTTGAAACGTTTATGTACCATACTAGGAAACAGTAGGTGAAACAAAATGTTTTATCATCATTCTGAAATACTATAACAATTAACAGTATTTAACAAGATACATTGAGAAGAAAATCCTTTGACCTATAGATTTGTATTTTCATTACATAATGCTTCGAATCCTCGATACGATCAGGTACTTCAATATACTGAATTTGAAATGAATGTAGGTAACAGGATTTATGGAAAAATCCAAAGCCAAATAGTGACTTATTGTTATTTAAAAACATGTATTTATTGAGCGAAACTATGTGATTTTCGGCACTAAATACGTTCATTTAACACTGAAAATGACGACAAACCTATTGAAATTTATTTTGTCAACATTCTAAGTCTATAATTCGATCTAACTTTTATAAGATTTTAAGTGAAATTATATTTTACTCATTACATAATAGTGTTAAGTATTACTTATATTTTTTTATAAATTTTGAGACAAAAAATATGGAGTAAACTGACACACTGATTGAAATACATTCTTCTTCAATCAGCAGTGACAGTATTCAATCAACTTGAACCGATTAAACATTTAAACGTCGCTTTTTACTCAGTATGATGCTTGTAAAACGTTTCTTGAAACTATCTAATAATTTTTTTACTTTAAGTAAGAGAGTGGTGACTAAACAGTTGGATGACCCTACATGCATACTCGACCGCAGTAACCCCTGCTTTAAATGAAACGTAAATTATATTGCAATTAAGTAACGACAAGCTTGTGTATTGGTGATAAATTTTTTTCGTAAGTTTTTGTATCTTCTTAGTATTTATACTGAGAGACAGAAATGATCAATCTATTTTGGTATATGCGCTAACACTTACTAATTAGTCTTTAACAAATTAACAAAATGTTTATCATAGAACTTTTTCTATTAAATATGAATTGTAGGAATAAAGTGATTTATAAACTGAAATCTATCTAAAATGCTTTTCTGAAGTGGTCAAATTCGATGTGTGCATTATTTGGCGAAAGAGCTTATGTAGGTTATGGTAAATTTGAGATAGAAAACTGTCCGTATCAAAATTAAAACCCATGTCTATCTTTTGGTCTAAGTTTCATGGTGAGTTATTATTAGTCGTCTTTCAATTTACGTATAACAATGATGGTGTATTTTTTTATGCTAGTGGCGTATAAATAAACATCACATACTGAGAAATCAATCAAACTGTGTAATTTACACAAAATTACGTTTAGACGTTTGAAATAACTTCTTGTTTTTTATTCGTTTGCACGATAGGGATTTTATTTCAGAGATATCTTTGCAATATTTTCTTTCCGTAAAGTAAAACCGATTTCCTCTCAACTGACAAACTGTTATGTCGTAAATTCTAGAATGTTACAGTGTTCAGCCCTATTTAAGTGTCTTGCCACCAATAAAAAAGAGATATCTTTTTTATAACAAAAAATAGCCAGAATAATAAAACTCAGTACATAGGTGACACCAGGGACAATTACTTTCGAGAGATTTCGAGTGAATGTTACCAAATACTCGAATCAAAAATATCGTGTAAAATACTCACCTGCAAAATACATTTAAATACAAGATGCAAACAAATTGTTATTGATGTCTTTTAATGTGATCTGAACAAAACGAAAGGGCATGATCAACTGACGTCTAACGTTTTTTGAATATTATTGCGCATTTCAAATTAAAATATTTTATAGACAAATTCTGTGTATCAAGTACTCATAGAAATAGTCAAAGTTAATTTGTCTAGATTTACGCTAAAAAAATACAAATGATATTCCATGAAATCTTATAATATACAGTTACGATTGTATCTTTTATTACTACGAATGGTTTATCTCATAAAATAAATAATAGTTGTATAAACAAAATAGTTAAAAAAATAATTTTATAAATTATTAATTTTTTTAATAATTTTGATTAGCCAATAAAAAATGTGGAATAAAAATAAATTATAGTGAAAAACTGGTAATTATTATAATTTTTCATAATGATAATAAGATACCAGTTTTCGTTTCTTAAATATACAAATTTTTTTCAACATTTTTATATCTCATTTACTGTAGTATGCACCTGGTTGTTTGTAGTAACCAACTGAAACACACTGAGATAAGTAGTGTAAAGATAATAAACGTACATGTTTAATGACAGAATTATTACGTCTATGAACTGGTTACGGGATACAATATTCATATTAATAATAATAATTTTTCTCTTTCAAATTCTTTATTGCGTACTGTTAAAAAATAGGATATAAAACTGGTTTACAGCACCGCTAATTCACAGTAAATGATAACCTACTAAAAAAAATTATTTTAGAGAATGTTAGGTCATTAATTTAAGTATTTATGACATTATTAAAAGAATACTGTTATATAGTTTCAGTGAAATTAAAAATTTCCACATCTTACCTGACATATATCCTATAGAACATAGATATATATAGTTTCAGAGAGTTTTTCTATTCAGTAAATTGAATGGATAGCGAAAATTTGACGATCATCAATACACCACGTCGCATATGATATATGTTAAACACAATAAGAGTAGTTGTTTGCCTCAAAACAATAAGATATTTGAAACAGTTTGATTAATAAATTACCAAATAGTTTTTTTTAAATTTTTTTAAAACCTTTCATGGCTGTAGTAATAGTTCTCTATTTTAGGCGAAACATACTAATCTTGTGCAAACATATCAGTTTAATAATATCGTCATAATACATTTATGTTGACTGGTTATCATATTAGAGGAGTGCTCTACTAGACATTATCTAATAGAAAACAATTAAAAAAGTTTACACGTTATTGCAAATCAAATCATGTCATTCTGTAAAATGGGGAGTATGTAACTGTGTACAATTTTTATAACCTTTTATTTGTTTCTAGAGAAAAGTATGGCTAATGAAAAAATGTTTCCAAACAGGGATCGGCATAAGCTTTTATTGACTTCGTTTTGAATACGCTTAATAATTTTAGAGCTATGTCTCATCGTTTAATGAAGGTTGTTTGGGAATAATTGAAAATTAGAAAGCTTTAGTAAAATTCTTCACTTTTATTTCAGCATCATAAACTGAGCTTATTTATGACTTCACATGATACTAAATTCAAAACATTTGGGTACAATATACTTCACCCACTATGTGACTGTCGTATTAATTAATTTATGCGATACAATCTTGATTTAGTCAACTCTAATGCTTGTAGTCTCTGTCTAGTTGTAAATAAAAAGTGATTACCATTTTCTTGTAACTTGATTAGTTTATTATATTTCTGAGTATTTTTTCTCCAGAAAACAGTGATAAAATATTTATTGACCTCCCAAAACGAACAGTTGTATAATTTGACTCTACGATTGTGATTTTAACTTAATTTTTTCTCAGTGTATTCAAACATATGTAGGTCTTAATGAGCACCAAATGGAATAAGTTGCTTTTTATTTTTAGATTATACAGTTAAAAAAACTGATAAAAAATTCAAAATTATGCTGGAAAAGATGAATCTAGAAATAAAACGTGTGCATAGAGAGAATTGTACACTAGAAATGAGTTATATAACTAGAAAGAATTTTTGAACAAATCTGTTTGGAGTTTGACGGAATGGTTTCCAACTGAAGCAAATTTTCAGCCACGAAACATACTAGTGAGATAGTATTGTCGTGTGTCTTACTCACAAGGAAGCTTATATGAGTGAAATGTTGTGAAAATGCACCAGAGTGTCACCGTGAATTGACGGACTGGGCTAAGTGTTTTGTATATGAATGCACGAAGCGATCACATTCCTTTGAAGAGAAGAAGACAATGCAAACTGATTTTTTATGATAAGTTGTAGACCTTCTGGTTAGTAGACTACGTCTTAGAAAACCGCATATTCCATCTAATCGACATTCTTCATCCCTTGCAGTATAAGTAAGAAATATATTATTGTCATTAGAATACTGACGCTCATTGGCTTGAACATTATACTAATATCAATAAACACTGTTTCAAATATCGGTTTTGATTTTCGGAAATATTAAGCTTTATCTTTATCTTACCCGTCAAGTGAACAAACATGTATAGTGCAATTTTTATCACTTTTAGGAAGCTTTTTCTCATCAACAAATAACGCATAAAAATATATTTGAGCAGGTGTAGGGGACTCAAAGAAAAAGTGGCAGGTGGACATTAATTAAATGAGGGTGTTTAACAATCTTATACAGAAAACACTATGTTGTTTTGGACATTCATAAATTCCCCTAAGAAGTAATATGTATCTGTTATTGTAGCGTTCTGTTTTCTTCGTAAATCTACCAAAAATAAACAAGTGTTTACTTTTACTCATCTCGATAACTTGTTTGAACAGGGTCAGGTTGTGAGTATTAAACAAGTAGTTCGTTATTAAAAGCGTAGGGTGAATTGAGATTATAGTCACTATAATAGTGAGAAAATGAATTTTAAAACTACATTTTATATGTTAAAAAAGTAGTCGTCTTAGTTGCCAAATCTTCGCTGTACAGACAATTTATTCTCTTAAATTAGTGGGTTTAAAAATTTTGTAATTAAATTAAACCTATTTAAATTATGTTAATTTGTTTTCACTGTGGTTTTTGTTCACATTATATTCATGTTCCATTGTGTTCAGCTAACTATTATTCATCATAGATAGATATCTAACCAAGTTAATATGCAATTAGATTTTTTTCAAATGTAACCTCGTTTACTCAATAAATTTATGTAGGTCAGAATCGGACTTATCATTTAAATGAACTTAGTGCTGAGTTTCAAATTACTGCACATACGGAAACAAGCTATCTATCTACTCTCATCACTTTTACCATTTCTAAATTACGTACTGATTGTTTAAGAATTTCCCACTATTCACTTTCTAAAAAGAAATTACTCATAAGCTGAAACGAGTATTTTATGAAACAGAAACCATAATGAACTGTATTTCAATGGAAGCGTTTAAATTTGGTAAAACTGAAGGCTTTATAAAGGAAGAAAAGTAGAAAGGTTAAAAGGGTGAATTTTAATCTTTTTAAAATGATGGATGTACCTCTCTAACTTATCCTTTAACATTAGGCTTTATCAAAAGAAAATCTAGGACATGAAAACGAAAACATTTGACGATCAATACTGTCCTGCAATAGTCAGTGACGTTTACTCTTTATTTAGAATAACAAATGAAAGCTGTTGATATCTAGTACTGTAGGTTGTGAAAAATCTGAAACTTTATTATATAAGAATATTGGAAAGAATTCCTTTACTCGAATCTATTATACCAATAGTAAAGTTGTATACATTAGCATAAGATTAACAACAGTTAATTCAAATACATCTATTTTCTAGTAGAAATATTTACATACATGCTTTCTGTTCTACTAAAAAGTCGTATTCACCGAAGAATATAGCAGTCTAAGAAATATACGTTTACAATATCATTTATATATAGTTTTACTGAATTAAGAGATCCATTGCACTTTCATGCAAGTAATTTCCATTAATTTAACATCATCAACATCAAGACATCCTTAATTATACAACTAGTAATTATCAACTAAAAACGAAAATTCAAGAATAATGCACATAAGGAGAACTATGCATGAAGAAACGGTAGAATAAGAATAGAAAAAGGATAAATAAACATAAATTGTTGATCATAAATTTATGGTGAAATTGTTGTAGATCGAAATTTTCGTATTAGAGGTAAATCATAAACAGTCATTTATCGCATGGGAATTCATAAATTAATTCCATAAACAATGATATAAATAATTTGTTATTTTATGCAATTCACTAAATAACTCAATAAAGTCAATTGTTTATGCATATTATGTATAGGTATTTTTTGGTAGAATTTAACACAAATTGTTAAGATTGCGTGAATTTTTTTTCCTAGTGGTTATTTGCTCTTTTGCTTGCTTGTCAATAATGACATTGTTCTGTTCATTGGTTTTGACAAAGCAAAATGGGTTGCCTTTTTGTAATCAGAATATTAATTATCAACTATAAAGTATGGTGTAGTAATGATTTTTGACAATAAATTTCTGCATTACTTTTTCATCTACTTGTTTCGAGTTTGTAAGTGAAAATAAATATTGTAGTTCTGAATCTATTTGAATGAACGTAACTAGTTATTACTGTGATAACAATAAATAAGATTACATTATTTGCTGTCATTTAGTAAACAGTAGATTTGATCATACTGAGGAAGAGAATTCAGCTTTATTAATCATTTAAACTTTTTTTAACAATTTAATTATGCATGAATCTTTATGTAGTGTATTTTGAATGTGAACTGTTTAAGATAGGTTGTAAAATATATTGTTATTATTAGTATGAAATCTATGGAGAGAAAGGTTGACCCTATCAATTGCGTGCTGGAATGGTTAGTATTCTGATATACTCTAAAATTCTCATACGAAAGCTGTAATTCTGCAATGAATAGTCTATCTCCAGTCTTATGAAAATACTCTTTGAGAATAGTTGATGTTTGTTTGATATGGGATCAATGTAGGACCAACTTAATCAAAAAATATAGCTTACATGATAAAGTTGAATGTGATGGCATAAAATCAAAAAGCTTATAGTTAATAATCAAGGCCATTGAACCAGCAATCGAACTCGCTAGTGCATTTTGAAAGTAACCAGTTGGACATTAACTCACTTTCGATAATATGTATTATTAAAATATCCTATAATTAGAACACCGATCATGATTTAACAATTTTACTTTGATTAACCAAATTTGAATGACGTGTTTGAATAAAAAAAATTATTTCCCATATAACAAGCAATAAGCAAAATGTTAAATCATTAATCAATCCTTTCATTTACTAATTGTTTAGACAAATGTTTGCTTAATGAAAACCTTATTCGATATAACAAATGGTCATTGTATTAATTTATTAGCACATGACAAGTAAACAGACATTTTACTTAGTACGTTTAATCTTCCATTAATCAAGTGCATACATTCTCACGTGTGAAACCTGTTAAATCATGACATATATAAGAATATTTGTATAGCCTGTGACATATTTTTGGGACATTCAATTAATTTACGTAATCAGCGTCAATGATTATCAAATGGATAACTAAAATGAAATTTTTTTTAAGGAAAATCTCTTATGTTATTAGTTAAGTTTTATTGCGGTTACTATTGCAATAATGTTATTCGAAAGATAGGAAGATGATTGTCTCTTGTTTCTTACTCTACCATTGAGACATATGAGTGAACGAAAGTGACTATAAGTTTTAAATATGTTCGGAGCAAGTTAATATTCATGTAATAACAATGAAATGAAAGTCAAGTGTATGTTCATTTTTATCTGTTTAAATAAACATTCATTTCAGTGAGTAAGCTACTTCTATTTACATAGGGAGAAGTTAATTAAAACTGAACCCAAAGTCCCAATGAACCATTGCATAGTATTCTCAAGAAAATTGTTGTGAACTGATCGAATTTAGTAGGTAATAGTTTCATAAAATTTTGTAATCCACAATATTTTATGCCTTATTGACATATCAAGTTATTTTTAACAAGAGCATTTTAAATTTTTATTTTAAATAAACACATAAGCATAATATTGTGGGTAGTAGAAATAGATATGCATTTTATATATGAAAATGATTGGTTTCAAAATCAAGTCATCATATTAAAATGGTGCAGGACAAATAATTATTGTATTTTTTTTTAATAGACAGTGAATAACTATTTAGACTTTTATATGTATCACACAGGACATCAGATTGAAAATTGCATCGTTGTCCATTCAATACCATCTATTGACGATATGTGTATTTTATTTTATTGTAAATAAATAAAGACCATTTTTAAGATCAAGCACGTTTGGTTGAGTTAATTTCTAACAAGTGTTCAAATATATTCACAAAAGAAAGCAAAACCATTCAATGTATTTGAATAATGATAATAGTGTGAATAAATTGCCAACAGTCAAAATGATCATGTATTAGAAAATAACAATACTAACATAATATAAGTAGTCACTAATGCGACAAAAAAACCTAAAATGAAACAACAGTTTAGCCTACAAGTTGGTGTAACATGTAATGTTGTTTCAAGAAGCAATTTACTTTGAAGTGTGTGCGTAGGAACATACATAAAATCAATCACAAAAATTCTTTCACTATTTTGAAGTGATTATTTTCAACATTTTTATGCAAAACTAACCAATTCTATGGTATACATTTACTAGAAAAAAATCAGTCACACTGAAAAATTTCTTGATAGCGTAAGCTATTAAGATACCAAAACAAAACTATCTTAAAGGTGGAAATGTATATTTCTAGTAAAATCAATTATTCTAATTCTCAGTAAAAAGTATTTGTTTAGGAAATCATTCAACCATTTAGCATTTAAACCAATCATCACTAATGTTTCAGAGTATTCTTTATATTAATGATTAATTTTTTTTAAGTTATTTCACCTTATAATCGCAAACAGCACAACTAAATGTTTAGATTATATTTAAATATCCTATTAACAGGTATCTACAGTCTAAAATTATAAGTAAGAAACTGAACTCCATTTAGAGTAAATTAATAACTTTAAAGCATAGAAATTAACAATTTATATGGATTATTGAACTTAGATTTATCATCTTGACGTGAACTAAGTAGGAACCGGGACATTGTAGAAGCTATTTTATTCGTTGTACTGATAGGAAAATATGAACACTTTTTACTACTTGTGATCGAAACGAGTTGTTTCTAATATCAGCAGTGTGTGCTTCAATTATTTTCCAATACATTCAGGTGATCTTTTAACTTTGATATGTTACCGATAATTAGTCAATCTTTATGTCTACCAGTACGGCTATAAACAAATAAGTTATTGAATTTGCTAACTTGGAGAAAAAAGAGAACGGGAATATGAAATTGTAGGGTGATATAAGATTCCGTTTTTTTTTTAAATGGCACTATTTCAAAATATTTATGTTCTTGACTATCTTACAAACTCATGGATGAACTCACTTTTTCTCAAAATGATTTATAACTTACAAACTTTTGCAAGAACGTGCATCATTCGGGGATAGATAATGGCAGTGATCTGTAGCTGAACTAGGATAACTGGTGCTGTTAAGGTCACTGAGATGAACTTGTTTGATAATCTTGACAATAGCATCACTGCTTTCCTAAATAGATAGTGCTGATGTTGTCTAGAAGACTAGCGAATTTATCGCATTTAAATTGCCCAGTTCTGACGGGAACATTGCACATTTGGTAAGCAAATCGGTAATAAATTTTGACAAGTTAAAAAACATGATATACAATTTGCATTTATTTTTTCGATACTTTGTCACTTTTCTTTCTATTGTTTATAGAATAATACATTACGTAAGACTAGTTGATTTATTTTAAATAACATTATCAACGAATGAAATGTGAAATAAATTTATTTTGTGTTCTGTAGAATATAATTTAGTTGATTAACGATTCATCTATTCAGCAAATCAATTCCATGAATGACAAAAAAGAAAATTTGAGAAACTACTTTTTCGTCATGTTTGTGAGTATAACAGATTAAATGAAAAATAAAAATGCGAATCCATACATCAGTGTATTTTTCTAGTTCTGAATTGCTCAAAATCAGACAGAATTATTCTGAATGAGTGGAAATATCTTTTTATTTAATTTTCAAATAAACAAAAAAATGAATAATTAGTATTCAGATTAACTATGGCATTATAGTTTTGATAAAATGAGCTTTGATGAGTAAAATGGGAAATTGAAATTGACATATAAAATCTAGTCGATTGCAAAATTGATTGAGTTTATGGTAAGAACGAAAATTTATGTCTCATATATGCGTAATGTGTGTTATGCTCTATGAAACTGATAAAAAGGAATTAGTCCTAATAAATAAATGAAGCTCATTTTTGAATTTTCAAAAAGATCCTAGGATCCCTCGAACAGAAAAATAATGAACTTTCCTTTCTTATAATGATTCTCTTTTCTCTCAATTTAGACTAATATTAATTCATATGTTAAGCTGTAAGCAAATAAATCAAGTTTCACTGTGAAATAACCTCTCCATTCTTAAAGTTGATTTTTAGGTTTAGAAAAGTATGAGATAGCAAGTAATGTCTAGTCAGAATATTTGAATGTTGTAAAATACGATCAGGTAATGAAACTCATTACCTACCATTAGTGAACTTTTTAAAAATTCATCTAAATTGCTTACATTGTTTTTAATATTTAAGAAATTTTTTTTCCAATTTACTAGTATAAAATGAGGAATCAAGAGTTTAGTAAATTTTAAAAAGAAACTTTAATTACGGCTGTTGAGCAGTAAAAATACGAATATTTATGGCGTGAAAATCATTTATCTTCAAATGTATTTCTTTTCCATATTGATCATTGTCTCAAGTATATCTAGTTAGATGGCATATTAAACAACAACAGATTTGCCACAAAAAAACGGCGTGTACTCAGTCAAGTTTCAGTGTCAGAAAACAAACCAAATTATCTGTTCTACAAAACAAAATGAAAGCCTACAAACCAATATAAATATTTTATAAAACTATCAATCAAAATCACTAACATCATAAATAAAACATTCTGTACACTTTTTATTTATCTGGTCTATTTCTGTTTTCAATTGAATAATTCTATTTAGAATGATATTTATATTAAAAACAATGAACTAGAAATTAAAATCCAGTTTGAAGTGAGGCTGCAATGAAAAAAAATGTGGTTAATTGCAAAACATCTCAGAGCAATTGAAAGAACAAAACTGTCTTGTATGCACCACACTAGATAGCAACATTTTGATGTGAAATACATATACATACATCATGCTTGGGTAGATTGACAGATATGTATAAACATGATAAAAAATACCAAGAAATATTAATTAAACTAATCAAAAGAAAATTAGCCCATCATTCTTATTTATCATGGAGGTTTATAAAAAATATTGGATGTTGATGGTAAGTTTTTTTGTAAGACAAAAAGAAATAAGTGAAAGATTCAGTTTTCAGTCGTTTTTAGGCATTTGACAATGAAGAATAAACTGAATTTTTACGAAATGCAAAACTTGTATAATTTTAGGATACTCGCGTACTTTCAGTTGTTGAAGTATTCTGTAGAAAAACTGATACGTATTGTTCTTTTGAAGAAACTATGACCTAGAATCAGCTGGTTTAAAATGTCTATTCAGTGGTAATTACCAACTCACCATATCTTAAAAATACCAAGGAAGCAAGGATGGAAATGGCGAAAATGTTGGGTTATCTTATTGCTCAGAATACTGAAGATACAAGACAAACCTAAAGATGACAATATTAAGAAACATTTTTAACTTTGCTTATAATTTTATTGTCTACAAGTAGGCGGGTTTCGGGAATAAATGTATCAGATTATTTGGTCATCCTCCCAAGGTTTTTTTCTTTTTAAACATATTTTGTACGTACACTTCAATCAAGGATAATATGTATACTTTTTGGTTGAAAAATATAAATAATGCCAAGCTGATTAAGCGGTTTGAATATCCCGACCAATACTGTTTGAACATAAAATCAATTAGAATGTCTTTTATTGAATTCCCTTTCAAATAATGTTTCCTAATGGTTAACTTGAAACAGATATCTCAACGTTTTAGTCCGGCTCCGTGCTAGGTGAAGTCTCATCATATTCAAAATATGACTTGAGTCAGTGATTATTACATATTAGTGAAATGCATGGGACAGAAACTACTAACCGCTGAATCATAATGCATTAATTGCACATGGCATACAAATTTTAGGTCTCCTCTTCCACTGAAAAATATAATATCTTTGAAGTGATCTTTCATTTCGGTCTTCTTGAGTTTCCTGATTAATAGGACTGTGAAGGTTCTAAGCAACAGTAAATTCAAATGTTTATGTACACTGAATAAGTGTGCTAAGACAAACATATTAGTGTTCTTCTACTATTTTGCAATACTTAACTTTCCCAATATATTAAATAAAAGATCATGCTTTTGAGCTTTGAAAAGCTTGTGCTAATTTAATGATTATTTAGACAAATTAATACAAATATAAACCTAATAGATGTAACATTTAACCTAAACAGGGAAACAAATTAGTGTTTTCTTATTTTTTAATGTCCAATTTCACTGTACAAGGTCAAAAGTAACTTTATTTGAAGTATTCAACCACTGATAATTAGTTTATATAAAGATTTAACTATATTTATACGGAAGCTAAAATGGACATATATGTATACTTATGCATTGTCCAAGATCATATATTATGGAAATGAGTGTTAGCTGATATTTAGCACACATAGGTTTAGACAGCTTTTAATAAGTTAAGTAAAAACCTGGTTTTCTTTTGTTTGGCTATCTACCAAATTGTAGAAACTACATATTCATAGTTCAACGATAATTCAAGTTTCGCGGCTGAAAAACACATTCAAAGATTATTTGTATAATATCATTCAAGATAATTTTGTAATAAATATATTCTGCTGTGAGAAACATTAAATAAGATTATCTGCAGTTTCTTAAATAAACAATTGTTGATTACTGTTTATAGAAGAGTAATCAATACATCGGCCGACAATTGATTCACATCTTAAAATACTTATGATAGTGTTTTATCCAACCGGTGTCTGCCATTTTGTCCTGGGCTCTATCACCAACTTTTACTCACATGTGAATCGAACACAGAAGTTGCTTCCAGCGATGACAATAAAACCTAATGTTAAACGGTTAAGGTACACAAACTGTTCTTGAAATGTAGATCAGATGTAAAATATTACGTTGAATTCTGAATGACTCTAAGTACAAAAATATTTTAACCCTGAATATCACCAAAATTTATTGTTTATTAAACACCATCTACGTTAGTCTAACTCCATAAGGTGCCCCTCTAACGCTACTGTCGGTCCCAAGACCGGAAAAAGGAGGAGGGTTAGGCATGGGGTTAGCGACCCCATTCCACCAAATAAACCACCTCGCTTAAAAACGCTAACCATAAAAAATAATTCAAAACATTTGAACCCTAACCTGGAAGTTAGAAGGTTTTCAGTCAGAAGAGTTATGACGTCTTACGACGAAAGCCTAGTCCGTTCGGAAGTCACGAGGCCGGCGTACCTACTGACAACCACAACAACCATTCTTTTAGGTACATGGAACGTTCGAACATTGTGGGAGACTGGAAGACTACTTCAAGTTGCTGCAGAAATGAAAAGACAAAACCTGGAGGTGCTTGGAATCAGAGAAACGGATTGGACACAGGTTGGACGACAAAGACTAGCTTCATGAACAAGAAAATGCCTCACATACACAAGGAGTTGCACTGATGCTGTACAAAGAAGCTCAAAAGGCTTTGATAGGATGGGAATCTTATGGACCCAGGATCATCAAAGCATCCTAAAAAAAGAGGGCATTCAATGAACGTCATCAAATGCCACGCACCTACCAACGACTGCAATGACAACGTTAAAGATCGAGTCTACAAGAGGTGGCAGTCAATCGCCGACAGATGCTCATCAAAGGATTTGACCATTCTGATGGGAGACCTACATGCCAAGGTTGGTATGGACAACACTGGATTTGAAGATATTATGGGACGACATAGACTGGAAGAAAGGAAAGAAAACGGTGAGAGATTTGCACACCTTTTTGCCTTCAACAAACTGCTCATCAGCGGCACAGTATTCCCATACAAACGCATGCACAAAGCCATATGGATTTCACCGGATCACAATACTCAGAACCAAATCGACCGGATGTGTATCAACAAAAATTCAGACGGACCATAGAGGACGTGTGATACTGGCTTAGATCACCACTTGCTGGTCCCCAGAATGAAACTGAAACTCAAGAAACACTAGACAACGGGGTGGACAACATCACAGAAGTTTAGTACGGCCTTTCTTCGGGATACTAAAAAAATTCAACGAATTCAAGATAGCCCCCAGCAACAGGTTCGAGGCATTGCATGATCGACTCAATGGAGCGGAAATTATCATGGAGAACAATTGGCAAGGGATCAAGTAGGTAATCACTTCAATATGTCAGGATGGATTAAACTGCGAAATCGTGTATGGAGGACAGCTGACAAACTCGTTTGAGGTAAAGACCGGTGTCAGGACTTTCACCCTTTCTCTTTCTCCTGTTCATCGATTAGATTATAAAGACGTGAACATCTTGAGACTTCTCAGATGATCTGGTTCTTCTATCGCGAACTCAACAACAAATGCAAGAGAAGACGACCGGTGTAGCATCAACCTCAGCAACAGCAGATCTTAACATACATAAAGAGAAAAGCAAGATTCACCGATACAACACAACATGCACCAACCAAATCACTCTTGGTGGAGATGCTTTCGAGGACGTAAAAACTTTTACATAACTGAGCATCATCATCGACAATCAAGGTGGATCCGATGTAGATGTGAGGGCAAAGCGAGGGCTGAATTTCTACAGTTGAAAAATATCTGGAACTCCAAACAAACATCATTCAACACCATAATCAGAATTTTCAATACAAATGTGAAGACAGTTCTACTGTATGGAGCGGAAACTTGGAGAACTACAAAAGTCATCATCCACAAGATACAAGTATTAATTAACTGTTGTCTACGCAAAATAGTCCGGATTCGTTGGCCCGACACCACCAGCAACAACCTACTGTGGGAGAGAACAAACTAGATTTCAGCGGAGGAGGAAATCAGGAAGAAGCGGTGGAAGTGAATAGGACATACACTGCGACAAGCACCCAACTATGTCATAAGGCAAGTCCTCACTTCTAACGCTCAAAGTCAAAGGAAAAGAGGAAGGCCAAGGAACACATTACGCCGAGAAATAGAGAAAGACATGAGAAGAATGAAAAAAACTGTAAAGAACTAGAAAGGGAAGCCCAGCACAGAGTTGGTTGGAGGAAACTGGCGGGCGGCCTATGCTCGATTGGGGGTAACAGGCGTAAGTAAGTAAGTATACGTTAGCCTACAGAATTAGCCAGCTAAGAAGGACACTATAAATGCAGAATGATGCAATATTGTTTTCTTTAATCATGATCCTGCGTTTTTTCTCGTGCTAAACTCATTTGGGATTGCTGCAAATCCATTTTATAAATATACTGGATTAGTATGGAAAACAATATACAGAAGGGTTGCGATTTCTTCATAAATTTAATCAAGCAATCATTGCACTGTACGGATTGTTAGCACCATTCATCACAGCACATTATCTGATATACTTACCATGAATAAATTAAAAATATTATTTTTAAAATTATTATTAACAAATGGTCACATAATTTAGTGCTACACAGTGTGTGGCATCTCTGTGGGCGGATGATTACTTTCTCAATTGATGAACATATTGTGAATGATTATTAGTTATAAATTTAGTTTAGATCCGTGCTTAACACACTTTTACGAAATTTGTTATATTCAGCTTGTTTATGATGTAATACGTTCATATTCAATGACTTTTAATAATACACTTCCAAAGTCACTTTATGATTTCATTGAATACTTTGAATAGTAACTAGTTAATGGACCACAATAAATTATCATATAAATTATCGCTGTTATAAATATAAGAACGTACATATGTTTCAGGTGATTCTGTATATTAGTTTGAATCTTTAATCGAACAAAAAAGTAATTGATAACAATCTATAGTAAAATGTCATTAAAGAAACAAAACATATGTTTAAAATTAGATGAATGGCAATAATTTTCGCATATAAATGTGCGGAAAAATGTAACAGAAGTAATGTACAATCCGAAAATTCTAAAACAAATCTTACAAGCTCGTAGATATAGGTGTTCTGGAGAGGAATAAATAATTAGGAAAAAGATTTTCCAAAAATCTAGTTTGGATTTGATCAAGGTACTGACTGCATAAACTATATAAATAGTCATAAGACAGGAAATTCTTCGAGAAAACGTTTTGAAGTTTTAAGTATTCCCTGTGCACTATGCAGAGTTTAACTTTTTAGGGTTCTAAGATTTATGCATAAATGCATATTTGTGTACGGATACATAAGAGAAATGTAATGCTCTCAATGAGGCGTATATATATATATATATATATATATATATATACTTTTATGTGACTGCAGGTAAGTTTCATAGATGTGTGTTCATTACAGTTCTACGGTTGTGATTATTTACATACAAATGTGCAATGTGTGTATTCTACACAAAAATCCTTTCTTTGAATAAAATTATCAATGGCTATTAGTTAAGGTTAATAAACATGTTTTATTCTCATTAGAATTCATCTGCTTAATATATGAACAACTCTGTTTATTTTAAAGAGTATAGTGTTATGGCTCTAGATGTACACGTTTGTAAAACCGTATTTCCTCCAGCTTTGAATCACTGGATTTCAGAGAAAGATAGCATATCACTTATTTAGAAACTTTATTAATTACAGCTACTTTGCCATTGATTTTCACGAATATAAATCATTTCCGTCGGCTGTTTATATAAATACTTATTTTTTTCTAAATCAAAAACACAACTCCGGTGAAGCATCTATATTCAGAGATTTATTGATCCATTGATCATTCATTTCTGAATGTTGAAAAGAATGAGTATATAGAAGCTGATATAATTATTATAAGTTAAACTGTTTTAAACAATTATCGATCGTTTTCAGCATTTGGACATACACACCGCCTACCTTTAGTTGATTAACCAACTTCATTGCAAGCTTGTACTGCCATAGAGGATGAACTAATTTTTTTTAGCTTCCTCTTAATCGTCACTAAAGTAATACACTGTATTTCTTTTTGTCCAGGTTCATTTCTTCGTAACCATTGCTTTATGATTATCGATTTCATTGGTACTATTATTTTAACTACTTTATTTTTCATGTTGTTAATCTCGGAATAGTTTAGTGAGATGAACTATAGCGTAAGCCCATCTTCTCTTAGTGTTAGTTTGTAAATTTTTGAATACGAAATCAATACTTCCCAATGTAAAAATGACTTCAGTCTATTTCAAAGTAAAGATAACTATCAAATGGTCAAGTATGTTGTTTAGTTCAGAAATAAACAATCTTTTAACTTATTCAAATTAGATACATTAATAGTATGGTTTTATTTTTGTCAAGTAAACTTTATTTTCAGTGAAATTTTCAAATAAAGAATTTATGAATAGTTGATATTGAAAGTTCAACACTTTTCTGATAGAGGAGATTGATAATAAATGAAATCCAATTTATGCTGGATTTATCTGATCTAACTTAAACTGAAATAAAATTTAAATTTATTTTATAAAATTGACACTGTTTTCACTCATACTTATCATGATTTCTAATCTATAATAATGACGTAATAAATAAAAGATGTTTAAATTTAAGTTTACCAAATATTTTTTTCATTCATCATTGTACTCATACACTTAGATAATTGTTGAGTATCATTTGTTTATTTTAAACAAGTCTCTATATATTCCAGTTGCAAGTAATAGAAGTTACAATGTCTGAAATTATCAGAAATGGCATTCTTCAAGGATCATTCTAACATAAATCAACTATCAAAAATACAAATTGATGATATAAAACAACTTTATTCTTCTTAAATTGTTAAATTCTCTACGAATATAAGCTCAGTCAGTCAGTTACAAAGTAGAACTTCGTATGTACGTACACAGATCCATGTTACCGTAGTTCATCAGCACAGAGACATAAAGATAGAGAAGATGAGGAATTCGAGAGTTTAGAATTTGACAGAACACAAAAAATTAAAGCGCCTACACCAATGCAAACGATTTTGAGCCATGTCGCTCAAGGTCTCTAGCCATCGGTTACTTTCGTCTTGCGGACCCCAATCAGGTAATCTTCACCTACCATCATGACTTAGTCCACTTGTCAGTGACTTCATGGATTTGTGCCGTGTTTTGCTTTGGCCGCCCCTAGCTTTTCTCCAACCTACCCGTATACCACAAAGCATAGCTTGTCGAGGCAGTCGGTGGTTAGGCATACGTAACATATGTTCCGAACACCTCAAATGATGAAGTTTCAATACGTCATCCATTTATTTGCCATCTCTACCTAGTACTTGCTTCCAAACAACAGAAGTGCCTACTCAGTTGTCCAAGGATACACGAGCAATGCTTCGAAGACTTCTATGATCGAATATTAATAACCTAGGAATATACTCAACTCTGTTGCGCAGTACAATCGTCCTTCGGTTAGCAAACTAATATCGCGTCCACACAGTAAGTGACGCAAGTTGGTAAAAGCCAGTCGAACCTTGTGTATTCGTAATGAGATTTCGTCAGACACCAGGCTGTCAGCACTGATGAGACTCCTGAAATAAGCAAAGCGGTCAGCATGCTCTATTGCCTCACTCCCTATCATCATCTCAGATGCCGACAAAAGCCAATACTGATGCAACATTTTACACTTCGAGGGGAAAACCCTATCCCGAACATGCTTGCATTCTTGCTTAAGGTGGTTAGAAGACTGTGCACTTTGTCAGCATCTTCGTCAAGTACAACTTTGGCATTGGTATATTCTATGTCAACAAGCGAGTTCCCTGGTAGAAGGCTCACTCCTGAAAAGTCAGACGCAAATAGTGTTATAAGTATAAAGGTTAAACAAGAATGGAGAACGAGGACATCCCACACGGACACCACTAGAAGAAATGAATTCCGTTGTCGATTCGCCGACCGCAGCTGCTACGTTGACGTGGCGGTCAGGATTTCCTATCGTGACGACCCGACCCAGCTTTATTGCCTGGAACATATGTTCCTGAAGGTTCCACCTTTCTAGGAAGGTCGAATGGAGAGCGATAAGAATGAATGCAGCAACTCAAGGTCTGAGGGCGAAGTCGTACTGCTGACTGCAGAGAGGTGTGACAGCAGTAAGGTGTTTCCCTCGGACAACCAGCATCTGTAGCGATGCTGCCTTCTCACAATGAAGGGAGAGTTAGAAAACGTCGAATGCAACATTGTCATGCCTCACCCTACCTCACAGATTTCCGTCTGTGGTGGTAAGGCCTTTTAAACAAGAACGGAGCTAACATTGAAAAATTCCTATTAAAGGCCATGAATGTTTAGCAGCTCATAAGTGGACTCCGGTGTGGACAAACGATCGAGTATGTGATGAAATAAATCTTTACTTAGGCTAACCCTGTTCGTGCGACGATGGTAATACAAAGCCCAAATACTATTTCTCAGATGGATTTATTTCATGCAACCATTTATGCAGACAAACATGAGAAGGAAAGCCTACAAGCAAAACGAAGCGGATCGGTGAACCAACTCTCTACGTGCCGAAGAATAACTTAGTATTTATAGTCAGGCAATAATTAGTTAGACATTTGATAAGCGGTTAAGTATCTACACACAATCAAATATACAACAATCGATACTGTAATCGACTTATTACAAATAGAAAAATATGATCGATACTGTTATTGAATAATTTAAACGACTACTCATTGAAGTATCAATAATAAATGGTGAGATGCTACAAGTGACCAGGTCTCTGAGGCCAATGATAATCTACCTTCCTTTTCAGGTTCCTCAGGAAACACCCTTCAATGGTGTGGGCAGCCGGGAAGTGACATCCGCCCTCACACCTGTAAAAGCACATGAGACCAACTCGATCACAATCAAATCCTTCTTACACAAATGTAAGCTGAAAGTGAATCACTGTCAAATTCCTCTAAAAACAATTACACTTATCATACCATTGTAACAAATAGTATGTGACTTTATTCTCTGTAAGACTATCAGTATTTAAATGTGACATCTATTTCGTTTCAATATAACATAGATCAACTGATGACAAGAAGTCGAATATTCCTATGGGATGGCACAACAGTGCTTTTAAATCGATTAATTTTTATGGCTGAATAACTATTAGACTAGTATGCTGTTTTTCAGACATGTCTACGTCTAAATGACGCATCTTATCAAACATTCAAGACGTAAACGAATGTGTTGCTATTATTTGGCATTGCTTATAATTACCGAATCAAAATAAATATGCATTTTCAACGTATATGATCGTCGCTATAAACGTTTGTTTAATTCATTGTCATGACCTTTAAATATTGCCTCAAATGTTTTTGGTTCAACCATTAAAGTACTAAAGTCATTTCAGTTACTTAATTTGACATTTATATTTTAAGCGTCAAGGTTGCTGAAGTGCACATATATAATCTTTATAGAAAACAATATTTATATGGAGCAGGTTAAGTGTTAGCACTATTATTCAATCCAACAGCTGGTTCAGTTGCCTATGACTTCAGAAGTGACTGGTTTAATTATCCTTCAACAATTACTGAACCAACAGCTATATATATATATATATATATATATATATATATATATATATATAATGCAATAATTTAGAAATTTTATAATATATTCTTTGAATTATACAAATCAATTTAAGTGAAAATAACGTACTCAACTAGTTCGACATTATTAAAAAAACAACTCAAGTAATCACAGTCACAAAAGTGATTGTGGATTGCGGAATTTAAAAGTTATTTAAACTGAACACTTTTATAGAAATAAAGTATAAGATGTTGAAACGAATCGTTGTATTTTCTTAATACTAGTTTTTCTTTGTGGTGATGTTTCGTTCTCTGAGCTGGATGTTTTGCTTGTGAAGCTTTCATTGTTCTGCTGAACAACAACGTCAGATAGAATTTTGTGTTGATGATGTTGTTCAGAATAACAATGAAAGCTTCACATCCAAAACATCCAGCTCAAAGAATGAAACACCATCATAAACATCTACCTGAGCTACAAATTTTCTCCACCATCGCAAACACTAGTTTCTTATATATATATAAATTCTACACTGAAATTCAGTTGTATTTTTAGCCTTGTCTAACGCAAAGCAAGATATATTCTTACTTCCATGCATTAGTACTAATAGTTTCTTGCTCATGAGCAACAGTAAGTTTTATTGATTTCTTTCCTAAAGGAAACAAGAAAAGGTAATCCAGTATAGTCTGGTGGAAAATGTTTTCTTCATGTTGCATTTATTCAATTCAATCAATTCGTTAACATACTTATTCATGAATTTACATCATTACATTAAAGGTTTGTCAAATTTTTTATTCATCTAACACGTCATTAGAAGATAATAAAAGAAAAACTAAACCAAAACTATAAGAACAACAGAAACAGAACTGTGTCTAGATCATAAAAAATAACATTGATTTGTTTATTATAGTACAATGATTATGAAATTTAAAAAAAATAGAATACCAAAATTTTTTTATTATTCTTACATATTTCTCTATCTTTCATCTAAAACAAATACCTAGGAATGGATAATTAATTTGTGAAGAGAGAGAGAGAGCAAAAAAGCACACACACAGTTATACTTCAAAGAGTAGAAGAATGAAAAAGGAAAAAAAAGCATAGGTGGAACTATGTAGAATAACAAAAAAAAACAGAAAATTACTTTTAATCACAAAAACAGGCAGTGTATAGTTTCGATGCATTCATTCTCTTTCTTTTAACCTTATCAAATTCAATTAATTATTAAATATAAATCAAATAATAATAATAATATTCATATTGTAGACTAGCATTAGTTCTATGATCTCATTATTTCCATACAACAGACTGTTTTTCTTCTTCTTCTTCTTCTTCTTCTATCCACCCATCTCCTCATCTTCTAGTTTTGTTTCACTCACTAACAGTCTAAATATTTTCTGAAAATTTCACCTTTCTTTTTTTTATATACATATATATATGTTGTATGTATTGGGGGGAATTTGCAAATCCACTGTGTATGTTCGTCTGTACAGTTAGTTATCTGAAGTATTGCTGTAAAAAGAGAGCTTACGAATTTCTTGAAAGCACAGAGACGTTTGTATATGTACTTAAAAACAGCAAAATATTGAAAACTTACAATACAGACTAATAAAACAAACTATGGCATGGTGGAAATTATAAATGAAAAGAAACTTACTGCAAAAAATCAATTAATTATTCATTATATTTTCTGAATATACATATACATATATATATATATATATATATATATATATATATATATATATATATATATATATATATATAAATAGTTTTGGTCTGACTTTATATAAAACCGATGGATAGTTGATATAATTATAATACCAGAATTCATTATTATAACAGTTTCGATACAATTCCAAATGAAATAGTTTGAACATGTGAAAGATTGTTGATGGTGATACCATAAGACTTATTTAATATAAGTGGATTTCTAACTATCTAAACTGTAAATCTGTTGGACTTTCGATTAGATTGACTTAGATAAATGACGTAAAAAAGGACTTTAAAAATAGAAAATTCCGCAGTATATGTGTATATATTTTAACTATTGGAGACATTTAACCTGTAATTACCTGTATTTTTTAAATGATAAGAACTTTCGTTTTAGTTTGGACAGACAGTTTCAGAGTAGTTAGGCGACGAGTTGATAGAAAAGATATTGAAGAGGAAAATTTTATTTATGAATTTGAAAGTAAATCCAAAGTTTCACTTGGCATATCTCATCCATACTTTTCCAGGGAAATATATTTGTTTTGATTGTCTGGAAATTTCATTATTTATTTTGTTAAAGCGTAGGTGGAGCTGAGCCAGTAATTCATATCTAAACTAGTTTTACCAAATTATACATTGTAATTTGCGTCCTATAGTTTTGAATATTGGACTATAGACTGTTATCAGAAAGTTCCTTTTTCTGACTGAATATCCAAATGATAGGGATTATTTAATAAAATCTACAGTTTTGAATCCAAACAACTTTCAAGCATGATGACAAGTATTGACATTGATTTGGAAAGGAATAAAAACAAAGATTCAACTGTTAAAAAAAAGCACTTTTTTAATAGAACAATAGTGATTATTCTCGATAGTGGATCAGAGATAATTATTTGCAAAAACACAGCTGTAAATAATTTTCAAAACTTTTACCAGTAATAAAATAATGTGTTTTCACTCAATCAACATATGCATACAATTCATTCCCTAAAAAATGTCTATCCATCTGTAAGAATAAAAATGAGTATGTGCAAATAACTTCAAACATGCAAAAAGTGAGACATAGACGATGTGGCAATTGTAGGCTATTCTGAAAATTATGTCACAAATATAACCTTTATCCAAAGTTGCCTACATGACGATTTGCATTCACTGTGGTTGAATAACCATCACAGATATACAAAGGTCGATATTTTTGTCAACAGACATACTCTTTTCATCTAACAACAAGCAATTAGACAGTAGATTGCTCGGATTATCGATGACTACCATTTCTTTACCGAAGTCTCTTGTTGATTGGCGATAAGTCAAAAAGGTGCCTTAGGCAGTTAAAACCTGATATTTAGTATGCATAAACGTTTCTTCTTCTTATGGTACCAATCTTTGATAAGTAATGTATATATAATGTACACTGCTAAGTGACAGATTTGTTTTCAAAAACATAACAAACTGTAATCTTGTTTATCTCTGGTAAAATTTAAAAATATTCTATTATGTAATATGTGATTTAAGGACAAAACTATCCGATAAACAGCTTGTGTATATGTTCCTGCTAATAAATATTACATTTAGTAAAAAAACTGTGTTAGAAATTTTCAATCACAGTGATGCAGTTTTTGACAGACCAAAAAGTGATTTTTCGTCTATTTTCAAAACATTATTTTTTACATGAATGTCATCCTAGGTACTAAATGAATATATATATATATATATATATATATATATATATATATATATATATATATCAGTAGTTGTAGACGATTTTCCGTATATTTCAGTCTACAAACCAGTATTAGGGTATTGACTTTCTTCAAACTGATCAATAAAAGGCAACTAACTATCAGCAAATTCGACATCACTTTTGATTGTTGACTTCTGAATAAGGTGTGTAAAAATCCACTTTAGTTACCTATTCAATATTTATATTAAGGAGTGAACGAAAATCACTGCTATAAAATCAATATTTAGAAATGGAAATCGAAGTAACTAAACCCATTGAATTGAATATAAATGTACTGGAATAATTCTTTCTAACCTATGCTTTTTATATGGTAGTCAGACATAAATTTGTTTTCGAAAGGAAATAAGTCGACAATATATATATATATATATATATATATATATATATATATATATATATATATATATATATATATATTTATATTTATATATCAGTGACTGAGACTTATATGATATGCTATATAAAACGACCGGTTTATTCATTTATGTAAACCTATAAAAGGTAAACTGTTTCCTGAATAAAGTTATAATTTCCAATGAACTGGTATTTCATAACTTGATGTTGAAGTATACCCTATACTCTAAAGAAAATTATATATATATATATATATATAAGCCATTTTAATACATATCTCCGTGGTCTGACTGACTAAATAGTCTTCAACAGCTATTCTTTTGATGTAGCTTATATTGATAATGATGACAGTGTCTCCTAAATCATATACTACTCAAATGTTTTGATTGTTGTGAGAGTCTAAATTTATTGCAATTATTCATCGATCAATACAAATGCAGATTGATGTACACACGAAGTTTGATGGAAATATGGGAGTTTTAGACATTCTTATTTTGTGAGTAGAAGTCCCCCGTACACTGAGTTTGTTATATACCTTACACAGAATACATATCATTGATATTTCCTTTTCTACTGAAATAAGTAATATATATATGTCTGAAAGAAAAGGGGATTTCAAACGCTTACATCTGCTAAATCATTTCCTATGTAATAAAACCATGATTTTAAAGTTTTATAGATATCTATCTATCAAAGATACATAGAATTAATGTTGCAACTCATCAGTGTGACATAAATTGTCTCAAACATTCTCAATAAATAATTTTTGAGTCAAAGTGTCTACTTTTGTTCTCGTAATAATAAGCAATGATTGTTTCCTTCTGCTAAACTGTACGAGACACGAAATTTATAAGACTTTGTAAACACGGATTTCTTTGGTTCTTTAAAAAGGTTAAGCTCAAAAGTTGCTTTGGAATGGGTAGATTACTTTTTGATGAAATACACTAAGCTTATTATGCTTCCCTGTGAGTCCTGAAAAAAGTTAGTAGTTTTTACAAAAATGCATGTGTTAATAATTTTTACATTCACGCACATTTGTAACAACTATTGGATTTCAGTAGGCAGACTACAATATCAGCGTAAAAAGCCATTTCAGCTTCAGATGAAGTCAAGCGGTTAACATCAGAATGAATTATTTCAAAATTACACAAAACTTAATGAATCGCTAATGCATAATTTGCAAAGGGTTTTCATGTGAATGACTGATAACTGGCTGGTGAAGTTAATAATTGGTTGCTTATTTGAATAAAATGAGATTAACAAATGCGATTTATAAGGTAAGATTTCATGAACAATCAATCGGATTATCAGACTGCCCATTTTGAAGCAGGTGAGAAGACGTCAAATTTTTGACTTATTAATTAAGAACCATATGAATTATTCATTACAAATTTTAAGAATTTTAATGGTTCATTTTATGAATTTTGTCACCAAAGTCTCTAGTATTCAACTTAAAAATAAAAGTACTTTGCGAGACAGCAGAAAAGAAATATATAAATTAGAATAATCAGTCTGTTCAAGTATTTAAGTAGATTGAAGCATAAACATATAACAGGGTCTTTTTTCCGACACTATATTAACATTAAATAAATGAAAATTTAACATCTGACTTTGTATACGAATAAATCACTTTCCAACTCATGGTATCTGTAAAGTCATTTTTGAATAAGAAAATATACGAAAAACTCTCGCGCCATATTTAGTTCTAAGTGAGTTATGTCTCAATTTAAAAATTTTTAAATTGGTCTTCGCGGTTTCTGTTTGGGATAGTAGATTCCCGGAAATCACCTGGTAGACATCTAAATTCTTTAATTTACTTTCGGAAATTTGGATTTTTATTTTCATGTGAAAAGCATCCCTTATTATCTTCAGTTCGTGTTTCCCACTTGGAAGGACTTTAAACCTCACTTGTTAATTTTCTCGTTCAGTGTGCTGTTCTGTAATTCTTCGAAGGAATCTTTCAGTATAAATTAAGCTTGAATTAAATGCCTGTTAATTCTTCAGGCATACTGTTTGTGAATTATACAGTTCTCGTACTGAACTTGTAATTGTTCGAGTTAGCTAGACCGTAGAGAATAAATAAGGTGCCCTAATTTTATGTCACTGGTTCACGTTGCATTCCCCTATATCTCACTGAATCTTAATTATTGTATGCATATCAGTTTGAACACTAGGATTTCTACAGATCTTGTTGAACTCATCTAAAGAGTATGGTCTATTTAAATGAGTTTATTTTACTTGGCTAATTATCCAAACCTTGGTGTATCTTCGTAAAGGCTTGTGTTCATTCTGTTTTCTCGAGATGATTGTTTCGAACAAAATAAAACCTGGACTGACAACTGAATGTTCTATACATCAAAAATTAACACTACTTACTTCTGTATAAATGGTTATGTTATTTAAACTTGTAAATATAAAGAAGAACCCTATCTTCAGCTGACATATTCTACACAAAGAAATTACTTTTATAACATAGCAATTAAGATGATCACACTTATTTTTACCGAGATACGCACTTGTAACAGAGATAACTTCAATGTAGTCAGCAACAAATGTTTACTTTACTGTTTTACTTAAATGTATTCCATCATACGAAGTCTGGATCATTTTTCTTCGTTTTCTTGAAACACTCATTTATCAGGCAAAATAATCAAGTTCTTGCACTGTATATTTTACAAATTTTAAACTGTTTACAATTGGATAAACAAGAGTGTGGATAAACTGCACGTTGTCACTTTATCTAAAAGTATCGTTGTGAGCAATGACGATCATGTTTTCGTTTATTTATTCACTAAACGGTTTGTTATGGAATTGATTGATTATAAATTTATCTTAACTATTCATCTTCATGGTGTGATATTAAACCAATGAGAAGATTATTTAAATAAATGTCCTAATTCTGGCATGTTTGAAATAAATTACTTTGTCCCTGGCATGATATTGAACTTTGCATTTAACCCATCAGACGCAACAACAAATGTTCTTCTGGAGCAAACTATACCTTTCAACGCTCCCAGCATACTCAGACAAAATAAATTGCATTGACTAAAAACCACAAAATATGAAAATAGTTGGCTAACTTTATTTTTGGTGTTGCAAGAATATGAATAAAGTTAGGAACAAAAGATATAGGGATCTTTAAATACAAAGTATGATAACCGTATTGCAGTCATGTTCGTATTACTTCGAAGTAATATGATAGGTATGACAAATCAACAAAAGTTGCACAATCATTTGTGGAGTTTTTAATTGTATTTACTCACTTGGGTGAACAATGCCATATCAAGTTCTTTGTGTATCAGCATTATCTATTGAACATTTCAAGAGCATTCTGAGATTAGTGGAAGGTATTATTCTTACCTAATTTGTGAAAAAGTTCACAGTTTCTTAGTGGCTTTATCTTAAAGCATATAATAAAATGTTATTAATAAGTAGTATTTCATATTGTAATTACTTAAAATATAGTAATCTGTTATTATGGTATGTCTTAACACGAAATATGGTTTTATATAGAAAGTATTAGTATTGTTCTAAGTCTTCAGTGATTTACTTTTTTTTCCGCTTTACTAGTGTTAATTACGCATTCATTTAATTCATGACCAATTTATCACCTAGAATTTGTTATTGAAACTAACGATGATTAAAATAATCCAGGTTGTTGTTAAGTGGATTTTCCTTCTTACTAGACATTTTTCAAATTATTCAGTATAAAAAAAGTCTAATTTATGGCTATCATAAATATTTTTTATATTTCTGTTTTTAAATATTAACAAAACTGACACTTGCAGATTTAATGTTTTGGAAAAAAACAGAATTTTCAAAACTACAACTAGATTACAATTATTTAAAAAAACACTGATTTCAGACTGATTATTATTAACTTTTCAGTTGGTTTAATTTTAACCTTTTTAGAGAAATGATATACCAGAATTAATTACTGATAATGCTAAGAGACAATGAAAGACATAACTACGTTATTTAAAACTGTCCACTTTTGTCCGTAAAAAAACATAAATCAGTCTAACTGTAAACGTTTGATGGATGCATTAGTTATGTAAGAGAGCCTGTTTTCAATTTTGCAGTTAGGCTATTTAATTAACTTTATAGCTTTTATTTGCTACTGAAGTACGTTACCAGTATAAGTGTAAACGTTTTGCTGTAAATCTTTTAACAGGCCTGACAAACTATTGTTCGAATAGTTCAGTCAAACAGTGACACCGAAAACCTTTTATTTTCCCTGAAACGACCTGTGTATTTTGTCATGGATGAGTGTCCTAATCACTATTTCAATCTGCGGTCAGTAGCACTTCAAATTTCACAGAGTTATTTTTTTAAAAGTTAAATTAAATAATCAGTTACATACTCTATTGATTTACCCCTGAAATATTTATTGTCCTCAAATAATAAAATGATAGATCAAGGTAATCACTTTACCAAATTATTTCTTTTCTACCTTTAATAATTTACAATAATTGTCGGTATTTGTATGTTATATCAATTCCGTTATCATTTTTTTTAAATCACAAGTTCAAAACCTTTTTTTCATAAGAACTTTCACCAGGTCAAAACAACTTAAAATCAACACTTATTAGTATTCAAGTATATGTTTGACTATAATCAAACTGATTTATTGTTCTTCAGGGTCAGTTTATTGCCTCAATAAACTAAAATTAACTGTATCTCGTTTTGATACATAGTTAAACAAGAAACAGGCAGCTGGTGTATAGTAAAGTCAGACTAATATCAATGACCTTTAAAATGAAACTAGAAAAAGTTCTAAAAATATATTTACATATTTCATATACATTTTGACATTGATTTATTAAGCGTACTGAACAAAGCAGTAATTTTCAAATGTGAATGCCTTATTGACTTTTATTTGTGACTGCACTAAACAAAAGAATGAATTTTCTTCTTTCAGTAACATAATTTATAAATTTATATTTAATCATTTTTCTGTGAATCTGTATTTTTCGACATTTTGTGCAGTCATAATTAGAAAATATACTTTTTCATAAATGTGACTAATTTACTAGTGTACTTGTAATGATCAAATTAGGATAAGCAAGTTGTAAGAATTTAGTACAACTGAAAACAGAAATATCCACTGAAGACTGAAGTTCAGGAAGTACCTGACAGTTCTTTCGTACCGATTTATGAGCTGGTTAAGACGTCAAACAGGATCGGACACGAAACAACATCATCTGTATTTTAGACTATGGTCCTGTAACGATACTAAGCGATGATTCTTTCACATTATGAGTGATATTCCACGTACTTGGACAAGAAATAAACCACATATATCACAGTTACCTACTTCAGCTAAAACTGGAGACTATGAGGACAAACATTTTACCAAATTAAGTTGGTTTCCTTCATAAGCCGATTATTGAAAGAGAGACATGAACGGTGTGAGGTTGATTTTTTTGGCTGTTTGAGTCGTCAATAAAAATTAATTTTTAGAGAAACTTTTCCCATATATAAGTTTAACTCACTTCATGAAACAGATTTACACTACCTTAAATATACATTTATATCCCTATGAAGCACAAAAAAGAAGTAGAATTTTATGGTTAAATCAAAATTATTCATTACACTGTCGGTTATGAGTTGTAAAATGAGAATGCAGAACAGCTGAATTCACAGCACAGGGTCATCTCAATAACTTCCCCTACTAGAATTTTCTCACAAAATATCTAAGCAGCTAAAAGAATGCTATCAGAAGAACACTAAGTCAAATCTTGTAAACTTTAGGATTTAGCGATTGAGTATTCAAAGGCAGATTACAACCGCTTATTCTTTCGTAACCTTATCATCCGTTCTATTTTGTACGCTTGTTTTTCTGAACAGTATTCTGATGTTCTTACAATCTTTCAATATTATCTTTCAGTTTCTGTGTTCACCTCGACATTTTTCATTTTTGTGCAACAAACAATTATTTCGCATCATTCAGGTTTGTAAGTTATTCTTAACTTGCAACATTTTTGAATCTATAGATTATTATGCAAAAGTCACTCATGACACTAAAGCTATACTAAAATGAATAAATCATAGTATGCAATCTTTTTACTGGCTGTATATTTCATTTTAAAAATTTCAGCTTCTGAAAAGAAGTTAAACAATTTCAATTGTAAAGTCAACTAAAATACTTCTCATTTTTATGCTTTCCAATCGAATAGCAGTAGAGTATTAAAAATAAATCAGTGAATTAGATTAATTGTAAACGTATAAATAGAGTTGAAGGTGGAAAATTACCATGTTCATATAAATATAAAATTAACAAACCGGAAGTCCACTTGAATAATCTGATGAATATTAGTAACTGGTATTTATCAATTGTTTCGCATTCATTATTATCATTATGTTTGATAATAATAGTTAACATGATGTATCGATAAATAAACACTGATTGTAAAAATCGAAATAACAACTAGCAGTTGAGCGAATATTCTTCAATCAAATTTCATGTATCATGAATGATGATTGTTTTAGAGCATATATTTAAAGAATTCTTATAAGATTAAACTTGTGTCATATTTACTATGTTTTGTAGGATGACATGCTTAATTCACATCGGAGATTTAAAAAAATGAATTCCTCACTCAATCAGTTTCAAGTCATTATCGTAAAAGTATGGATACATCACTCGAATATTAATATTCAAATCTAAAGAATAGAATTTATAAGTAGCTTCAGCGTAGAACTATTTCTATTTGTTCTGATATTAGGTGCTTGTTTTGCATTTTACCATAGCAAATACATTACATTACGAATTACTCTAAGTAAAAGTCTGTTTTCCATCTTGAAATTTGTCATAATCAATGATTAAATTACAACATCATGTTTACAGTGGTACTTTAATTCTTCGACATGATTTATGTTAGAATATTGAAAATAGTGATAGGCACACACATACACACCAATATTTATTCAAGCTAACAGATACCAGTCAAATATATTGGTAAGTGTTTTCTAGTGAAAACAGTTATGCTTAAAATTATTTGACTTGAACGTCTATAATCTAGGAAAACCTTATGCTTGATTCCTCTTTTAATGAAGAATAAAAGCTAGGGTACTGATACGAGTAAATGAAAAATACTTTAAAATTGAATTATTTTGTGTATGCGCAATCATTAGATAAAAAGTAAAAGTTGATGAATAATTTTATTTATTTAAACGTCACTTATCGTGATTTCATTCATGCTTAACATATTTAACTTCTGAATATTCGTAATCAACTAACCAATTAGTCATTGAATATTGAAAGTTTCAACTAACTTGGTGACTAAAAATATCACACATCAAAGTTAAGCAAATTAAATGATTTTTTTCACAGTTTGAGATTTTGTAGAGATCGTTGAATTTTATTAGGATCACAAATCGATCAAGTTAAAGTGCAGTGAGAAGACGTAATTGATCAGATCAATTACGTCTTCTCACAGTTCTATCAAAATTTATAAAATGGACTAACTGTTTTAAATTCAAGTTAAAGAGCTGTGGAATACGTGGAATCACCGAACTGCTGTTTTATCTTAGTACAAGTCTCACCCAAACGAATCCAGTCTAGTGAATAATGTATGTGTAGTTATACTTTCAAGTTACAAATCTTCTCAGACTAAAAGCAAAAATAATTTGGAAAATTTAGTTTTCTGTTTCAATTTTTAAGAAATTCAAAAACCAGAAGTGAACAAAATATAGTATTCACGTCATGTGATGTGTTGAAAACCTCAAGATCACCTTGTTAAATAGATCGTAGTTATGTTTATATATATGAGGCTTGGGATCAGTAACATCGGGTAAATAAACTTGGGTAGGTTTAAGTATATTAAAATTTTATTGGTGCGCATATACTATAAATTTGAGTAAGGCATAAAAATTATACATTTGATCAAGTAACTAGTTTTTATTGAACTTAATCAGAGTACGCAAGCTGAAAGAAGTAACCGCTTAAAAATGATTGTAAATTTGACTTCATTCAAGCCTACAATAAACTAGTCGACCAAAACTTTGGTTGAATCATCTAGGATTTTCGGATAGCCCATGTATCAGTAGTTCTCAGACTCAAAGAGCCGTTCTGATGCATCACAGTCACTTTGGAAACAATTTATTGTACAGATTTCGGTGTTTTATTTAACTCCTACCAAATTTATTTTTCCTAACACGATGATATTTAATCACTGTGATTTCCTAGGAAGAAGAATGATTTGTACATTTCACTTAAGGTCATAGGATAAATGCACTGATAACAGGCTAAAATGCGATTTGGTATAATGCTAAAAATCCTTAGGTCAACAAATCATGTAATTTAGAATGAAGACCTTTTTAGCAAACCGAAAAGGAAGGTTTATGGTTTTCTAAACTATTTTGATAACCGTTCAAGATTGTTTTCAAAGTTATGTGGATTGATTAGAAGGGTTTTTGACTGAGAAATGCGCGCTCAGTTGATTCTGTATCAACTTATCTTTCCAAACACAACTTTTATGTACAAAATCTTCATGTTCAATTTCATATTCTTTTATGATTCTAGCAACCTAGCTCGTTTCAGTTTCACAAATAGTGAATATCAACTATGATTTGATCCTTCATATTCTTCGCAGAATTTTTAAAGTGAACAGTTGTCTTTTGCAATCATTATATGAATTATTACTTCTCACTACTTTTAAAACTAATACACATTTTGATTTCTCATCGTAATTTTTAGTTTGTTAGGCTATGTGATATCCATTTTATGTAAATAAGCAAAATGATATCTTACAGAAGAAAAATTTTCTTCTCTAAAAAGTCTTCATTCTTCTTGCGTTGCCATCGTAATTTTTAATTACTTTATAACACACGTTGTTAATGCTGAGTTAGAAGAAAGTCTATTTAATGTACTCTAAATAACATGCCAAAACACATTAAAAATATATCTGAGAACAATTCCCAGTCAATTAATAGACCTCAGAGGTGTGTTAATTTGTTATGGAAAGCCTTTTCATTGTTCATGAACTTGTTTTATATATATAACGAATCCATCTGACGAAGCATGAAAGAGTCAGACGAAGAAGAAAATCATCATATAACTTAAACTAAATATTCAAACGCTGGTTCAAATAGTCTAGAATTTTAAAAACTTAAATAAAATTAAACAATAAACCTGGTGTATGAGTAATACAATTTTATTACCTTCCAAAAACCTATATTTGTTCATCTTTGTTATATTAACAGCAATAAAGGGTACTTCATTTGCTGATTTATCACCCTTTTCAGAACATCAGTTATTATCTATTCAAGCTTTATTTGTACTTATTCTCATGAAAATGCAGAACTTATGTTGCATATCAGTAGTATTTAATGGACGAATGTGCAGAAAAATAGTAAACAACCTTAAAGCCTACTCATAGACACAACTTTCATGTACAATGCATATCATCACGCGGAGCATAAAACAAGTGTTTGATCCTAGTCTGCGATTGTTTAGGAGAGTTTTTTTTCGAATTTTGATAGGAAGTTGAAGCTAGAAACATACGGTTTCATAGAGTTACGTCACGATTACATCAAGTCATTCAACAGAAGTTCCTTAGAAAACTAATTATTTCATATTTGAAATGCGTAGTTTTTATGTACAGCTTTAATTTTAGGGTTTGACCAAGTCATACTTTATAAAGTAGTACTCAGAAAGTTGCACTCTGCTATAACTTTATTAAGTTTAGAAATATTAGCCAGAAATTTAAGATTAATTTATAGAAATATTTCATGTTCGCTAGGAATCCAAGAGATGTTGGATTTAATCTCACCGATGATTGCAAATCCTTGTTACTGAATAGTAACAAACAAGGACGAAACAATTCAGTAGTATACATCCGATCGTCTACCTTCTAATGTAGATTTCTGAAATAAATTCGCCGTAGGTTAATGCAACTACTCAACCGTGTATTAAGAAGTGACCTAATATTCGTTTTTTTAGTATTTGCATGTTAATCGAAGCGCTCTGAAAAACGTGCTGTGGAATTTTTCCAATCAAAATTTTGAAAAATCTCATGAGTTAAATTAGTCTTTAAATAAAAAGGCTATTAAACGTGATGAAATAATCAATTATACAGTATAACTGCTACATTGTGACTAATTGTATCCGGGTTACTTTCTGTACACTCTGATTGTCTAAGTACATATCTGATTATCTACATTGATTCCCCAGCTGAGTTGAATAAGCTTGCATTAATTTAAACTGATGAGATAGCAGACACATCACTCAATTAACTGAAACTCAGCTAAGTGATTAGTGAACTCCTGTTTTGACAGATTTTACACAATATGGGTCTGTCTGTCTTTGAGGCTTTTAAATTTTGGAAAACAAATGCCATAACAACAATATAAACTTATTTGATATATACTTCTTTGTAAATACTGACATAATAATATTGTAATCTGATATTTTTCTGTTCTTAGCTTTCATCATGGTAACCAAAATTTTCATTTGAATGACTCATTTTACATGTGGGTGTATGAATTTTTTATGATTATTATTATTGAAGACTGTAATCGATCAGTCTCTATTAGCATATATTTATCCTCAATATCCCCTTTAGGCACAAGTTTTTGTGCTTTTGAATGACGGCTAACGGAACAATGTAAAATATGCGTTTCATTACGTTCGAGATTCATCATTTAGAAGAATTTGTAACAGCTAGAACTGTTAGAGACAAAAATCCTTTGAGTAATAGTTTACGTCTACATTTAAACTCTTCTGTATTATTTTGAAGTCATGAATTTTATTCAAGGTTTACAGCAGCTATTGAATAATTTACTATCGTTTCGTTTAAACTCCAGTACTAGTTCTTATTTCTTAATAAAAAGAAACACATTTTAAATGGAATTTGTAAGTTTATTAAAAACATAATGTTTTTCTTATAAAATGATAAGTAAAAGACAGCTTTGTTGGGATTGATAAACAACAATATCCCGTTGTTTTGATGAATCTATTTTCAGTTGTTTCTTATTTGTTTGGATCGAAAGTACTTTTTTACCTGTCCAACTGCATAGACAAAGAATAATCAACTTAAGCTTTCTTTGAATATCATTTAAAACTTGTATACAAGTTTTTTTTTTATACATATTCCGTAATCATTTACTAATCAGGCTGATATTAACTCTTTATGTTTTAAAGCAATCATCAAAAACAAGTAACTTCTATACAATCAATAAATTCACTAAAATTTTCAAAATACCAGCACGTGATTAGGTAAGAACTGATAGTTTACTTTAATCTATTTGCTGAATTTTATATTCCTTGTGTGCATTGAATAACTCAATTACTACAGTGTGGATAAACAGCAAAAACAATGATAATAATGTTAAAGCTAACAAAACGATGTGCCCTACGGACTGACAAATGAAATAAAAACCAATCCATAGATTGTAGTTTCCTAATAAAGTATTCTAAAATAATACATTTCATTTGTTTATATAGTCCGTAAATGAATCAGTCAATGGATTTATACGTATATAAGTATTAGGCAAACTGAAAAACACTGGTAATAAGATTTGAGAGAGATATTAATTATATATCTTTTGTTATTAATGCATTTAATAATATAACTGTCAAATTATTCTAATGTGTGTAATAATTAGATAAGGCTGAAATTGATAAGTGTGTGTTATATATTTTTTGGAAAATTTCTGCTTCTGACATTCGAATTCTTTGGTTTGTTTGATTATTAATCATTTTGGATAATCGAATCATTCAAAATATGTTTATACTTACTACTTAAGTTTACTTTAAAATTGACAAGTTAGTTTTATTTGTAATCTGTGAAAAGATTATAAACTGTCAGAAATAATGAACAATCTGTTCAGCGTTCTTAGTTAGACTAAAAGTACGCATTTCAAATAAAAATGATGATAATCTAATACTTTACCATTCTAACCACATTTCAAGTCTTTTAATACACGTGGTTGCTTTGAATAAACTTGTAGTAATGAAAAATTAGCGGTATAATTAACTAACTACATAAGGTACGTCACTTGAATAAGTCATAAACACAGAATCTTGGAAAAGATGAATAAAAGAGAAAAAGTCAAGAAATATAAACTAGAAACTATTATCAATGATTAAAACAGTGAATGCTTAATAAACCTATTCTAATGAGACCAAAACCGAGGCCTGTCAGTAACATTCTTGAACCAACTGACTTTTACGCTAGATAATATAGGATGCTAGGATAGATTAAAAAACAAGCATATATACTATACTTATCAAAAATATCGTTAACTTGTGCACTGATCACTGAGTGATTGTCTGCTAAGCAAGTGATACGTGTCGTCAACTTCTGCTGTCATAAATAAAATAAAAATGCATTCCAGTCCATTTTACTAGCTCTTTAGTAGATCTATGGAGCTTGTAATATATTTTAATTGAAGGATGTAGTAATTTCGAAAGAACATACTTATTTATTCAATATTAATTTAATTTATTAGATAATAAAGTGCAATAACATTCAACTGAATATGTTGACGTCATGACTGATAAGACGAAACTAGAAATTTATATTTTTTCCAGAAAACCTTACTTTAGTGGTATTAAGAATAACACAATATGTAATTATGAAGTTTTAAGAATGAATTTTAAACTATTCAGTCTACAAAATCACTTTAATTGCAAATTTATTAGCTATGCAACTTGATTAATACATAAATTAAAATAATATTGTAGATAAGTAACTTACCAACATATTGTCTCACTCCAATTACAGCTATAAATATAATCAACAATCCACCAGTAAACTGATAATTTAATTGATCCACAAAATCAACTCCATCTCCTCCATATGGAGTTTCAAATACTTTACCAATTCGTAATACAGTATCTGGATTCATATGGTGTGTAGATTAAAAGATAAGGTAAGATAAGGTTAACATTGTAGTCGAGAAAGCAATTATTCACACAGAATTATCGAATAATAACTGTTTATGCACAGACGAAGTAAAGTTAGGGTTTGGATATTATAAATAATTGCAAATAATCCTGTTTAATGTTACTTTGTGAATATTAGTGGTAATAATAATAATGATAATAATAATCCAACAAAGGTGGTCCAATAATTTCTATACTCCTAAGTTTTTGTTGTTTCCTTTGTTCGAATTGTATAAATATGAAGAGATAGACTGTTGATAATAAGTATGTAAATGAACATTGATGAAGCATTTCAATTCTAAGGAAAACAACCTACTGACGTGTACATAATAGTACATAATAGTAATAATGATGATAATAATAATAGTAATAAGTGATCTTTTTGATGTACTGGAAAAATAAAATAATATTTATTTGATTAAATGTAAAAATATGAAGCTATTTTACATTTAGCCAAATGATTCCTTCTTTTCAACAATTTGTAGTTTTTATTCGTTTAAATGAATTTTTTGAAGATATATACGCATAAAAATGAATGTGTTGGATATGTAGTTGCATAAGTATTCATTCACTTAATTCCAAGGTTGCATTAATTAGGGTATATTGTTGTCCAGTTTCAAATTACTCAATGAGCAAATTTTCATTGTGTAAACTCATAACAAAAATTTATTAAATAAACAAATTTATTTTTATATTCAAGTAATTGATTCCGATTAAAAAGATGTTTAGATGTTTTTACAGAGTATGAATTTTTGCTTTCATATGAATAGATATATTTACACATAAATAATCATCAATGTCGATAAATTTAGAGACAAACATTTATTGAAAAGGAAATTATTTTTATAGTTGATTTTATAGAAGAAATATTACTAACTGGAATGATATACATACACACACATAATCGACATTGGACGCAATTTTTTCGATTTTGATTAGAGAATAGAAATAATTTTGTATACGTTTAAAATTGTTGATTTTTTTCAAATGTACCAATTAGAGCGGTTGCGCATTTTGTTGTCTGTGCTAAATTTTTCCTAATGAAATGTAATGTATCTTGACAACATTGTCAACAGTAACAACCAAATGAAGAAGAATAAGAAAGGAGTACAATTAGAGAGAAAAGACAAACAACATAAAAATTCAGAGGTAGGTGGGCTGAATCAAAGAAACCAGTGAAAAGATGTAATTCAGCCACCACTATTAGACTAACCAATCAATTAACTAAAATCAGTTAAACCAATTTGTAACTTATTACCAAGTAAAAATCAGTGTATATCGAAAGACTTGAAAACACTTTTAGAAAAAGCAATAAATTAACTGCACATTATTACTTCTACTGACCGGTAAATTTTTGTAATACGAGAAAAAATAAGAGGAATATAGAAAGTGAGAGAATGAGAGAGATTTAAGTCTGTTTATCTTCAGTCCTATGGTTTTTACTTATCTATTTCTCATAAATACCTATCTGTATTCAGTGATTTCTTCCAATGCTACTTCTATTTGTCTCTCACTTTTTGGGTTCATATGATGTCACATGGTTGAAGACTGACAGACACAAAATGTATAGGCGATTGCAATCAGTCGCTCCTTATAAAAGTGTATACAGATTGTATTAGTACACATTCATTTATTTGACTGCTAATACTGTATTTAGACAAATCACTATTTATGCAAGAACATTAAGTTAACCCTAGAATCAGTCTCCTTGTTTTATGTATTTCATGTCTATTTTTTTCAATAAGATAGAGTGTTCCGTTGTTTCTGTGTAGTAACATTCATCATGACAATGTTAAGCTGTTAAAGAGTAGGAAACATTGAAAATAAATTATATCATAGTAATTGCGCTTTTTTTCATAACACAATTACCATTGACAACTGAACTAATACAGCAAACTTTCAAATTCTTCAGTACATTATTTATAGCATGATCGATCAACAGAAAATGAAAATTATCCCAAAAAGTAGGTTTTTGATTGTTGTCAAATGTTAAATAAAAATATTCAAACCAAAGGTTGTAATTCAAAGAAATTGGAATTTAAGATGGTCAATATTAAAATGGCTTTGAAACATTTAAAAACATATCAAATTCATGAACTAATCTAAGTAAGACGACCGTCGAACAACTGAAAGTACCGAATGGTCGATCAGTTCCGGTACAGGACTTCTATGTGGCATATATCCACAAATCTGTAACCAAGACCTTCTCTTTCGAGCGTGAACGGTTAATCTCTGGATCTTCGAGCTGACATCCACTTTTGTAAAATCCCAACATCAACCAGTCCACGATATCCTGCGATCATATTCCATTGCATCATTGGGTAACTGGACCACACCCATATAATCAAATACCATCTGTCACAAATCATAATTTCAAAAAAATTCAACAATTCACGGGATCCCTTTCAGGTTACATAGTGGTAAAAAAAATTTCAATTATTGGATGTTAAGTATAATTTTTCTGATGGCAGAATCTAGTGTCTTTGCACAGATCCTCCTTGTAAGTCAGATACTGGCATGAAAAATTTTTCAAGTAGTACTGGTTTTATTCAGTTGGTTTCCTGACATGATTTTTTTTAATAAGAGATTATTAGGAAAATTCTAGGCATTTTAAGCGAAGAGTGTAAATTAGATTTTCACTATCAGAAGTACCAGCAAATTTGATATCGCTTACAAAAATTGAATGGTTAATAATCTGCATTAATCTAAACTAACCAAGATTCCACTTAATCATAAAGTTAGAAAGTGATTTCATTGCCTTTCACAAGCATTAATATTTTTAAAATATACAAATGTGACGTTGTATAAATATTCGATGAGAGATATAAAAAATAGTGAAATTACATTTGTCACGGATTCAAATTAACTTAGCGACCACTCGAGATCAAACAGTACTATGCAGCTCTTTCGTCTAGGAATAGTTAACAGTGAGGATTCACGACTTTTACAATACTAATCACTTTCAAATCCCCCATATCTATTAAACACAAATGTAATAATACACTAAGATTGCAATACAGTTCAAGGCATTAATGTTCACACACACTATTTCCCAACTTTTATTTTATCAGCTTAGTGATCATCATGATCATCAAAAAGGACTAAACAGCTATTTAGTTACATCATGTACTTCATGAATAGTGTCAGTCAATAGGTCTGTACAAAAGATCAAATTAAGAGCCTGTTTAATTTCTTGCTGAACGATGTACTTTTGAGATACTGAGTGTAAGTTCAGTACTGTGCATTTTCGAGTCTAGTCAACTCACAATAAAGCTCAGTCATAAGCTGATTTAATAGATGGTTCATTTCTGTTGGATAGTAGTTGAGGGTAGTCAACAGGAAACCTGAAACCTGATTTTCGTGCTAGCTGATGTACCTAAAATGTACCCTAAAATTTGAATGAACTTATTCTTTCTAGTGGGTCCAATCCCATGTTACCTAGCGTCACGTTCAGACAGCTTACCATTTGGTTGGTTATAATTCATTGATCTATTGGTTTTCAATATATCACAGTTCTACAGGAGATTTGTTGTGGCTCAAATAGCTCAATAGTAAGATCTTCAACGGAAAAGCAGAGTGATATGTTTGTGACTCTACTAGGGAGCATCACTTCTGTCAAGGTTAGTGACAGATCTGGTTGACAAATACTAAATAACACAAAACACAAGTCCAAGGATTCCTCTCGGCTAACTCCAAACACCACATTATATTTCACTAAATTGTACATCAAATCAAGTCATTTAGACTACTGACCATATCGCAAACTAATCGATAGAACTAGATCATTCATAAGAACGATGTGACATAGATTTCATCGGTCACTACCATACCTATTGAGTGGTAGGAATTTGTGAAACCTGTTTCAAAGCCTGTCACTCACGACGATACAGGTTAATTGTTAAGGTAATTCTATCTTAATAAAGTGAAACTAAATGGTGAATTAAGAAACACAATTCATGTCATTTTATTCAGCCCCTTCTAAGCTGAACGTACACATTCAATTTTACTCTAGTAGTATAACATTAAAGTGACATATCAAATGGAACACTTTATTCTGTCAATGAGAGCAGACAGTAATTAAACTGAAAGGTTGAGGCTTTTTTAAAAAAAATGGTTTTAAATTATATACAGTGACATTCCTCATTTCTAGACAAATCCAATTAAAACTTTTTTATCTAAATGAAAAAACATGTATTACTATTTTAAACAAATTTATATGATAACTGTCTAGAATGGTTTATTTATTAGCGTGCATTATTGAAAAAAACTAATGCAAATGATGAATACCATAACGACAATGCGTTTCTTAGTAATTATGGATTTCATAGTTGTAATCTTTTCATGATTTGCAAATATTCTGTGACTGCTGTTTCAGCATTATTCATTAAAATCTAATATTTTATAGTTTATCTAAGAAAACGAAAGATATTTCGGTGAAATTCTCCAAAATCTTGCAGCTCTCAATTTTGCTCGTAATTTTATAGAATATTAGTACAGAGAGTGCTGACGTTAAATACAGTTTTCGATAAGCAATATTTTACTCTGAGTTCTTCTTTACTTTTGTTAAATACCTTTATTTCTAAGTGTTTGAATCTGAGCATCGTTAGCATTAATGATTCCAGCTGATCAGTCCTTTTTGGAATACAGTCATCCTATGAAGATTTCCTTGATATGGACATCGAGATGTTGGGATTCGCAAGCGAATTTCGCTAACGAATAGCAGTGGAATCTAAGAAGCGCTGTCATCCTATCTGGGACCTCTAGCTGTTTGTACCTGCACCTGCACTGGCGGATTCGGGTCCGTCGCTGTTTACTTTAAATGTTACAGAGTAATCCACTGAGCTAATCAGTCCAGATAGCTATTAGCTTGTTTTTCCACAATCTGATCCAGAAATTTTCCGATCGCATTACTATTAAATCTACAAAGATGTAAGAAGGCTTTCGTTATGATGAAGTGGAAACTAATACGCACGTCATCATTCATGAACTTTTGTTACAGTTATCATGTAGGATTTCATTTCAGTACTATTTGGTCATTGGTGTACATTTTAGCCTCCATAATAACATTGACAATTTCAGTGGTAAATAACTCATTTGATGATTTAACAAAAGCATTTTTCTTCTGAATGAAAACTTTTAACATTTCTTTAGCATATATATTAACTATTTCGTTAGCTTATTACTAGATAGTTAACATTCTTACATTTTCAAGTGTTTGCTCAAGTTACTACATTTGTCTCTTGCCATTACTAAATGGAAATATTATAGTGAATAAGAATTATGAAGTTCTGCTTTAATATATTCCATTTCAATAAAACACATGAACTACAGAATGAACAAATATAATCAGTTCTAATGAATGATATTGATCAGTAGAAATTCAAACGTTGAAGATCTCATTGAATAGGCTTAACTGTTTTTTAACCATCGACATTTCCATTGATTTATGACATTTGCTAACATATTGCAATACGTTGATAATAACCAATATAGAGAAATTGTCTAGTTAATCGTAACGTATTCCAATAATAAATAATAAAAAGTGTTGTGTGCTATTTATATCATTGAACTAAGTCAAAATAAAGTGAAGAATCTCTATGGTGTTCAATTTAATAAATCTTTATAATACTTCAGATTTTAATGGATTCCACTACGGGGTTGTGAAGATTGTTAAATTATTTTGAAACCATGAATCGATCAATGTTAGACCACCATTAGAAACCTGGAAGCACTGGACAGCCATTTAGTCCTGGTACGGGACTCCTCAGAAGTGCGCATCCACGACTCCTGCACCCCGCAGAATTCGAACCCAGGACCTTCGGTATTGTAGGCGAATGCCTAACCATCGGACCACTGAGCCGGTATCGAACGTAGTTAATGTCTAACTTGATCAATTCACGGAGTTGCGCAACCTCAAACACAGTCTTGGGTAGTTACTGTCTACACCCGAACAGGCTGAACTTCAAAAAAAAAATGGATTCCGTAAACAAATAATGTAAAGAAATATCAACAATACGCACTCAAAACGTAGACTGTTTGATTGATGAATATTAAAAACCTTTTTTAGTTGAACATCGTTTTATCGATGATAATCATTTTTAACTTTCATCACTATAATAATTGAAGAGTTGGATAACCACCCGTTAAATAATGTTATTCCCTTTAAATTCTTGATGAAATAGCTATTTGAAAATTATAAGTAGACGTTTGTGCTGATGATGTTTTTCAGAAGAACAACAAAAGCCCCACAGCTCATCCAGTTGAGAGAACGAAACACCACAACAGAAGTGATACAGTCAGTTATAGGCATCTAATAAGACTTGTTACATCTAATATGTTTCGATGAACTATGCATTTTTACCAGATCATTAAACTGAACTAGATCCATGGATTTATTTATTTCCCACTTTATGTTAATTAGTACGATGATGTTTAACATTTGAAACTAGTACTGACAAAAATTAAATATACTCTTAACAATAAGAGCCAATTAATTTCAAACTCTTTAAAAACCATAAATACTAATATACATTTCAATTATTAAGAGTTGTCCATCAAAAACTGAAAGTGATTTGCGTTTTACACTCGTTAACCATTGTAAAAATGTCATCAAAATCATTTTTATGTAATGAAGGCATTTTCTTAACAGAAAAACAAAATACTTTAGTTCAAAACTGTATTCACTGTTTTTAAGTATAAAGTAAGTAATATTCCCTTTGGTTTTTCTCTCATCATAATTCAGGAAATAATTAAATCACAGATATAAAAATATTCTAAGTGATTAACTTCCGTTTCTCCTTATTTATACACTGGAAATAAATCGAATCAATGCATAAGCATAGATATATGTGTCTGTTTATTGAAAGAATCAAATTAATCCATTTTTTAATTTTGTTCTGGTTCTGTCTATGATACCCTATTCACTTCTCAGTATTTCCGTATGTAGAGTGTCAAATTAGAACAACTTTTTGTTTTTCTAAGCTTTATTTGATTTTGATAAACTTGGATTTATTGATTAATTGATAAGAAAATCAATATTCCGTCCGTAACGTTTATGATCTTACTTGATTACAAGTATTACCAGTGTTAACAGTGCTGCTTCAATCACTTATACTTTCTGCATTACTAGTCAACATTTAAATCACAGAGTGTGATACAAAGGCTAATATTTGTATATAAACGTGACTGGGTCCGTTCCTGTCGAAATATCTGCCAGCTCATAAAACTTCCTAAACTTTAATATTCATCAATGCGTTCATAACTAGTAGTGTACTAGATCACTTTTATTTGTTTTTTATTACCGTGGAGCAGAAAACAATTTCTCGAATTTTCTTACTGATTTGATTAATGCGACCCAGGCAATTATGTTAAGTTCAACTGATCGAAATACCTAAATGACGTCTAATGACTTTTATTCTCTACCTCACAATTAATATAGTATGGTATGGTTTGAAAATTAGTATACATTTCTTAAACATTTCAGTATGGAGAATCATTTGACCGAAATCTGGTTTTCCATTAATGACATCATAATCCTAATCAGTAATTAATTCAAAGTATTCTTGTCAATAATATTCATTAGATTGAAATTAATTTAAATCTATTTTGATAATCTTACAACAGACGATGGTTTTTGTTCGGACAAATGGGAATAATACCAGGTTAGTTTAAGTGCATACATAAACTGAAAACAAACATGAATTGTCGTCACTGGTTTCAAAGTAGAATCATCAGTTTAAGTTAAATTAGTGATTGTGAATGATATTCCCTCATACATAAATTACATATCGTTTAAAAATAAAGCTAATTTTCAATAGCTTACGATATTAGTTAGAAAACCACTGAATATTTGATATATCATTATAAATGCTGTGTCTCACCTTGAAACAATTTAATAGTGCACCACTACCATTTTACAAAGGTTGTTTCCTGAAACCTTAAAATTAAGTAGTAAATACCGAGCTTCTAGGTCAGCATCAGAGTCACCTGATTTACACATTTGACTAAGGAATGTTCGATTTAAAATAGACCAGAACGATCTGAGGATTTCACCATCCAGATCAGCTTGAGGGGAACTATGTTTGTTGGAGAATTTGTCTTTATATATGATCGTAGAAAAACAGTTGAGATCGAGAACAACTAAAAAACTAGTCATTTACCTAAAATCTCTGGCTTTACGGAATTTTCAAAAATATTTTGAATGCTGAAAATATGTTGCAGCCGTGTTTACAATACTAACATACACAGAATTTCGTAAATTCAGACTTAATGATCTGCCGTAGATCAGTTATTGAACAGAATATTCCTGAATATAAAATCACTGGTGTCCTACATATGGATAAAACTGTTCCAAGCTGTTCCCATCATTATTTTCTATTAATTTTAGAGTTTTGACTAATTGAAAATGTTATAGTCTCTGAGAAAGCTACGAGAGATGTCAACATTGACTGCTTAATTTTGTAAATTACACGAATTTGTTTATTCACCTATCTCAAACAGATGTCAATATTTGTTAGAAATATCATTCTTCACAATTGTTTTCTTTACGTTACAAAAACATAAAATACATAGAATGCTAGTTTAATTTATTGACAGTGTTATATTGTATACTTTAAATACGTATATTTTACGATTGAAATTTGTGACAGGTTTGAATAAACCGGAACTATCAATTTATTGAAAAATGACCTAGAATTTATACATACATAAAGAAATATACAAATAAGCATAGAAAACAGTGTGATTTTGTTATCTTTCAAAGTTACCACCTTGTAAAACGTTTCAATCTGTTGATAAATTAATAATGAAATATATATATATATATATATATCCATATATGTATACGTTCTAAACTGTTATTTATGTGTGTACCCCAGTTTTTGGATTATTGAAATTATCAAACAAACAAAAGATCATCAACCTCATTTCCTTGACTGATGAACAAAATGTGACATAAATCATTATGCAAGTAAAATTTATGAAACAATTCATATAATTCATCAATAAATTTCTTTTTATTACCCCAATGGAGTTTACTGATTGTATTATTGTAAATTTTATGCAGGGAAATATGGAGATTTACTTTCCTGTAAGCGATAAATTAAGTATATGTAAAAAGCATGCATTCAAGAACCTTTTCTAAATCTATCGAGACTCGCTTACCTAGCTTTTTTTCATTTATGCTTACTGTCATAAAAGATAAGTAAAATAAACCACCAAAGCTTGATATGATATTTCTGTGAGAAAATCGTTTATATGAGAAAACTTTTGCTGAGGCAAAATCATGTAACTATCAATCGGCAAACCAAAAATGCTTACATTACTTGTATCCGAATGCGATTTTGTAAACAAGTAATCAAATAAGCAAAAACTCAACATACAGATAAACCATTCAGTGGGAAGAAACTCTTAAATATTAATGTATTTCAGTGGCAGTTGTGTATAATGTTTCCTGAGTCCAAAACTTGACAGCTTTTATATTGAACAAATGTGATTATGTAATTTTAATTGAACAAAACAAGTAAATAACTTCACTTTTAATCGCAAAATAAACCAGATTCAACGATTAATTCAAACAGAATTAATAGACCAAAACGCATAAGCATAATATGAATCTGCCGTAGTCATGTGGTTTGAGAAACAAGTTAAATAATTGAATGCAGAATAAATAAGTAATTGGTACATTCTTCTGTATCTATCAAATGTCTAATGTTTTTTCATTCAGGTAAAATGTCTGATTAAAAAGATCAAGTTGATGATCCCACGATTAAAAAAAGTAAACAGTTACATTAATTACATTAAAGTTTACATTATAATTTTGGGTAATTTACAAACTTATTGATGTTTTTGATTTGTATGCCAAATTAGAGCACATTTTACATAACATGTTATTTCATACACAGTTTAGTTCAAATTATTTCTGTGCTGAAATTGATGCTTATTCTAAAAATATTTAACACTTTGATTCAACTTAACATAAACTTCAAAATATTTGCATTCAAAACTTAACTTCCAAACTTAGTTTCTGATGTAATACATAAAAAATATCATAACGTATCATCATTGACCTTCATGATATTTTTCGATTGTTATAATCATAACGCTTTGTTTTCATTTCGATCATGAAAATTCTTTTGTTTCAAAAGTCCAAATAATGTTTGAATAAAAAGGTTAAAAAATTCTCTTTTTCTATTTTCGAATTTGTAGTCGTAATTATTTAGCAGCTACCTAGATAACCTGTTAAAAGATTTCATATTAACGGAACTTACTTCATTTCAAGCTACGCATTAAATATTTCACAACACTCAATCTGCTGACTTACTTCATGGTAAATTCATAATTTCGTGTGCACGTGACTAAAAAATTCGACCATTTCTATAATATATATATATAATATAGAAACAGCTAGTTTGTGTTTAATGAAAACTACTGAACTGCGGTAAATGCATTAAAGAGGTTGCTTTCCACTGGAAAAAAATCCCCATTAGTAAATTTAAAATTTCATCTTAAAACTAAATGGCGTCATTATGACCTAATGTTCTTTATGTAAAAGACGTTTTATTTCATGTATATCTTCGAATAAAAAGGGAAATCACATGTTCCACACACACGTTTACATGTGCAACATTATGTTTTTTATATCCCTAAATGGTATAAAAATGTTAGGTTATCTTCATACATTCTGAATAAAATACATGGAAAAGCTAATGTTATTACATATGAATAAACTTTAAATAACAAAATATTAACGCAATCCATATTCATCGTAATATAAATAGATCAGTTTTAAAAATCGAAAATAGCTTTTTTTGATTTACGGAAACTAGTCAGTATCGTCTGTTCATATTATTAACAAATGAAATTCTTTGGAACATTAGCGGTTTAACAGTTTTAAATATCATATTTTGAAGAGTTAAATTATCAATTAAATAAATACCAGACAATTTTTTACTTATATAAAACTTCACAGATTTGTCATCAATGCTGTACAGCTTTATTTTTTATCAGGCAATTACACTTGGAATCTAGAAATGTTAGAAAAACTTAATTTTGCAATAGCTAATGTTCTTATTTAGTTATCAATGTTGATAGAATTATATTGGTTAATTTGCATTGATCAACTGGTTTCTTGAGTGAAATTTGTATGATCTGAGGTAAAAGGTAGAAAGTCGTAGTTGGTTTCAAGGCTAAATGCAAAGACAGCTGATGTTGAATTAGTAATTATGAATACATCAGCCAAATAACACTTGTTGCCATTTAATTAATAATGTTATTATATGAACAAGACGTTGAAACATCATAAGCTTGTAAGTCTTCAGTTAATGGGCATAGTTAAATTTTGAAGCCATGTTCTTACGAAATAAATATGACTTTTTTTACTTATCTAACCTCAAGATCAATCAGTATTTGTTATTGTTGAAAAATTCAATCCGCTCAAATTGAATTTGATTGACTGATACAACGTGAAGCGTGATTCAATCGACAAAATATGGTAAAATAAATATTGATAGATTCATTGAAAAGTATTAAAATATAATGAATACTTAACATTCGCAACAGCTTGTTAAATACTTCTCCGAAGTTAGTGTCAGTCTTACCAAAAGTTAAATAATAGGACAATTCTGAGATAAATAAATTGGCGAATTGTGTTTACTAACTTAATAATAATTTAAACAGGTGATCATGACAGTTAAACTGCTGTCAAATTATGTCGAAATTATATTCGAGAGGGGTAGCTTTAAATCAACCCTGTTTTACTGCATTCGTCCAATTAGTTACATTAGAGTCAAAGAATTAAACTGCACGAATTTAATAGTTTATTTGTAATAGATATGTGTTTCTCAGAATTACTTATCAAATCTTCGATTATCCTCATTATCGATTACACGTATAGGTCTACTCGAGATCTTATTTTTGTTTCATAAGCTAATATAATTATTTCAAAAGAACATAGTATCCATAAGAGAAATTGACTTTAGATAGGAGGTTTATTTTAGTGTTTTCTTTTTTTTAAAAAAAACACAATCAAAAGAAATATTAGCAATGAATAATAGCAGACATGACTTGAATTAGATTACACAACACTATGGTGTTTTAACCTGGGCTGATATTTCAAAGAATATTTACTTAAAGGTTAAGATTGTGAGAAATATGGAATTTGACTAAATTATGTCAGTGGATATCTAGGTTAAGGTAATAAACTAAAGCGGAGTGATATGATAATAATAGAAATGATAATCAGGTCAAATGAAAGTGAAAAAGGAGAGACAGTCCATTTACTAATTGATTTACAAGTGAAAAGAAAAAATTGTTAGACAAAAACTAAATGTCACTAGGTCAATAGGTATGTGATGATTATCTATTTTTGAATGCACAATAAATATTCTTTCAATTTCATTTTAGTCGCATTAACTTCAAAAAAAGAATCAATACTTTATTTTTTTTATTCATCTATCTACTTCCTCTAGTCTTTTATGGAACAGAATACTGTTTTATTAAGTGATATTCCGCGTCATAGATGAAAATTATCTATGCTCTCAAGATAATTTTAGTAACGACTTCCTTCTGTATAAACTTGGTCATTTTATCGTACGAGGTTCTGTGAATTTACGTGCATTCACATACACATATTTTACGTAGAATACTTCAAAATGAATTTATCTATTTGGTCCGATGATAAAACATTTGAAGTAAAATCTAATAAATATTGAATACAATAAAAATAATTCTGATGTTTGCACAAACCCGGAAAGGAAGCCGATGATATCTGAACATCTTCACTTTTAAGCATATATTTATAATGTAAAGATAATCTGAAATTTATAAATATTACTGAACATACTACAATGTGTTTCAAATCTTCTTTTCTAAACGTGAGGATGAATAATAAATTGTTGTTCCTATTGTCACTATAGGATTGTATGTGACAGTTTACTATTCATCTTTCTAATATATAATTGACTCTGTATAATAATTGCCAATAGTTACCGATGTACAATGGTAATGATAACATCAGCTGATTACATGTTTCCATTTAGTTTTCCTAAAAATACTGTTAACTCGGAACTGATTTTAATCTATTACACACTTAAGACATAAATATAACAAGTACACAGAAGATTGGGAAAGAATAAACAAGATATAAAAGAGACTATGTATACAGAATAGAATATAATTTATTGTAGTTTTGGTTTTCTTATCAGCTGTAAACGATTTTAGTTTTAAATAAGTTAAAACATTGTGAAAATAGTTTCACATAACTTAGTCCATGAATGGTACAGATAAACCATAAAACACCAAACGATACATAAACAAATTACTTAAGATTGGACAAGTCAGAAGTGGACCAGTAATATTTTGGAGTCCCCATTACATGAACTTGTGGTACCAAGTATTCGAGAACAGTAAACAGTAACATCTAAAAGGTTTACTCGTTATTTCACAAGAAAGAGTTGGGTCAGTTTAATAAAATCTACAGGATCGCATCTATAAAGAATCTAGAATCACAAAATAGGTGCAAATTAATTTATTGTTCCATGAATCGCATTTTCTTACATTGAGGACTGGTTTCCGGAAAAGGATGATCTTCTCCAAACAAAATTGGTTTGCTAAGAAAGTTTTATACCAGTATTCTTTGTTAATCAAACAGTTTTTTAAAAACAACGTGTAACCATACATATATTTATTCTCTCATTGTGTTTATTTTAATTTCTGTTCTCGAATGTGTTATTCCAACCTCAAATAACACTAACTAACATTTTATTGACCAGTTAAATCTATGCTTCAAGGACGAGATTTCTGAAGTCATTTACTAGGCTACAGAATTGTGAAAACCTCACTAAGAACAAAGTAGTCATACACGCTTTAAAGGGATTTATAACATTTGTTAGTTTCAGGCTATAGATCCAAAACTGTAGAGTAAAACAATCAAAATCATAACTGATTACAGCAGTCGCCTTTAATCAAAAATAGGCGGATTTATTCTAGTTTGATTTTGCGAATGATAGATGAAGCATAATGCTACAACAATTTCCGGTAATTACTTGGTACTTCATGTCACTTTTATAATCACTTGTTATCAGTTTCATTCCTTTGCTAATAAAATCTAAAAAAACCCAAGTATCCTGAAAAAAACGACTGAAGTTAATAGTTAGAGGCCTCCTGAACAAGATTTCTGTTTAACAATAAGAGAACCAACAATACAGAATGAGTGCATAAATATTTAACTAAACGTTAACTTGTGATGAGCATGCTGTAACATAAACGTATGTAAATGCATAAAAACATATTTGATAATGATTCAAAAAATAATTTTTAAACATTTTAATTCTCAGATTGTAACCTTGCTTATGCAAAGCTAAAATGTTTTTAAATGAACTATATATTTATGACATATAACCGTAAATATGTAAAAACAGAATTTTTAGTGTAATAAAAGTTTGATAGCGGCTAGCAGTGAAACTCAGAAACTGCATTTTGTTGTATTTGGGACTGGACAGCTGTATGGGCTTGACATATATTCCAGGATTGAAATAATTAGTGCCATTCATTTCAAACACCAGTGCTTTATCTAACAAACAATAGAAGCGATTTAAAATCCAGCCTATTACATGAATCAGCGGCTGTCTGAACATAGCAGCTAAGTGAATAAAGCGATTGCATTTGAACTGAATTGTGCTAGCTTTGAATCCTAGAGTAAATGTCTGCGATGTAAGCATATACAGTTGATGATGACATACATGCTGACTTCCAATCCTAGCCATAACTCAACCCTGCTCACATTACTTATATCTTAGTAGATTTATTGAGGAAATCCCAACTTGATGAAAACATACCAAAGGAAACTGTTAACGATGTTGCTTAGAAAAACAGTGAAGGCTAAGTGACCAAACCATTCATTTCAGAAAATGAAGTGCCACCAAAACGATACAAATGAATTAAACATGAGCAGCGAATTGTTTATTCATCTAAGTGGAATCAAAAGTAGTTAAAACTAATTTGAGAAATTCTAATCCATTTTCAAAGCATTTATAATAGTAGTAATAATTATAATGAATCTTCCGGAAATTTTACTGTTTTGTGTAATTTTAAAACTGAATTACTTAGTTTCCTGTTTTGTAAATTTAGAACGAAACATTAAAAAACATGATTTTTCACTTTGTAACTGTTTTGTTTATTTTTTCTCATCATAGACTATTAAAAAGATGAATTATTTGAATCGATTTAAACTGTTGACAGAGTTTTTTTAGACGACCAATGAAAGTGAGTACGCATTGGACGATCGCTCCTCCTTAGTATATGATTTTCTATCGGTTCACATCCAGAACCCTGTTCGGTGTTGAATTCAGGACCCTGAAGCCCAATAGAGTTCAGGGGAATCATATGCGAGACGGAAGGCAACGGTGCGGACGGATGATGCTTGCTCAATATTGCACTCTGATTGAAACCAGATATGTGAATCATCAGATACCGACTCGCTAGTCTAAAGATTAGGCCCTCTCAGTCTGACTTGAAGGTTCTGTCTTCCATCACAGGTTGTTGAGCGGATTTGCATTGATCAGAAGTTCAGTACTGTGATTAAACAGCTATCCAATACATCTCGTTTCTTTTTATTATCCAACTTAAATAAGTTTGCGATACGAGCTGTGAAGCTGAGAAACCTCCACAAACCCCTGTATTATTAATTATTCTAAGCTATATAATAATTACAATACAATAAGTATCAACATTTTTTTATTTTTAATAAACTAAAATTTCACTTATACACAGATACCTACATGTAAAATGATACTACGTCAGTGATACGAATTGTTATGAGCAAGCTCAATTACAAGTAAAACAACCCAGAACACTAGTGCTAATGAACATCATATAATATATCATGTAAGATGTTTTGCTTGAACTTGTACTCTTAGTGTTCGATAATGTATTACCGTGTCTGAAGAATATTAGTAATGAACTTTCGCTGCTAAATTACGCTTACATTTCATTAATAACGTTTCTAAAATGAAATTCAATGTGTGCTGAATTGATATTCTGTAACTAGAGATCCTTATCGGATGGCTGAAGTGTAGCCGAAAGGATATCATTGACATGGGTTATTTGATATTTCTCAGCAGGGTGTAACTTCAGTTTTTGAAAAACTGTTGTATCCTGTGAGATCAATACCCTAGTAATGTAGCTCTCAGGACTGACAAATTACCACTTAGCTTTACCAGCCTCAACGATTCTCATCCCAATTACCTCCAACTACTCAAAAAGATGAACCTTGGCTAAAGTGTCATGAATTTGTCACATATTTCAAAATAGAATACATCACCAACTTGCGTCGTCTTTCGTTAACCCAAACTAGTAGGTGTTTCAAAAAATAGTGAAGAGATGGTATTGACGAATGACCTACCGAAATGTAGGTCAATTACATTATCTATTTTTATCACGTGTGTCGAATTCGGAAAAATAAGGTTATGTTATGATTAACTTCGTTTCATGAGTGAATCGACAATAAGCATTTATAACAAACAATAAGCTATAATCGATGAAAAAGAATATTAAGCTCTAACTACTTTTCTTCTCACAGATATAACATTTTGTTGAAATGTAGCCAATAATTAAGAGTGACAGTGAGATTTTAGTTTGCTTCAAAGTATGATAAATAATGAAATAATTTTTCGAAGATATGCTTTTGAAAGGATACATTCTGGTATAACAGTCGGTACTGAATACGTTAGACAATCGAAATTTAAACTATGCTCCTACAGAAAATATCATAAAATTATAACATTCAAGCTATATGGTTTTCTTCATATGCCTTTATCAACCAATACATGGGCACTATTGTTGTCACCTTTTGTGGTAATTGATATAACTTAACTAATAGATACAGTTATAATCATTTCTCGATTATATATGTCTTAGAAAACGTAACTGGAATCGGTAGAAGACTATTCGAAAGTAGAACTAACGAAATGAAATTACTACAAATTCAAATATCTAGATAATGACACAAATAATTTTCCAGTCACCAACCATATATTATTGATTATAATATATATATTAAGCAGTCGGCAGCACAATCTGTTAATTTATGGTGCACATAAAATACGCTTCTGTGTACATACAAACTCATATTTTTATACTGAAGATATTGAAAAGGGTACAAGAATTTGGCCATAATTCATGCTGGCGGAATGAGATGAGAAAATGTTTTACTAAACTAACATCCTCTACTATAAATCATACCTGCTAGTCCTTAGGTTCAATGTCAGTGCACGCACTAACTTTCCATTCTGTACACTAAACAATTGATTTCTATCTTATGATTAATGTGAACAGTGGAATTTAAAGTGTGGTGTGAACATTTTTAAAAAAAAAAGCATGTTTATCAATTTATGACCATGTACATTTTTCAAACTGAATAAAGGTTAATAATTATGAAAAACATCATTTAGTGAAATACAGTTTAACGAGATACTCTTACTCTTTCAGTGGCTAATGAAAGATAACGATTTTTATCCAAATGTAACCTGATTGTGCACTGTTGAAGAAAGTAAAAAAATATATACTTAGATCAATGGTAGCCTGTATTATCTTGCCATTAAAAAAGTATCATTCAAATTTGGCATATAAAATCATGGGTAATTTACAAATAGATCATCAATAAAATTTGTGCTAATCAAATTGATGACACTAGTGGATTATCAGATTGTACAATAGGAAGTAGTCATCATTCACTTCACTTGATAGTATTTCTTCTGATTTTGATTTGTTTTTTCTTTTTCTTCATCATCCTATCTATGGATTGATAGGACAGACAGTTTCAATGGGAGAGAATGACATCTTTTGTAATGTTTCACTGATGGGATTAACTTGTTTGTTTGTTTTTTTCAATGTTTCTTTAGTATGTATATTTATTTATATTCATATTAGGTTGGTTATTGTAGGCGTAGGTTAGACTATCGTTACTACTTCTATCACTGCTATGATTACTACTATTATTGTACTTTTTTTATAGAATAAAGTGATTGGAGTTGGCTTTATTTATTGGTAAATTTACTCTAGAGATTTTTCATTACATTTTATTGATGTGTATTAATGCACTGATATTGAGACAGTAATCTTGAAACTATCATTATTTTCAGAATCATTTTATAAACATTAAAGAGGGATTATGAAATAATAATTAACTTTTAATTAAAGTTGAGAGTATTGTGCTTTCATTTGGGCAAGATACCAGTTATGTAGATAAACATCGTTAACATTATTCTGAAATTGTGGTGAGGAGAAATGTTTCCAATTACTCATGGACTTGCTCAATTTGTCCTTGATTACTTACTTACTTACGCCTGTTACCCCCAATCGAGCATAGGCCTCTCACCAGTTTTCGCCAACCAACTCTGTCCTGGGCTTCCCATTCCAGTTCCGTCCAATTTCTGTTCATTTCTCTCATATCTTTCTCTATTTCTCGGCGTAATGTGTTCCTTGGCCTTCCGCTTTTCCTTTTACCTTGAGGGTTCCATGTAAGGGCTTGTCTGGCCAACGAATTCGAAGTATTTTGCGTAGATGACTGTTAATAAACACTTGTATCTTCTGGATGATGCCTTTCGTAGTTCTCATATGTATTACCACTAGCATTTAGCTTTATTAGCTACATTTTGTAACCGTGACTTGCGATATACAACTGGATTGAACTTACGCAATTTAATCAAAGTGAACTTAACACCTAAAGTTAAGAGACAAAGAAATTTATTCAAATTTTGAACTAATTTGAGTATAATTATGAATCACTGGAATTTAAGTTTTACTAAAAATTATCTTGACACTTATAGTTTTGATGAATAGAAATAGAATAGTCAATTATCATTTGAATAAAATTTAGTGAGCTTTCACTGATTTTCCAATTAGTTAAAGTAAGTCCTGATAAGAGTCATCTAGATGAATTTGGATTATGAAAATTTTTAGTTTTTCTCTTTGCATCAAAAGAATTTAGACTGTCTCTTGTTGACAGCATTGACAATGCCTACGACATGGACTATGTAGTTTATAAAAAATTGCATTTATCAACATATTAATGTAATATTTTATGTGCACTAAATAGAAATTTCACTATGATTGAATTACGAAAATCGATGGCTTTGCTTTAATACATAAGTGATTCCTTACTCATGTTTCCACAATGTGTTGAGCCTTCTTGAATGGAGTTTATTATTGGTCAAATATGAAATGTATATACTTGTAACATGAATGTATAACGCACAGCTTCAAGAGACTTCCATTATGTATTTACAAGTTAAATACTGGATGAAATACTAGGATTAACTAATGTCCAAAACCGAACGACCAGCTGTTTTTTTCATAATATTTTAACAAACATTTTTCAACTCTTATTTATATATTCATCATACCTTATGGACTGTTGCTGGAGAATCCTTTATTATACCATGATAACATTCTACTACTTTTTAATCGTCAATGATTGTCTAAATTAAAGTAATTACAAATTTAAAATTACGACAGTACACTACAACTTTATTCGCAAAAAAAATGTAATATAACTTGAAATACACCAGTGTATCGTTAGTAATTTTTTGATGACTCATCATTAAAAAAAACTGTGTAAATTATTTTTGTATAAAATCGGTGGAAAAACATTAATATATTCGGCACTTTTTAATTTCTTAAACTTCAAACAATACAAAGAAACATAAAATATTTTAATCTACTTCCATTAGTTTAGTTTTAGTCAATAACAGAGCTAATAGTTTCAACATAAAAAGTTTATTTACAGAATAAATAGTTTTGTGTCGTTAATTTTCACTTTAAATGGGATTATTGATTGAACTAGGGAAGGGATTTGTTGGAAAATTTTGAAATGTCAAAAGTAATCAGAACAGTTTAGTAATAGGCTTATTTTCATCAATGCATATAATTTGTGATCTATTTGGTTTCTAGACAATTTTATTGATTACTGTTGGGGAATATCGAAATATCACTCAGAAAAGTGTATAGCCGCCCAGAAACGCCAAGAAACACTTGATCCAATCCGCAATGAATAGAACCGTCGCAGAAACGTCTAGAAAATTCAGAATCAAATGATTTATTATGCTTGAATGAATTCAGTTATTTTGATTATAATTCAATAATGAACATTCACTCTCCAAATGTAGGTCAACTTAAATAAATCTGATGTAAGAAAATTATCATTTCACTAGTCATCTGAATTAAATATTTTTTTAATAATAATTGTTATCTCTAATAAACATTTTACGGATAAATTTGTAGGAAGTTTTTATTAAATAAGACACTTTATAATCATGATGTAACATTTCTAAAATAATCTATACGTGTACTTTTAAATATCATTTCTGAATGTTAACTATGAAATATCTGCGTAGTAATCAGAATATTAGTTTTAAGTGAAAACTTAACTCTCGTTGATCAAAATCATTCTTTAAGTTTACATTGATAACGATTTGTATGCTTTAGTGATTTATAAAACACATAGATGTCAGTTGGAAATCAGCGATAACTGAGCCAGAATTGTCATCTTCTTCAAGAACTTCTCAGCAGCGCACATTAAGATTTTCACGTAGGATCATGTTTCAGAATCGAAAATTCCAATATTATCTCGATAAGATTCAGTTAGTAAGTTGGGATTCGGTAGTCCTTTAAGCATTATATTCCAATTGGTAAAAATATTTTTAGTTATGCTGATATTGGGTAATGGTTAGCAGTAGAATCTATAGTTTCGTCAGCTGAATATTCCTGAAACTCCCGGATGACTTTCGGATTGAGGTACAAACCTAGCATTTCCCAATTCAAAAGCTGGATGTGTTATCCGTTGACCGATTACGTCTAGACAGCTACTAGCTATTAACTACTAAGGAGTCACGAAATATCACTCGGAAAAGTTTATAGAGGCAAAGAAAGGCTAGGAAACATTTAATCAAATCAGTAATGAATTGAACCTTAGCTGGAATATTTGGAAAATGCAGAATCATGTGCCACGATCCTAAGTATATATTTATCCAAATAGATACTATATTTAGTATGGTTCCTGAAACTTTCAGAAGCCCTAGGTCATGAATAACAACTCTATGAATACCTTCATTTTGCCGTACATAAAATAAACTTAGAGTCTAGAGTTCATCTTGTCCTTCAAACTCTCTTTCTTATATTCGAGTTGCAATGTAGATTTAGTCTGGAGTAACTAGAAGGAAACAGGAAATCAGGTCTTGCAGCCATTCAGCAGACTTTTCAATTACAAAGAGTGTAAAATGTGTATATGCAATCGTTGTGAACATCAAATACAAATCCTATCAGAAAATGTCTAGTCATACCTGTTTGACTGATCTTAGGTCAACGTTAATATTGCATCTTTAAGCTCATAGACTTGTATACACAGATTGCACTAATAACCTTGATTATTAGATTGTGATTAATCAGGATGTGTTTTTATGCATTTTATGGAGTTAAATCACATCTATAGGGATGTATTGAATACTGAGAATAATTTCTATCAAACAATGTTTTCTTAATATTTTCAGTATTGTTTTATAACTGAGCGAATAATTGTTAACCATTAGGTACTGGTTTTTCATTGTAGAATGGTACCTTTTTATCAAGTTTCCTTTGACCAGACAACTTAAAATTGGTGTTCTTCAAATTTATTTTACATAAAGTTCAGTTCTTCTATTTGTTTTCAATTTCAGCGTTTCTTTCAAAGGTAATCCGAAAAAATTTCAAACTTATTTCTAACTATTTTGTTTATGACCTCTGCAGCTGTTAAATCACTGTTAATTCAAAGGTTTTAATAGTAGCTCTATCTTATAATGGGGTACTTGAATAAGAGCTCTAAAAATTTCATAGTAGGAATGAGTGCTAGTTTTTCATAAAGTTATTTAAATCAAGTCAATATGTTTTTCAAGTAAGAGCTTTCCAGATTTAAAATTAGCTGTAACTATTTGAGTATAGATGATAACAGTCTAATGCATTAATACGTTTCTTTTATGAAGTTGTATGTAGCCTATCATAAGGTTGAATACTGTCAAAATTCAAATGAACCAATGGTAATATGGAAATTATTGAACTGTATAGAGTTTAGATCAAGGACTAATGGCTGACTGAAGTCAGAGAAGCACTTGACAGCTGTTTCATCTAAGTAATGGACTATTCAGTTTGGTGTCCACGTTTCACGTCATTAGACTAACCAACCAGGTTTGAAAGAAGAATTTACCAAAGAATTTTATGGTTTTTGCCTAAGTGTCTTTATCTTAAACAACCAGATGATATTGAATACACAGATTAATAATAAAAATAGTAATTATTATTATTACTACTACATACTATATACAACATTTAAATATCGTTTAACTCTAATAAATTGTTTTTTTTCTCAATCTAAATAGGATGATTGATTAGGTTTAATTGAATTAGGAACAATATCACTAAAACCTGATTGAACTAAAATTATCAGTATTGTAAAACGTATCATTTGATTTTTAGGCAGATTATTTTTGGTTTAATGAAATAAACGAATGTAATGAAGCCTTAGAGACGAACGTCAATGAATAATTCTAGCGTAAAGTAAACTTATAGTGATTTACTCTAAAAAACTGTATTGATCTTATGAATAGATACTTGATTTCTTCTGTTGAACATAACACCTAAAGATAGATATTACGATGGAAGACTATTTATCATTTATTATGCCACACAACTATTTGATAAATTCAAATCGTTCTACCGTTGAAAATAGATCCGGGAGTAATTTATAATTAGTTTGTTAACAAATTGTAACTATTTGCAGCATTATTGATTTTATCCAGTGCTCAATGATATATAATCATTAACAAAAAGATTTTGTATTAATACTGCCATGAAGCTTTCTTAACAATTTTTATATTCAACAAATTCAGTCATTTTTAAAACTATTCATTTGACAAATATTATCCATCCTAGAGAAAATGAGTCGATAAAGTTGCTATTGAAAATAAGAATATACAGGGTAAAAAATTAGATACTTTAATACAGAGTTTCTTAGCTGAAATTGTATGAATTAGATTTAAGTTTTAAGAAGACCTATACCGGTAGGAGTTTATTCACTTCATTGAATACATGATGATGCAATCTAATACTGCTATTCAACCTCGATCAACAAGTGTTAACATTTTATTTAAAAGCCCGTAACTGTGTCATCAATCAATTTTTATGAATGTAGCTTATTCGTTACAGAAGTGTTTTCACACAATGCATATTGATAGATAAGTTAGTTATGTTTTTATATATACCATCACCACACTTAAACAAAAACAAAACGAAATAAATTTCCTTCCGACAACACACTGAAGAATACAGGCAGTCAACTTTTCCCATGTACAGTAATCAATATAAATCTAATCATCAAAATGTTTACTTGTTTATTTATGCATGGTATGTATACCACATTAAATAATGGCGTTGTTTTTATTCTTTTTTCAACGACGACAAATTGGTTAGTCATAATTTCTTCTTCCAGATTTTTCTTACATTTTTGTTTATACGTTCATGTAAAACTATGTAAGAAATATTTGTAGATGGAGATGAATGGCAGCTTATCGATGATAAAGTATTCTTTTTTAAATATTATGAACAACAATGAGCCCAATGTATATTAAACAGGGATTCTATAACATATGATATATCCATGTAATGAAATCTGTACAAATCAAAGAAAAACTATTATTGTACTTGAATTATGACCAGTTGTTTTGATAATACATAAAATCTGAGCAGGAAAAAGAAGGGAAATGATAACTGATAAACTTGATTAATTTTAATTCGAATCACTTTTTATAAAATTGCGTTGACAAATGATGAATTTTCATTATAAGGTTGTGGAGATGGTTGAGCTTCGTTGAAAGCATAAATGAATCATTGGTAGATCACTATTAGAAATCTGGAAGCACTGGACGGCCGTTTCGTCACTATTGACCTACTTCGTGAGAGAATTCTCGAAGTTCTAGTGAGAGGCCATGGCCAATTGAGTTCGACCGTACCATGTGTCTAGCGTTTACCCGCCGAAGACAATGGATGAGGATACACAATAACATGGATTGAATGAAGTTAGACATTGACACTAGTGGATAAAGGCTCAATGGTCTAGAGTTTGAGCGTTCGAGAGCGGGACCGAAGGTTTTGGGTCCAATTCTTGAGTGCGGAGTTTGTGTATAGGCACTGCTAGCGAATCCCATACTAGGACAAAACACCCCTCTAGTGCTTTCAGGTTTCTAATGGTAGTCTAATATTGATCAGTTCATGATTTCAATAAAATACTAACTCTCCAAGGTGACAAGAAAGTTACTTAAATTCAGTTATTTCTTAATGTTTAAGAAAATGGTGATAAGGAATAAACAAAAATCAGCTCATATTACTTCTCTTTCTAACCAAACAATTATTACCCAGCTTAAACCAACAACAAAAAAATGAAATCAGTTAAATTTGACTGTACCCGCGCTGTATTATCAGTTTTCTATTTATCAAACGTGATATAAAGAAGATTAAATTTTTATTTAGCATTACTTTAAAATGTTAGAGTCTAAATAAAAACACTTCAAAAATAAAAAGTTAACTTGAACAAATCAGATTGTTATTGTAGATATGACGAAAGAAAGTACGGTTTCCTTTTTCTACTACTTAACTCATTTATTTATTTGCACGCTCATATAGAAAGTTGAAATAAATGTGTCACAGTAAGTAGTTATATGTGTATGCTGTATTGCTCTTTGTATTCTTCCATCGTTTGGTTGTTTTTCTTTAAATATCTCTTATCTTCACTTTTTGGAAAAGTTTAGATTTCATTGATTAATTCATGGAGATAATTCAAGTTGATTAATAAGAATGAAAAATCTACATAAACAAATTCTTGAGATATAATTTTGTATATCAATGAAAGGAAAAGTTTTTCTGGTGTCAAATTTATCTAAGGTAAAAAAAAAGTATTTTGTACATATGTACACTCTGTTATTATTTGTCTTTGAAGGACAACAAAACACTTTATAAAATAGATAAAATAAAATCTATATATTTGAAAAATAACTTTTTAATTGTTCAATGCAAACAAGTCGAAAATCCGTATCAGATTGTGGATGACAGACAAACAAGAGAGATTATTTAGATAGGTGGAAGAAATGTATCATATTGAGAAGAATATATATGGAATATCAGTTTAGACATAATTTTAACAAAATCATAAAAATGATAGGAAACTGTTATGCGCAAAATGTCAACGTAATTTCATAGTGTATCAAATATGTTTTAGTAAATCATATTTGTACTGAATTGTTTCTGACTGATAAAAAATAGCATATATATATATATATATATATATATATATATATATATATATATATATATATATATGGTAGACAATAATCGTTCTGTTTGTTTTTCAAGAATGTGATCTTTCATTATGTAGTAATTACTCTGAATGTTATACATATATATTTGGTATAATATTCTCCGTGAAGAAAAATATGAGAGAAATTTTCAATGAGTTTAACTGATTACAAACGGTCTATGTTATAGATGATTTTTTTTCAATTACCCCAAACTACCTTGTTCAAACGACAATGATAACTGTTAAATGGGGAACAAATAAAATATTCGTTAAAAGTCATAACACGTTTTTCGTTTCGCCTGTCATACTATAAACTATAGAACAATGAACAGGCGATAGTGAATTTCCATGAAAATATCTGTTTTAAGCAAGAAATCTATGGGATTTGTTATATAAGCCTACGTGGCATGGTATTGAAAGGTTCCGAATTTCTTAACTTTGGTTTATTGGTAACCATGTAAATTCAAGCAATATCATTTAGTTAATACTAGAAACTAAGAAATCACCTACTAATGCTCAGCAAATCAATAATCTTTTTAAGGTAAACTGTATATTTTCTGTTAGTTTAGTATCATTTATATTAAAGAAAGCAACTTGATTTGATTCATGGTAAAAATGATATCATAACATAAATTATACCGTCCATTGAGAAATTTGTTATTCATATAATTTTTTTTATAGGAAAATGATGGACATTCATATTAAGATAACTATACATTTAGTTTAACATGGATTGTTAAAACTTATATGTCTGTAAACCATACACATTAAGATTAAAATCAGAAATAACTAATATTTATCTGACGTGTATAAATTTGTCAGCTGATTCATTAGGGATACCTACTGTTTCCATTCCTAATCAATTTGTTACCTAATTAGATGTAACGTTTTAGAGAATAATGAATATTCTATTGATGTAAAGAAAAAAAAAATGTTTTTCTAGTGAAAACTTGAAATATTACTTGTAAGAGTGACATTATATATAGTGGTAATCAGTGTTGTATAATGATCGCATTTCGCTGATAAAGTCACAATCTGACAACTAATTAAGTGACTTGTTAGAACACGGACTACGTTTTGATGAGTTAGTGGTTAAAGATTCTATGACTAGTCTGCATTGATGACAACTAATTACTTTTTACTGAATCAGTTAAGTGACTAGTATTGATTTATTAAATGTATGTTGGATACAGTAAATTTCCTTCTTAAATACCAGACCTAATCCTGATAATGGACATTTTACACATAAAAAACTTATCTGATGCATTTCATCTCCATTTCAACAGATCATTTAAAAATGTTGTACAAATAGAACAAAACACACCAAACTGACAGGTTCGAAATGTGGCGATAATGGTACTACAGGTTTCACAACACGCCAGTATGGATTATATAATGATCATGGTTGGATCATTGCTACTTTCTAAAAAAAATTATAATCAGGTTTCAGTTAATGGTCTTCCCATACTGAAATTGTAAGATTAATATGTCTTAAGAGATAGTGTGGTTAGTTATGAGCGTTACATTGACTACCAATAGTATTGGTATTATTATTATTATAGATGTTGTATACTTATCACAGTTTCAAAACTTATATCAGACCCCATATTAACATGTTTTCTGTCTGGAAGAAAAACAAACTTAATGAACGGTCGTAAAGCAAAGTTCTAACATTTGAACTGCAAAACCTTAAACAACTCATCTTGCTTGAATTCAGTGTACAGCATATAATATTAGTATAATGCATATAGAGATGAATGGAAGTTAGGCAAATAAACCATGGCTTGCCAATCAAGTGTTGTAAATAAAGTTTCAAACTTTCACTGCAAGGCTTGAAAGTTCAGAATTTTATCTTTGGTGATGCAACATTGGATGCTAACTTCTACTAAAACGAAACAACTATCCAATATATCCATGTTTTTCTGTAGCCGCCTTGCGTATGTTGATTCTGGATATCAATGGCTTATTTTATATCATGGTTTAAATTGAGAAAAGCAAATATTTTGCATTCCAACATTTATTCAAATCAAACAAAACAGTCAGGATTTTGTTTCCCAGTTAAGTGCATTGTTCAACAGCAGGTAAAATCACAGAATTTAACCGAATTTCAGATCAAATTAATTTTAGAATTCACTTAATTGATGTCATATCAGTAAATCATGTTCTCAAACTTAACATGGTGAAAATTTACTACTTAAAAAAAATGGAAACCCTCGAAACTTTCAAAAATAAAGATGTCAGGTGTACAGATAATTTGTTTATCTTACTACTTAATTCATGAAAGCATATCACATTAATTTTTCTCTTGGAATTCACAGAAATCTATCAAACACCATGGATTGAATAAATTTACATTAGACAGTTCAGATAATAATTGATTAACAAATTTTAAGAATAACAGAATCATTTTCCTGTATGTTTCAACGTTGGTTTAAAAGTGGTTACTTTCACTTGTTTCAGTATTTTTATCTTTTCGTTTCTATAGTTAAAATTGATGACAATATTTTAATACTGATATTGTAAAACTTTACAGACTAGAAGTAATAATTATATCACAATATTCTACTTCCTATAGGAACATAAGAATTGTACACAGATAAAACCTAGAACTATTGTCTATTGAATTCTCTTAAGAACTCAAAAGGCGATTTCTAAACACAAGCTCCAACTGTGAGATAATAATAATGCCTTCATTGCAAAATAAATATTGATAATGATAATTTCATTAGTTAACTTTAAACATCCTTATAATCGTTTATCTGTTTTGTTAGATAAAACCATTAGCATTCAATTGATCTGAGACGATAAACAATTATACCAATGACCTTATATAAATTTATTTATTTTCTTTTTTTGACTTGAAAAAAAAATTTCATTACCTAATTTATAAACGATTTTCTTATTCAACTGTATTCAACTATATATATACATATATATATATATATATATATATATATATATATATATTTGGTAAGAGCGAGAGAGAGACAGCAATGTAATTTAATTTAACTGAAACAAATTTATTTATATATGGTCAGAAAGAAAAAATGTTTCAAAGTATCCAACACCTAGATAAGATATTCAATGTTAAATTTTATCATTTAATAAAAAATAATAAATTGATGACATTTCTGATCTTTCTCTAATATATGCTGGTTTGGAGAGCATTTATTTTTGACCATATATATATATATATATATATATATATATATATATATATATATATTATGTAAATAACTTAATTACTGAAATGTTAAAGTAGAATTCTACTTTAACATTTCAGTAATTAAGTTATTTACATAATATATATATATATATATATATATATATATATATATATATATATATGGTCAAAAATAAATGCTCTCCAAACCAGCATATATTAGAGAAAGATCAGAAATGTCATCAATTTATTATTTTTTATTAAATGATAAAATTTAACATTGAATATCTTATCTAGGTGTTGGATACTTTGAAACATTTTTTCTTTCTGACCATATATAAATAAATTTGTTTCAGTTAAATTAAATTACATTGCTGTCTCTCTCTCGCTCTTACCAAATATATATATATATATATATATATATATATATATATATATGTATATATATAGTTGAATACAGTTGAATAAGAAAATCGTTTATAAATTAGGTAATGAAATTTTTTTTTCAAGTCAAAAAAAGAAAATAAATAAATTTATATAAGGTCATTGGTATAATTGTTTATCGTCTCAGATCAATTGAATGCTAATGGTTTTATCTAACAAAACAGATAAACGATTATAAGGATGTTTAAAGTTAACTAATGAAATTATCATTATCAATATTTATTTTGCAATGAAGGCATTATTATTATCTCACAGTTGGAGCTTGTGTTTAGAAATCGCCTTTTGAGTTCTTAAGAGAATTCAATAGACAATAGTTCTAGGTTTTATCTGTGTACAATTCTTATGTTCCTATAGGAAGTAGAATATTGTGATATAATTATTACTTCTAGTCTGTAAAGTTTTACAATATCAGTATTAAAATATTGTCATCAATTTTAACTATAGAAACGAAAAGATAAAAATACTGAAACAAGTGAAAGTAACCACTTTTAAACCAACGTTGAAACATACAGGAAAATGATTCTGTTATTCTTAAAATTTGTTAATCAATTATTATCTGAACTGTCTAATGTAAATTTATTCAATCCATGGTGTTTGATAGATTTCTGTGAATTCCAAGAGAAAAATTAATGTGATATGCTTTCATGAATTAAGTAGTAAGATAAACAAATTATCTGTACACCTGACATCTTTATTTTTGAAAGTTTCGAGGGTTTCCATTTTTTTTAAGTAGTAAATTTTCACCATGTTAAGTTTGAGAACATGATTTACTGATATGACATCAATTAAGTGAATTCTAAAATTAATTTGATCTGAAATTCGGTTAAATTCTGTGATTTTACCTGCTGTTGAACAATGCACTTAACTGGGAAACAAAATCCTGACTGTTTTGTTTGATTTGAATAAATGTTGGAATGCAAAATATTTGCTTTTCTCAATTTAAACCATGATATAAAATAAGCCATTGATATCCAGAATCAACATACGCAAGGCGGCTACAGAAAAACATGGATATATTGGATAGTTGTTTCGTTTTAGTAGAAGTTAGCATCCAATGTTGCATCACCAAAGATAAAATTCTGAACTTTCAAGCCTTGCAGTGAAAGTTTGAAACTTTATTTACAACACTTGATTGGCAAGCCATGGTTTATTTGCCTAACTTCCATTCATCTCTATATGCATTATACTAATATTATATGCTGTACACTGAATTCAAGCAAGATGAGTTGTTTAAGGTTTTGCAGTTCAAATGTTAGAACTTTGCTTTACGACCGTTCATTAAGTTTGTTTTTCTTCCAGACAGAAAACATGTTAATATGGGGTCTGATATAAGTTTTGAAACTGTGATAAGTATACAACATCTATAATAATAATAATACCAATACTATTGGTAGTCAATGTAACGCTCATAACTAACCACACTATCTCTTAAGACATATTAATCTTACAATTTCAGTATGGGAAGACCATTAACTGAAACCTGATTATAATTTTTTTTAGAAAGTAGCAATGATCCAACCATGATCATTATATAATCCATACTGGCGTGTTGTGAAACCTGTAGTACCATTATCGCCACATTTCGAACCTGTCAGTTTGGTGTGTTTTGTTCTATTTGTACAACATTTTTAAATGATCTGTTGAAATGGAGATGAAATGCATCAGATAAGTTTTTTATGTGTAAAATGTCCATTATCAGGATTAGGTCTGGTATTTAAGAAGGAAATTTACTGTATCCAACATACATTTAATAAATCAATACTAGTCACTTAACTGATTCAGTAAAAAGTAATTAGTTGTCATCAATGCAGACTAGTCATAGAATCTTTAACCACTAACTCATCAAAACGTAGTCCGTGTTCTAACAAGTCACTTAATTAGTTGTCAGATTGTGACTTTATCAGCGAAATGCGATCATTATACAACACTGATTACCACTATATATAATGTCACTCTTACAAGTAATATTTCAAGTTTTCACTAGAAAAACATTTTTTTTTTCTTTACATCAATAGAATATTCATTATTCTCTAAAACGTTACATCTAATTAGGTAACAAATTGATTAGGAATGGAAACAGTAGGTATCCCTAATGAATCAGCTGACAAATTTATACACGTCAGATAAATATTAGTTATTTCTGATTTTAATCTTAATGTGTATGGTTTACAGACATATAAGTTTTAACAATCCATGTTAAACTAAATGTATAGTTATCTTAATATGAATGTCCATCATTTTCCTATAAAAAAAATTATATGAATAACAAATTTCTCAATGGACGGTATAATTTATGTTATGATATCATTTTTACCATGAATCAAATCAAGTTGCTTTCTTTAATATAAATGATACTAAACTAACAGAAAATATACAGTTTACCTTAAAAAGATTATTGATTTGCTGAGCATTAGTAGGTGATTTCTTAGTTTCTAGTATTAACTAAATGATATTGCTTGAATTTACATGGTTACCAATAAACCAAAGTTAAGAATTTCGGAACCTTTCAATACTATGCCACGTAGGCTTATATAACAAATCCATAGATTTCTTGCTTAAAACAGATATTTTCATGGAAATTCACTATCGCCTGTTCATTGTTCTATAGTTTATAGTATGACAGGCGAAACGAAAAACGTGTTATGACTTTTAACGAATATTTTATTTGTTCCCCATTTAACAGTTATCATTGTCGTTTGAACAAGGTAGTTGGGGTAATTGAAAAAAATTCATCTATAACATAGACCGTTTGTAATCAGTTAAACTCATTGAAAATTTTCTCTCATATTTTTCTTCACGGAGAATATTATACCAAATAATATATAGTATAACATTCAGAGTAATTACTACATAATGAAAGATCACATTCTTGAAAAACAAACAGAACGATTATGTTCTACCATATATATATATCTACTAGATATATATATATATATATATATATATATATATATATGCTATTTTTATGCAGTCAGAAACAATTCAGTACAAATATGATTTACTAAAACATATTTGATACACTATGAATTTACGTTGTTTTTTTGCGCATAACAGTTTCCTATCATTTTTATGATTTTGTTAAAATTATGTCTAAACTGATATTCCATATATATTCTTCTCAATATGATACATTTCTTCCACCTATCTAAATAATCTCTCTTGTTTGTCTGTCATCCACAATCTGATACGGATTTTCGACTTGTTTGCATTGAACAATTAAAAAGTTATTTTTCAAATATATAGATTTTATTTTATCTATTTTATAAAGTGTTTTGTTGTCCTTCAAAGACAAATAATAACAGAGTGTACATATGTACAAAATACTTTTTTTTTACCTTAGATAAATTTGACACCAGAAAAACTTTTCCTTTCATTGATATACAAAATTATATCTCAAGAATTTGTTTATGTAGATTTTTCATTCTTTATAATCAACTTGAATTATCTCCATGAATTAATCAATGAAATCTAAACTTTTCCAAAAAGTGAAGATAAGAGATATTTAAAGAAAAACAACCAAACGATGGAAGAATACAAAGAGCAATACAGCATACACATATAACTACTTACTGTGACACATTTATTTCAACTTTCTATATGAGCGTGCAAATAAATAAATGAGTTAAGTAGTAGAAAAAGGAAACCGTACTTTCTTTCGTCATATCTACAATAACAATCTGATTTGTTCAAGTTAACTTTTTATTTTTGAAGTGTTTTTATTTAGACTCTAACATTTTAAAGTAATGCTAAATAAAAATTTAATCTTCTTTATATCACGTTTGATAAATAGAAAACTGATAATACAGCGCGGGTACAGTCAAATTTAACTGATTTCATTTTTTTGTTGTTGGTTTAAGCTGGGTAATAATTGTTTGGTTAGAAAGAGAAGTAATATGAGCTGATTTTTGTTTATTCCTTATCACCATTTTCTTAAACATTAAGAAATAACTGAATTTAAGTAACTTTCTTGTCACCTTGGAGAGTTAGTATTTTATTGAAATCATGAACTGATCAATATTAGACTACCATTAGAAACCTGAAAGCACTAGAGGGGTGTTTTGTCCTAGTATGGGATTCGCTAGCAGTGCCTATACACAAACTCCGCACTCAAGAATTGGACCCAAAACCTTCGGTCCCGCTCTCGAACGCTCAAACTCTAGACCATTGAGCCTTTATCCACTAGTGTCAATGTCTAACTTCATTCAATCCATGTTATTGTGTATCCTCATCCATTGTCTTCGGCGGGTAAACGCTAGACACATGGTACGGTCGAACTCAATTGGCCATGGCCTCTCACTAGAACTTCGAGAATTCTCTCACGAAGTAGGTCAATAGTGACGAAACGGCCGTCCAGTGCTTCCAGATTTCTAATAGTGATCTACCAATGATTCATTTATGCTTTCAACGAAGCTCAACCATCTCCACAACCTTATAATGAAAATTCATCATTTGTCAACGCAATTTTATAAAAAGTGATTCGAATTAAAATTAATCAAGTTCATCAGTTATCATTTCCCTTCTTTTTCCTGCTCAGATTTTATGTATTATCAAAACAACTGGTCATAATTCAAGTACAATAATAGTTTTTCTTTGATTTGTACAGATTTCATTACATGGATATATCATATGTTATAGAATCCCTGTTTAATATACATTGGGCTCATTGTTGTTCATAATATTTAAAAAAGAATACTTTATCATCGATAAGCTGCCATTCATCTCCATCTACAAATATTTCTTACATAGTTTTACATGAACGTATAAACAAAAATGTAAGAAAAATCTGGAAGAAGAAATTATGACTAACCAATTTGTCGTCGTTGAAAAAAGAATAAAAACAACGCCATTATTTAATGTGGTATACATACCATGCATAAATAAACAAGTAAACATTTTGATGATTAGATTTATATTGATTACTGTACATGGGAAAAGTTGACTGCCTGTATTCTTCAGTGTGTTGTCGGAAGGAAATTTATTTCGTTTTGTTTTTGTTTAAGTGTGGTGATGGTATATATAAAAACATAACTAACTTATCTATCAATATGCATTGTGTGAAAACACTTCTGTAACGAATAAGCTACATTCATAAAAATTGATTGATGACACAGTTACGGGCTTTTAAATAAAATGTTAACACTTGTTGATCGAGGTTGAATAGCAGTATTAGATTGCATCATCATGTATTCAATGAAGTGAATAAACTCCTACCGGTATAGGTCTTCTTAAAACTTAAATCTAATTCATACAATTTCAGCTAAGAAACTCTGTATTAAAGTATCTAATTTTTTACCCTGTATATTCTTATTTTCAATAGCAACTTTATCGACTCATTTTCTCTAGGATGGATAATATTTGTCAAATGAATAGTTTTAAAAATGACTGAATTTGTTGAATATAAAAATTGTTAAGAAAGCTTCATGGCAGTATTAATACAAAATCTTTTTGTTAATGATTATATATCATTGAGCACTGGATAAAATCAATAATGCTGCAAATAGTTACAATTTGTTAACAAACTAATTATAAATTACTCCCGGATCTATTTTCAACGGTAGAACGATTTGAATTTATCAAATAGTTGTGTGGCATAATAAATGATAAATAGTCTTCCATCGTAATATCTATCTTTAGGTGTTATGTTCAACAGAAGAAATCAAGTATCTATTCATAAGATCAATACAGTTTTTTAGAGTAAATCACTATAAGTTTACTTTACGCTAGAATTATTCATTGACGTTCGTCTCTAAGGCTTCATTACATTCGTTTATTTCATTAAACCAAAAATAATCTGCCTAAAAATCAAATGATACGTTTTACAATACTGATAATTTTAGTTCAATCAGGTTTTAGTGATATTGTTCCTAATTCAATTAAACCTAATCAATCATCCTATTTAGATTGAGAAAAAAAACAATTTATTAGAGTTAAACGATATTTAAATGTTGTATATAGTATGTAGTAGTAATAATAATAATTACTATTTTTATTATTAATCTGTGTATTCAATATCATCTGGTTGTTTAAGATAAAGACACTTAGGCAAAAACCATAAAATTCTTTGGTAAATTCTTCTTTCAAACCTGGTTGGTTAGTCTAATGACGTGAAACGTGGACACCAAACTGAATAGTCCATTACTTAGATGAAACAGCTGTCAAGTGCTTCTCTGACTTCAGTCAGCCATTAGTCCTTGATCTAAACTCTATACAGTTCAATAATTTCCATATTACCATTGGTTCATTTGAATTTTGACAGTATTCAACCTTATGATAGGTTACATACAACTTCATAAAAGAAACGTATTAATGCATTAGACTGTTATCATCTATACTCAAATAGTTACAGCTAATTTTAATCTGGAAAGCTCTTACTTGAAAAACATATTGACTTGATTTAAATAACTTTATGAAAAACTAGCACTCATTCCTACTATGAAATTTTTAGAGCTCTTATTCAAGTACCCCATTATAAGATAGAGCTACTATTGAATCCTTTGAATTAACAGTGATTTAACAGCTGCAGAGGTCATAATAGTTAGAAATATGTTTGAAATTTTTTCGGATTACCTTTGAAAGAAACGCTGAAATTGAAAACAAATAGAAGAACTGAACTTTATGTAAAATAAATTTGAAGAACACCAATTTTAAGTTGTCTGGTCAAAGGAAACTTGATAAAAAGGTACCATTCTACAATGAAAAACCAGTACCTAATGGTTAACAATTATTCGCTCAGTTATAAAACAATACTGAAAATATTAAGAAAACATTGTTTGATAGAAATTATTCTCAGTATTCAATACATCCCTATAGATGTGATTTAACTCCATAAAATGCATAAAAACACATCCTGATTAATCACAATCTAATAATCAAGGTTATTAGTGCAATCTGTGTATACAAGTCTATGAGCTTAAAGATGCAATATTAACGTTGACCTAAGATCAGTCAAACAGGTATGACTAGACATTTTCTGATAGGATTTGTATTTGATGTTCACAACGATTGCATATACACATTTTACACTCTTTGTAATGAAAAGGTCTGCTGAATGGCTGCAAGACCTGATTTCCTGTTTCCTTCTAGTTACTCCAGACTAAATCTACATTGCAACTCGAATATAAGAAAGAGACGTTTGAAGGACAAGATGAACTCTAGACTCTAAGTTTATTTTATGTACGGCAAATGAAGGTATTCATAGAGTTGTTATTCATGACCTAGGGCTTCTGAAAGTTTCAGGAACCATACTAAATATAGTATCTATTTGGATAAATATATACTTAGGATCGTGGCACATGATTCTGCATTTTCCAAATATTCCAGCTAAGGTTCAATTCATTACTGATTTGATTAAATGTTTCCTAGCCTTTCTTTGCCTCTATAAACTTTTCCGAGTGATATTTCGTGACTCCTTAGTAGTTAATAGCTAGTAGCTGTCTAGACGTAATCGGTCAACGGATAACACATCCAGCTTTTGAATTGGGAAATGCTAGGTTTGTACCTCAATCCGAAAGTCATCAGGGAGTTTTTTTTTTATTCAGCTGACGAAACTATAGATTCTACTGCTAACCATTACCCAATATCAGCATAACTAAAAATATTTTTACCAATTGGAATATAATGCTTAAAGGACTACCGAATCCCAACTTACTAACTGAATCTTATCGAGATAATATTGGAATTTTCGATTCTGAAACATGATCCTACGTGAAAATCTTAATGTGCGCTGCTGAGAAGTTCTTGAAAGAGATGACAATTCTGGCTCAGTTATCGCTGATTTCCAACTGACATCTATGTGTTTTATAAATCACTAAAGCATACAAATCGTTATCAATGTAAACTTAAAGAATGATTTTGATCAACGAGAGTTAAGTTTTCACTTAAAACTAATATTCTGATTACTACGCAGATATTTCATAGTTAACATTCAGAAATGATATTTAAAAGTACACGTATAGATTATTTTAGAAATGTTTACATCATGATTATAAAGTGTCTTATTTAATAAAAACTTCCTACAAATTTATCCGTTTTTTTTTTATTAGAGATAACAATTATTATTAAAAAATTATTTAATTCAGATGACTAGTGAAATGATAATTTTCTTACATCAGATTTATTTAAGTTGACCTACATTTGGAGAGTGAATGTTCATTATTGAATTATAATCAAAATAACTGAATTCATTCAAGCATAATAAATCATTTGATTCTGAATTTTCTAGACGTTTCTGCGACGGTTCTATTCATTGCGGATTGGATCAAGTGTTTCTTGGCGTTTCTGGGCGGCTATACACTTTTCTGAGTGATATTTCGATATTCCCCAACAGTAATCAATAAAATTGTCTAGAAACCAAATAGATCACAAATTATATGCATTGATGAAAATAAGCCTATTACTAAACTGTTCTGATTACTTTTGACATTTCAAAATTTTCCAACAAATCCCTTCCCTAGTTCAATCAATAATCCCATTTAAAGTGAAAATTAACGACACAAAACTATTTATTCTGTAAATAAACTTTTTATGTTGAAACTATTAGCTCTGTTATTGACTAAAACTAAACTAATGGAAGTAGATTAAAATATTTATGTTTCTTTGTATTGTTTGAAGTTTAAGAAATTAAAAAGTGCCGAATATATTAATGTTTTTCCACCGATTTTATACAAAAATAATTTACACAGTTTTTTTTAATGATGAGTCATCAAAAAATTACTAACGATACACTGGTGTATTTCAAGTTATATTACATTTTTTTTGCGAATAAAGTTGTAGTGTACTGTCGTAATTTTAAATTTGTAATTACTTTAATTTAGACAATCATTGACGATTAAAAAGTAGTAGAATGTTATCATGGTATAATAAAGGATTCTCCAGCAACAGTCCATAAGGTATGATGAATATATAAATAAGAGTTGAAAAATGTTTGTTAAAATATTATGAAAAAAACAGCTGGTCGTTCGGTTTTGGACATTAGTTAATCCTAGTATTTCATCCAGTATTTAACTTGTAAATACATAATGGAAGTCTCTTGAAGCTGTGCGTTATACATTCATGTTACAAGTATATACATTTCATATTTGACCAATAATAAACTCCATTCAAGAAGGCTCAACACATTGTGGAAACATGAGTAAGGAATCACTTATGTATTAAAGCAAAGCCATCGATTTTCGTAATTCAATCATAGTGAAATTTTCTATTTAGTGCACATAAAATATTACATTAATATGTTGATAAATGCAATTTTTTATAAACTACATAGTCCATGTCGTAGGCATTGTCAATGCTGTCAACAAGAGACAGTCTAAATTCTTTTGATGCAAAGAGAAAAACTAAAAATTTTCATAATCCAAATTCATCTAGATGACTCTTATCAGGACTTACTTTAACTAATTGGAAAATCAGTGAAGCTCACTAAATTTTATTCAAATGATAATTGACTATTCTATTTCTATTCATCAAAACTATAAGTGTCAAGATAATTTTTAGTAAAACTTAAATTCCAGTGATTCATAATTATACTCAAATTATTTCAAAATTTGAATAAATTTCTTTGTCTCTTAACTTTAGGTGTTAAGTTCACTTTGATTAAATTGCGTAAGTTCAATCCAGTTGTATATCGCAAGTCACGGTTACAAAATGTAGCTAATAAAGCTAAATGCTAGTGGTAATACATATGAGAACTACGAAAGGCATCATCCAGAAGATACAAGTGTTTATTAACAGTCATCTACGCAAAATACTTCGAATTCGTTGGCCAGACAAGCCCTTACATGGAACCCTCAAGGTAAAAGGAAAAGCGGAAGGCCAAGGAACACATTACGCCGAGAAATAGAGAAAGATATGAGAGAAATGAACAGAAATTGGACGGAACTGGAATGGGAAGCCCAGGACAGAGTTGGTTGGCGAAAACTGGTGAGAGGCCTATGCTCGATTGGGGGTAACAGGCGTAAGTAAGTAAGTAATCAAGGACAAATTGAGCAAGTCCATGAGTAATTGGAAACATTTCTCCTCACCACAATTTCAGAATAATGTTAACGATGTTTATCTACATAACTGGTATCTTGCCCAAATGAAAGCACAATACTCTCAACTTTAATTAAAAGTTAATTATTATTTCATAATCCCTCTTTAATGTTTATAAAATGATTCTGAAAATAATGATAGTTTCAAGATTACTGTCTCAATATCAGTGCATTAATACACATCAATAAAATGTAATGAAAAATCTCTAGAGTAAATTTACCAATAAATAAAGCCAACTCCAATCACTTTATTCTATAAAAAAAGTACAATAATAGTAGTAATCATAGCAGTGATAGAAGTAGTAACGATAGTCTAACCTACGCCTACAATAACCAACCTAATATGAATATAAATAAATATACATACTAAAGAAACATTGAAAAAAACAAACAAACAAGTTAATCCCATCAGTGAAACATTACAAAAGATGTCATTCTCTCCCATTGAAACTGTCTGTCCTATCAATCCATAGATAGGATGATGAAGAAAAAGAAAAAACAAATCAAAATCAGAAGAAATACTATCAAGTGAAGTGAATGATGACTACTTCCTATTGTACAATCTGATAATCCACTAGTGTCATCAATTTGATTAGCACAAATTTTATTGATGATCTATTTGTAAATTACCCATGATTTTATATGCCAAATTTGAATGATACTTTTTTAATGGCAAGATAATACAGGCTACCATTGATCTAAGTATATATTTTTTTACTTTCTTCAACAGTGCACAATCAGGTTACATTTGGATAAAAATCGTTATCTTTCATTAGCCACTGAAAGAGTAAGAGTATCTCGTTAAACTGTATTTCACTAAATGATGTTTTTCATAATTATTAACCTTTATTCAGTTTGAAAAATGTACATGGTCATAAATTGATAAACATGCTTTTTTTTTTAAAAATGTTCACACCACACTTTAAATTCCACTGTTCACATTAATCATAAGATAGAAATCAATTGTTTAGTGTACAGAATGGAAAGTTAGTGCGTGCACTGACATTGAACCTAAGGACTAGCAGGTATGATTTATAGTAGAGGATGTTAGTTTAGTAAAACATTTTCTCATCTCATTCCGCCAGCATGAATTATGGCCAAATTCTTGTACCCTTTTCAATATCTTCAGTATAAAAATATGAGTTTGTATGTACACAGAAGCGTATTTTATGTGCACCATAAATTAACAGATTGTGCTGCCGACTGCTTAATATATATATTATAATCAATAATATATGGTTGGTGACTGGAAAATTATTTGTGTCATTATCTAGATATTTGAATTTGTAGTAATTTCATTTCGTTAGTTCTACTTTCGAATAGTCTTCTACCGATTCCAGTTACGTTTTCTAAGACATATATAATCGAGAAATGATTATAACTGTATCTATTAGTTAAGTTATATCAATTACCACAAAAGGTGACAACAATAGTGCCCATGTATTGGTTGATAAAGGCATATGAAGAAAACCATATAGCTTGAATGTTATAATTTTATGATATTTTCTGTAGGAGCATAGTTTAAATTTCGATTGTCTAACGTATTCAGTACCGACTGTTATACCAGAATGTATCCTTTCAAAAGCATATCTTCGAAAAATTATTTCATTATTTATCATACTTTGAAGCAAACTAAAATCTCACTGTCACTCTTAATTATTGGCTACATTTCAACAAAATGTTATATCTGTGAGAAGAAAAGTAGTTAGAGCTTAATATTCTTTTTCATCGATTATAGCTTATTGTTTGTTATAAATGCTTATTGTCGATTCACTCATGAAACGAAGTTAATCATAACATAACCTTATTTTTCCGAATTCGACACACGTGATAAAAATAGATAATGTAATTGACCTACATTTCGGTAGGTCATTCGTCAATACCATCTCTTCACTATTTTTTGAAACACCTACTAGTTTGGGTTAACGAAAGACGACGCAAGTTGGTGATGTATTCTATTTTGAAATATGTGACAAATTCATGACACTTTAGCCAAGGTTCATCTTTTTGAGTAGTTGGAGGTAATTGGGATGAGAATCGTTGAGGCTGGTAAAGCTAAGTGGTAATTTGTCAGTCCTGAGAGCTACATTACTAGGGTATTGATCTCACAGGATACATCAGTTTTTCAAAAACTGAAGTTACACCCTGCTGAGAAATATCAAATAACCCATGTCAATGATATCCTTTCGGCTACCTTCAGCCATCCGATAAGGATCTCTAGTTACAGAATATCAATTTCAGCACACATTGAATTTCATTTTAGAAACGTTATTAATGAAATGTAAGCGTAATTTAGCAGCGAAAGTTCATTACTAATATTCTTCAGACACGGTAATACATTATCGAACACTAAGAGTACAAGTTCAAGCAAAACATCTTACATGATATATTAATATGATGTTCATTAGCACTAGTGTTCTGGGTTGTTTTTACTTGTAATTGAGCTTGCTCATAACAATTCGTATCACTGACGTAGTATCATTTTACATGTAGGTATCTGTGTATAAGTGAAATTTTAGTTTATTAAAAATAAAAAATTGTTGATACTTATTGTATTGTAATTATTATATAGCTTAGAATAATTAATAATACAGGGGTTTGTGGAGGTTTCTCAGCTTCACAGCTCGTATCGCAAACTTATTTAAGTTGGATAATAAAAAGAACCGAGATGTATTGGATAGCTGTTTCATCACAGTACTGAACTTCTGATCAATGCAAATCCGCTCAACAACCTGTGATGGAAGACAGAACCTTCAAGTCAGACTGAGAGGGCCTAATCTTTAGACTAGCGAGTCGGTATCTGATGATTCACATATCTGGTTTCAATCAGAGTGCAATATTGAGCAAGCATCATCCGTCCGCACCGTTGCCTTCCGTCTCGCATATGATTCCCCTGAACTCTATTGGGCTTCAGGGTCCTGAATTCAACACCGAACAGGGTTCTGGATGTGAACCGATAGAAAATCATATACTAAGGAGGAGCGATCGTCCAATGCGTACTCACTTTCATTGGTCGTCTAAAAAAACTCTGTCAACAGTTTAAATCGATTCAAATAATTCATCTTTTTAATAGTCTATGATGAGAAAAAATAAACAAAACAGTTACAAAGTGAAAAATCATGTTTTTTAATGTTTCGTTCTAAATTTACAAAACAGGAAACTAAGTAATTCAGTTTTAAAATTACACAAAACAGTAAAATTTCCGGAAGATTCATTATAATTATTACTACTATTATAAATGCTTTGAAAATGGATTAGAATTTCTCAAATTAGTTTTAACTACTTTTGATTCCACTTAGATGAATAAACAATTCGCTGCTCATGTTTAATTCATTTGTATCGTTTTGGTGGCACTTCATTTTCTGAAATGAATGGTTTGGTCACTTAGCCTTCACTGTTTTTCTAAGCAACATCGTTAACAGTTTCCTTTGGTATGTTTTCATCAAGTGGGGATTTCCTCAATAAATCTACTAAGATATAAGTAATGTGAGCAGGGTTGAGTTATGGCTAGGATTGGAAGTCAGCATGTATGTCATCATCAACTGTATATGCTTACATCGCAGACATTTACTCTAGGATTCAAAGCTAGCACAATTCATTTCAAATGCAATCGCTTTATTCACTTAGCTGCTATGTTCAGACAGCCGCTGATTCATGTAATAGGCTGGATTTTAAATCGCTTCTATTGTTTGTTAGATAAAGCACTGGTGTTTGAAATGAATGGCACTAATTATTTCAATCCTGGAATATATGTCAAGCCCATACAGCTGTCCAGTCCCAAATACAACAAAATGCAGTTTCTGAGTTTCACTGCTAGCCGCTATCAAACTTTTATTACACTAAAAATTCTGTTTTTACATATTTACGGTTATATGTCATAAATATATAGTTCATTTAAAAACATTTTAGCTTTGCATAAGCAAGGTTACAATCTGAGAATTAAAATGTTTAAAAATTATTTTTTGAATCATTATCAAATATGTTTTTATGCATTTACATACGTTTATGTTACAGCATGCTCATCACAAGTTAACGTTTAGTTAAATATTTATGCACTCATTCTGTATTGTTGGTTCTCTTATTGTTAAACAGAAATCTTGTTCAGGAGGCCTCTAACTATTAACTTCAGTCGTTTTTTTCAGGATACTTGGGTTTTTTTAGATTTTATTAGCAAAGGAATGAAACTGATAACAAGTGATTATAAAAGTGACATGAAGTACCAAGTAATTACCGGAAATTGTTGTAGCATTATGCTTCATCTATCATTCGCAAAATCAAACTAGAATAAATCCGCCTATTTTTGATTAAAGGCGACTGCTGTAATCAGTTATGATTTTGATTGTTTTACTCTACAGTTTTGGATCTATAGCCTGAAACTAACAAATGTTATAAATCCCTATAAAGCGTGTATGACTACTTTGTTCTTAGTGAGGTTTTCACAATTCTGTAGCCTAGTAAATGACTTCAGAAATCTCGTCCTTGAAGCATAGATTTAACTGGTCAATAAAATGTTAGTTAGTGTTATTTGAGGTTGGAATAACACATTCGAGAACAGAAATTAAAATAAACACAATGAGAGAATAAATATATGTATGGTTACACGTTGTTTTTAAAAAACTGTTTGATTAACAAAGAATACTGGTATAAAACTTTCTTAGCAAACCAATTTTGTTTGGAGAAGATCATCCTTTTCCGGAAACCAGTCCTCAATGTAAGAAAATGCGATTCATGGAACAATAAATTAATTTGCACCTATTTTGTGATTCTAGATTCTTTATAGATGCGATCCTGTAGATTTTATTAAACTGACCCAACTCTTTCTTGTGAAATAACGAGTAAACCTTTTAGATGTTACTGTTTACTGTTCTCGAATACTTGGTACCACAAGTTCATGTAATGGGGACTCCAAAATATTACTGGTCCACTTCTGACTTGTCCAATCTTAAGTAATTTGTTTATGTATCGTTTGGTGTTTTATGGTTTATCTGTACCATTCATGGACTAAGTTATGTGAAACTATTTTCACAATGTTTTAACTTATTTAAAACTAAAATCGTTTACAGCTGATAAGAAAACCAAAACTACAATAAATTATATTCTATTCTGTATACATAGTCTCTTTTATATCTTGTTTATTCTTTCCCAATCTTCTGTGTACTTGTTATATTTATGTCTTAAGTGTGTAATAGATTAAAATCAGTTCCGAGTTAACAGTATTTTTAGGAAAACTAAATGGAAACATGTAATCAGCTGATGTTATCATTACCATTGTACATCGGTAACTATTGGCAATTATTATACAGAGTCAATTATATATTAGAAAGATGAATAGTAAACTGTCACATACAATCCTATAGTGACAATAGGAACAACAATTTATTATTCATCCTCACGTTTAGAAAAGAAGATTTGAAACACATTGTAGTATGTTCAGTAATATTTATAAATTTCAGATTATCTTTACATTATAAATATATGCTTAAAAGTGAAGATGTTCAGATATCATCGGCTTCCTTTCCGGGTTTGTGCAAACATCAGAATTATTTTTATTGTATTCAATATTTATTAGATTTTACTTCAAATGTTTTATCATCGGACCAAATAGATAAATTCATTTTGAAGTATTCTACGTAAAATATGTGTATGTGAATGCACGTAAATTCACAGAACCTCGTACGATAAAATGACCAAGTTTATACAGAAGGAAGTCGTTACTAAAATTATCTTGAGAGCATAGATAATTTTCATCTATGACGCGGAATATCACTTAATAAAACAGTATTCTGTTCCATAAAAGACTAGAGGAAGTAGATAGATGAATAAAAAAAATAAAGTATTGATTCTTTTTTTTGAAGTTAATGCGACTAAAATGAAATTGAAAGAATATTTATTGTGCATTCAAAAATAGATAATCATCACATACCTATTGACCTAGTGACATTTAGTTTTTGTCTAACAATTTTTTCTTTTCACTTGTAAATCAATTAGTAAATGGACTGTCTCTCCTTTTTCACTTTCATTTGACCTGATTATCATTTCTATTATTATCATATCATTCCGCTTTAGTTTATTACCTTAACCTAGATATCCACTGACATAATTTAGTCAAATTCCATATTTCTCACAATCTTAACCTTTAAGTAAATATTCTTTGAAATATCAGCCCCAGGTTAAAAACACCATAGTGTTGTGTAATCTAATTCAAGTCATGTCTGCTATTATTCATTGCTAATATTTCTTTTGATTGTGTTTTTTTTAAAAAAAAGAAAACACTAAAATAAACCTCCTATCTAAAGTCAATTTCTCTTATGGATACTATGTTCTTTTGAATAATTTATATTAGCTTATGAAACAAAAATAAGATCTCGAGTAGACCTATACGTGTAATCGATAATGAGGATAATCGAAGATTTGATAAGTAATTCTGAGAAACACATATCTATTACAAATAAACTATTAAATTCGTGCAGTTTAATTCTTTGACTCTAATGTAACTAATTGGACGAATGCAGTAAAACAGGGTTGATTTAAAGCTACCCCTCTCGAATATAATTTCGACATAATTTGACAGCAGTTTAACTGTCATGATCACCTGTTTAAATTATTATTAAGTTAGTAAACACAATTCGCCAATTTATTTATCTCAGAATTGTCCTATTATTTAACTTTTGGTAAGACTGACACTAACTTCGGAGAAGTATTTAACAAGCTGTTGCCAATGTTAAGTATTCATTATATTTTAATACTTTTCAATGAATCTATCAATATTTATTTTACCATATTTTGTCGATTGAATCACGCTTCACGTTGTATCAGTCAATCAAATTCAATTTGAGCGGATTGAATTTTTCAACAATAAACAAATACTGATTGATCTTGAGGTTAGATAAGTAAAAAAAGTCATATTTATTTCGTAAGAACATGGCTTCAAAATTTAACTATGCCCATTAACTGAAGACTTACAAGCTTATGATGTTTCAACGTCTTGTTCATATATAACATTATTAATTAAATGGCAACAAGTGTTATTTGGCTGATGTATTCATATTTACTAATTCAACATCAGCTGTCTTTGCATTTAGCCTTGAAACCAACTACGACTTTCTACCTTTTACCTCAGATCATACAAATTTCACTCAAGAAACCAGTTGATCAATGCAAATTAACCAATATAATTCTATCAACATTGATAACTAAATAAGAACATTAGCTATTGCAAAATTAAGTTTTGCTAACTTTTCTAGATTCCAAGTGTAATTGCCTGATAAAAAATAAAGCTGTACAGCATTGATGACAAATCTGTGAAGTTTTATATAAGTAAAAAATTGTCTGGTATTTATTTAATTGATAATTTAACTCTTCAAAATGTGATATTTAAAACTGTTAACCGCTAATGTTCCAAAGAATTTCATTTGTTAATAATATGAACAGACGATACTGACTAGTTTCCGTAAATCAAAAAAAAGCTATTTTCGATTTTTAAAACTGATCTATTTATATTACGTTGAATATGGATTGCGTTAATATTTTGTTATTTAAAGTTTATTCATATGTAATAACATTAGCTTTTCCATGTATTTTATTCAGAATGTATGAAGATACCTAACATTTTTATACCATTTAGGGATATAAAAAACATAATGTTGCACATGTAAACGTGTGTGTGGAACATGTGATTTCCCTTTTTATTCGAAGATATACATGAAATAAAACGTCTTTTACATAAAGAACATTAGGTCATAATGACGCCATTTAGTTTTAAGATGAAATTTTAATTTTACTAATGGGGATTTTTTTTCCAGTGGAAAGCAACCTCTTTAATGCATTTACCGCAGTTCAGTAGTTTTCATTAAACACAAACTAGCTGTTTCTATATATATATATATATTATAGAAATGGTCGAATTTTTTAGTCACGTGCACACGAAATTATGAATTTACCATGAAGTAAGTCAGCAGATTGTGTGTTGTGAAATATTTAATGCGTAGCTTGAAATGAAGTAAGTTCCGTTAATATGAAATCTTTTAACAGGTTATCTAGGTAGCTGCTAAATAATTACGACTACAAATTCGAAAATAGAAAAAGAGAATTTTTTAACCTTTTTATTCAAACATTATTTGGACTTTTGAAACAAAAGAATTTTCATGATCGAAATGAAAACAAAGCGTTATGATTATAACAATCGAAAAATATCATGAAGGTCAATGATGATACGTTATGATATTTTTTATGTATTACATCAGAAACTAAGTTTGGAAGTTAAGTTTTGAATGCAAATATTTTGAAGTTTATGTTAAGTTGAATCAAAGTGTTAAATATTTTTAGAATAAGCATCAATTTCAGCACAGAAATAATTTGAACTAAACTGTGTATGAAATAACATGTTATGTAAAATGTGCTCTAATTTGGCATACAAATCAAAAACATCAATAAGTTTGTAAATTACCCAAAATTATAATGTAAACTTTAATGTAATTAATGTAACTGTTTACTTTTTTTAATCGTGGGATCATCAACTTGATCTTTTTAATCAGACATTTTACCTGAATGAAAAAACATTAGACATTTGATAGATACAGAAGAATGTACCAATTACTTATTTATTCTGCATTCAATTATTTAACTTGTTTCTCAAACCACATGACTACGGCAGATTCATATTATGCTTATGCGTTTTGGTCTATTAATTCTGTTTGAATTAATCGTTGAATCTGGTTTATTTTGCGATTAAAAGTGAAGTTATTTACTTGTTTTGTTCAATTAAAATTACATAATCACATTTGTTCAATATAAAAGCTGTCAAGTTTTGGACTCAGGAAACATTATACACAACTGCCACTGAAATACATTAATATTTAAGAGTTTCTTCCCACTGAATGGTTTATCTGTATGTTGAGTTTTTGCTTATTTGATTACTTGTTTACAAAATCGCATTCGGATACAAGTAATGTAAGCATTTTTGGTTTGCCGATTGATAGTTACATGATTTTGCCTCAGCAAAAGTTTTCTCATATAAACGATTTTCTCACAGAAATATCATATCAAGCTTTGGTGGTTTATTTTACTTATCTTTTATGACAGTAAGCATAAATGAAAAAAAGCTAGGTAAGCGAGTCTCGATAGATTTAGAAAAGGTTCTTGAATGCATGCTTTTTACATATACTTAATTTATCGCTTACAGGAAAGTAAATCTCCATATTTCCCTGCATAAAATTTACAATAATACAATCAGTAAACTCCATTGGGGTAATAAAAAGAAATTTATTGATGAATTATATGAATTGTTTCATAAATTTTACTTGCATAATGATTTATGTCACATTTTGTTCATCAGTCAAGGAAATGAGGTTGATGATCTTTTGTTTGTTTGATAATTTCAATAATCCAAAAAACTGGGGTACACACATAAATAACAGTTTAGAACGTATACATATATGGATATATATATATATATATATTTCATTATTAATTTATCAACAGATTGAAACGTTTTACAAGGTGGTAACTTTGAAAGATAACAAAATCACACTGTTTTCTATGCTTATTTGTATATTTCTTTATGTATGTATAAATTCTAGGTCATTTTTTCAATAAATTGATAGTTCCGGTTTATTCAAACCTGTCACAAATTTCAATCGTAAAATATACGTATTTTAAAGTATACAATATAACACTGTCAATAAATTAAACTAGCATTCTATGTATTTTATGTTTTTGTAACGTAAAGAAAACAATTGTGAAGAATGATATTTCTAACAAATATTGACATCTGTTTGAGATAGGTGAATAAACAAATTCGTGTAATTTACAAAATTAAGCAGTCAATGTTGACATCTCTCGTAGCTTTCTCAGAGACTATAACATTTTCAATTAGTCAAAACTCTAAAATTAATAGAAAATAATGATGGGAACAGCTTGGAACAGTTTTATCCATATGTAGGACACCAGTGATTTTATATTCAGGAATATTCTGTTCAATAACTGATCTACGGCAGATCATTTAGTCTGAATTTACGAAATTCTGTGTATGTTAGTATTGTAAACACGGCTGCAACATATTTTCAGCATTCAAAATATTTTTGAAAATTCCGTAAAGCCAGAGATTTTAGGTAAATGACTAGTTTTTTAGTTGTTCTCGATCTCAACTGTTTTTCTACGATCATATATAAAGACAAATTCTCCAACAAACATAGTTCCCCTCAAGCTGATCTGGATGGTGAAATCCTCAGATCGTTCTGGTCTATTTTAAATCGAACATTCCTTAGTCAAATGTGTAAATCAGGTGACTCTGATGCTGACCTAGAAGCTCGGTATTTACTACTTAATTTTAAGGTTTCAGGAAACAACCTTTGTAAAATGGTAGTGGTGCACTATTAAATTGTTTCAAGGTGAGACACAGCATTTATAATGATATATCAAATATTCAGTGGTTTTCTAACTAATATCGTAAGCTATTGAAAATTAGCTTTATTTTTAAACGATATGTAATTTATGTATGAGGGAATATCATTCACAATCACTAATTTAACTTAAACTGATGATTCTACTTTGAAACCAGTGACGACAATTCATGTTTGTTTTCAGTTTATGTATGCACTTAAACTAACCTGGTATTATTCCCATTTGTCCGAACAAAAACCATCGTCTGTTGTAAGATTATCAAAATAGATTTAAATTAATTTCAATCTAATGAATATTATTGACAAGAATACTTTGAATTAATTACTGATTAGGATTATGATGTCATTAATGGAAAACCAGATTTCGGTCAAATGATTCTCCATACTGAAATGTTTAAGAAATGTATACTAATTTTCAAACCATACCATACTATATTAATTGTGAGGTAGAGAATAAAAGTCATTAGACGTCATTTAGGTATTTCGATCAGTTGAACTTAACATAATTGCCTGGGTCGCATTAATCAAATCAGTAAGAAAATTCGAGAAATTGTTTTCTGCTCCACGGTAATAAAAAACAAATAAAAGTGATCTAGTACACTACTAGTTATGAACGCATTGATGAATATTAAAGTTTAGGAAGTTTTATGAGCTGGCAGATATTTCGACAGGAACGGACCCAGTCACGTTTATATACAAATATTAGCCTTTGTATCACACTCTGTGATTTAAATGTTGACTAGTAATGCAGAAAGTATAAGTGATTGAAGCAGCACTGTTAACACTGGTAATACTTGTAATCAAGTAAGATCATAAACGTTACGGACGGAATATTGATTTTCTTATCAATTAATCAATAAATCCAAGTTTATCAAAATCAAATAAAGCTTAGAAAAACAAAAAGTTGTTCTAATTTGACACTCTACATACGGAAATACTGAGAAGTGAATAGGGTATCATAGACAGAACCAGAACAAAATTAAAAAATGGATTAATTTGATTCTTTCAATAAACAGACACATATATCTATGCTTATGCATTGATTCGATTTATTTCCAGTGTATAAATAAGGAGAAACGGAAGTTAATCACTTAGAATATTTTTATATCTGTGATTTAATTATTTCCTGAATTATGATGAGAGAAAAACCAAAGGGAATATTACTTACTTTATACTTAAAAACAGTGAATACAGTTTTGAACTAAAGTATTTTGTTTTTCTGTTAAGAAAATGCCTTCATTACATAAAAATGATTTTGATGACATTTTTACAATGGTTAACGAGTGTAAAACGCAAATCACTTTCAGTTTTTGATGGACAACTCTTAATAATTGAAATGTATATTAGTATTTATGGTTTTTAAAGAGTTTGAAATTAATTGGCTCTTATTGTTAAGAGTATATTTAATTTTTGTCAGTACTAGTTTCAAATGTTAAACATCATCGTACTAATTAACATAAAGTGGGAAATAAATAAATCCATGGATCTAGTTCAGTTTAATGATCTGGTAAAAATGCATAGTTCATCGAAACATATTAGATGTAACAAGTCTTATTAGATGCCTATAACTGACTGTATCACTTCTGTTGTGGTGTTTCGTTCTCTCAACTGGATGAGCTGTGGGGCTTTTGTTGTTCTTCTGAAAAACATCATCAGCACAAACGTCTACTTATAATTTTCAAATAGCTATTTCATCAAGAATTTAAAGGGAATAACATTATTTAACGGGTGGTTATCCAACTCTTCAATTATTATAGTGATGAAAGTTAAAAATGATTATCATCGATAAAACGATGTTCAACTAAAAAAGGTTTTTAATATTCATCAATCAAACAGTCTACGTTTTGAGTGCGTATTGTTGATATTTCTTTACATTATTTGTTTACGGAATCCATTTTTTTTTTGAAGTTCAGCCTGTTCGGGTGTAGACAGTAACTACCCAAGACTGTGTTTGAGGTTGCGCAACTCCGTGAATTGATCAAGTTAGACATTAACTACGTTCGATACCGGCTCAGTGGTCCGATGGTTAGGCATTCGCCTACAATACCGAAGGTCCTGGGTTCGAATTCTGCGGGGTGCAGGAGTCGTGGATGCGCACTTCTGAGGAGTCCCGTACCAGGACTAAATGGCTGTCCAGTGCTTCCAGGTTTCTAATGGTGGTCTAACATTGATCGATTCATGGTTTCAAAATAATTTAACAATCTTCACAACCCCGTAGTGGAATCCATTAAAATCTGAAGTATTATAAAGATTTATTAAATTGAACACCATAGAGATTCTTCACTTTATTTTGACTTAGTTCAATGATATAAATAGCACACAACACTTTTTATTATTTATTATTGGAATACGTTACGATTAACTAGACAATTTCTCTATATTGGTTATTATCAACGTATTGCAATATGTTAGCAAATGTCATAAATCAATGGAAATGTCGATGGTTAAAAAACAGTTAAGCCTATTCAATGAGATCTTCAACGTTTGAATTTCTACTGATCAATATCATTCATTAGAACTGATTATATTTGTTCATTCTGTAGTTCATGTGTTTTATTGAAATGGAATATATTAAAGCAGAACTTCATAATTCTTATTCACTATAATATTTCCATTTAGTAATGGCAAGAGACAAATGTAGTAACTTGAGCAAACACTTGAAAATGTAAGAATGTTAACTATCTAGTAAT